>JALMGA010000009.1:10390000-10990000 GCA_023333525.1 Aspidoscelis tigris stejnegeri
TGTTGGCTTTGACAATGGGTGTATCCCGGTGCTTAATGAATATCCTCAGCACTATAGCTGTGATTGCAGACAGAGATACTGCCAATACAGCTAATATAACTCCCAGAGATTCTTTATAAGAAAGGAAGTTTAAATGCTTGGAAAGACACTGGTTCCTCTCTTCATTGGGGTACTGATCTTCTTGGCACTCAAAACAATCATTCATGTCTTAGAAAAAGAAATGGAAAAGGAAGAAAGTACACCAGAGGGCTCTCCACTTGGCTGTATCCTAGAATATGCATGTTAATTCAGACTATGGTAGGCCTCACCTGGGTCATGCCATCGTCTGCACTAGCATAAAGATAACAGGCTCCTGTTATGGAATATATTCCAGAATAACACCAAATATTGAAAAGCCTTATATTGTACTCCGTTAGGATCCACAGTGTCAAACTTACAGTCAAACTACAAGATTATGCATATGCTTCGATCTATCCTGAGTTTCTGTCTAATTGTGGAACGATACAGCAGCCTAAATCCACTTATATATATCTTCTTGTGCAATATATCAATTTCTTTAAACATATATTTTCGGAAAAAATTATGATGCTGAATTTGAAACAAAATTTGAATATATGTAAATTAAACTCATTAATTTATTCACATTTCTATCCTACCCTATATCCAAGGGTCTTGAGATGGGTCACACAACATAACAGATAACAAACACAGCTAAAATGAACTGACTAAAATAGCAATAACACTGTTTGAAAAGTGAGGGGAGGGTATTTTTTCCATCCAAAAGCTAGGATACAGAGGAGCTTTTCCATCAAGTGTCAGAACTATAGTCTGCTTTTGGCAGGCATGTGAGTTTCTGAATGCCACAGTTCATTGCAAAGAGCTGACCAATCAAAATCTAACTTCCAAGAGAGGAAATGCAGGTGATGTACAGGGCTAAAAATATAAAATTGATTGGTCAGCTCTTTGCAATGAACTGTAGTAAAGTGCAGTGAGCACAGATCAATTCCTCACAGCAGCAGTAGCTGTCAGTACATGGGGTAACATAGAAATGTGGCATGCAGGTTCATCAGGCTATTTTCTATTTGACAACAAAACATAGGAGAACAGGAGATAAGCCCTACCGGATCAGGCCACAGCTCTTCTAATCCACCATTGTATCTCACACAGCACCCCATCTTAAGCAGAAGTCAAAGGCAAAACCTTTGCCAGTTCTTGAATCCCTGAAAAAAGGCCTTTAGAAGCATCCTACCTGTCCCTCCAACCTGGAGGCAGTGCCTAGTACCCATTGAGATACATGTCCTCGGTAAATTTTTCTAATCCTTCCTTAAAACTGTCCAGGCTAGTTGTTGCCACCACCTTTTCTGGTAGTAAATGCCAGATAAACAAAGGGTGTTTTTCCACTTAGCACTAGAGTACCCATTAAGGATCCATTAAGGTTCCTTAATGGGCACTCTACTTCTAGTGGAAAAACACTCTAAAAGGAAATCTGGCGAATCCTCATGCACTTTTGGAGCATTTGAAAACTCCACTTTCTGTTAAATGGATAGTTAGAGACAGAATTTCTGAAATTAACAAATACACACATTTTTAAACATGTGTGTTCATGTCATATTGTTTCTTACCTCTCTCGTTTGAAATTTTCCCTTCAGGGCACAGAGCACAATCATAACAACAAAATTGTTCTCCTTCCTTCTTTTTCTTGCTGTAACCTGGTTTGCAGTAGTCATTACACAAAGCAAGTGGCACAGTCTATTCATGGAAATGAGATAAAATATCTATATAA
This sequence comes from Aspidoscelis tigris stejnegeri, assembly GCA_023333525.1. Taxonomy (NCBI): domain Eukaryota; kingdom Metazoa; phylum Chordata; class Lepidosauria; order Squamata; family Teiidae; genus Aspidoscelis; species Aspidoscelis tigris. Next base: position 10,391,784 of record JALMGA010000009.1, read on the forward strand.
TTATTTGTAATCAGTAATTCTTGAAGTAAAAACAAAATTGACATTGAATCAGGTAAGAATATAAACAGAGCTTCTTTGAAATCTGTAATTTGCTGAACTCAAATAAATATAGGACTTCCTTTCCTTTATTTAACTAATGTTTGAACTGCTGACCCAAATGTGTGTTTTGCACAAAATGTACAGAAGGAAACAGAAAACCCCCAAATGGATCAGGCTACTCAGAGAGGAAGTATCCCCACGAGAGACTGCTTTGGACAATTACGATTTTGCTAAATTATTCTGACTGAAGAAGAATGAAATTGTGAATATGAAAACTTCATTACATAAACAAAAGAATTAACATTAATACATTTGTGCAAAATGACACCATCAAAAGTTCAGTTCTGATGTAGCGGTCAAAACACATAATGACATTATATTCCAGATTTTCCTACCTGGTTAAATTGGCTGTGCCATGTAATAACTGTATTATTGATGAAGAGTTGTCTGTCCCACAGTGCTTGCGGGTCCACTTTTCCTACTTTTACATTTAAGAAGGATTTATTTGGGAATGTCACCCAATTGACAATATCAAATCCAGCTAACAATTCACCCTTGTCATCAAATGACACTTCTTCCCCAGCACTGTTATTAAAGGAGAAGCTCCTCAAAAAAGAATGAAGCTAGAAGAAAAGGTATTTAGTTGGATTTTCAAAAGGGGAGAAAAGAACAACATTTGGTTTCTTGCCATTCCTGTTAGAACAAGTTTATGTTCTGAAATAATCAGCTACAACCTTCCACTTCCATTCTCTCTTGGCATTTATGGTGTCTATGCCAAGGTCCTGTTTGTAAATGGCTACTAAGCCTCAAAGGTTATAAAGGTTGTTACTATTAGACTAAGGGCCTGTTCACACTTTTCTCAAATGGTATAATAATACAATTCAAAAGAGGTGAAGATCAGGCACAGAAAGAGGCACCCACACTTTAAGCATTGTCACAGATGCTCCAGGCCAGGCTGGTCAGATAGCCACAGTAACAGCTGCAGCAACATCCAACTTGTGCCCGGACCTTGCCATGGTGATTGGCTGAAGCCATGCATCTCACCACTTTTACTTGTCCACAGCTGTTGGAGATTGGGGCAGATGGAGAGAGATTCCAGATGCTCTAGCTGGACCTCCCCTAGAGTGTCTGCAACCTCCCCAGGAAGGAAAGCGCAGACAGGTCCTAAGAATTAGAAGATCACTGCGAAAAGCAGGTTTCATTCTCTAAACACTTACTGAAATAGGATGAAGGCAGTAAGTTATATAGTCCTTAAAAATAATCAAGAGGAAAAAATACCTTAATATATTGCATCTTAAACTTCTCTAAATGATTCTTATGCATTATTTTCCTGTTCTTTGTTGTGGATGAATACAGAGCATTTAAAGCATGTGCCACAGCATAGACAGCATTGTAGATGCTATAACTCTGGCTGGTCATACTCATTTCAAAAAATGGTCCAGGAAGGTCCTCCAGATTCTCCTTCCCAGTACATTTTCTTTGACTCTTCTCGCTCAAGGAAGTATCTGGAAATGAACAGCTGAAGACTTGCTCCCAGAACACCCTGATAAATCCATCTCTGCTGGAGTGGGGAATTTGGTTTTGGAGGAAACTGCGGAACCCTTGTACCTCAGTTGTAGGAATGGCAAAGGACAAAGCACCATGGAAAATCTTTATATCCAGAGCTTTGAAAAATGGCTCCACTGAAAAATCCCAATGAGCTGTCATAACCCATACCTTATTTATAGATTCCATAACATCTGGTTCAATAAGATTGAGAACTACCTGCAAAATCAGCATCATGTGTGGATCTGCACTGGCAACACATACTTGGACACTTGTCTTCCTCAGAGAAGTTGTAATATTCATGAAAAGATCATAGTAATTAATAACCCCTAAGATATTGCTCTGTTTAGGCATCCGCTCAGCGAAAGCGGTACAGATGCCTTTTTTGGAAAAAGTATGTTCCATGGTCTGTATAAACTTTTCTCCTTTATCATCACCCATGGCTAGGATTCCAACCCATTTCCACTGAAAATGAAGGAGAAGTTTGATGATGCCAGTGTACTGGTGGACTTCACTGGGGACAACACGGTATAAAGGAGAACGCCGGACAACATCACCAGCCCCTGGGGCATATAAACAATAGGTGACCTTGGTAAAGGAAGGGGAAAAATATTCTAATTGGAAGAAACATTGGCTTAATTATGGAGCAAACAATATTTACATTATTTACAATTTTTTAAAAACTATTTGTAGTCTCCTTCATTTTCTCTCAGTCCACCCTGACTTTGGGGACATTGGGTCTCTTGATGGTAAGGAAAATGGCTCACCATCTTGTCCTCTGAAGTTATTTGATAGATGTTCCAATAGTGCATGGATGGCTGTTTTTGATGGTGGGGAAAAAAGCTTGGATGAGCTGCAGAAGGAAATCCTGCCTACTAACATCAAAGTCTGAGGGGGGGGGGGAAATCACTTCTCAAACTTGTAGACCATGCGTTGGACACCTCCCAGCAGCCTGTTCATCTAGAAAGGGGGATGCTGATTGGTAGGAAAATTGTGGCTGACAAGGGGAAGGTTGTGTTTTGTTTGTTTGTTTGTTTTTTAACCAGCAAGTCTCTGGACTTAGGAATCTAGTACCAGAAGAGGTGGTGAAAGCAAACAGCCTGGATATCTTTAAGAAAGGGTTAGAAAAAAATCTTGGTGAACAGGTGAATCAGTGGGTCCTGGCACAGATTTTTAGGGGCCACCTTGGAGAAACAGAGAGAATGCTTATAAAAAGCAGGAGAGAGGTATTTTTTTCCAGTTGAGAATGCCCAGAAGCAAAGTGGTCAACCATTTGAAGAGGCAAGATGTATTTATTTATATTTTTATTCCACTTTATACCCAAAGGTCAGGGCAGTCACAAAAAGCAAATTTAAAAGCTTACTAAAAACAGCAGTTACTGAAAGTAGGGAGGAGAAACTCTTTCCTCAGCCAACCATAGACACATTTTTACCAAACTTCTAAATGTATATATGAGGGATGGACTATTGCACAGCCTGGAGACTATAACCAAGAAGGTCATATCCAAGACCCCTACCCTTTTAACTACTGAAGGTAGTGGTACAACCAGGAGGGTCTCATTTTTGGATCTTAACACATGAGCTGGTCAGTATGGGGAGAAGACATTCCTTTAGATGCTCTAGTAGGACTTTTTAGTCTTATGTTCTCATGTTCAGAATTGTCAAGGAGATTCACCACAGGCAAATGAAAGACAAAATAGGAACAATACTTGATCAGGAGTAAGAACACAATGGGACAGTTGCTTCTGGCAATTGGAGACATCTGACTCAAACATTAGCTAACCTGAGGAATCTTGTAGAGCCCCAAGATTGTGGCTATGTGCAAAGATGCTTCAGCATCAAGTCCACCAATAACAGCAACTGGATTCTTCTGCATACCACAGTTGTAGTTGAGAGTAGTTCTCTTCTGTTTAAAGAGGAGGTTCAGAGTGTTGTGGTAAGTTATCTGTGCATCAAAGTGGCTATCATACACCCGGAAGCCTAAGGTGGTGTTGGACAAAATCTTGTCATTCTCATTGATTTCCTTCACAGCAAATGCCAAAGCCAGGGCATGCTGGTATTTTTTCACCATCACACTAAAGTAAAAAATAAAAAAAATAAAAATCAATGCAGCCTCACGAACACACATGCTGGTCTTGTAGGACAAAAAAGAAAAGAAAAAGAGTTGAGAAGGAAGAAAAGGGGGGAAAGGGGGACAAAGGCCTTCACAATCTCTTATATTTTCATGATCAGCACATATATAGAGGTTTTGATGGGATAAATGAAACAGCTTTCAAGCCATCTGTCCTTGCCACTGTCTATCCAAATATTTACATGGAATCTAGCAGAAGAACAAAAAACAATAGCACTAATTATTTTTTCATCACCATACTGATTCTGATTTTAGGTGCACTATATGGGAACTAGTGGTATCATTTCAAATCAAGATACTTTTGCGGAATGTAGACAGAGATAGTAAGGTAGTTAATTTTGTCACTAAACAGTACGCAGTGAGTATAGTCCCTTTGAGTGTTCTGAATCTCTTGGAAACAGTATCATAAGATGGTTTCTACTGTTATGCACATCTTGTCTCAAGTCTGAATTGGGTAGAGTTCAATCTTCGATTGGCCATCTGATCTTGAGTTTCTTCTTTTCTTCTTCTTGGCCATAGATGGCAACCAAGAGGGAGGTCTGAGAAGAGAGCTCCAGCATTTTACCTGATATAATATGGGATAATAACTCTTTTTCTCCCACAAACCATGTTGTCTGTTGTAGCAATTGCAAGTTTGCCCAGGTTTTTCCACCGGCTTCTCAAGCCTCAGGGTAAAAGGAATCTTCCTGCTTCCATAAGCTTGCAAGACACACTCGACACCAGCTGGACTCTTAGCCTGGAGGCTTAATGGAGTTTGGCCACATGGTGTGCATAGAGAACAACCTTCTTCTTCCTGCCTAACCACAGGATGTGACATCTGAAGGACATCTGACCTGCTCACCTGATGCACACCAGCTATCGCCTCCCTGGATTTTCTCCTGAGGTCACTTCCTTCCCTGCCCTCCTGTGGCGGGCTATTTAAAGCTCTGCACTGAAATCACTCTCTTCCAGCCAATCTCTGCCTCCTGCCTCTTCTCTTCCCCTCTCCCATTTTCTAGCTACTCAGGGTCAGGCCAGACACATGGGCCTGGTCCCTGGTTATCTGGACCGGTCAGATAACTGGAAAACTTTCACAACACCCAGTGATCATACCAGTAACTACTGGTACCAAGCATCGTTGCAGCCCTTGGGTTGTAACCAAGCATCGCTGTGGTTCTCAGGACTGCAGCCAGATTGAGGTAGTCATAAACTACCTCCCCCAGGTTTCCCAGAGCCAAGGATTCAGGTTGCAGAGCCAGACTGCAACAGTCTGTCATGTATTGAAGTCCTTCTTGGCCATAAAGATGGAAGCAGAAGACCAGAGGCCTATTTGCACTTAGGCTGGTAGTCAATAATTAGTAAACATCTGATAAAGAGCATATGCATGCAGAGTAGGTTGTTAGAGCCTCCAAGCATGCTGGCCCTCACAAGAAGTTCACTTATTGTTGATGAGGTGTGGTGCATGAAATCGCACTCCACACCTTATAACAACATTAATTAAAAGCTTACCTGAAGCATCCAGAAGAGCAACCATTCATTCTTCTTTTGGTTCCCTGTGGTCATTGGACAGGGGAGATGGCATCTGTGCAGTTGTGGTTGCATTGGCAGTCATGACTGACCACTTACCTCTGCTGTGACTGGACCACTGATCCCCAGGAATGGTGTCTGGTTATAGAGTAGCAAGAGGGGTGTTTGATCATGGGCGCTGTCATAATTGGCCACAATACGTTCCTACTCAAACACGGTCCTCTGCAATGTTGGCCAATTGCAGCAGTGAGGAGGTAGAATTTCTGGCTTCAGACGCGGTGGCACAGGCTGGTAAATGGAAGGACCATTCATACTTCTGGCCACTGGCCAGTAATGGATGCTCTGAGAAAGCTTTCCTCATCACAAGTGCAAATGGTCCACATTTACCAGATGTTTACAAGCCTTAGTTCAAGGCACAATCTAATTGGCTAATGTAGGACGGCCCCAGTTCTATTCCAATTCCAATGCTCTGAAAATGGTTACGGAAATCTCTCAGTTCAATTGCATGTCCATTTTTAAAGAAAGTATAGACAATTACTTCCCTCCCATCCTGAAATACTTGTGGCTTTTTAAAAAAAGAATTAGCTAAATTTAATATCTCATGGCATCTAAGTTTGAAAATGACTATGACCTGTGATGACTGTATACCAGAGTCAGAGAGAAGAGAGAAAACAATCAAGGAAAATACTTAGAGAGCAATGCATGTCTTTCCTTACACAGGCTCAACATCATATTTTGGTTTGGGTGGACTGTCAAACTCTGCGCCTTCAGAAAAGGAGAAGAGCTGAGAAGTGATCCCACCAATGACGATGTCCCCTGGCTGATTATATTGATATCGCACCTGGAGGGGGTCTTTCAGGGTACACACCACAGGATTCATCTTGCAGTCAGTCTGAGGCAGGAGAAGCAACACCAGTATACGTAGGGACACAAAACACCCTGTCATCCAGAAGACACTATTGTCTTCTCTTGGCATAGAACTCCCTGTTACTATTCCAGAAAAAATCATTTAGCATCTGCCCAGTTACCACATCCTGCTGGTGGTGATTCCAAACAACACTTCTAAACTGATCTGATCATTGTCTCTAGACATAACTGGAATAGCATGTTCTCTCAAAGGCTGAAATGCTATGCTTTGTGACTTAGTCTCTTTTTTTTAAACCAATTCAGGGGCTATTTTATAAATGTCCTTTAAAAATACTCACCAAGAGAGCTGTGACGAAGAAAAAAATAACAATGATTCTAGCTAATTATAGGGTAAGAAGCCATATTCCCCAAAGCATTACATCTATTAAGGTACCAGGTGTTTCAAGATGTCAAGTAAACATGGAAAAGCTCCAAATAAAGTAAAGAACATTCAGTTTTAATTAGAGCTATAGGCCAAAGTTACCTCTCATATAGTTGCCAGACCTTTAGTTATCCAAGAATTCTGGGGTGGATTTTGGTTGCCATTTGCAAAATTGTCTCTTTCAGCTTCTATGATTGATCTTACATCTATGTGGACTTAAGCTACCACCACATACAGTAAAGACACATTGCTAAAAATGGATTACAGGCAGACCCCCATATCCACAGATCTGGTAACCATGATTTCAGTTTCCTGCAGTGACCAGATCAGTCCCACCATCACCCCTTGCAGGCACCATTAGGCCTACCTTAACGTCTTCTGAGGCCTGGGATAGGCAGAAAATGGCCCGAAAAGGTGTGCAATTTCCCATAATGCCTTTGAAATCTTGTGGGGTTTCACAGTAATTATGGGAAATGGAGTGCATTTCCCAGTGTCTGCTATTATCTGACATTTATGTTATCCACTGTGGGGTCTGGAACATATCCCCTGTGGATTTGGGATCCAACCATGCAGGTAGTAGCATCTACACTCTAGTGTCTCTGATCCATATTTGGGCTTTGTGAACTTTTCATTCTCATGAAGCTTTTTATCTCAGAGCCAGACTCTTCTAAGCAATAGCTGTGAAACTTTGTTGCTAGAAAGGATAAGTCAAAGGTATGTTCTGGTATTGTATAGCTGGAGGAATTCTGCCAACATTGGAAGAGCAGATTCAGATTCTTAAGTTGGCTCTTTTTAATATTCTTCTTTTAGTCTAGTCCATTAAATTCCTGGGTATGGGGCACTGCTTATTAATGAGGGTCCTGTACTCTTTCCATGTCAGTTCTTAGAATGACACACTGGTTAATAAGAACATAAGGAGGCACTGATTAATAAGAACATAAGGAGGAGCCCTGCTGCTTCAGAACACAGCCCATCTAGTCCAGTATCCTGTCTCACACAGTGGCTCTTCAATTGTTTATGGAAACCTCAAGCAGAAGATAAGGGTAAAATCTTCACCTGCTCTCTAATTTTGGCAAATGGCCTTTGGAAGCATCCTGCCTGTTTCCCCAGCCTGGAGGGTGTACATAGACATACAGTCTAGTAACCATTGATAGATCTGTCATCCATGAATTTGTTAACCCTTTCTTGAACCTGACTAGGTTGGTTGCTGTCATGTTTCTTAGCCTTTTTCCAGATAGGAAAAACAAAACAAAAATCTACTGCCTGAACTCCTCTGAGGCAGAATTAATAGGAAATGACCCCCAGGACAGTCTGGGGGATGCTCTGGCATGGAGTAGCCACACAGCATGACACTGCTTCTTTTAGGAAGAAACTCTGAGTATATAGTGCTGTCCCTGAATGCCAGTAGTGCTCTTAGTAAACTGCCGCATATGTCATGCGCCTCTAGCGGTCCATAACCAGAGAGAAGTGTATGCTCGGAACCCAACCCAAACAAGCACATAAAGAAACAGGAGAACCAGATCTGGATTTCTGCACTATTCATATAATATTTATTCTAACAAGTACATAATACAATCAGAGGGATCCCATTCACTCACTACACACATTCACTCGTTCCATACTCACACGCAGCCTACTCCCGATTTGGTTGATCAGTCCAGTCGTAGAGGCGATGGACACATCTTGCAGCTGATCAATGATGTGTAAATATCAGTCCCAAAGTTCTGCTTTTTTATCCTCTTTACAGGAGTCTCCGACGCATGCGTAGTTATATTTTGCCACGTCTGTCCTCTTTCCTGTTATCAGTCACTGTCTTTCTGTTCTCCATTCACTAGATCATGTTGACCTAGTCATGTTGACCTTATCATGTTTGCTGGTAACTTTGACCTTGCTGTGTTGCAGTTTCTGAAATTCTCGCTTCGTGTGCCAGATCGCCATTTTATCATGCATTGCGAATCTTTGCTTGGTTTCGGCCTTCATTCATACACATTCATCACACATTCCCCCTCTTGATATTTAAATTTCACAAATTTAAAAATCATTCAATTTCAATTTGAGTATAATAAAGTGAATTTGGCATATTAGTATAGCATTAAACAAGATCTCCTTCTTCCACAACATAATAATAATCCATATTACTATAACAATCAATATTATCATAATGATTACAATTGGATGTATTAATATATTTAAGAATGCAGATGCTTTTGGTGAATACCCCCAAAAGATGTCATACCAATGATGTTCTGTCAATTTGCTCTCTTCATCAGCAATTCGTTGGAATTCACCATTTTGGATCTGTATTCTCACAAACTGTTTTTCTTCTCAAATATATGTTCCTCTAGATGATCCCTTATTTGTTTATTTTCTTTTATTAATCCTTCTAATCTACTGAGATCTATTCCAATACTTTCATTTATTCTCCCATATTCAAGTGTTAGATCAACAATAGTGTTCATTTGGTGAATGGGAAAATATATGCTCTGTTTCATTTAAGTGTATATACGTTATATTACACCCCTTTCCTGTATTTGTCCGTCAGACCAAATTAATGTCTCATTAGCTATGGCTTTTATACAACCTATCCCATTATCAATTAAAAGTGTTTTCAATGGCATTTTCTGTAATCTACAAATCGCATCAGTGACATTATCTCCATATGGTTCAATATGTCTAACATCCTTTGGACATACATACCCAAATTCCCATCTTTCACATTTCTTTAAGTTTACTGTACTTTTTACGTTTTCTAATTCTTTTCCCTCATGTTTACATAACAATTTATCAGACAATAATGTTGGCTGCCATAAAACGTCTCCCAAACAAAATGGAATAGCTACTGCTTCACATATCCAATTTTTCTCCGTAATCCTTGTTATTACCAGTGTTTCTGCTTTTATATCCCATATTTCCAGATTCAATTGTATTTCCCTTATTCCCAAATATTTTCTTAATTTTCCTGTATGGATAAACATCTCGCCATGTTTTCCAAGCAATGCTATTTCCATTTCGTTTCTCCATTGTAACTCTCCCCATCAACGTTGACAATCTGGTTGCTTGTATTTCAATACCCCAAGAATTCTTTAATCCAACTCTAGTTCCAAATTTCACTGTTTTTTTTTCCCATCCAAATTTAAAATTGTAACAGGCTTCATCCTTGTGATATTGAAATCTGTCATATTCAATTCCATATACAAATATGTGTTCACAAGTTTGGGAGTGTGTGTCACATTATAGTGTCATTTGTACAATTTATCATATAATACTTATTTGCAGTATTCATACCACTAACAACAAGAAACAAGGAAATTATGATATCCCCATTCTTTCTTTGGTACCCTGACCCAAATTCGTTCTTGAGTAATTGATACTGTATAAACTCCCCCTATACGTTGCTCGTCTCAATGCTTTCTTCTTTTATTCCAAAGAGAAGTTCTTTTACCTAATTAAAACTCAAAGTATCAAGAGGAGCAAAAATAGTCTCACAAAGTCTACTGTAGTGTTTGAATTTATCCTGGAAAAATGAAACATCCAATAAATTAATCAATATTCTTATACAATCTAATTTTCCCCATGTTCAATAAAATAACTTGTATAGGATTTTGTCCAGTGGATCTCAAAGCATGTTTCTTTTCTGGGTCTAGATATAAATTTCTACCTATATATGTCCCAAGTTCATTTGCTATCTCATTCATTTTAAAACCAGCTTCTATTTTCAATGCTTCTTCTTTGGCTTTCATGTTGTTCAGTATTCAAGACCCAAACTGTTACTCTTACTCTTTTATTTCACCAAGAAAACCCCATTTGTAAAATAAACATTATCTTCTTTCTTGAGTTCATTCAGCGAAACCGAAAATTTATTTTGCTAAATCAGTACCTCATCACCCATAATTCTCCACTGGGTTAAGAATTTATACCAGTAATTCAGGATTCTGTAATATCTGGAACCCTATCCCTTTTTGATGCAATTTCACTGTTCACTGGGTTAATTTAGTAGAACTCAAGGAAGGAGCTTTTCCTTGTGATATATATATTTTAAAACCCCATGTACAATTTGAACCCTGTCAGATATTCCCATAATTGTAATGTCCACATAGTGGCATCAGCTTCCCTCTATTCCAAAACTTCCATGTAAGTGTAAGGTGATTCCCATCTCACCAGACCACTGTTAACACAATTCATTTCACTATAGCTTCCACTTCCCAATCAACTTGTGTATATCCCCAAATATTGCATTAATTGTCATGTTTGCAGTGTCTGTGCAATTATTTATAACCTTTGGACAATTATGTTTCCAGTTACTAAACATCCCAACAGAATTTCCCCTCTGCCAATTCATCTGTGGCTTTCTTATATTCATACATACCCAGTATTAACTTCAAACCTGTTTTCATTTAACCTTCATACCAACAGAATGTTAGAAAGAAGATGGAAACCAAACATGCACAATGATCCTAATCTTATTCATTCTTCCATCCTGTTTCTTAAAATAAAACAAGAATTGTTAATTTTCCTTATAGCTTTCCACAATTTAGTTTGGTTTCGGTGAACCCATATTTTCTTTTCCCATATTGATCAATCAAGTAACATGTGGTTAAACAATTCATATAAAATTGCTCAAACAAATATTTTGTATTCTTTACTCATATTCACCCCCTCTGGAACTGGAAACTCCCCCAGAGATTCTAGCACTTCCAATACAGCCACTTTAAACTGCTTGCCAAGTTCGTTCTATTTGGATTAATATGCAACTTTATTGTTTGCTTTAACTTCCCACTTCAACAGCAGAGATATAAGCTCCCCCCCTTTCTTTCCCCATCACCTACATAAACATACCAGCTATCTCTTTTCTGGCTATTTTGCAAACTGCAAACTATACTAACTTTCCTTTTTTCTCCTACTAACAGACAATAAACACATATGGACAAAACTACAATGCCCAACAATTTACACACAGAGAAACAAAGAAACAGTTTACACATACACACACACAGGGGTCAAACAACTCAGACTTGTGTATACACAAAGCAAAGAGAATGAGAGAGAGATAAAGTGACGATCGTCCACACACACACATACACACAGATTTCACTTCACGCCGGCTCCAAAAGTTTTCACTATAGTCTGCCCTACATCCACAGGCAAAATTCCTGCTCTACATCCATAAGCAGGATTCCTAGACAAAAGGGATCCTCAGTTTCCCTTCCCCTTTGCTAGTTTTCCCAAAATTCTGCAACATTGCCCTACATCCACAGGCAAGTAAGTTCTCTGAATTCCTTTCCCAGTTCCCTGCCCTACATCCACAGGCAAAGGAATCACGAAGGGAGTATTATCTCCTTATCCTCCCTCCTCTTTCCACTGGAATTCTTCAGCACTCCAATCCTTTATTAATTTTTGTAACATCTTTACTTGTTCCCTCAGTATATTATTTTCTTCCATCACTGCTTCATTGCCCCATGTCTCTGCCTTCAAATTTTTTATTCTTTGGGCCATTTCTTCCTTTTCTTGTTCTCCTTTTACTGAGTCCTGTATACGATTCAAATTCTCAACTGTTAAAGTTGAGATCCTTAAGTTCTGATCCATAAGCTGTCCCTGCATCTGTTTCATTTTCTCTTCCATTTGCATAATAGTTTCCAATTCTAGTGCCAGGCAAAAGATTGTCTGGTCTTCCGTTACATTTCCTTTAAATAGCATAAGATGCATGCTCATCAGGCATCTTCCTAACTGACTTTCTTCTGGATTTTCCTTATTGTCCAGAATATGTAATCTTCCTTTCTCAAAAGCTTTTGCTTTTTCCTCAGTGTCTAAAACCCTTCGCTTTAGGCCATATAGCCATTCCTTAGCTTTTTCTCCCCAGTCTTTCTCATTATATGGATCCATTATTTCCCCTTTGTCATCCAAGAAGGGAGACACCAGTGTAAAGTCCTCATGCATTGTTTTCTTATTCTGTTTAAGCATTTCTTTCTTTTCGTGCCTGGGCCCTCCTGGCACCACACTCCTGTCTCTTTCCCTTGTTGAGCAGACTCCGAGCCACTCTCTTGGATCCTGCCGACTACGCCAAATATGTCATGCGCCTCTAGCGGTCCATAACCAGAGAGAAGTGTATGCTCGGAACCCAACCCAAACAAGCACATAAAGAAACAGGAGAACCAGATCTGGATTTCTGCACTATTCATATAATATTTATTCTAACAAGTACATAATACAATCAGAGGGATCCCATTCACTCACTACACACATTCACTCGTTCCATACTCACACGCAGCCTACTCCCGATTTGGTTGATCAGTCCAGTCGTAGAGGCGATGGACACATCTTGCAGCTGATCAATGATGTGTAAATATCAGTCCCAAAGTTCTGCTTTTTTATCCTCTTTACAGGAGTCTCCGACGCATGCGTAGTTATATTTTGCCACGTCTGTCCTCTTTCCTGTTATCAGTCACTGTCTTTCTGTTCTCCATTCACTAGATCATGTTGACCTAGTCATGTTGACCTTATCATGTTTGCTGGTAACTTTGACCTTGCTGTGTTGCAGTTTCTGAAATTCTCGCTTCGTGTGCCAGATCGCCATTTTATCATGCATTGCGAATCTTTGCTTGGTTTCGGCCTTCATTCATACACATTCATCACACATAGGGTCTTCATATGTACTTCCATGCAAAGGCTGTGAGGATGGTGTGGCACAGCTACGGCTGCACAGTTGGACAATAGATGGCCCAGTCACCATCTATTTGAGATGGGCTGGTGTTCTTAATGCAGATGCTGCCTCGTTGGCGATCTTCACTTATCTGAGACAGTGTCCCAGGGAAGTGAAGGGATGTGCAGAGATATTAGAAAATTCAAAAATCCAATTTGAATCCATCAAATATGGCATTTGAATTCTAATCGGATTTTTTGAAAATCTGAATTTAAACATTTAAGCGAATTTCAGATTTTTGAAAACCCAATACAGATTTTTGAATAATTTGACTGAATAGATCTGTATATCTCACATCCGAACATCATGTTTATTTGTGCTTATAATGCAGGATGCAAATGGGATGAAAACGGGATGTGCGCAAATTCAAAAAGTGGATACAAATCAAATTTGAATGCAAAAAAATGCATCTGTGTCCACCCCTACCTTAATAGCATAAGCACTTGGAATAATTTCTCAAACAGAAGGGGAACTGGGCGGGGGGTCATTTTCATCAACAGTCTAGGAGTCTGCTTCATGTGCCTGGGAAAAAACTGTCTGGATTTTAAAGTAGAGGCCTGGCTTAAGTTGGAATAATGTGGAAGCTGAAAAGACTGGTGGGGTTCATATCTTTGGATTATCTTGAGAGGAAATAAAATATTCCAAAAATAAAGGCACTGCATTTTAATTATACAAATTTAAGTGAAATATGATTTCTGTGGTCAAGGATTATTTATTTCTTCTTTTAAGTTGTTCTTTACTGTTCAGTTCAGGCCGCAAGACAATAATATAGCATTTAGGGGAAAAAATACAGACAAGTATCCCAGTGCTGGAAGCCAAAATAGAGAAGATCTCCACAGCCACCATATATTTGCCTTTGGTGCTCAGATAGGTTGGAACAAAGGACACCCACACGCTGCAAAATACCAACATACTGAAAGTGATAAATTTGGCTTCATTGAATGTGTCTGGCAGCTTTCGAGCAAAGAAGGCAACAATAAAACTAACAATAGCCAATAGGCCCATGTAACTGAGAATGTAGTAGAACATATTGGCTGATCCTTCATTGCATTCCACTACAATTTCTTCAGAAAGGGATTTCATGTCTAAATCGGGAAATGGAGCATCGGTACACAGCCATACTATGCAAACACTTGCTTGTATCAAAGAGCAGCAGATAATGACAGAGTTTGCAAAACCCTTTCCCACCCATCTCCTGATTTTTGAGCCTGGTATAGTCACCATAAATGCCAAAACCACAGTGATGGTTTTTGCTAAGACAGAAGAAATTGCCACAGAGAAGATGATACCGAAAGCAGCTTGTCGCAGCTGACATGTCAGTAACTGGGGCTGACCAATGAATAGCAAGGAGCAAAGGAAGCAGAGAAAAAGAGAGATTAGTAAAGAATAGGTGAGGTTCCGGTTGTTGGCTTTGACAATGGGGGTGTCTCGATGTTTAATGAATATTCCAAGCACAATAAATGTAATTGTTGAAAGAAGCAGAGCCAAACTTGCCAGGCTAATTCCCAAAGGTTCTTCAAAGGACAGAAAGTTTAAATCCTTGGGAAGGCACTGATCTTTTTCCTTGCTAGCATACTGATCCTCTGGACAGTTGAAACAATCATCCATACCTTTAAAGAAGAATAAACAATAATTATTCTCCCCCTCCAATATTTAACAAGGTCTTCCAAATTAGATCAGGAAAAAGACAAACACAAAAACCTGTCACCATTTATGTCATCTTGAATGCACAATCTGAACACACTCAATGCACCCATTGTTCATTCAGTATGGAGGAAGAGCATGACATCTACATGGATACCATACTCTTCCCACACCATGCCAGACACACACAAAAGTCATTATGATGTTTGTATCACAGAACTCTTATTGCCACCATTGAAGGAAGCTTTCTAATCCCCTCAGTACTGGGGCCACTTACAACCCACCACTGTCAGATTGGAAACAGGATTCCCTTTTCTTTGAGTCTTTTGAAAATAAAAACTTCTCCATAGGTTCACTGGAAATAGCTGGTGAGCTCCCATTTGCACCATGTGCATTCTCTTCTGCATGCAAACACTGCAAGGGGTGGGGTGACTGCAGCATTGTAGTTGCACACTGTGGGCTGATCACCATCATAATGTCCCAGTGCACACTGGATGTTGTTGTGGTCATTGCATAGTGATCTGGTTACTTCAAATGCTAGTGGTCTGGTTGGGGTGTGTACCAGCACGGATGTCTCCCTCTGTGCCTGCATCTTAGTTAAGAGTGAACAGGCACTTTGATTCTGAAACTACGGGCAGCCCTCAACAAAAAACATAATTAATTATGATTCTGATGGGTAGGGGAAGGATTCCTCCCCACCACATGATACAGGAGCAGAGAGACTGCCTCCTCTGACCATCATAATTGTGCCAAGGATTCAATCATTGTAATTTTGACACATAGGATCATCAAGCAGAGTGCAGGAAATGCTTGCTCCTCTTAAACTGAAAGGGGGAGAGAGCACTAAACTGGCAGCATCTTTCCTCCTCCCTAGGGATATGCACTGATATTTGTAACACTAGAAATTCGTACAAATTTGACCAAATTAGGACATTTGAATTCAAATCGAGTGTTGGCACATTTGAAGACTGACACTCAAATTTGAATTGAATGTTTTAATACGTTTGTATGAAGCTTCATATGGGATTCGTATGGGATTGAACATTCGTATCGAATATGAATCCTACCACATTCGAAGGGGATCTATTTGAACAAATGCTCTGTTTTTTTAATTCAATTCAATACAAATTGAATACAAAAATTTTTTTGTACACATCCTTATTCATTATGGATTTGTATGGGATTCGTATTGACCATTTGTATCAAATTTGTATGGAACACTCATATTGAATTCGGATCCTACCACATTCAAAGGGATTTATTCAAATGGATATGGATTTTCTTGCATTATTACATAGAAAAGAAAGCTCTTTCCATTGTCTTTCAAGGCAGAAAGAAGAAGAGTTGGCTTTTCTATCCCACTTTTTTCACCAGTTTCAGGGGACTCAAAGCAGCTGACAAAGCTTTCTGTTCTTCTCCCCACCACAGAACACCCTGCGAGGTGAGTGGGGCTGTGACAGCTCAAAAAGATTGCTGTGACTACCCCAAGGTCTCCCAACTGGCTTCATGATGGAGTGCAGAATGAAATCCAGTATTGCCAGATGAGAGTCTGGCTCTTGAACCACTAGACCAAAATTCTTATTGAATGACAGTCAAAGACTTAATGAAGAACCTGGGTTTGAGTTAGGGCTAAGCATAACTAGCTTATAAGAACTTTGAAAAACAAGGGCTACTGGAGACAGAAGGAGCCCTGTTCATACTTGATTTTACAACTTCAGGTTTTTGTGTTTCTGTGTTTATCAGAACAACCATACTAGAGTGCCTCTGATAAGATATTTTTAATTATTTCACTTGCTAAAATCCATTTTTATTTAATGTTGATTTAATAAATAAGAATCCAAGCCAACCTGAATTAATTCTGCATTAAATACAGTGGGAAAAATGTGCCTTTCAGCAATGGGCCTTATTCTGGATTATATCGTTGATTAGGAACTTCCCATCCCCATGCTGGTGCAGACTGTGGGTGTTTTTCCACTGGCAGTAAGTACCCATTTTAGCAGCCATTAAGGACCCATTTGACTGAGAGCCAGATGACCCCATTTCCACTATAGACCCCATTAAAGACACATCTGTTCCCATCACAGCTAGGGAAATCCGGATCACATGGGTCCTTCTTAGATCCAGATTAAAGGGGCGCAGTGGAAAAACACCCTATGACAGATCCTGCCTGGGGCCTACCATAGTCTTCACTGACATGTGAAGAAATAATCCAGAACAAGGGTCAGTACAGAAAGGGCCAAAATTTCTAGTGATTATTTATTACATATTTTCTGCAATTCTTTGTAACATTATATTTTCCACCTTTTCTGTCCGAAATCTTCCCTTCTGGGCATGCAGCACAATCATAGCAACAAAATGGTTCCCCTTCCCTCTTCTTTTTGCTGTAACCTGGGCTACATTCGTCATTACACAAGGAAAGAGGTACCTAGGCAATCCAAAGCAAAGCAAAAAAGATACAATATACATATATGCAAATGTCATACATTAAAAGTCTCTTTGTTGTTAATACTTTGACTGGTCTGAAAGGATACCAAAGCAGAAAATGTCCCAGGGTCTAGGGACAAGAAATAAATGAGTCCAAGATGAAACACTTTTTCCAATTTCCTCTCATCTGTTTGAATTTCACCTATGGCAGACGATTAGCTCTGATAATGCTTTGAATGGTTTTATTGTTCCTGTTCTTTCTGCACTTGCCACACTAACAGCCCACTTTCTACATGGAATATAATCCAGATTATGGGATTCTGATCTGATTGCATGTAATCCTTGAGACACTGAAGACTTCTGGTGTACCAGCTTGGGCCAGTCCAGATCATGCAGGTGTGCAGAAGGCATGTCTCTGTTTTCTGGTCTACAAGGGAAGTGCATCAAAGCAGATGGTGCAATCCCAGACCACAACTTTCTGTGGTCTAAAACTGTGGGCCTCACTAGTCCTGACCCACTGGATATGACCATCCAAAGTACACAAAGATCCAAAGCTAGGCTACAACCAAAATAGATATTTTTGTAAGAGCAGTGACCACATGGCATTGCTCTCATTGGGCCTATAGCTTTCCCTGAGATGAAGATTCCACTTTTTGAGATGACCTAAGAATAGGCACACACACACACACACACAAAAAAAAAAAAAAACCACCCTTGTACTTCCACCACGATGAACTGCTTTTTACCCTTTCTGCACTTATCTGTTTTATGGGTTTGTTGGTGACGTAGTCTTTTTCATGGCCTCTTTCATCCATATGCAGAACTAGGTCCAGGCTGCCACTTGATTCCCCTCCAAAGATAAGGGGGGGGGGAATATGAGAGGTGGGAAGGTGACCTCCTAGGGCATCCCCAGACCTATTTTGCAGAACTGGAAAGCCTAGGAAGAAGGCATGGCAGCAGCAGTAGATAAGTGGGCCCATGGGGGGGGGAGGAAATGGGGGCCCACAGGGGAACAGAAGGCCAGGGGGGAGCCAAAGTCCACCAAAGCTTTGACAGATACCTAAATATCCAATTTGCATCCATTGTTACACAAGAACTCTGCAATCCCTCCCCCAATTCAACCCAAAGTGTGAGTCACCCTGAGAGTGATGGAATCATGCTTAGGAAAGAGGCTCAGAACCAAAGTTATTTTATGTCAGTCCCAGGAGCCTTTAATTCACCCCAGGGGTGGCCCTTTTATCATGTCTAATCACAGGCTTGATCTCTTTATACTACCTGTTTAAATTGGCCATGCCACGTAATAATGGTCACACATATAGACAACTGTCTGTCCTGTGGTTTGCTAGGATCCATTCTTCCTACTTTCACTTTTAAGAAAGATTTATTTGGAAGAATCACCCAATTGATAATATCCAATCCAGTTATAAATTCACCATTTTCATCAAAAGATACAGCATCTCCAGCACTGTTGTTAAATGAGATCATCCTAAGAAAGTGGAAAAGCTAAAAAAAAAAAAAGGAGTTTCAATCAGTCATAGGAAGATATATGTCTTCTGATGCTTCATGTTGGTGTGTGGATCTCAACAATTCTGTGAAAAGACTGACTATGGTGACCTATCATTGATCCTTATGAAGCACATCTTTTGAGGGGCAAATCAATCCTATTTGAAAATTAAACACAGTGGTATGATATACATACAAGTAACATTCCTTGCCCCAATCTGATAAGCGAAAGGTAGCCAAGCTGCAACTGAATTTAATTCCCTTGATAGTCTGCAATTACATGAATTTGTCTAAACTTTTTAAAAAGTGCCATATTGCATGGCAGTGAATTCCACAATGAAATTGCTTCTTTATTGTCCATCTTGATACTTAAAAGATGAAGCTCAATGTGGTGACATTGATCTAAAATATGACATTGATCTCTTGCAGAGGTTACCTTGGAGTATTTTGGCTCGGAAGCCTCCAGATAGACTGTGGATTCTGTACCATCCATTGTTCCATGTCTGATTGTGGGTAAATGCAGGGAATGCAGTGCATGGGCCACAGCATAGACAGCATTGTAGATACTGTAACTCTGGCTAGTCATACTCATTTCAAAAGAAGGTCCAGGAAGACTCTCCAGCTTCTCCTTCCCAGTGCAGGCACTTTCAATGCTCCCAACAACACCATGGCTTAGAAATGAACAACTGAATGCTTGTTCCCAGAAGACACGGATAAAACCATCTGCACTGGAGTCAGGAGTTTGGTTCTGAATGAAATTTTGGAATCCCTGGACCTCGGTGGAATGAATGGCGAATGACAAGGTGCCATGGAAAACATTTATGTCTAGATCTTTGAATACTGGCTCCTTTGAAAAATCCCAGTGGGCTGTCATAACCCACACCTTGTTAATGGGTCTCATGATAGTAGAATTAGCAAGATTGAGCACCACATTCAAGTCCAATATCATATGAGTTTCAGCACTTACAATGCATATATTGGCAGTTGTCTCACTTAGCAGTTTTGCCATTTCCAGAAAGAGATCATAAAAGTTAATGACACCTAAAATGTTGCTTTGGATTGGCATTCTTCTGGTGAAGCCGGTACAGATCCCATTCTGGGAAAACCTCTGCTCCAAGGTCTGTACAAATTTCTCTCCTTTATCGTCATCCATAGCCATGATGCCCACCCATTTCCAATGGAAATGAAGCAACAGCCTGACAATTCCAGTGAATTGATTTTCCTCATTGGGGGCCATGCGAAGCAACAGAGAGCGTTGTGTTACATCACTCACCCTGAGTCCATAGAAGCAATAGCTAATCTAAGAAGAAAACAAATACTTCGTTCCAAAATGAGAATTATTAAAACAAACAGCATTTTTTTAAAAATACTAAGTTGTTAGAATTTAAAGCATTTAGCTCCCCGGCATAATTTTTTTTTAAATTAAGAGCAATGCTAAATACTTGGAAGTGTGGTATAACAGGATACTAAAGACATTTTAAGAAACAAGGGGTGCATTCCCATAGGCATTTAAATCTGAAATGAATCCGAATTTGATATCCAGAGTTCCCATTTAATTTTCTATAAATACGAATAGACTCTGAATTTGGTATCCACCATTCCCATTCATTTTTTTTAATTCTCAGATTAGATGAGGACTATCCAGTGAAAAAAAAAAAAAGTCCTCAGGAAAACTGGACTCCCCCCCCCTTTTGGAGCTGACTTTCAAAGAACTTTACTATGAAATGGGAACACTTAAAATATATATAGCAACTTTTATTACCTAGGTAAGTAATTGAATGATTTTAGCTGGGTCTCCACTGATCGAGGTGACTTCATTGTGGGAAGATAGGGAAGGTGCCCTGATCTGGTGCTGCAAAAGATGTTCCTGTCTCTCCATTTTAGAGCACAGAGGCACCATTTCCAATGGTTGGCTGCAGCACCTCCATTTAGGGAACAAAACTGTGCCCTGCAAACATGGTGTTTCCTTTGTTGATAGTGCCCAGAAATGGGGCAGCATGACTCCTCTTACTCAAATCATTATGATTGTCTCTTACCTGTGGAATTTTATAGAGCCCCAAGATAGTGGCTATATTGAAGGAAGTTTCAGAATCAGGGCCCCCAATGACAGCAACTGGATTATTCTGCATGTAACAATTGTAGTTAAAAATTGTTCTCTTCTGATGAAAGAGAAGATTTAAGGTATTCTGATAGGTTAATTGGGCATCAAAGTGGCTGTCATACACATGGAATCCCAAGGTGATATTGGGTAAAATCCTGCAATTGTCATTGATCTCTTTCACAGCAAATAGGAAGGACAGAACATGCTGGTATTTTTTCAGCATTACCCTAAAGTAAAATGCATAATTTGTGAAAAGTTACATCAACTTCTGGAATTCTTTCTCAGCCTTTAGAATCCCCCCCCCCCCCCAGAACAGTCTTCTTCCATCATATCAATTTTGTATTTGTTGTTGTTTTTAAATATTTCCATTCCGCTCTTCAGAATAAGCACTGTATTTCTTGTCCACAGCTACAGCCATTGAGAGAAAAGCTGCTCCCCATGGATGATACAGTATTCCATGCATCTCTTATCTCTATTGTGTGAGCAAGAATGAGTCATGAAGTTTGAGGCAGCCAGTAAACAAGCCAGCTCATCCACGGAATGACAATAGCAGTGCATGGCTCTGATAAAGAGCCTCACTTTGCCAAAGACAACATCAGAGCCGGGGTTGCAACTTGACCTCCCCCTCAAGTACGATAATCTGAACAGGAGAGAAGAAATGATCTTACCCAAAGAGAAGGGGACTCAATATAAAGGGTGCCCATGTCCAGTTGCCCAGTACTGGAATAAACAATCCTAAGCTGGGATGTTTTCCTTTACACTTTACTCAGTGCTTTAAGGCAGAATATGGACATGCTGGTTAGGTACCACTGTTGGGTACATATGCTAATACAGGCCTACAGGAGGGAGTCTTGGAAGAGTAACATCAATTCCTCCAAGTCCAAGAATCTCAATTTAAAAAAAAAAAACACCTAGTGTGGCTGTGTAGTTTTTAATTATTTTTTACTATTTGATATGTTTTACTTTCATTGTAATCAGTCCTGCAACTATTTGGTGAAGGGCAGGATATAAATTTGATAGATAGATAGATAGATAGATAGATAGATAGATAGATAGATAGATAGATAGATAGATAGATAGATAGATAGATAGATAGATAGATAGTCATAACTTATACGCAGATAGTTGAAGGTTTGATCCCTCGTTTCTCCCTGGAAAAAAAGTAATTATAAACAAACAGTATCTTATATGAAAACTGCACAAAAGTGGCACCAGCCCTGACCCAATGGGACCATACATTACGTACTGCCTTGACTGGAATGGTGGGTTGAAGGAAGAGAGACAGGGCAGATGGTCTTATTTTAAATATGTTTAAAACTGTTCCATAATTTTTATCTGGGGTCTTTGGTTGAAGGGAGGGATATACATATTCAGACATATAAACAATTTTAGAATACTCTGAAAGCAATATAGAAGACAATAGACTATAGAAAACAAGGCATGTTTTTCTTACACAGGATAGACTTCATATTTTGGTTTGGGATGGCTTTTGAAATTTTCACCTGGAGAAAAGGAGAAGAGCTGGGAAGTGATGCCACCGATCATGGTATCTCCCGGCTGATGGTAGTGGTATTGCACCTGGAGTGGTTCCTTCAAGGTACACAAGGCAGGATTCATCTTACAGTCAGTCTGAGGCAAAAGCAGCAACAAAAGAAGTCGTAGGGACACAAAGTATTTGGTCATCTAGAAGACAATGGTCCTTTCCCTTTGCATGGTATTCCTAGTTCTTAGGCTGATAATCATCATTTAGTATCAGGTTAGTTGCAGCATTCTGAGATTGGTGTGTTCAGAAAGAACTTGATGCTAATCTAATGGCCTGACACCTAAAGACATCAGGAATAACACTTACTCTTCAAGGAGTGAAACTAGATTGTGCACACCTTGTATGTTGATTAGTTTAGGAATAGTTTTATATCAGTGTTTAAAGGAGCCATGAACCACACAAGGCCATGGTAAAAAGCCAAGTAAGAGTGATCAGAGATAATGACTAGGGGAGAAATCTTATTCCCTATTGGGTCTGGTAAGGCATCAGGTGTAGCATTTAACAAAGTAAACAAGAGACAATCTAGTCAAAGTTAATCACCCAAGTAGATGTAAGTTCCATTGAACACAATGGAGCGTACAGCTTAAATAAATAAAAATAAATTTTGCAGTACTAATATTTAAAGACTTAGCAACCTCTGGTCCTCCAAATGTTCCCATTCTGCCCCTACCTTTGCTATTCAGAGAACAGCCCCTAACAGTACCACTGAAAACCCACCCCTTATACTATACTAGATCATGGTGGCATCTGTCTTCATGCCTCTGTGGTCCAGTATACTTCCCTTGGTCATGTTCCAGACTCAGCATTGAGATCTACAGGTATATTGAGCTAGGACATCATTTTGGGTACCCTAGCCTAAACCATGCTTTGTGCAATGTGGACAAAACGTGATGGTGATCTTTGCTATCACATAGTAGCATGAAGATGGCAGAAACCTAGACTAGACCATGGTCCAGTCTAACTCACTGCAGAGTCAAAAGGCCTTTTTGCACTACAGCTGAATAGGCTAAGACACACAGGGACGGATTCCCCATTCACACCTATGCAGGTAAGGGAGGTGTTGCCATGTGTCCCTTACCTGACTATGTGTGAATGGGGAATCAGCTCCTGAGTGTCCTAGCCTGAAAAGGCTGGTGTTGGCCCACTGGCTGGCAGGCTTGTCCAAGCCCGTCCTGGGTTCGCGCAAGCTGTAGTTGACCCGATCGGGTTGGCTGGAGCCCACAGGGACTCTCTGGGCATGCCCATCCCAATCAGGGGCCTGTCCTATCCCCCAGACGTCCATGCATGATCTACCTGGCCATCACCCATGACTGAACTGACAAGTCCTGTGGGCATTCTGCACCTGCACATGCTACAGCCTGCAAATGGTCAGTGGTATGCACCCGCAGTGCACGCACATTTCAGGGGTGGCACAGGACCCTGGGTGGGTGGCGGTGTCAAGGGGGGGCTCTGCAGGGTGCAGCTGCCTTGACTGAGGTGCCTGCACTCCACAGAGGCCAAAGACACCACCAGCCTGGTCTTGCCCCACCTCAAAAGGGGTGAAGCAAGTCCGAACCGAGGCTGTCCCAGTGTCCCACTAACTGCTGCAGTCCCAATCAGACTGCAGTAGCTGGCAGTGCACCCTTAATGCCCACTTACACCCAGGGGTTTGTGCTACACCCCCCCCCCCAAATGCACACAATCACTTACCTTGTTGGGCCTGGGGTCCGATGTCTACGTGTCCTGGCAGAGTGGTCTGCTGCTCTGTGCACAGGTGCGCACTCTGGTAGCTCGACCCCACGCTGACCTGAAGTGATGAGTGTCAGGTCAGTGTGGGTGCAATATGCAGGAGCATGCACCTGCACACAGAGCAACAGATCACTCTGCCAGACTGCACAAGGAGGACAAGGCCTGACAAGGTAAGAGGAGTATGGGGTAAGGCACATGGCCCTGGGTGCAGGGGGTTCCAGGGGTTCACTATGGGCTCCAGCTGACCCAATTGAGGCAGTTAAAGCCCACAGGACCCAAGGACAGGCCATCCCAGTTTTGCTCCTCCCCCAAAAGGGGCTGTTGGCTAGAGGGCCCAAAAGGGCCCAATGGCCACAGGGCAGGGTGGGGCCCACAGCTGGCTGGCAGAGAGAGTGTAAATGCTCTTCCCGTTGGACAGCTGTGAGACAGCCGGGAGTGCCTTGGGTCAGGTGTAGAGCACGATTTCATGCTCTATACTCTGGCTGTGATTAGGGTCCCTTAGGACGTGCTGGGACATGCTGAGACATTGTTATAGTGTCATTGCCATTGCAATCTAGCCTGCCCAAATCTGGTCATCTGCCTTTCTAGCACTGGTGGTCCACTTAGGGAATTCACTAGCACTTGAGGTGCTTGTTATACTATTGCAACGAGGGAAGTGTGAACAGGCCCTTATTTCCTCCTCCTCCTTTTTGCTTGTTGGTAATTCAAATATTAATCAAGGATCCAGGAATCAATGAGATGTCTTCAAAGAATTTGGCTAGATCTGAGAAGTGTTGGTCTTTGTAGTCATAGATTGGTGATTTTGTATACTATGATAGCCTTCAAAAAAAATTTGAGTCTTTGATATTATGCCTAACACATCAACAAATACTGGAATTTCAATTTTCTGGTCTCAACATTTTGTGATCTTTTCAAGTTTCAGGCACTTACATTGCCTCTCTATTTTAGCAATCATTATCAGCGATTAATATATTTGATATTATGCCACCTTTTGTGATCGTTTGAGTAAATACTGAAGACACATTCAAAAACCAATGTCATTCCTTCATTTGTTTTGTTTTATTGGGACCATAATCAATAAGCTTTCATGAAAGAGGAATTGCTTTAGTAGCTCCTTTGTACAATGCATGTTTTCTATGCACTGGCACTTAAACAACTAATTGCTAAATGTCCCCATAATCAGGAGAAAAATAAAGAATAGAATACAGGAGGTATGCAAAGAAAAAGAAAGTAAAACTGAAAGAGTTAAACATGAAACTGATCAATCACTGGTATCGTACAGTGATGTCTCAACTATTACACATGATACTGAACCTCCCCTCAAATTGTTGACAATTATGTGGGAATGGAGGCACATATATAAGATTATGAATAGTATAAGGACATGTCTGAATTTAAACATACATGCTTACCTGGAACTTTGTCTTCTACAAATATATAGGGTACTAATGAATTTGTTAATTGATCAGGCTTTAATATCAGCAGGGATGGAAGGATAAACTTAAATGGGTGAAGGACAATTGGTATAATCAGATAACTGACATATACAAAGTTGATGTTTTTAGGGACCATATATTATTGAATAGGAGTGAAATCCTGAGATAAACTGTGAATGAAATTTGGAGGACTATGTTTATTTCAGTTGAAAATAATGTTGTCTCATCGCCATCGAAAGATGGAATAAAGAAGGGGAAAATATTTACTGAAGAAGATGAGTAGTAGAAGATCCACTAGGGAGAGACTAGTATCTGTGTAACTGATTTAAAAAGTTTCTTTAATTGGTGTAACTATGGTGATTTATTTGTTTTCTTGTCTTAAATTAAAAACAAGAGTCTTATCGCAGTGCCTCAATTCTAGTTGGTAAAATGTACACCACAGCATTGCTGGAATGCTTGAAATATGCAATGGCACAATATATTCTAGCATAGCAGCAATGTAGATGACTGAAATTATGAAATTTCCTTCAGATAATAATCTTAAGATTGATTTGGAAGCTTCATTTTTATTTCCGCTGCAGGTGTTCCTTACAATTCAACTCAGGTCTCATGATGATTATATAACATTTTGGGGAAAATATACAAATCAATAATCCAGCACCAGAGACCAAGATGGAGAAAATCTCCACAGCTACCGTGTACTTCCCTTTAGTGCTTAGATACGTTGGTACAAAAACCATCCACACACTGCAAAATACTAGCATGCTGAAAGTGATAAATTTGGCTTCATTGAAAGAGTCAGGTAGTTTCCGAGCAAGAAAAGCCACAATGAAACTCACAAGAGCCAATAAACCCAGGTACCCCAGAACATAGTAAAACATGTTGGATGATCGCTCTTTGCATTCTGCTATGACTTCTGTAGAAAGAGAGTGCATGTCCAGATGAGGAAATGGAGGGTCAGTAAATAGTCATTTTGTACAAATACATACTTGAATAACTGAAGAACAAAGAATAACAGTGATTGCAAATCTTCTCCCCAAATATTTCTTCATTTTTGATCCTGGTTTAGTGGCCATGAAAGCCATTATCACAGTGATGGTTTTGGCTAAGACAGAAGAAACAGCAATAGAGAAGGTGGTACCAAAAGTAGTTTGCCGCAAATGGCAAGTCAGTGTTTGGGGGTAGCCAATGAACAGCAAGGGACAAAGGAAGCAGAGCAGAAGGGAGAGAAGTAAAATGTAAGTAATCTGAGAGTTGTTGGCTTTGACAATAGGAGTGTTCCGTTGCTTAAAGAAGATGCCAAAAACTAAAGCTGTAGTTAGAAAGAGTGTCAGGGACAAAATAGTGAAGCCAATGCCCAAAGGTTCATCATATGATAAGAAGTTAATGCATTTGGGAAGGCACTGATTTCTCTCCATGTTAGGATAATGGTCTGCTGGGCATTCGTAGCAATCATGAACATCTTCAAAAGAAAACAAATAGTTTTAAAAGAAAACAGTTTTTGTATTGAATGCTGCTTATGATAGAGAATTGTGTAACTGGAGCAATGTACAGTTATGAATAAAAAGAAAGCTATTATACGTCACAACTGAATAAGATCTACATAGTGCCTTTTGGACACTTTGAATGTACACAGATATGCTACTCTTCCTCCTCCATGCTGCAATAATTGCTCTTATGATGCCGTAGTGTCAGTGGTTTAGAGTTCTCAGAGTTCTCCAAAACTATCTCCTTGTTAATTTCAGAGGGCCTTTCTGAACTTGCTGCATTCCACCCCAGTATGTGTACTAAGGGTCCCACCCACTGTTTTTATGCTATGTCCACATGGGATGCAATGTGATCCAATCAGGAGACTCCTGATCTGTATCGCTGGAAGGTCATGATATCACTGATATATCAGTGGTGTTAAATCCAGGTCACATAGGCATTCAAAACATACATACCTCTACGTTCTGCTTTACAGGGGGACTCATTTTGGCACCACACCTTATTGCACTGCCAAAATGGGTCCCCAGGTACTCTGAAGCCAGGAATATTCGCTCCTGGCTCTTGGAGTTCACAGAGATTGGCTTTGAAGCTTGTGTGAGCTTTTGGGCAGGTGTGGAGGCTGGCCAGGAACACATCATCACTATGCGGATGGAATCTTTTCTTGTCTAAGGACAATTTGCATCAGTTGAGGGATGTATTGTTCTTCAAAACTGATGGCCAGAAACAGAGGTATGTGGACAGCATCCTCCTCGTTATGAATAACACTACAACTGACTTTAATATGAAAAGGAGGAAGTGCTATACTTACTTCCTGCTCAGATCCTGTTTATATTCATTTAATGTATGATCTCCCTATCGTGCATGGAAAATTTAAGTTCTCTTTGAAGTGCAAAATGTAAGTGATTCATTTGTATGGTATCAGAAGATGATCATTTATAGAGTACCTGCCCTTACCTGCTTTTAGGCAAGATCAGTGGGTCTAGAATGGCCAGGCCCACTGATACTAACCATGGAAAGGCATGGGCAAGATCAGTGTATTCATGCCATGGTGTCTAAGCTAGCACAAGCTCCCTGGCCATACTCCCATACCTCCAAAGGCTCAGAACAAGATTTCTAGTCTTGGAGCCTTGGAGGACACATTCAAGTAGGACACTATGTCATGGTACTGAAAGGTGCCTCCCTGGCAGTCTCAAACATAGGAAGCATCCTGTCTGCATGCCTTATGTGTTCTGGATCAGGACCACACTGGTCTGCTGGTAGACTTGATTAAACAGGTCTATCAGTGATCCAGATTGAGACCTCCTTAATCTCCCTCAGGTCCCATCTGAAGCAGATGGGCACATGCCAGTTGTGTGTGTGGGGTTAGGGCCTCTAAGATGCACACCACACAGACCCTTATCTCTTACCTTTGCTGCTGGAAATCTTCCCTTCTGGACACAGAACACAATCATAGCAACAAAACGGCTGCCCTTCCTTTCTTTGTTTGCTGTATCCTGGATAGCAGGGTTCATTACACAAAGCAAACGGCACTGACTGAACAAAACATTAACACTGATCAGAAGATAACAGATTCTCATTACTTGTTCTTTATATTTTAATAATAGCTATGAGAAACAAGATGCTTTATCTACATTGATCATATTAATTTCTTGTTGTGGACTACTTTTGCAATTGAAAAGGATAAGCAACATAAAAACATTTCCAATAAACACATAAATAAATGGAATTTTGTGGAGCTGTAAAAACGTTTTGGTGCCATTTTACATGTGCAAAATATGCTGAAATGGTGTGACCCCTTGGGGAACACATTTCACTCCCACAAAAATGTGCCACCAAAATGGGTCGTCCTGTAAACCAGAACATGGAGGCATGGACCTTCAGCCCATCTCCTGGATCTAAATTGTCAGCCCTAGTCTACTGGTGGACCTGTTTAATCATCTCTCTCTCTCTCTCTCTCTGTCTGTCTGTCTGTCTGATTATTTTCATTGATATCCTGCCTTATACTCAAACATTGTAGGGCAGGTTACAATAATGAAAACCTATTTTAGAAAAGCCCCATAAACTGCCATCTCCTCCAACTTATTTTTTCAATTCCCCTCCTTCATTTTCACCAAGTGCTTCCATCGGTTGATGAAAGAGTTTGCAGAATGCAGAGAGGCTTCCTTCCAATTTGTAAATCACCACCTCATCTGACTTCTGTTCACTCAGAAGTGGCAACCCACTCAGGTCAACTATCCTTTTCAGCTAATGCTCTCCTTTGCCCCTCTCACATCCTTAGATCCAATTATGGAAGGTGACAAATCATGCAACAAATCATGCTCCTTATACAAGACCCAGTCCTAAATTTAAATCTGTGTAATATCCTGAAGGCATTTTATTATTAAAATATGTTTCAAGATTCTACTGAAATTACTTTTTTCAGTCCACGTTTGCAAAGGCATAAATGTTCGCATTTCTTTGCAGTTCCAATGAAGCAGTGCACACAGTAATTACACAATCACATCTTTCTCTCATTTAAACAATATCGCTATTAGTGATACAGGGTGGGGCAGGGCTTCAGTTGGAAATTTCCTTTTGATCCCATTGGACCAAGGCATTGATCACAAGACCAAAAGGAAGCTTCCTAATTGGATGATTTCAACAAGGGCCTTGTTCCAACCCTTCCCATGACCCCAAGTGTCCTGCTTCTGGCATCCAGTTTCTAATGTGGAAGAGTGAAAAGAAGGTTTAGATTTGTATTATAGAAACCAAGTCTAGTTCCTACCTGGTTAAATTTGCTGTGCCATGTAACAATTGACTCATTAATGGAAAACATTCTACTGAGTGGTAACTGGGGATTCATGCTTCCTATTTTCACTCTCACAAAGGATTTATTTGGAAAAGTAACCCAGTTTATAATGTCAAATCTCTCTACCAATTCACCTTTCTCATCAAAAGACACTTTCTCCCCAATGGAATTGTTGAATGAGATGCTTCTTAAAAAGGGATGAAGCTAGAATAAAAACAGGCAGATTACAGTTAAGCCATGAGAATATTTTTGCCCTCGTCACAGAAAAACAGAGTCTCCAACCATAAGTGTTCTATAGAATTGTGCTGGACTAAAGACAGACAGAGATGAGTTATGTAGAGAAGTCTGGGACTTTTACACACATTCTTTGCCCAACAAGCTTAGCCTCTCTACGATGAGTAGGTATCAGACATGCACAGGAACATTGTGACCCTCCTGATAAACCCAGAAATAATGTCAGAGTCTGCCCTCCAGAGAACACAATTTCCTCAAATTGTGGTTTGTATTCATTGTTGAGAGACGAGTTTGTTGGCTGAAGCACCTAAGGAGTCTCTGGCCTCTCTATATCGTTTATTTCCCCTCCAACTACAGTTTGCTGCAAGCCTAATTTACATCAAGTTGTTCTGGTAGAAACAGAGATGCTGGAGCAAAGAAATGGTCATCCATTAATTTGTGGACCATTTCCCCCCAAATCATTGGTATTTAAGGAGAGTGACTGGACCCTTTCCATCTGCCTGCTACAAAATTAATCACAAAAAAGACAATGAAAATTTATAAAAATAAGGTTAAAATCAGCTTTGCAACTCATCTACATACAATGAAAAATAGCTTACAGGAGGCCAAAATGATGAAGCGCTGTGGAACCTCACAAAAGCACTAAATTTCTATGATTCTATTCTGTCTGGAATGGTTTAGGAAATCCTGATCCTAGAGGACCCTTCCAACTCTATGATTCTATTGTGTCTAGCAGCACAGTCCCAGGAAAGGGCAGATATAATTTAGCCAGGCAATACAAAAACCATGCTGAATGAAATCTTTCCAGAAACAAGAGGAATATATTTATACCTCAGTTTACCCAACTGAATGTTAAGGGACCAGCTGTTGTTGTTTTTTTAAAAAATACAGTTTTTTGACATTATAACACATTGTTTTGCTTAAAAATATATTAAAATCTTCTATTAGAAACCGTACCTGAAAATGGAGATTTGAACGCACTTTCTCTCCAATACTCAATGCCCTGGTGCTGGTTCTAGAAGAATACATGGAGTGCAATGCATGTGCCATGGCATAGACAGCAATGTAGATGCTATAACTCTGTCCCGTCATGCTCATTTCAAAGAAAGGCCCTGGAAGGCTCTCCACTTTCTCCTCCCCGGTGCAGATTCTCTTAAAATTTTGATCAACACCTTCTTCTGGAAACAAACAATTAAATGCCTGCTCCCAGAAGAGTTTGATAAAATTATCCGCATGAGAATGCGGATCGAGGGTCTTCAGGAATCTTTGGAACCTCTCTGGATCAGCAGAGTGTGTTGCAAAGGATAAGGAACCATGAAAGACTTGTATATCGAAGGCCCTGCTGAATGTAGCTAATGAGAAATCCCAATCTGCTGTCATGACCCACATTTTCCCTATTGAAATCCCAACATCTAGCTCTATCTGATGCAGAACCCACTGCAAATCTAACATCATATGGGAATCAGCATGGACCACAAACAAGTTGATGCTGGTATTTAACAAGAAAGCAGTCATACTCTGAAAGTGGTTAAGAACATGAAATATGTCTCCAAAGAAATTTTGGGTTGGCATTCTTTCAGTGAAGGGAGTACAAATGCCATGCTGGGAGAACAAACGCTCCAGTGTCTCCACAAATTTTTCTCCTTTCTCATCACTTTTCGCAATGATCCCAACCCATTTCCATTGGAAATGAAGAACAAGCTGGACTATCCCAAGATACTGATGGGCTTCATTAGGAACTGTCCTGTATAAGGAAGTGATCCGGCTTTTACCACTCAATTCCAGAGCAGATAAACAATATGCAACCTAAGCAAAACAAAAGGATTTGAACTTAGAACATTTGAACATGAAGGGGATGGATGTGCTCTACACATTTTTAGACTATTTTTAGATTTTATCTTCACATATTATACTTTGGATTATTATACTTTAATATTAAGGAAGACTTTTAAGCTTTG
Organism: Aspidoscelis tigris stejnegeri; assembly: GCA_023333525.1. NCBI lineage: Eukaryota > Metazoa > Chordata > Lepidosauria > Squamata > Teiidae > Aspidoscelis > Aspidoscelis tigris. The sequence goes on from JALMGA010000009.1 coordinate 10,423,836, forward strand.
ACTTTATATTTCTTTTTGTGCTTAGTCATACATTTAATCTTTTGTTTAGTTTGGCTCATTTGAATTGGGATCACTTTTTTATTTTTTTCCAGTGATGTGATTGCTTAAGAACAAGAATTATTCTGTTAACACTTGATTCTTAAACTGATCCAATATTTTAAATTATATCTTACAATCGGGCAGTTTCTAACGACTCAGACCTCAGCAGTGTTCCTCCTGAAAAAGAGGCTTTTAGCCTTCCCTGTCTCATTTGCAATCCTAGATGTGAATATTTATTTCACATCTGACCTTTCTTTTTTCAAACTGTCTCAGCATTTTAAAATCAAAAGGAGGATGAGATAGATTGGGTGAGAAAACACTTTGCTTTGGCACCCTGAATTCCACTTTGCTTTGGCATCCTGGGCCTGGACTCATTAAGATTCAATTGGAGCTAATGAAACGCCTTCTGCCTGCTACTATATATATATATATAGTTTTATCATTTTTGTTCAAAAGGTCAGTGCACCTAGAATTGTCTGCAATTTAATGACTACACAAAATTCTGAATTCTTGTAATCATGCATTTTTTTCTAAAAATAATTGCCTTGTAGGAACAGCTAAAGAACATGTCACTTCACCTGTGGAATCTTGTAAATGCTTAATATGGTGTCCATATGAGCAGAAGTATCAGAGTCAAGCCCCCCAATGATGGTTACTGGATTCCTTTGATTACCACAGTTGTAATTGTAAGTGCTTCCTCTCTGGCTAAAAAGAAGATTCAGCGTGTTCTGGTAAGTAATTCTTGCATCAAAGTAGCTGTCATAGATACGGAATCCCAAAGTAAAATTGGGTAAAATTTCATGGTCCTCATTTATTTCCTTCACAGCAAAAACCATGGACAGGACATGTTGGTAATTCTTAGGCAGCATGCTAAAATAAGAGATTTTTTTTTTGGTAAGTAACAAACTTTTACAAATAATAACTATATATATTTATCAGTAGTGGGTTTTAATCAAGGTAAGCCTGGGTTTCTTCATGGAGTCTGGAGTTAAAATCAACAAATCTGAGCAGAATAGTGTAATTGAACCAATTCAGCATGAAAATTGGTAAAATATTAGATGGCAACTAATTACCCTCATATGATGTAACATAAAAAACGTAAGCTTTCCGCTTTTGTCTCTTGAATTTTTGTATCTGAATTAGGGGTGTGAATGAATATTCATAACATTTGAAATTTGTATGAATTCAGCTCAATTCAGACATTTGAATTGGAATCGAATGTTGGCAAATTCAAAGACTGACACTGAAATTCAAATTGAATGCTTTGATACATTCATATGAAGCTTCATATGGGATCTGTATGCTATTTGTATGGATTCGTCGTATGGATTTGTATGGGACTGAACATTCATATCAAATTCAAATTGTACTATAGTTGAAGGGGATCTGTTCGAATGAACATGAATGTTCTTGCACTCATTTCAATACAAATCAAATACAAAAAAAATGCACATCCTTAATTGTGGATTTCTAGGTGGCTTCAAGGCTCGGAACTTTTATCCCTAGTTCTCTGAAGCTCTCAGAGCTCAGTCCTGATGCTTGGGTGAGCTTAGGGTCTGGTGCAGGGAGTGGTTTGGACCAGTGCTGATGTCCAGCTAGTGTTGTTCCTGACCTCATCCGGCCATAATCAGAAAGAGTGGTCCTTCCTGAGGCCTATTCACACGAGGGCCTCCAGAACGCAAGTAGGATCCCCTGGGATGGAGCATTCACTCTGCTGGGGAAGCGGTTCCACTCGGAACTGCCCCATCCCATCCCAGGACATCCACTCGTGTTCCGGGTGTAGAGCACAAAATTGTGCTCCACACATGGTCCAGGGTGTTTCTGGCTGTCCCAGGCCATTCCACAGTTGTATGGGAAGGAGGAGCATTCACTCTCTCCCTCCCAAACAGCTGTGGGCCCCACTCTCGGCTACTGCTATTGGTAGATGGAGTCCAAGCTGTCAGCTCTTTGGACTGTGGGCTCTAGGGGACCCAATTGCATCACCTAGGGCCAGCAGGAACTGGGAAGGGACGAGGCAGGCCTGCTTGCCCCTGGGTCAAACTTTACCCAATGGTGACAGGCCTGGGAGGGGCATCCCACCCCCCACCGGCCTTTTCGGGTTAGGCCACATAGGGATGAGTTCCACATTCGCAACCAGGGAGTTAGGAACACATGTTCCTTACCTACCTAAGTGTGAATGGGGAATGTGTCCGCAGGTGGCCTTGCCTTTGAAAAGGCCTCTGGTATAAACTCACTGGTTTGGATTACAGCCTTCAAGTGCAGAAAAGCCTTCAAATTAATATAGGCCCAGAAAGAGATAGATTTTGTGGTCTTACATAGAATCACGTGTACTTGTTTCAGGGCATTCAGTGAAAGAGAGTGCTTCAGAAAAAGTGAAAAGCTGAGAGCAGATTCCACCAATGATGAGGTTTCCAGATTGGTAATAGTGGTGTGAAGCCAGAAGGGAATCAGTAACTGAGCACATGTGAGGACTGATTCCTGAAACAGTCTGAAGAATTAGTGGCAGGGTTAGGAGTTGTGCCAAGAAATAACCAACCAACTGAAGTGCAGCAGCTTCACAAAATCTTGAAACAGAATCTGGTTTTCCTATCTCAGGCATTGTATCCAATCCCAGACCAATTGAAATATCATTCAGTGGGGGATTCTGTTGCTTAGCTGCTCTGCTGGCTGGGATTTGAATGGACACCAGGTTCTTCCATTCTGATCTGATCAGTACTGGGACTTTGTTTTATTACTGCTTGTAAAAGGTTCTATGTAATTTTTTGCAAGGGATGAGGAAGGGTAATTGTCACCCAAGAAAATTAGAGAACAAGTAATCATGCCCCTAAGGTAACTCATGCCAACAGGCATCAGGTGTCCTGAAAAAAACAAACATGTGTAGGTTTTAGTAAAGTGCTTTCTAATATAGAAAATGTCAACTAGGATATACAGAATGGGGGGATGGAAGAGAGGGATTTAAAAGTATTCATTAAATAAAACCTTTCTAAGTGTTCCATTATCTGCCATTCCTTTTAGTTTTTATTTCCCTTTTTTCCTCATGAATTTAACAATAGTTGATAAAGAATGATGGTAAGTGCAGTGCTTAAATCATGAAATTTTTACTGGTTTGCTTCCAGGCCAAATTCAAATTGTTGCTTTTTACCTATAAAGCCTTACTGGGTACAACTCCTGGATATATTCAAACCCACCCTGTGCAGCTGGGCTCATTTCTAAGATTACAGCTGCACCTAGATGTCACTTGCTTATTCCACTGTATTTGGATATTCGGGAATAAAATGTATATTCCACAATATCCATGGTTTATTCCAGAATATCCAAGCAAATTAGAATAAGTAGGTGACAACATCCCCCAAGACATGCAGTGTCTGCACAACAGATGCTTCTACTGGGTGACCATGCCTCCCAGGGACTGTCCTATGAACATGGGACTAGCTCCTGGAAAGGCCTAAAGTGTGAAAATGGCTCCTGAGTCCACTTCAAACAAAGATTGCTTAAAAACAGTCTCTGAAGCATTTTTGGGTGGTGAACTAGATCAGCCCTTATATTCAAATGCCCACAAGTACCTGATCTGGTCCACTGGATGTGAGGAGTCATGTGGGGGGCTCTGAAAGCTCTGAAAGTTCGACTGGTTGGAATCTGAACTAAACCAAACCTCCTGGTTTGGATGGTTGGTTCAAACCTGAACCAAACCACAGGAACATTCTAGAATCAATTGAATGCCTCAGTCTGAAGTGGATCAGCCAATGTTCAATGTTATTTTGCCTTTTAAAGGACTCTTTTTTGTAAGGAAAAAACTTTTTTGTTCAAAGAGCTGCTGCTGCCATGTTTCCCCCTGTCTCCATCTTCTTGATCCACACTTTGTACCTAATCTGTTTTGAGAATAAGAGAAAAGTAGACATGGCAACATTCTGTCTGCTTTTTTTCAGTGACTGCAGGCAATGTTGTTATCCTGGGCTCTTTCTGCACTTATCTACTATAATCCTCGATCAGTGGGTTTAGAATAACTGAGACCACTGATCCAGACTGTAGGGAGATGTTGGAGAGATCAGCACTGTCAGCACTAATGACACTGATATGGTTTAGCCCATGTCATGGTTGCAAAGCTTTCATGAGCTTCACTGCTGCACCTTCAGGCCTTCCAAGGCTAAGAACAAGAGTTCCTAGCCTTGGAACCTGCATGTTTGTGTGTGCTTCTCGATGGCACACTATGGTGATTAAACTTTACAACCAGAGATCTGGATTAAGGGCTTCCTTAATCCAGATCAGGATCTGTCTAATTCAGCAAGGGGAAGGGCCTCCATGATCCACAGGGCTCTACATCCAAACTACTTTGGACCTTACTCCGGATTAATGGTCCATGCAGAAAGGACACGAGTGATTTGAAGTTTTATTTTGGGTGCATCTTGACTTCTGAGTGGAGGTACCTTGGATGATGGAGGCACAATGGAAAAAACAAACCCTCCCCAACTCCATTTTGGAAAGCAGCAGCAGCATGGTGGAATGGCACCTCCTCCATGTAGGTGGGAGAAGTCACCCTGCAAATGAGGTGCATTTGCCTCTATCTGCTGGAAATGGGATCAGTGCAGTTGCTGTGAGGTGCCCACTGCCATCAAAACTAGGGACTGGAAGACAGCAGATGCTTCTTGGATTCATGGAAGCACCCTGGAACCAGAAATGGAAATGTGGCCTTTATTTCAAAGTGATGGTTATGTTTTTAGACCAATGCTAACTGTGACAGATCTCTAATTACTTTGACAGTAGGGATATATAAAAGAGGAGGAGGAGGAGGGAGAGAAATGGGACAATTCTCCTTGCTAGATCTATCTGTATATTCATGTATATATTCAGCTGCACATTCACTGAAGTCAATTTATAATTCACAATTTATAATGATGAGTAGGGATGTGCATGAATATTTGAAATATTCATTATTCGTACAAATTCAGATAAATTTGGACATCTGTATTTGTACCAAATGTCCGGACATTCAGATTTCAAGGTTTGAATGAATACAAATAACTCGAGTTATTTGGACAAATAATTTGAACATTCGTAAGTTCCCCAGATGTGTACGAGATGCATATGTACCCGTACAGATAAAAATATCAAAATTGGGTGTTTTTCCACTGTCACTAGAAGTACCCATTTTAAGTATCCATTAATGGGTACAAAAATGCCATTACGTACCCATTAATGGGTACTTAATGGGCACTTTTAGTGACAGTGGAGAAACACCCGTTATTTGTACAAAAACATATGAATATATTCATATAGAATCAAATGTCTGGACATTTATTTTTTCATTATTCAGATACATTTGGATTTTTGAGTATTCGATTCATTATGAATTGAATTCAAAAATTGCATTTGTGCACACGCCTAATGCTGAGGCTGCATGTGATAAATTTCATCATAAGAACATATAACAAGACCTTCAATCTCAATTCAGTAGATTGAAGCAATGGGTTACAAGAACATGTCAGTTAATGAACTGTGTTAAATGGGTTTATAGTGGAGAAAGACATTTTCACCAAGTGCGTCATTGCTTCATCCTTGTGCAACCCCAAAATTCTCTTTGTGTGAGTAAGCACCACAAACAAAACCCCATTCATTGCCAGAGAGAAGTATTCTCTCCTCTTGGGAAATTCATTCTCTTTAGTACAATCGCTGCATCTGATGCCCTACAAAGAAATAATACCTTGGGGAGAACATTGCAAAAGACTGTAATTCTACAGGTAGTAATGATGCAGCCCTTTCCTGTTTCATTCCACAATGCATATTTTATTTACTCATATATAAATTATATTCCATTGCAAGTGTCACATTAAGGGTGGGCTGTTAGAGTCCAAGTTTGTGTCAACCTGGTTTTGGATGGTTTCTTCTTCATATTTAAAGGTCACCTTTCACATGGGTTTATCAATGCTCAAGAAGCAAAAAAGAAAAAGAAAAAGAGGGGGATTCTGAGCATGGAAAAGAGACCATTAAGTCTTCCAATGTCAGAGCTTTCACTGATGCTGCTAATGCTGCTACTGTCTGAAACTGACTGTAAGGCAATTCCTACCATGTGCATTATGAAAGATTCCCTTCAGGTGCCCTACTACTATTTCCAGCCAGGAGAAATGATCATAGGTGGAGTGACTTCTCAACTTTTCATAATTTCTGACACAGTCACCTTCAAGGAACACCCTCAAGCCAAGCTCATTGATGAAGTTGTGTAAGAAATCCATATGCAAGTTTGATATTTAGAGAAAAGGCTTTTTAACCCTGGTCATAAGAGTGTGAGAAGGATGAGCTACTCACTGGTCATGGGTCTCGTGTTTCGTGGGCATCATGCCTCCACATTTGATGATGTGACCAGCCTGTCAAAGTGTGTGGCCAGGAGTGAGGGTGTAAAATTGTAAACTTCAGAAAAGTTAACTTTCCCTGTCTCTGCTGGATGTCACAGTCATGGATGTGGATTCATCACAGGGAGAGGTGCTTCTGCTAAGATGCTCAGCCCAGGCTCTTCCTACCCTATCAACCTGCCCGTGCCTTAAGATTTGCAGGGGAGGCCTCCTGGTTGTCCCACTGCCTTCAGCAGTGAGGCAGGTGGGCACTCAGAAGAGGGCCTTCTCAGTAATGGCCCCCAGGATATGGAATAGTCTCCCCTTGACGTCTGCCAGGCTCCTTCTCTGCTTATGTTCAGGAAGGTGATGATGACACAGCTCTTCACCCAGGCCTTTGGCTTAATGTTGGTTACATTTCCCCCACTGCAAACACTACTGTTTTGACTGATATTGCGTTGTTTTTAACACATTGAATTTTAAATGTTGTGATGGTTATTATTGTTTTAATATAGTCATTTTGATATGCTGGATTTTCAAGGTTGTTACCTGCCCTGAGATCTTTGTATGGCCTGGACCCATGATGTGAGGAATGGCACACAGTTCTCTGTAAATGCTATGGACTGTGATTGTTTTTGTATTCCATTTGTATCTGTAATATTTGGCACTTACATTAGATGGCTGCGGGTGCAGAAACAGAGGCTGATAAACCACTTTTATCATCTCTTAATCTGCCATTATGAAAAAAGTCTTAAGTGATCCTAGTTTTGGAAACCTGGACAACTGTCAGATCATTATTATGTTAACACAGGGTGAGAATTGATCTTGGAAGCAGCCTTTTCACAGACCAAAAAAAACTCCTTTGGAGAGGTGTTTGCCATCCTCATTCACTTCTGCCAGTACTGTGCAAAAAAAACAGTACGGGCAGGAGTCACTTTCCTGCTCTATATTCTGCTTAGCTTTCTGCTCAGCTCCAATACAAAGTAGCTAACTTCCTAGGTAATTTCCTTTTGATTCCCTAACAAGGCCAGATGGAAAGTTCTAATGCTGGAGAACTTACTTTTCACTGTGTGGAAGCGTCCAATGGCTCTGGACCAAGTATGCCAGTAGAAGCAGAGAAGAACAGGTAGGAGCCAATGGATAACCACAGTAACTACATGTTTCTCTTTTTAGTGCAGTGCCAAAGAATTACCAACATGTTCTGTCCATGGTGCTTGCTGTGGAGGAGATTAATAGGAATGTAAATATCCTGTCCAACACTACTTTAGGTTGTAGCATTTATGATAGTCATTTTGATGCCAGGATGACTTACCACAACATGTTCAATCTCTTATTTGATGAGTCTATTCCTAACTACAACTGTGATGGTCAGCAAAGGCTTGTTGCTGTCATTGGAGGCCTTGACTCTGACACTTCGCTCTACATGGCCACCATATCAGCTGTCTACAAGATCCCACAGGTGAGATAAAATATGTTATTACTCTCTCTTGTGTGCTAGTTCCTAAAGAAATTGTCCCTAGTTTTATCAGGAATTTAGATGCCCTGGTTAATAAGACTCTTTCTTTGGCTTATTTGTATTTTACTATGCATATTGCTGTGGTCTGTTTTAAAGAATGGCAATTAATTTATGTAAATCCTACATTTGCAATTAAGTAAGCACCTATTGACAATTCAATCTTTGGAACGTTCTGCACTTAACCTCTAGTCTGGAATGAGAAGGGGACTGTGAGCCTCCTTTCTGCATGGTTGCCTGGTTTAAGGAAGGTCCTGTCTAAATCAAGATTGGGATTACTGGTGGACCTGTCTAAACAAGCCCACTGGCCTACTAGCTGGTGGTAAACTAGACCAAAAAAGTTCAGTGGTTCAGTTTGCGACAAGTGGCCCATTTCAGTGGTGTGACCAAATGCACCATCAAAATGTTTTCCCTAAGGACTCTGAGGTCAGGAACCTTTATTCTTGGCAATCAGAGCTCTTGACTTGTGCAAGGGCTAGACTGGGACAGGCATTCTAATGCTGCCTTGATCTAGTCCCAGCACAATCCATGCAAGCTTGCAACAACTGCTTGGTCTGGACTATGAAAGGATCCTTTGTTGCAGATCTATCTAACGTAAGTTTAGAAAGTTCCTTTGTTCAACAAACCTTGGCAGCTCCATTAGTATGACATCGATTTCTCTCCACACTGAAACATAGTTCGATTTGTTGAGCTTTAAAATGCACAAATGTGCATGAACGTATTTTTTGCATTCCTATTCGATTCAAATCAAATATTCAAAAATTAAATTTGATTTGAATGTCAAAACTCCAGATTTTCAAAACTCCAATTCGTATCTGGATTATCCGGAGTCGTACTTTCGCTAAGATTCATATCCGATATACAAATTTGCGCAAATATGCATTCATCCCTTTGGCATCCCGCATTATATGCACAAATACGTATAATTTTCACACATATTCGTATATGATAGATACAAATCTGTCCATTCAAATTATTCAAAAGTCCATATCAGATTTTCAAAAATCCCATTTGAGTTTGAATGTTGACATTTGAGGGATTTGAATTGAATATCCAAATTTTCAAATATCCATGCACATCCCTAATTTGAAGGACCTCAGCTTTATTCAGACACTTCTTAAAACTTGTGATTAATGAAATACAATAGAGGGATAAATTTAACAGCCCCCTTTTTTCCTTAGGTCTCTTATTGCTTATTTTTGGCAGAGGTGGATGATAGAACACTCCCTGTCTTGTATCGAATGGTCCCCAGTGAGGCACATCAATATACTGGGATAGCTTGGCTACTTCAGCATTTCCAGTGGAAGTGGGTTGGTATTATTGCAGGAAGTGATGATAAAGGACAAAGGTTTACCCAGACCTTGCAACAGAAGATTTCCCGGAGTGGAATTTGCATTGCTTTCATTGCAAGGTTACCAAACCAGATGTATTTTTCTGACTTTTTTAAAATTTTTGACCTTCTTAAAAACACAGTCACTTTTCTTACTAACCCATCTATCAATGTTTGTATTGTGAATGCGGATACTCAAAGTGCATTAGTTTTGCAAATTTCACTGCATATGTTTGAATCGGATGCAATGGCATCTATAGGCAAAGTGTGGGTGCTGACAGCCAACTGGGATTTCTCATCTGGGACATTAACTAGAGCTTTGAATATGGATGTCTTCCATGGTGCCTTATCCTTTGCCACTCACTCCAGAGAGATAAAACATTTCCAGGATATCCTACAGAAACTGAATCCCCTTTCCCAGGTTGATGGTTTTATTAAAGTCTTCTGGGAACAGGCATTTGATTGCTTATTTCCAAATTCAGATGTTACTTATGAAACTAAGAAGATCTGCACAGGGAAGGAGAAGCTGGAGAGCCTCCCTGGAATCTTTTTTGAAATGAGCATGACCAGTCAGAGTTGTGGTATATACAAAGCTGTCTATGCTGTGGCACATGCTTTAAATGCAATGAAGTCATCAGGAATCAGAAAGAGACATGCGTCAGAAGGATATAGAATGGAGCTGTGGACACTTCAAAAATTACAGGTAATATCTCATATAAGTAAGAACTCTCAAGTTCTATATTTGTCACCACAGGATAAAAGCGAAAGAGAGTGCTGCAGATATCTTTGAATACAATCAAGACTATGCAGAATTGGTGGTTCTCCACCACCCCACAAATTTGCAAGTTGGTTTTCAAAATTAATCAGTTAATAGCTCCTCAGAATACATACTGAGGAGGTAGGAAAGCGGCTGCATCAGTTACGTCTGCAATGGATCCAGAGTGCATCCAACATGGATTGAGAGTGAATTAAAAGTAGATTCAGGTCAGATTTGATGCTTTCAGAGCAGATATGTTGTGAAATACGTATCAGAAAATTATTAGATATGTATTTGTTCATATCAGATATTCGTATGAATTCTTACAAATACATTTGTATCAAATAGAATCCTACCACATTCGAAGGGGATCTATTCAAACAGATACAAATTTTCTAACATTTGATTCATTATGGATCAAATGCCAATAAAATAAAATAAAATGCATTCATACACATCTGTAATGACCATACTGAGTTTTGCCAACATCCTTAAGGCCCTGGGCATTAGGATGTGGAAACTCTTGAGTTACCCAGGGCTCCCAGAGTTTTGCTGATGTGATACAAAGGAGTATAAACACCAAAATATCCAAAGCAAAGCAAATATCTCTCAGAAATAGGAGTTTGCCAATTTCCAATAGATAACGTATGGCCTCAAATCAGTTGCTTGTAAGGAAAAGTAGCTCTAAGACATAAAAAATATAACCAATAAGACAATTATTCATGTGGTGTACTTGAAACCAAGAACACAGGAAAAGTCAGAAATTTAGAAGTAAATTTATTGTATTTTATTCTACCCTGCTTTGAGACCTAAGTAACTGTTATAAATACAACTTCATTTGAGCAATTATAGCAAGATATCAATACATTAGCAAACGTTCAACATTTTATTTCCTTGACAATGATTTATACAAAAAAGTCTGCTAATGTATTGATGACTTGGTTTTGTTGCATAGGTGAAGGGTCTTTATAACATTTTTGTCTTCTTCTGTTGCATTTGATTTAGAAATAAAATATTCATATATTTGAAACTCTGCTTCCTTCAAATATACTGTAAGATTCTTTCAGATTTCTGTAGAATTCAAATTCTGATTCTGATATTTCAGACAATGTATGTGTACAACTAATATTGGTCTATTTCAAACATCTCCCTCATGCCAGAATTGCTATCCTATTCTCTTTCCTTATTACCTGTGAATGAATTTCAGTTGCACTCAGTCCTAGGGAAGATTTCATTTAATACCAGTGCTGGAGAAGAAGTGTCTTTTGATGAGAGAGGTGAATTGGCAGCTGGGTTTGATATTATTAACTGGATCACTTTTCCAAACAAGACATTCTTGAGAAATAAAGTAGGAGAAATAAATCCCAAAGCTCCACAAGGAAGGCAAGTCTTCATTAATGATAATATCATTACTTGGAACAAGGCATTTAAAGAGGTAAATAAGCACATGAAAAAGGATTATACTAAGTTGTTGAAAGGCACAAAGAAAAATAGTATAACATTTATTTATATATTTATATACTTATATACTTATGTATTTATATTTGTATCCCATCTTGTACCCAATCCCCACGTGATCTACTTACCTTGTCGGGCCTGGCAGAGCGATCTGCCACTCTCTGCGCAGGCGTGCACTTCGATAGCTCAGCCCCACACTGACCTGATGTGATGAGCATCCTGTGGGGGTGATCTGCAGGAGCACACAGCTGCACACAAAGTGACAGATTGCTCTGACTGGCCACGTGAAGAACACATTGGACCCGAGGCTTGATAAGATAAGTGGATCCTCACAGGTGGCATGAACCCCTGGGTTGGGAGGCACCTAGGGGGGGCATGTGGGCTGCTGCAGTCCAATTGGGACTGCAACAGCATGCATGGCAACAGGGCAGGCCATCCTGCTCTCGCACCACCTCCAACAGGGTCTGCCAGCCATTGAGCTGACATCTGCCCAATGGCAGAGGCCAGAAGGTGGCCTTCTCTGCTAAACTGCCTCTAACTTTAGAAGCTGCTTGCCAGCAATCAGGGATTGAGGGTAGAATAAGGGTGGCAGAAAGAGGCTTGTGGGACAACAAGGGCCAGATGACAACCCCCCCCCCCTTATTGCTGCATCTTTATCTGTCAGGCTGGGGCGATTAATTCTTTTATGCTGTTTGATCTTTTAAAATGGCCAGCAGTTACGATCCTTAGCAGACAGGAGGCAAGGACTTTTGCACACCTCTGTTCAAACAGGAACAATGGAGAAGGTGATATTAAGTCTTGATTTTCAGTTTACGGCGTTCTCCATTGTTCCCATTTGAGCAGGTTGGCACCCTTTGGGTGCTGTTTGACAACCAAAGTTGCATGGGGACAAGCCCTCAGAGGCACCTCAGAGATTTTTTTTCTGTGTCTGATCACAGCCTTATTCTCATGTTGACGCTAACAAGGGACTTTTGAAAATGTAAATTATGCTATTGTAATTTTACCCCCAGATAATTTATGTTTCTTTTATTCAATTCAGTGCATTCTGTTTTTAAAATTCAATAGATTCTTGATTAATGCTAACGTATTTACTCACCTTCATGAATAGGTTGTTCCACTCTCTTTGTGCAATAATTACTGCTATCCGGGTTACAGGAAAAAAAAGAAAGAGGGTCGGCCGTTTTGTTGTTATGATTGTGTCCAATGTCCAAAAGAGAAGATTTCCAACCAGAAAGGTAGGAGTTATATCCTTGCTGTTAGGCGCAAACAGCCCCCTCTTGAATGCAATTGTGTATCTGACTGATGACTTCTTCTTGAGCAGATCTATAGTTTCTAATCTGGAAAATAACTTTCCACAAATTCCTGCTATGAGCAGAGATAGAAAATATGAAACACTTAGCCTATTTCCTTTATTTAAAATTTGGCAAAATCAAGAGATATGGCAGTGTTTGGAAAACTCTAAATTGTTATGAAAGCAAGTTGCTGCTCTATCAGCAAATACTATCTATATTAGTTTCTTAGTAAGCAGAAAGGTCAGAAAGAAAAGATTTCCTTTAATTTTTATGCTGCAGCATAGGAAGCCTGAGGCCTTTTTGCCCGAGGGCCTATGGAATGCATGTAGGGTGACCTGGATGGAGCATTTGCTCCACTGGGCTGAAAGTTCCATTTGGAACTGCCCCAGCCCATCCCAGTGCACCCACTCACATTCTGGGTGTAGAGCACGAAATTGTGCTCTAGACTGGGTCCAGAGCATTCCCGGCCATCCCACAGGTGTTTGGGAGGTTCCCTCCCTGACAGCTGCAGGCCTCATCTCCAGCTGCCCCTAGTGAGCAGACCTGTCGAATAGACCTGTGCCTGGGTGTGGGGTTCCTGCAGGCTCTAAAGGGGCCTGTAGGAACTGGGGACGGAATGCAACAGTCCTGCCCACCCCTGGGTCAAATTCAACCCAATGGGGGCAGGCCTGGGAGGGGTGCCCCATCCTCACACCAGCCTTTTTGGGCTAGGCCACGCAGGGACGGATTCCCCATTTGCACGTAGGCAGGTAGGAATGTGTGCCATTGCATTCCTTATCTGCCTAGATGTTGATGGGGAATCCGTCCCCACGAGTCCTAGCCCCCACGTGTCCTAGCCTTACTGCACTACAGTTGTTCAGCTGTAGTGCAAAAAGGCCTCTGCTTTCCAGAAACCCCATCAAGACAAGGGGAAGTATTTCTTCACCCAGAGGATCATCAGTTTATGGAGTTTGCTCCAGAAGAGGTGGTGACAGCTACCAGTCTAGATGGGTTTAGTGTAGGGTTAGACAAATGTATGGATGACAGATGTATCAATGGCTACTAAAGTGAATGCCTAGGTATATCTTTCAGGCTGGGGAGGGGGAACAGGACACTTCTAAGGCCATTTCCTGGGATTCGAGAACAGGAATAGGTTTGTCGTCTCTGCTTGAGATGCCCATGAATATTTGGTGGGCCACTGTGTGCGATGGGATGGTGGACTAGATGGGCTGTGGCCTGATCCAGCAGGGCTTCTCTTATGTTCTTATGTTCAAAACTTCTCACATTCCAGCCTGACCTTTATACCTAACCCAGCGGAAGTTACAATATTCCTGGTAACACCTTCCAAATAAGGAAGAGAAGTAAATATCAGATTTCTCTGACATGTGCAGTAAAGGCAGAATAAGAAAGCTCAATGTAATTCAAATTGGCCGGCTCAGGCTGGTTACTCCTTTGAAGAATCCTTATCAATCTTTTATGTTTTTGCAAACACACTGACCTCGTTCATTCCTTACATCAGTAAACTATAATATGGAAAAGGGATGCCTGAACTATTATATTATTTCCTTTATTTTTTTTCAAGATATGGATAACTGTTTCAAATGTCCAGACAATCAATATGCTAGCAAGCAAAGAAACCAGTGTAATTTTAAGGATTTTAACATCCTGTCTTATTATGAACCTCTCGGTGCCAGTTTAGTTGCTTCCGCTTTGGCTCTTTCTCTAGCCACATCAATAGTCCTTGGCATCTTAATAAAAAAAAGGAATACTCCAATCGTCAAAGCCAACAACCAGAACCTCACTTACACCCTGCTCACCTCTCTCCTACTTTGCTTCCTTTGCTCCCTACTATTCATTGGAAAACCACAAAATCTGACCTGCCTTCTTCGACAAACTGCTTTTGGCATTATCTTCTCAGTGGCCATTTCTTCCATCTTAGCAAAAACTGTGATGGTGCTTCTGGCTCACATGGCTACTGTGCCAGGATCCAAGATGAGAAGATGGTTGGGGAAAAAGCTTTCCATGTTGATTGTTCTTTGCTGCTCATTAATTCAAGTAATAATCTGTGTTGTATGGCTATTTACTGATCCCCCATACCCATCTCTTGACATGAATTCCTTGCCTGAAGAAATTGTACTGGAGTGCAATGAAGGATCAGCCAACATGTTCTACTATGTCTTGGGGTACAAGGGATTTCTTGCTCTCTCCAGCTACATTGTGGCTTTTCTTGCTCGTAAACTGCCAGATACATTTAATGAGGCAAAATTCATCACTTTCAGCATGCTGGTATTTTGCAGTGTGTGGCTGACTTTTATTCCCAGTTATCTAAGTACCAAGGGCAAACATACAGTGGCTGTGGAGATCTTCTGTATCTTAGCCTCTACTGCTGGATTACTTGGTTGCATATTCTTCCCCAAAATGTATATAATTGTCTTGAGGCCAGAACTGAACAGTAAAGAAATGCTGAGGAAAGGCAACAAATAAGTGAACTTTAATGGCTTGAATGCTAACCTTCTCAAAGTAATTTCTCTTGCATATATTGAGTTTAATTTAAGGGGTAACTATATTTGCAATTGTGTGACACAATTATATTATTAGTACTGTCATCAATGGCATACGCTAAAGCAGTTCCGAGAGGCAATGGAAGTTTAGGACATGATTAATAGGACCTGTTCACACTTAACAGCCTAGTACGGTATTGAAATTCTAGGCTGGCAAGGTTGAGGTGCAGCAATGACCATCCACACCTAAAGGGCTGGGAAAGCTCCATACAGAGCAAGCAGCACTTGAAGGCAGATTGGCAGGGCAGGGCAGGGCAGCCTGGACTGCCATGGCAATGGCTTTGGCAATATCTGGCAAGCACATGGATTTAGAGGTATGCACGGATGCATCCGTATGCATCCCATACTCATCTGTACGCATCTGTACACATCCATATGTATCCTGTGCACATCTCATATTCATCATGTACGTATTTGTACGGATGCGTACAGGATGAGTGCAGATATGCACGGGATGCATACATACCTGTCCAAACTATTTGTTCAAATGTCCAAAATATTCATATTTGTATGAATACTAAACTATGAATTTCCAGACATTCAATTCATTTACAAATGTTCAAATTTGTGCAAATTCATACAAATAATGACTAGTACGAATACTTGTGTGCATCCCTACATGGATGTTGCCATGGTGATCAGTATGCAATGTGCAATTGTGCAGCCACAGCCATGCTTCCATGCCTACTCACAGTGATGTAACCGAGAAGAAGGTCTGGATTCTACTGTCCAGGAGCCACCTATCTTCTCCTGGTCAGACTAGCTGTGGACTCTTTAGCAGTCCAGAGCTAGTCAATTCCAGGAAGGGAACAGTGGTTTAATTTGCACATGGACTTTACTAGTGGGCATACTGGATTGTCATAACATGTTCAGTCCTCTCTATGTTTGAACTTTTGATACATTGATGGAATTTTACTCTGTGGAGAAAACTGGAATAGATATTGATATAGTAAATCCTGTTAGTCCACTGGTTGCTTTACATTCCTTGAACCTCCATTTCCCATATTTGAATCATCATTTATTTTATTTTAGTAACTGAATTTACCATTCTTATATACAGGAGCAAGGATTCTGTATGATGGTAGTGTTGGAGGATTAATGAAAATGTTCTTTGTGTGGGGAATGTAACTTAGATCATTGTATAGAAAGCTTCTGGTCCAAATCCCGAGGATCCAATATGTCTTAAGGTCTTTGGTGAAATCTGAGGCCAATTCACACTTGGCCTCATAGTAGACAATAGGGTAGCTTCTGATAAGGAGCATCTGAAATTGCAGGAGGCATTTTCAACCCAGACACTACCCCAGTGTCTACTAGTGGTGATGCATGAAATTGTGCTCCACATGCATCCTAATCGCTACCTTTCCTGGCCAGTGGAGTGACCATTTGCACCTCTTTTGGGATCAGGGTCATCTGAGATGTGCTGGAACCTCAGATGACCTCAAACGTCACTGTACCTGCCTGGAATGTCACTGTTGCCATGGTGACAGTGATGGCATATGCACTATTGTGCCAAGCTCTGTGAAGAAGATGCTGGCAACTGGACACATAGTGCAAGCACCCAGACGTGTGCCCATACCCAGCTAAGTTTTGGGGCTTAGTTTGGCATGCACTAGCATTCTCAAGTGCAAATACTAGTATACACTGGTGTGAAACGCACTTATCCTGTCCAGCCGACAGGAAGCTAAGTGCAGAAACAACTCCAGGCTCAGATCAGGCTTTGCAGTTTTATCAATGGTTTATCAATTGCATCTCATTGTACATGTGAAGGACCTCATCATTTCCTCAGAGGGCATGGTCTCCCATGAACAGTATGCATGTTAAGCGGTTCAAGTGACAGCAAGAACAAAAGTTATGGACCAAATTTGTGAAGTGTCAGATTACCAAAATCAGGATACTGATAACAGAAGTGGACACTAATTGGATAGGGTCATCCCACACAATCATAAGCAGACACAATGTTTATGGTGCTTTCCAAATGTATCAGGCAGATAAATCTCAAGAACACAACAAGCTGCAGGGTAGGAATCTAATAGAATACACAGGGTAACTATGTATAATAACTTTTTTCTTTGTGGTCTACTGTTGAATTGTTGTATTATAATCTCAAATTATTTATGGCAGAAAAATATATGCTAATTTCTATGTCCCAGGCTGGTGCTGTAACAGCCACAAACAACTTCCACACTTCCAGTTGCTGGAGTGACATCCAAGGGATAGAATGTATCTAGTTTTACCTAGGAAAAATAGTCCAGTGAGGGTACTAAACTGAAGTTGGATGTTTTATTAAGTGCCGGGTGGAATATTTACTATGTGTGATAGGTGGCCTAGGGGCCTATATATGTCTTGAATTGCTTTAGTACTGAGACATTCACTGATCTGTTGGCTATTTTGTTCTTATCATTAGCTAAAGTGCAATTATACACACTATGATTACATTCTAAAGATTGGTGGCTTTAATGTGGATATCTAGATTGATATATGAGACAATTATTTTGCATAACATGTTACTTAAATAGCTTTATGTTGCCTTTCTAAAGTATAGTCTTTATAATAGGCTTCATGTGTTACTAACTTTTTTTTCTGATCTGGATAATGAAAGACAGGGACTGCTAAGATTTCCAAAGGAGGAAGAGGAGGAGGTAACCCCATATGACCTCAAAGGTCACTGCACCTGCCTGGAATGTCACTGTCGCCATGGTGACAGTGATGGCATGTGCACTATTTTGCCAAGCTCCGTGAAGAAGATGGTGGCCATATGAGGTTCCAAGCATCATGGCAGTGGGTGTCCACAGACAATGCATAGTGTCACATGTCCAGGTCCCCTGGGAAGGATCAGTCTTGATACCAGTTATGGGATTTCCATATTTTTAGGGAGACACCTTTATGGATTGTAATGATTGTAGACCAATCTAGTGTGCATGCATGGAAGCTGAAACAGCTGCCCATACATGCATAGAGGGGGGGATGTTCATTTCTGGAAAACTGATGGCAGCTGAATTGCCCAGATTGTGTATCACTAAAATGAACAAAGTCTAGGCAAGAGGTAATAATAGTAAGGGACCAATAACCCACATTATTTCTTCCTAACACTGGATCTGGCTATCATCTGCAGACAATTTCTATTTTCCTCCAAGACAAATTTTGACTGGGGTATTCCAGGTTAATTTCTCTCTTAAAAAAGGAGACATATAGTGAAGTCTATAAATACTTCCTTGATTATAATTTCCTTGAACAAGTAGTGGTGGCTTTCCTTTATCACAAAAAGTCACTTCCTGAAGCTTCACAGGTTGTTTAAATGATTACATCAATTAAACTGCCTTGTTTGATGTTTAAAGCAACTAAGATGGAACACCACAATTCTGAAGTGAGGCACAGATACATACTTTTAACTACTGCTTGCTTGTTATCTCTCTTCTGTTCAGGTCAGGCCTGATAAGGATGATGTAGCACTTGGGGACAAATATAAAAGCTAGTAAACTAATGCTAGAGGCCAAGATAGAGAAGATCTCCACAGCCACAATGTATTTCCCCTTGGCACTTAAGTAAGTTGGAACAAAGGACAGCCAGACACTACAAAAGACTAACATGCTGAAAGTGATGAATTTGGCTTCATTAAAACGGTCAGGTAATTTCCTGGCTAGGAAAGCTACGGTGAAGCTAAGAATGGCCAGCAGACCCAAAAAGCTCAAAGCACTGTAGAACATGACACTGGAGCCTTCATTACATATTAGGACAATTTCTCCAGGCATGGAGTGAAAATCAAAATCTGGGAATGGGGGAGATATTGCCAGCCACATGGAACAAATAGAAACCTGAATAAAAGAACAGATAGATACAATAGAGATGGACATTTCTTTTCTCACCCATTTCCTGATGCTAGAGCCTGGCCTATTAGCCATGAAGGCAAGACCTACAATGATGGTTTTAGCAAAGCTCTCAGCGCTCAGTCCTGATGCTTGGGTGAACTTAGGGTCTGGTGCAGGGAGTGGTTTGGACCAGTGCTGATGTCCAGCTAGTGTTGTTCCTGACCTCATCTGGCCGTAATCAGAAAGAGTGGTCCTTCCTGAGGCCTATTCACACGGGGGCCTCCAGAACACAAGTAGAATGCCCTGGGATGGAGCATTCACTCTGCTGGGGAAGCGGTTCCGTTCGGAACTGCCCAATCCCATCCCAGGACATCCACTCGTGTTCCGGGTGTAGAGCACAAAATTGCGCTCCACACCTGGTCCAGGGCGTTTCTGGCTGTCCCAGGCCATCCCACAGTTGTATGGGAGGGAGAAGCATTTACTCTCTCCCTCCCAAACAGCTGTGGGCCCCACTCTCGGCTACTGCTATAGGTAGACGGAGTCCAAGCTGTCAGCTCTTTGGACTGTGGGCTCCAGGGGACCCAATTGCATCACCTAGGGCCAGCAGGAACTGGTAAGGGACGAGACAGGCCTGCTTGCCCCTGGGTCAAACTTTACCCAATGGTGACAGGCCTGGGAGGGGCATCCCACCCCCCACTGGCCTTTTCGGGTTAGGCCACATAGGGATGAGTTCCACATTCGCAACCAGGGAGTTAGGAACACATGTTCCTTACCTACCTAAGTGTGAATGGGGAATGTGTCCGCAGGTGGCCTTGCCTTTGAAAAGGCCTCTGGTATAAACTCACTGGTTTGGATTACAGCCTTCAAGTGCAGAAAAGCCTTCAAATTAATATAGGCCCAGAAAGAGATAGATTTTGTGGTCTTACATAGAATCACGTGTACTTGTTTCAGGGCATTCAGTGAAAGAGAGTGCTTCAGAAAAAGTGAAAAGCTGAGAGCAGATTCCACCAATGATGAGGTTTCCAGATTGGTAATAGTGGTGTGAACCCAGAAGGGAATTGTCCGAGAAAGCTGCCAGCCCCCTCACACAAACACAGAGCTGATAAGAACGACTCACTCGTCAAGGCAGTTTATTCAGCAGCAGAGCAACGTAGTCCAGAGAGCAAAGGTCAATAAACAGTCCGAGTCCAGGGTTCCAGAGAGCAACACCACGGTCCGGTCCGGAGTCACGAGAGCCAGGTATTCTATGTCAGATAGAGCAGCTTTCCCAAAAGGTGAACCGATAGCTTCTGACAAAGGGCTTGGGTGTCTGCCCTGTGTTTTAACTCTGCAGATTCAGTTCACAGGTGCAGGTGATCAGCCTGCCTCTGGGTGAGCCTTTTGGATCTTCTTAACCCTTGCTTCTCTGCTCTTCTTTGCTTAAAGCTGGGGATCTCTAGGCTCTGTTGTTCCATGTCTCCCCCATCCTGTACTTCTCCTGTGGCCAGGCTGGGCTGCTGAACCCCAGGCTCCAATGGGGCTGGGGGGTCAGAGCTGGGTCCTGGCATCACCTCAGGTTCCCCCTGTACCTGAGGAAGTGAGTCCTCCTCATCCTCTGAGTCCTCTACCTGGCTGATCATGACAGGAATCAGTAACTGAGCACATGTGAGGACTGATTCCTGAAACAGTCTAAAGAATTAGTGGCAGGGTTAGGAGTTGTGGCAAGAAATAACCAACCAACTGAAGTGCAGCAGCTTCACAAAATCTTGAAACAGAATCTGGTTTTCCTATCTCAGGCATTGTATCCAACCCCAGACCAATTGAAATATCATTCAGTGGGGGATTCTGTTGCTAAGCTGCTCTGCTGGCTGAGATTTGAATGGACACCAGGTTCTTCCATTCTGATCTGATCAGTACTGGGGCTTTGTTTTATTACTGCTTGTAAAAGGTTCTATGTAATTTTTTGCAAGGGATGAGGAAGGGTAATTGTCACCCAAGAAAATTAGAGAACAAGTAATCATGCCCCTAAGGTAACTCATGCCAACAGGCATCAGGTGTCCTGAAAAAAACAAACATGTGTAGGTTTTAGTAAAGTACTTTCTAATATGGAAAATGTCAGCTAGGGTAGACAGAATGGGGGGATTGAAGAGAGGGATTTAAAAGTATTCATTAAATAAAACCTTTCTAAGTGTTCCATTATCTGCCATTCCTTTTAGTTGTTATTTCCCTTTTTTTCCTCATGAATTTAACAATAGTTGATAAAGAATGATGGTAAGTGCAGTGCTTAAATCATGAAATTTTTACTGGTTTGCTTCCAGGCCAAATTCAAATTGTTTCTTTTTACCTATAAAGCCTTACTGGGTACAACTCCTGGATATATTCAAACCCACCCTGTGCAGCTGGGCTCATTTCTAAGATTACAGCTGCACCTAGATGTCACTTGCTTATTCCACTGTATTTGGATATTCGGGAATAAAATGTATATTCCACAATACCCATGGTTTATTCCAGAACATCCAAGCAAAATAGAATAAGTAGGTGACAACAGCCCCAAAGACATGCAGTGTCTGCACAACAGATGCTTCTAATGGGTGACCATGCCTCCCAGGGACTGTCCTATGAACATGGGACTAGCTCCTGGAAAGGCCTAAAGTGTGAAAATTGCTCCTGAGTCCACTTCAAACAAAGACTGCTTAAAAACAGTCTCTGAAGCATTTTTGGGTAGTGAACTAGATCATCCCCTTATATTCAAATGCCCACAAGTACCAGATCTGGTCCACTGGATGTGAGGAGTCATGTGGAAGGCTCTGAAAGCTCTCTGTGCCAGGAACAAGAGTTCCTGGCTTTCTGGCCTTATGGGAAACCCATTTTAGTGGGACATCTTGTTATGCTTTTAAAATTGCTCTCCTGTTTTATATTGGACATGGATACCTCCAAGGTCTGAAATATCATCTCCTAGTACAGCTGTAGATTTTCAAAAACAAGTGCACCAGTAGACAAAATTAGAATGCCTCTCTTGCACCACACCAGCATGTGAAAGTGAGGCCTGTAGAGCAGGTGTTGGACTACTCTACTGGCAAGTGCAAAAAGGCCCATAGATTGCACCCAAATGGTGCCCCGGCAGCCCCAGAAGCAGGGTGTCCAAATTTTTGGTTGCCTCTCAGCTGGTATATTTTCATATGGGTGAGTCAATGAGTCATATTGGGTAAATGATTTTCTTAGGGTGGTGGACTTTAGCTAATTTGCTTCCCCTTATTGCCATGATATCTGACCAGATAGCTTTTGCACTATGTTCAGGTCTACTGGGGGGGAGGGGGCACCATTCACCAGCATGCCATATCATGCTACCTGAAAACACCTCTGAGGTCACAACATAGATTGATCTGGATCAGCACTGTTGATGCAGAGGGTGCTGATCCTGATCTTACCTGTGCTTTCACATGGCCTGGATTAGTGATCCTAGTTATATCAGACTTACTGACACAAAACCTGGCAAATGCAGAAAGGGCCTTTGTACTTCTTCACTTGAGACAACTCTTTATTTTTCTAATTTATTCTGACCTTAATGAAGTGAACAGATGCAGTTTTTTTACTTGAAGTGAGAAGGAAGATCTCCAGAAACATGCCCTCCAGAAACCATTTTTCTAAGCAAATATATATAAAATGACTTGGGTTGAAACACAGTAAACTCAGTTGCTGCTGAGTTTTTTTTTAAAAAAATTATTTTGCTTTTCTTGTTAGCTGTTCCTTACTGTTCAATTCAGGCCTTAGGATGATTATGTAACATTTAGGCAAAAAGATACAACCCAGCAAACCAGCTCCAGAGGCCAAGATGGAGAAAATCTCCACAGCTACCATATATTTCCCTTTAGTGCTTAAATAAGTTGGGATAAATGTCACCCACACACTGCAAAATATTAGCATACTGAAAGTGATAAATTTGGCTTCATTAAATGTATCTGGTAGATTCCGGGCAAAAAAAGCCACAAAAAAACTAATGAAAGCTAGAACTGCCATGTATCCCATAACAAAGTAGAACATATTGGCCAAGCCTTTGTTACATTTAACTATGATTTCTGTAGGAAGAGAATGCTTATCCAGATCAGGAAATGGAGGTTCAGTAAGTAACCATATTATGCAAATACATATTTCCATAAATGAACAGCAAAGAACAAGAGCATAGGCAAACTTTTTCCCTAAACATTTCTTCATTTTTGATCCTGGTTTAGTAGCCACAAAAGCTACAATCACAGTAATAGTTTTTGCCAGGATAGATGAAATGGCCACTGAGAAAGTAATGCTGAAAGCAGTTTGTCGTAGAAGACAGGTCATTGTCTGCGGCTGACCAATGAATAACAAAGTGCAGAGGAAACAGAGAAGAAGAGAAATAAGCAGAGTGTAGGTGAGGTTTTCATTGTTGGCCTTGACAATGGGAGTGTCTCGGTGCTGAATAAATATTATAAGGGTAGCAGCTGTGGATGTCGCAAGAACAAGAGCCAGAAGTGTCAAACTGATTCCCAAGGAGTCTTCATAAGATAGATAATTTACATGTTTGGGAAGGCACTGGTTTCTTTTCTGGTTTGGATAGAAGTCATTTTGGCATTGTTTACAGTCATCCATGTCTTAAAAATAAAATAATTGTATTTGATGTTTCACAGATCTCATATATTGTGTTACTTTACAAATATATGTTGCAATTATGTGTATGCTTATGCCTAATAACATTTTTTTCTATTTCTGCTTGATTTAATAAATGAAAGAAAAAATTGGGACATGAAATGGAAATTCTAAAATGATTTTTGAAATATAATATTTTGATTTTTTCCCAGCAGCTTCCCCCTTTTTCTGGTGGCATAGCATTTCTCCTCATGCATAAATTATTTCAAAACCTGTTTAGGTTAGCATTCTAGTATTTCTTTACATTCCTCTGTTTCCTCGCTCTTCCAGACACAGATACAAACATAAACAAAAATAAAACCTCATCATCCTGTAAGTATGCAGAAACTACATAGCCATTTCTTGGGAATGTCTTAACAGATTCTTGCACTGACCTGGGAGCTGGAATATCTAAGATAGCTTCAGCACTGCACATGTTGGGATGAGACGCAGAGATTGTTCCTTTCCTGAAACAGTATGGCTGCATCCCCAAAAGACTTATTTGCTTCTCTACTGTCCCTCTACTGTCACTCTATTCAAGCGGACTTTAGAAGTCCCATGCAAATCAGGAATAACCGTCCGCATGAGGCTCAGCAAAATGCGCATTTTTAACGCACCTTCTGTCCCCATGGGAACTGTGTTTTCTTTGTGCGCATCTTTCCCTCCTCCTCCTCCTCCTGCCCCCCCAGCAGCAGCGGCCAGCAGATCCTCATCCTTCTCCCTCCTCCTGCAAGTGGTAGGAAACAAGAAGAGGTGCCGGATCTGGTCATGAAGCTTCAGGATCATGCCCGCCTTTCTTCTGCCGCCCAGATGGATGGACGGATGAAGGGTCGCCTGTTTCCCTCCCCAAAGCCCCAACGACAGAGGAGGTGCGCGGGGGAAGTGGGGGCACAATTCTCCAGTCTCCCCTCCGAGGGACAGCTCACTTCCCTCGCGTGCGCGCCTCTTGATTTTGGCCGCTGTCTCCGTCTCTCTCCCTCTCTCCTTCCCCTCCTTGGGCTCTTGCTGCAGAAGCTGTGCGACGATGGCTGCAAGACATTTTATCTGTACAGCGCATGATCACTCATTCAATCTCACCACTTTCCCCTGTTATTGCTGTCAAAATCCACCCTCTTCACACCTGATAGATACAATGTTGCAATTCTGTGTGATTCTGGCTCTTTAGTTCTGAGCTTTAGAAAGGGAAGCTGCTTGTGTTATTGCTGTGTGTGTAGGCAGCAATCCCCGCCCCTTTTGCCACGGAGTGTCCCCAAGGTAAATGTTGCAAGGATAACCCGCAACTTCCAAAAATAGCGATGAAACTCTCTTTAAAGGGCAGGTATTTTGTTACAGGTTATCCTCATTTTGTAGCTCTGGAAGTTCGTTAAAAACCCTGGCATGGGGGCACTCAGAGGCAAAAGAAGAGTTTTAGCAGACTTTAAATTGCTTTGGGACAGGGCCTATGGCTCTGGGCCAAGGATAGAATGGAGTGATGCTATGGGTGCCAGTGATTACCTTCACTGAGGGGATTTTGGCTATGTGCTATTTTCCAGAACCTGGAAAAATTGTGCTGGGCTCCATATGCCACATCAGTTGCTCCAGCTGTCCAAACAGCAAAGGACTGAAATGTCCAAGCCTTGGGAAGACCCAGGAGACTACTTTAAAGTGCTCTCCCATTGACATGCATCATTTCTAGAGGCATTTCACAGAGTCTTGGGGAACATGCAGAAGTTAAGGAGGTGGTCCTGTCATAGAGGTGGGATTCACACCATTTACATGGCTGGCATTTCCCAGAATCACAGCATCCAAAGTTCCACAGGTTTCAAGTTTCTGAGGTTTCAAGTTCAGGAGTAGACCAAAAATCACCACAGAAGGTAGTCTGTCAGATGCAGAGATCTGGAAGAAATCACTTCAGTAGGTCACCCCTAACTGCTGCTGCATGTCTACTGGCAGGACATGCAGGAGAATGAGACCACCCTCAGAGTGCTTTTTTGCAGCTTTTGCATAGGTCACCTCCAAAGATGGAGGACTATCTTCATTTAAACTATGAAGAAATGTATTTGTATGAATTCTGTATGAATGGATATGTACCCATTCATATTGGATACATATCCATTTGTATTGGATACGTATCGATTTGTATTGGATACATATCTGTTTGTATACATATCCAATGCATATCCCCAGTTTAACAAATGACTGAACTATGAGCACAAATGTTCCAAAACATTTGTATGAACGTTATTGTACAAATGTCGTAGCATTCAATTTGTGTACGAATGTCTAAATTTGTCTGGATTTGTATGAATAACTAATGTTACGAGTATCCGTGCACATCCCTAGTCATAATATTATCTAGCCTACCTTTCTGGTTGGACATCTTTCCTTCTGAACATGGGGCACAATCATAGCAACAAAATGGTTCCCCTTCCTTCCTCTGTTTGCTATATCCTGGATAACAGGGTTCATTACACAAGGCAAGTGGTATTTCCTGAACAAAAGAAGAGAGCCAAAATAAGCAATGTATTTTAGTGTATACTTTCAAATTGACAATCTAATGAACTGAAAAAGTGACTGGGAATGCCTGATTTTAAGGAATGTTTGTACTCCTTCTCAACATGCCCCATCATTCATGGACTTCCTAGTATGGATTTCTTGTGAGATTCCACAACATAACTTCATTAGCAATTTCTGGGAGCCTGCCATATTTCTGTCCCATCTGCCTCTTTAATTTCTTTTTTCTTATTATGTGTGTGGTGTGCTCCTAGAAGTTAGTAAATCTATCAATCCAAGAGCCTTTCCAGACACCTGTGAAGCCAAAAACATGCCAATTAAGTAAAAATACTGTTCAGTCTTCTCTAGACATGTATTTTAGCAGCATTCCCACACACAGGATTTTTAAGACTCATAGCTTGAGGTGACTGATAATGGATAGGAGCCAATCTCAAGGGAAAATGAAACTTTTGACTGATCTTGATACAAATTGTGTCTATTAAAGTTTAAAGGTTATGCAGGGATTTTTTTTATTAATGGCAAACCACAAAGAGGAGTAAATTAATCAAATGGAAAATTTTAACATATCAAGAAAACACTTTACATCACTTTTGAGGTTGGGTGAATCAGTCAAGTGGTAAGTGGAGAAGTATCTGCAAATATACTCAGAATACTGTATACTGGTCACTGTATCTCAGACAGTGCTCTGTGAAGAGTAGAGAAAGATCCATTCTAGTAGCCATTGATACACCTTTCCTCAATAAAACTATCTAGCCCTTTCAGGCTTTAATCCTACTGCCAAGACTTAGTCTGGGCTATGCATGTTCTCCGTGGGAGGGAGTCTGTGCTTATAACAGCCACACACCACCATATCATTATGGCAACCCCTAATGCCCTGGTTGTTTGGGATGAGCATGAATGCTTGCTGTTTTTTGTGTGTATTTGATTTATACTGAATCAAATGCAAGAACATTTGTACTTGTTCAAATAGGTCCCCTTTGAATGTGGTAGGATTCATATTCAATGCAAACATTCAATCCTATATGAATCCCATGTGAATGCATACGATTGCATAGAAATCTCATACAAATCCCATAGGAATCCCATATGAAGCCTCATATGAAGCTTCATACCAATGTGTCAAAACACTTGATTCAAAGTCAAATGTCCATCTTTGAATGTGGCAACATTAGATTTGAATGTCCAAATATGGCCAAATTCGTACAAATTTTGAATGTTATGAATATTTGTGCACATCCCTACTGGTTATCCCTACTGAGCCTCTCTTGCAGCCTTTGAACACTAAAGTCAGCACTGTATATTCTAAAGCGTAACATCAAAATGTTTAAGTGCCACCTGGTTAAATCTGCTGGGCCATGTGATAACTGTGTCATTAATGGAGAACTTGGTGGATGCTGATGACTGAGGATCCATTCTTCCTATTTTCACCTTCAAAAAGGATTTATTTGGAAAAGTAACCCAGTTGATAATGTCAAATCCAGCTGCCATTTCACCTTTTGCATCAAAGTGTATAGTGTTTTCGGCACTGATGTTAAATGTGATGCTCCTCAGAAAAGAGTAAAGCTAGTAAATAAATAAATAAATCTGCTTATAGTATTTTGTTACATAGTAGAGATTCAGCCAGAATGTCTGCTAATTGAGCTACCTGAGCTTTTTATATTCCCTCCTGCCCGCAAAACAATGTAAATTATGGTAAAAGAAAGAAACCTTGGAGAAATGGAGGATTTTGTGCACCGTAGAGATTGCTACTACGTCAAAGTGCTGGCTCTGGAAAGGAAGGGAAAAAAAAACAGTCTGGAAAGCTATCTGCTGGGATGGGCAACCTATCCTAAGTTTCAGGACAGGAAGTGAAAGTTTCCTGATAACAAAGTTACACTCAAGGACTATTTGTCATATCCCAGAAACAGTTCCACACATCAGCCATTTTCAAAATCTAGCAAATATCCCTGTGGTCCAGAACATGCTATGGGGTGCTCCTACTGATTCTATCTCTCTGCATGACAGTGGCAGAAGTGAACGTGGCCAAACCAATACTGGCAGAACAGCTTTTCACATCCTATGAACAGAGAACTCCCAAGGCATGGATTCTTAATGAAAACGCCATTAAATGTAAAAGAAAGAAACATATTGTTTATCTTTGACACCTCATATATCCATGGTAATGGACAGGGAAGGTTCCAATAGCTGAGACTGATGGAGCCAATTGCAATGAAAATAAAAATCAGAGAACAAGTGATACTAATGTGGGACTGGCTAAAATTTCAGAGACTTATTCAACACCAACATTGGATGGGATTCCGTAAAATAAATAAATGCTGCTACCTCATGTTTAAACTCTTGCAGCAAGCCTCCAAAATTATCCTGTTTATTTTTAAATGCTTTGGTAACCTGAAGGTAAGACATTACCTGGAAATGTGATGTGTGGTGTTGTCCCATCTCCACATTTCTCATTTCTCTGGTTCGAGTTCTGAATGAAAGCATGTTATGTAATGCATATGCCACAGCATAAACAGCACTGTAGATACCATAACTTTGCCCAGTTAAGCTCATTTCAAAAAAAAGTCCAGAAAGGGTCTCCAGTTTCTCTTCCCCAGTGCAGCTTTCTATATGTTCTTGATTCACACCTTCTTCTGGAAACAAACAGTTAAATGCCTGCTCCCAGAACAGCTTGATAAAGCCATCAGATTTAGAGTGAGGATTCAAGGTCTTCAGGAAATGTTGTAATCCTGCTGGGTCAGTGGTGTGTATGGCAAAGGATAAGGAACCATGGAAGACTTGAATGTCAAGGAACCGAAAAATAGTTGCTGATGAAAAATCCCAATCTGCTGTCATAACCCACACCTTCTCTATTGTCCTCCTTGCATACATCAACAGTACAAACTGCAAATCTATAGACATATGAGAGTCAGCATACACGATAAATACATCTATACTGGTATTTGACAAGAAAATTGTCATATTATGGAAGAGGTACACAAGACTGTCCAAGTCTCCAATGTTACTTTGAGTTGGCATTCTTTCAGTGAAGGGAGTACAGATACCATTCTGGGAAAACAGGTGTTCCAGAGCCTGCACAAATTTTTCTCCTTTCTCATCACTATTGGCAATAATTCCAACCCATTTCCACTGGAAATAGAGAACCAGCTGTACTATCCCATTGTACTGATGGGCTTCATCAGGAATGGTCCGGTATAAGGAAGTGATCTGGCTTTTACCTGCAATCTCTGGAGCAGATAAACAATATGTAACCTAAGTGAAACAAAATAATGTGTTACTTTTAGGTGGAGGAGCCATCTTGATATGACAACAAACAGATTGTTTATTACACTCTTTTTATTAAATCTTAATAATAAGAAAAATCTGTCCGAAGTATTTTATATGATTTATAATTTATTCTACAAGGGTATGAACAAACTTCTGAATAAGATGCCCTCTGGGTGAATTTGAGGCTGAAAGGATAGAGGGAATTGGAATAAATTTGGACTTAAAGGTGGATATTGAATTTAAGATTTGAACAGTAACATGGATTTTCCTATCAGTAATGTAAGTACGTTAAGATTGATGTTGCACATCTAGATGTATAAATTTGGTTTGACAGTGAACAAAACACCAATTGCTTTGAATCAAGATTGGACCGTGTAACCAAACAAGCAGCTAATCACATTTCATTTTGAACATTTTTGAAAACAAAAAAATGGGGAAAGTATTTTTTAGGAACAAACATGAATTATTTGATTGAATAGTTCATATCTGTGTTTGAAGGACTGGTAGGATTGAGTTTCTGGATATGCAAACCACTGCCTGTTTGATTTGATGTAAATATGTGTGAACATGAACAGTTTGATTGAATTTTAAAATATAAGTTGAACTTTGCACTTCTCTAGTGTATAGCTGACATTTTTGGTGATTCTCTACATAAATGTAGAAAAATAAAAATATGTAAGGCAGAACCCAGAATGTTCCTACCAAAATAAGTGACTGTAGTTGATTGTTTTTACCTGTAGTATCTTATAGATTCCTAAAATAGTGGCCATGTGGACCGAAGTTTCAGAATCTAGTCCTCCAATAACAGCTATTGGAGTTTTCTGGTCACCACACATGTAGTTGGGAACTGTTCTTTTTTCATTAAAGATCAAGTTCAAAGTGTTTTGATATGTCATCTTTGCATGGAAATTATTGTCATAAATATGGAATCCCAAAGTGATGTTGGGTAAAATCTCATGCTTTGCATTGATTTCTTTCACAGCAAATGCCAAGGATAGGACATGCTGGTAGTTCTTAGGTACTGCACTAAAATAAGAGAGCATAAAAAGTATTTAGAGCAAGCATCCTTCCTCAATGCCTTTAAACTCTTTCATTCCCAAAGTATGATGTGGGAAATAATGTAATTTCTTTACGTCTTTTATTCTTTTAGGAGCAAAATAATGGATCTGGTTTTTGATTTTGTTGTTGTTGTTTCAGTGGATTATTTTTTAATGATACTTGGAAGATCTTCCTTTGCTTTCCAGGAAACCTGCACGACCTCTAACATGTATCATGATTTCTACATTGCATTGCACTCTTTCTAGGCATTTGTTCTGCTTGGTACTGTTTTTAGTACATGACAGTGAGACTATTAACTGATATTTTGCCTATTTAAGAACAGAAGAAAAGACCTGCTATATCTGAAGCATGAGTGCCCTATTTCATCAGCCTTTTCCAGGAAAAAAAAATTGGGGGGAGGGACATCAAGAGAGAAATCTGAGCAGATCATACATAGTTTAAATGAACATTTGGAGGAAGAGAACCACAATGGAGCAACCCCCTTGGCTGTTTCTGAATTTGCCACTAGTGTAGAATGAGAAGGGGTCTCTCCATCCATCCCTTCTATACACTCTTTCTGCACAAGACAGGGCTAGCTGGTCTGGTCTGCCACTGTACTAGAGGGAGCCATTTCAGCACTGCAACATACTGGTGAAATGGGCATCCTGGAAGTTCCAGTGGCTCCTTGCCTATTAGAAGATAAGTTTGATCCTCACTATTACACAACACTCAGAATTGCTTTGGACCATTTCTTCACAACTGGCAATGATTGCTCCATTTTGGTAAGGGGGTCTAGGAGATACAGTACATAAAAACATAAGATAAAAAGAGCTCTGTTAGATCAGGGCTGAATTCACACATCGGCCTCTGGTATTTAATTAGGATAGCTCTGGTACAGATATTCTGTACCAGAGCTGTACCAGAGTTGTCCTAATTGCATATCAGAGGCCTAAGTGCAAATTCAGCCCTGGTCACAGCCCATACATTTCATCATCCTTTTTTGTATAGTGATCCACCATTCACATTTTTTTCATTCTTAAGCAGAAGATAAAGTCTAAACATTCACTTGCCCTTGACTCCCTGTAAGTGGCCTTTAGAAGCCACCTAGTACATGGGCACCCATTCCAGTAGCTGTTGATGCACCTGTCCTCCGTGAATTTGTAATACAGCAAAAAATGAGGTGCACTTTTCTGCCTATCATTCCAAATCTATATATCTACTATATCTATGTATCTATATCTATATCTTCTGATTACTTGGTTTAATAAAATGTCAAACTATAAATTCCTTTGTATTTTCTGAAGTCAAGCCTATAAATTAGGAAACTGTAAACTGTGACTGCATGGAATGAGAGCAAAAGAGTTTGAACAACATTTGAGAGGACAAAGAACTTAATCCATTAACGGGGTAAGCGTATTGTAATAAAACGTTTTCATTACGGAAACATAAGAGAATAGATTTAATTTTTACTTATGACCTCCTACCTCCTTGCCTCTTTAATGAATAATAATGGTATCAATTAAATGTATAAGTCTGAATTATGTTTATTGTGATATAAGTGCTTCCTTGCTTGGAAAAGAAAAACAGGCAGAATGATATCTTACATCATTTCTTCAAACATTTTGGTCTTGGGGTGTTCTCTGAAGGCGACTTCATCAGAAATGAAGAAGTGCTGTGAGGTGATTCCACCAATGATGAAATGGCCAGGCTGATAAGAGTCATAGGGTACCTGGAGAGAATCTTGCATTCTGCACATAGAAGAATTTGTTCCAAATATAGCTTGAGGAAGCAGCATTAGTGACATCAGGAACTGTGAAAAGACAGAATCAGAAAACAAATGTACAAAAGTTTTAAGAGTAACTTAGTCTTCCAGTCTTCATTTTTGTTTATTTCCTGCCTAGTTAAAGAAACCTATCAGATGCAAAAGTACCATAGACTACAAATAGAGTGATTTAACCAGATTTCTGTGTTGGATAACATTCACATGCTTTGAGCAAGTATCGCAAGTGAATAGATGGCTTAAAAAGCCTTATGTTCAGCAGGGCTGAGGGGAAGACAATGGAGAAGATGGATGGAGAGCATCAAAGGAATTACCAGAAAGTCCCTGAAGGGCTTCAAGATATTATCAGACATAGATCAAAATGGATGAGCATTTGTTCATATAGTTACCAGACGTTAAACAGCTGCAACAGTAACAACATTTATTGGCTACAGAGTTGTTGCTAAACTGATCTGATAGCTCACTTGGAAAGGTGGAGGGGGACTTAAAGATCAGGGAGTTGGTCAATATTAATTTTCTTACACTCCTCTTTCTCACAAAGACTGCTGCAGTAGCAGTGTAAATCTGGGAGCTAGTAAATTAGATATGCTTTTTAAAAACCTCCAATATGAACTTCAGCAAAATAAGGATGGTCTATAATGAAGTTAATTACATTTCAATAATCGCTCTCTACTGAATTGTGCTCTACAAAGCATCAGCTGGATAAGATTTGTGTACTAGCCCTGTGGTGACTCAGCCCAGCCCCTCCCTTCTCATCCTCCACAGAGCAACGCAGAAAGAAAGAAAGCTGCTGAGCACTTCTCTCACCCCCAAGAGAAGAGGCCTGTATACATGCAGTTCAGAGTAACATTCACTGATCCTCCTCTACTCCAAGATGAGAGACCAGAGATGACAGCAAGCCACCTGCTTATGATCCTGTGCTTCTGATTGGTCCATTTTGGCGGGCTGGCAGGACTTCCTCTGACGCTCTGCCCCATCTGTCAGTCACAAGGTCAATTTTTTGTGGTCTACTGTTGAATTGCTGCATTATAATCTCAATAAATTATATATGTTCAGAAAAAATATATGCTAATTTCTATATCCCAGGCTGGTGTTGTAGCAGCTGCAAACCGCTTCCAACTTTTAGTTGCTGGAGTGACATCCAAGGGATAGAATGTATCTGGGGGTACTAAACTGAAGTTGGATGTTTTATTAAGCACCAGGTAGAAGATGTACTATGTATGATAGGTGGCTTAGGGGGCTATATATGCCTTGAGTTGCTTTAGTACTGAGTCTTTTTTGTGCTTATCATTAGCTAAAGTGGAATTATACACCCTATGATTGCATTCTAAAGATTGGTGGCATTAATGTGGATATCTAGATTGATATATGAGGCAATTATTTTGCATAACCTATTGTTTAAATAGTTTTATGTTGCCTTTCTAAATTATAATCTTTATGATAGGCTTCAAATGTTACTAACATTTTTTTTCTGATCTCGATAATGGAAGTCAGGGACTGCTAAGATATTCAAAGGAGGAAGAGGAGGAGGAGGAGGAGGAGGAAGTAGAAGACATTGATCCAAGCATCACGGCAGTGGGTGTCCACAGACAATGCATAGAGTCATATGTCCAGATCCCCTGGGAAGCATCAGTATTAATACCAGTCATGGGCTTTCCAGCTTTTCAGGGAGACACATTTCTAGACAGAGTAGTAATTGTAGCTCTGTCTAGTGTGCATGCATGGAGACTGAAACAGCTGACTGTGCATCCAGAGAGGTGAGGATGTGCTCTTCTGGGAAATTGATGGTAGCTGAATTACCCAGATTGTGTATCACTAAACTGAACAAATACAGTGCTATGGCCACTGTCTAGGCAAGAGGTAATAATAGTAAGAGACCAATAACCCACATTATTTTTTCCTAACACTATATGTAGCTCCCATCTGGAGACAACCTCTATTTTCCTTCAAGACAAATTTTGATTTGGGTATTCCAGGTTAATCTCTAAAAAAAAAGAGAGAGAGAGAGACATACAGTGAAGTACATAAATATTTCTTTAATTATAATTTCCTTGAACAAGTAGTGGTGGCTTTCATTCATCACAAAAAGTCACATCCTGAAGCTTCACAGGTTATTTAAACTATTACATCAATTACACTGCCTTGTTTGATGTTTAATGCAACTAAGTTGGAACATCACAATAAAATTCTGAAGTGAGACATAGATACATACTTTTAATTACTGCTTGTTTGTTATCTCTCTTCTGTTCAGGTCAGGCCTGATAAGGATGATGTAGCACTTGGGGGAAAATATAAAAGCTAGTAAACTAATGCTAGAGGCCAAGATAGAGAAGATCTCCACAGCCACAGTGTATTTCCCCTTGGCACTTAAGTAAGTTGGAACAAAGGACAGCCAGACACTACAAAAGACTAACATGCTGAAAGTGATGAATTTGGCTTCATTAAAACGGTCAGGTAATTTCCTGGCTAGGAAAGCTACCATGAAGCTAAGAATGGCCAGCAGACCCAAAAAGCTCAAAGCACTGTAGAACATGACACTGGAGCCTTCATTACATATTAGGACAATTTCTTCAGGCATGGAGTGAAAATCAGAATCTGGGAATGGGGGAGATAATCCCAGCCACATGGAACAAATAGAAACCTGAATAAAAGAACAGATAGATACAATGGAGATGGACATTTCTTTTCTTACCCATTTCCTGATGCTAGAGCCTGGCCTATTGGCCATGAAAGCAAGAACTACAATGATGGTTTTAGCAAAGACTGAAGAAACAGCCATTGTGAAGATTACAGCAAATACAGTTTGTCTTAAGAGGCATGTTGTTTTCTGAGGCTTGCCAATAAAGAGCAAAGTGCAAAGGAAAGAGAACAGAAGTGAGATAAGGAGAATGTAGGTGAGGCTCAAGTTGTTGGCTTTCACAATGGGAGTGTCTTGGTGTTTTATGAAGATCACAAGCACCAGTGCTGTGATGAAACCAAACAAAAGAGCAGAAATGACTAAACTCATCCCCAAATGTTCTTCATAGGTCAAGAAATTAATATATTTTGGAACACAGAAATCCTGGAACTTGTTTGGATAACGGTCTTTTGGACATTGGAAACAAGAATCCATATCTGGAAAAAAAAGAAGAAAGTGACAGAGAAGAGTTGGATTTTCTATCCCACTTTTCTCATCCATTCAAGGAGACTCAGAGCAGCTGACAAGGCTTTCTATTCTTCTCCTCAAAACAGAATACCCTGTGAGGTAGATGGGGCTGTGAGAGCTCAGGAAGAGAGCTGTGACTAGTCCAAGGTCACCCAACTGTGACTAGTCCAAAGTCACCCAGATAAGAGTCCAGATACCTAACCACTAGACCAAACTGTTAAACATAAATGCATTTATCAGTTCACATGAAATATATTCATCAGACAAGAAGTCCTCCTGAACACACACACCCCAAATGGTTTCTGCAAACTCAGGATGAATTTACTCTTAACTGCCATGGGACAGTATCCCACAGCAGTTACATTCAGGGATGGTGGCTGGTTGCACTTCAAGTTCCAGCACCATCCCAAACTTAACCCAGACTTACCTGGAGCCAGTTGCAGGATGGACAGTCCTGTTCAGGACTGCCCACATCACCATAATAGCAGCCATGCTTACCAGGTTTTTGCTATGGCATTTAGTGATGCAGTGCACTACTACAGAGCCAAAGTCGTTGGGTGTATTTGGTGGTTCATTGCTGCATAGTTTTTCCTGCTCTGGGCTGTTCTGGGATGGAGGCTAATCGTACACACCAAATTTAGTTTCTTATTCTTGATTTTTCTTACCTGTCTCATTTGTAACCTTCCCTTCTGGACACTGTATACAATCATAGCAACAGAATGGCTTCCCTTCCTTCTTTCCCCTACTGTAACCTGGATAACAGTTGTCATTGCACATGGAAAGTGGTTGTGCCTGTTCATAAACAAATAAACAAATAACTCCTAGCAACCAGAAAACAACCTCTGACTATAATTTTCAAATGATTCATGTAATAAAAGCTGCTTGACTACTGTAAGATGGGCAATTTTGGCACTTACCTTCCCACAATGATTCTAATCACAGGATGGTGTGAACTGAATTAGTACCATCATCACATTGGTTCTGGTACAGATCAGTCCATGCTGTGGTCTTCAAGTTTTTGCAAGACTCAGTGGCCAGCCTCTGAGGCCTCTAAAGAGGGGGCATGCCATATGGATCTATCAGGCCCAGATGCCTACTGCATAGGCCTTTAATATAAAAGCAGAAGGGGTTGAGAGAGATGCTGAAGAATACCTGGCTCTGAATTCCTCCTCTACAACTACATGGAAGCAGGAAGGAGTAGAGAAAGATGCCAAATACCATCCTGGTGCTGCCTGATGGGACTCCTTCTCTGCAACCATATAAAAGCAGAAGGGGTTGAGAGAGATGCTGAAGAACACCTGGCACTGCCTGATGGGCCTCTCCCCCACACAAAAAATGCAATTAGTGTTGAGAGGCAGTGTACATGAGAGTGTGTCTCTAAAAATAGTGTTCAGTATCTCTGTCAGCCCTTGTTGGTGGCTATAGATAGAAATAAGACTGTAGTGTTGCCTTATTTTCCCCTCCCCCAATGTTTTATATACTTCTCATAATGTATAATTCCATTTATATATAATTTTATACTATATTGTTTAATGTACTAGTGTATTAATTTAATGTATGATGTATTACTTTGTATTTTTTTTCTTTTTCATGGTTGCTGTAAACCACCTTGAGTAATTTATTAGAAAGGTAGTATACAAATAAACTGAATGAATGAATGAATGAATGAAGGTTTCATTCAGCAAAGGCCTTGGACTAAAGTACAAACTCAGCTTTTTAAAACCTATTTTATTGGATTATTGAGAGGATGACATGGAGGATGATAACATCAAGGTGTCTATGGTAGGGATGTGCACAAATGTGTTCTTTGGCATTCAATTCGTAATGAATCAAATGTTCAAACATTTGTATTCATATGAACAGACGCTTTCGAATGTGGTAAAATTCTATTTGGTATGAATATATTTGTATGAATTCATATGAATACCCAATACAAATGAATACGTATCTGACATGAACGAATACGTATCTGATATGAAAGAATATATATCTGATACGTATCCGAGATACGTATCCAATACATATCCTGTAACAAATCTGCTCTGAAAGTGTCAAATCTGAATTCACTTTTAATACTCTCAATCCATGTCAAATGTGCTCTAGATCCATTGCAGATGTCTGGCACAGCCACTTTTCCACATCCCCAGTTTAACGAATGTCCAAACTATTGTTATGAATGTTCGAACTATTCATACGGAATGCAGTGTGAATATTCTTCTATCCTAACTGCCTGCATTGCAAGTGCTGTGAGCCTGGTACAAGGGTTTACTATTACTTGAAGTATGGATGGCAACTGACATACTACTACTGTACCAGTTTGGTATTGTATTTGCTGCAGTATTCTGGAACTTGGCAGTCTTAACACTTTTATTTTGTGATGGGCTCGCTTAACAGAAGTGAGTGCTCTCCTTTCAAGCTTTTAGGGATGTCATTTTGCTAGGTTTGTGATATCCTTAAACTTTACTAGTGCTCAACAGCAGACTGTGGAACAAGAAAACCCAAAGTCTGGTACCATCTTCATAGTAGGACTTAATGGGCTATCTCTGTTGCTGGTTTATAATCAGGCAGACAAGTGGTGCAAATTAATTTTATGTAGTGTTCAGAAATAATACCTGATTGAAATTTCTGGGCCATACAATGCCTTCTGCCTGAATCATGAGCTTTTCCAGGTGAGTTTGCAAGTCTACTTTTCCAATTTTTACTCTGAGAAAGGATCCATTTGGATATGTGACCCAGTTGATAATATCAAAATTTGCTATTAAATCACCATTTTGATTAAAATAAATCTTCTCTCCTGCAGTGTTATTAAAGGAGATACTTCTCAGAATTTGGTGGAGCTAAATGCAAAAAAAAAAAAAAAAAAGTGGCGAGAAACAGTTAAAAACTATATCATGAATTGAACCAACATCTTTAATATCTGATGTGGTCAACTCTCTCTAACTTGTTTAGAACATCTTTGGTAACTGAGCAATTTTGCATGATCAGTAGCACTGGTATTTGCACTAGAAAATCCATAACTAAGCAAAGTAATAAGACGCACAGCTAAACAAGAAGCAAAAAACTGAAGGTGATCAGAGGAAAGGAGTTTCCAACAGAAAGAACACAGAGGTCTTCCAAGTGTTTGACTGTAGGAAAAATGGGGGGAAACCAAAGAGGGAGTAGAAAAGACTTCACATTTCATTATTTAAAAAGCTACACTTTTGTTGAAAGTGCCTTGCTGCTGGAAAGGTATTAGCTTTCAAAGATAAGAATTGAAGTTCCTCCCATGTGAAGGATGCAGCTAAGACTACCTTTTGTCAGTGTATTCTAGGATTCATAACCAATTGAAGAGGAACCATGAAGTACCTAGGAACTGGCTGTGATCTTTGCGTGTCACTCTGAATGCAATTTGGCTTCCTGTGCCTCCTAATTCAAAGCCTTTGCACATCATCACTTCTTACCAAACTGTTCACCAAGAGCATGCC
Organism: Aspidoscelis tigris stejnegeri; assembly: GCA_023333525.1. Classification (NCBI taxonomy): domain Eukaryota; kingdom Metazoa; phylum Chordata; class Lepidosauria; order Squamata; family Teiidae; genus Aspidoscelis; species Aspidoscelis tigris. The sequence goes on from JALMGA010000009.1 coordinate 10,462,713, forward strand.
CTGAACCTCACCTTCCATGGCTGTGGCATCTGAGGATTCTCTTGCAGTGTGTGCATTCTGTGTTTGAAATTGAGGGAATTCTTTTCATTCAGTGCATGAGCTACAGCATAGACTGCATTGTACAGGCTATAGCTATGGCCAGTCATGCTCATTTCAAAAACCGAACTAGGAAGAGAGTCCAGTTTTTCCTCTCCTGTACATATTTTCTCAGAAAGTTCTAAGCTAGCACTGGGGAACAAGCAGGAAAATGCCTGCTGCCAAAAATCCCCAATAAAACCGTTGTCTTGATGTGCCATGGGATTTACACTCTGAAGAAATTTGTGGAATCCTGGCACCTCCTTTACATGAACTGAAATGGACAGGGCCCCATGGAGGAAGTCTAAATCCCAATTTTTCTGAAAAGGAAATGAAGAAAAATCCATCTGAGCTGTCATTAGCCATACTTTACTTATTGTTATATCACGAAACATTAAAATCTGGACCAAGATCCTCAAAGAAAGAATTGTCTGCATTTCACCATTTATAAAGATTGCATTGGAGATGCTTCCCTTTACAAGGTGGCCCATAGCAATGAACTCATCTGCCATATTTTGTATTTGATTGAAAAATGTGATTTGGGGTAATTTTTGTATGAAGTCAAAGCAGATGCCTCTCTCTGAAAAAGATGGAAGGACATTCTGTACAAGCCTCTCCCCAATTGCATCATCTATATAAATGACCCCAATCCAGGTCCATCCAAAATACAGTAATAACTGGAGAATCCCTTCATATTGGTGAGATACACTTGGAAACATCCGGTTGAAGAAAATGGATTGGGTTATTTTATTCATCTGCGGAGCGGATCCATATGTCAACTAATGAAAAGAGAAAGGGGAAAATAATGTGTATTTTAGAAGAGAATAGGCAATAGTCTTTGAAATGCATAGCCAGGCTTTAAAAATGTCTTTTCTTTTAGAGCTCTGGAAGAGGGTTGCGTTCCTCTGGAGATGTCTTCCTGAGAATCCCATATTGTGAAAAGGATGTTTTTTAAACTTCTTCCTAATTTACGGAAATACCCAAAGTAATAAACATTACTGCCGTTGCTCCTGCTGCTGTTATTGCTACAAATACTACAACTGTGATGAGTACCACTGCAATTGCTAAATTTTATTAGTGTTATTGCTCTCATTTCTGTTTCTATTTTTATTAATCTCACTATTGTTGCTACAACTACAATTATTACTATTGCTATGGTTAAATTCTAGTCTTGCCATTGCTATTCTTGCTACTGCTGTTACTATTATTATTACAATCTGTTTAGACGTCTTACTTGTGGAAACTTGTAAATGCACAGAATATTTGCCATAAAAAGACTGATTTCAGAATTAGGTCCCCCAATGACTGCAACTGGATTATTCTGAGTGTCACATTTGTAATTTGGGGTGAATTTCCTCCATGTTGAAAGAAGTTCCATTGAAGCTAGGGAGACCCATCTTCCATGAAAATGGCTGTTTAGTATATAAAAGCCCAGGCTGACATTAGATAATATCAAGGAGTTTTCTCTGATCTCCTTTACAGCAAATTCCAAGGCCAGAATGTGTTGGTAGTTTTGAGTCAGACTCCTGTAATTAAAGTCACATGTTGCATCACAACGTCTGTTGATATATTTCAAGTCAATATGTTTGCTGTTTTGTCTTACACAAAATTGGTGGCACCTGTAGTTAGCTAGTGCTTGTGGAGGAAACCACTTGGAAATCCAGGTTTGATAGAGAAAGAAAGAGAAAATAGGAAATGGCAGAGCATTCTCTTATTACTGCAAAGAAAGCTAAATGAACATATTCCAAGGGCAGAGCTCAACTCAAATATTTTTAAGACGGGAATAGAAATTGATCCCCCCCCCCCGGTTTCTAGGCAAGACATTCACAATCCATAAGATATACTTCCTTAGCAAGTTATAGATATATATTTTTACAAACCTTGAAGAAACACGGAGATAGAAAAACTAAAATGCTTAATACAAAAAAAAGGGTGTCTTCTGCATGGATGGGGTAATTTATTTGATAAGCAAAACAAATATGTAATGCAGAGAACATCAACAGAAAAGATTAATGCAACAGGAATAGCGATGTGCACAAACTAAAATGTGTTGCTTGGATTGAATTGAATTAGCAGTACTTGGTCCAGTTTCCATCTAAACATCTTTTTCTTGAAACAGTGGGATATTCAGTTTGATTTGAACACCTTCAAACATTACATCAAACAGGCCATGTTAGGTAGGTCTGAATTTGATAGGCTGGTTTGAATTTGAACTCTATCTTTTTTAATTGGTAGGTTGTTTTGTTCGAATTCAATCATTCTAAACACCATATTCAGTCTGAAGAGCTTTGAACCCAAAACCACTTCAGCATATCTCTATATATGAACTTTGACTGGGATTCCCTATGTTGACATCAACAGAATGAAGATTTCTTTCACTGCCAGTTGAGGCTACAATTACACGGATCCTTTTCATAGTTATTTAAAGAATGGAGTCAACAGAGTCATGATTTGATTCTCACAAGAGTCAATTTTTACAAGCACTGCCCAAATAAACTTCACAGATGCTGGAAACAGTGCACTACAAATTTACAATCATCTGCAGGTGTGTAACATACTTACACATCAAGGATGTGGACAGCATGGTCTTAAAATAAATTTTAAGATACAGTATTTCAAAAGTCAGGGCAGATTTTATAAGTCTAATAGGCAACATATTTAAAAAATAATTTCTGAAATCTCTTCATAGCTCATGCTTGTTGTTCATTCATCAATGTCCTTTTGCTTGGGCTTAGATCTAAAAATTCTTAAAGTATTGCCTTCTTAACTTTGCACATGTGTATGCTTATATATTCCCCATGATGTGGAGGAGCTCCTTTTTATCTAATGAACATTTCTATTTCACATTAGCTAATGAATTGACTTGGTCAACTTTCTTTTGGTAAAAATAGACTGACTTGGCAACAAAAGAAGAATGAAAGATTAATTTCTTGTGCTTTCCTTATAACTACATTTGTAGCTTTAATGAAAGATAATCTGTTTGGTGGAAAGATATGGAAAACAACGCAGTGTAATTGAGGAGGAAATACCAAGAACAACTACATACATGGATTCACCTTGCATATACTCAGATGGGTGTTTTTGAAATTCTATCTCATCAGAAGAAATGAAGATCTGAGATAGAATACCAGCAATAAGGATCCTTCCAGATTGAAAGTGTTTGTGCAGAATCTGAAGGTGATGTCCCTTGCTGCATGAATTCATAGTAAGGATGCAGATCACATCTGGATGCAACACAAAAGCCAGCCCCATGAACAACAAAACATTGTATGGAATGATTGCAGAGACACCCATGAAAACCTTCACACCTCATTATTCAATTGTAGAAAGCAGCTCTGATTCTGCACTTGCATAAGCGTTTGCCCAGCTCAATTCATACTCATAAAACTGATGGAGATTCAGTTCCCTGTAGATTTGATGCTGAAATGTATTCAGGAAATACAATCCCAGGTGGGTCTGATTGGAAATACAAGCAGTAGGACTTTTGTATTGGTTCAGAAAAGTCTAGTAATAGTTAATCCTTAGCCCTGGGGAATAAACAGATTAAGTTTCAGTTACTTTGATAATTAAAGAGGAGACCTCAAAATTATAATGCTTTGGGGACATTGTAGAAGCAAATGTGTTTATGCATATCCGTAGACAACCTGTCTACAATGCCTAGGTATACAGTAAAAAATGAAAAATGATAACCCCCAAATAATTAAAGAGCAGAAGAACTTTCAGAGGTAGAACACTGGGTTAGTTTTCAAAGTTAACACCAAGAGAAAGGCACTGCTATATCTATCAGAAACGACAAGCTTCTCTGCAGTGTATCTTGATGTTTTAAACTGCATTCGATAGACTAGTATGCAAACGGATGAAACACAAGAGAAAGAGGATTCAGATAACAATATAGTGGAGGTAACCTTGAATGGATGCTTAGGTTCTACCTGCAGGTTAGAGAGACAGGCAGGATTCCTCTAAAGGCCATTTGCAGGGAGTTTATTTTATTTTATTCATTTGAGTTTTCATCCTGCCCTGTACCCAAAGATCTGGAGTGTGCAGGAACCTGGGGAAGGGACCGGACAGTCCTGCCCACCCCTGGGTCTTACCTGACCCAATGGCAGCAGGCCTGGGGTGGGGCCTGCAGCTGTCAGGGAGAAAGCATGTGAACGTTCTCCCTCCCTAACAGCTGTGGGATGGGACGTGACAGCCGGGACTGCCCTGGGCTGGGTGCAAAGTATGATTTTGTGCTCTACACCAGGAATGTGTGTAGGGCACCCTGGGATGGGATGGGGCAGTTCTGAATGGAACTGCTGGCCCAGTGGAGCAAATGCTCTGTCCCAGGATGTCTTACAAGCATCCCGGAGGCCCTCGTGTGAATAAGTCTCTGATTGGCTCAGGTACTTTGAAGTCACATTCTTCCTGATCCGCCTATTACATGTTTCACTTAACATGTCTGCCCTAGGGATGTGCACAAATATTCATGACATTCGTTATTTGTATGAATTTGGGCATTTGTACACAAATAGAATATTGCAACATTTGTATGAATACAAACGTTTTGGAACATTTGTACAAATAGTTTGGAAATTTATTAAACTTGGGATACGTATCGGATATGTATCCGATATGTATCTGTGTCATGCCCCGTTCAGCCTCCTCAGAGGAGGGAAGTCTGCTTGCAATGCCACCACAGGCTGAGAAGCAACCACAGCATGGCATTGCAGGCACTGAGGGGTTAAGGCCAGTCCCAGGTGAGCAAGCAGATAGTTCTGATGAAGAATCTACAAGCAGTGAGCCTTGTCAAAGGCCCTCTCCATGCCTGCTGAGGCAACAGAAGCAGGTGAGGTGCAGATCAGAGCGATTAGCTCAGCTGGACCGTGGGCAAGGCAATGACTCCTCTACATAAGGGGCAAGCTCACCTTGCCTCAACGTTGCAGACAACTTCATGCAACTCTGTGTTAACTCCGTGCCTGTGTTCTGACTTTGGACTACCTTGTGCCTTGGTGACCCTTGGGACTGACTGACCTTTGCTGACTTTCCGGACTCCTTGACCTTGGATTGGAACAGACCTTGAGTACGCCTAAGCCTTTGGAACTTAGTAAGTTACAAAGGTGTTTGCCTGTTGCCTTGCCGTCCTGCAACCTGACAATCTGATATGTAAGCATTGGTATAGGATACATATCTGATATTTATGCATGTGTATAGGGTACGTATCCAGGATAGGATATATAAGCATTTGTATTGGATATTCATACAAATTCATAAAAATACATTTGTATTGAATAGAATTCTACTACATTCAAAGGGGAGGTATTCAAACAAAGATGAATTTTCTAACATTCAATTCATTACTAACCGAATGCCAAAACTATTCATGCAATAGAAAAAAAAGAAAAGGAGAGAAAACAGCTAATAAACAAGATTTTTTTTAAAAAAAGCTAGTAATAAATAGGAACTTAGAAAATAAATAAAAGTGGGCTACTGATCACTTCCTTAGAAATTAGAAATAATTTTCCATTCTCTCTCCAGCATTGCTAGACATGCCTTTTGCTTAATATTAATATTGATATCAATATCAATATATTAATATCAATATATTAATTTATCAATATCAATATTAATACCGAGAAGCTATTCTTCTAATCCTGCCTAATTTTTTTACAGAATGTTTATGAAGTGTCCCCACTTGCAGATGCTATTGTTTTGATATATACTGATAATCTTTTAATAAATGTAAGAAAATCCATATTCATTCAAATAGATCTCTTTTGAATGTGATAGGATTCTATTCAATATACAAATGTACTTGTGCGAATTCATACAAATAGCTGATAAATATCCGATACATATCCATATCAATATCCATATGTATTTGATACTTGTCCAATATGTATCCGATGAATATTCCATAAAATATCCCCTAAAAGCATCAAATTTGCCCTGAATCCACTATGAATCTACTCTCAATCCATATTGAATGCACACTTGATCAGTTGCAGATGTGACTGGCACAGCTGCTTTCCAAAGCATCCGTACAAACATTCCAAAATGTTCTTACGAATATGAATGCCAATGTACAAATGTCATGAAATTTAATTCATATATGAATGGCTGAATTGGCACAAATTTGTATGAATATTGAAAGTTACAAATATTCATGCACATCCCTACTCATTGTATAGCTGCTGGCTCTTGTGTATCTTAACTGGTATCTTAACCACTTCCAAATTCTACATGCTAGAATGAAAAGCTGGGATGACAGTAACACCTTGAAGGTCTTTCATAGATTTATAATAACGAAATAATTCATGCAGATCTCTTGCTAGTGTGGGCCAGTAGAGAATAAATGAGTTCTTAAAAGACAAATTCAAATAGAGCATTCCAGATTAATCTCTAAAAACTGAGTCTTGAAGAGATGCAGTACACAACATATATTTAGTTATAAATAGTCCACAGCAATTTATTTCATTTCCTGAATCTTCACAGGTTGTTTGAATTATTATATGAATTAAACTGCCTTGTTTGATGTCAAAGCCACCAAGTTGGAAAATTACAATAAAATTCTCAAAGCAACTCCTTACTTTTCACTTTTGTTTGTTACAAATCTTTTGTTCAGGTCAGGCCTGATAAGGATGATGTAGCACTTGGGAAAAAATATAAAAGATAGTAAACTAACATTAGAAGTCAAGATAGAGAAGATCTCCACAGCCACAGTGTATTTCCCCTTGGCACTTAAGTAAGTTGGAACAAAGGACAGCCAGACACTACAAAAGACTAACATGCTGAAAGTGATGAATTTGGCTTCATTAAAACAGTCAGGTAATTTCCTGGCTAGGAAAGCTACCATGAAGCTAAGAATGGCCAGCAAACCCAAAAAGCTCAAAATACCATAGAACATGACACTGGAGCCTTCATTACATATTAGGACAATTTCTTCAGGCATGGAGTGAAAATCAAAATCTGGGAATGGGGGAGATATTGCCAGCCACATGGAACAAATAGAAACTTGAATAAGGGAACAGATACATACAATGGAGATGGACATTTCTTTTCTAACCCATTTCCTGATGCTAGAGCCTGGCCTATTGGCCATGAAAGCAAGAACCACAATGATGGTTTTAGCAAAGACTGAAGAAACAGCCATTGTGAAGATGACAGCAAATACAGTTTGTCTTAAGAGGCATGTTGTTTTCTGAGGCTTGCCAATAAAGAGCAAAGTGCAAAGGAAGGAGAGCAGAAGTGAGATAAGGAGAATGTAGGTGAGGCTCAAGTTGTTGGCTTTCACAATGGGAGTGTCTTGATACTTCATGAAGATCATAAGCACTAGAGCTGTGATGAAACCAAATGAAAGAGCAGAAATGGCCAAACCAGTTCCCAAAAGTTCTTCATAGGAAAGGAAGCTGATATATTTTGGAACACAGAAGGCCTGGGACTTATGTGGATAATGGTCTTCTGGACATTGGAAACAAAAATCCATGTCTGGTGATAAAAGAAAAAAGAGGAGGAAGAGGAAACAAACAAATGAAATATATTCCTATGAAATACATTAATCAGCCAGGAGACTTTTCTGGAATACCCAATGTTTATTGTCATCTCCAGTTCTGTAAAGAAATTTTGGACTGCCTAATACCCTTATTTGTGTGTGCAGGGATGCTACAAAGTAAAGTTGATAGGAGCAAATATGTTTATATTTCTTATACTGTCATACTTCTCAATAAAAATGTAAAAATGTATTTGCTTTCTCATTAATTTCACTTTATTCCTAAACAATAGTCTGGATATTGTGGCCATTTATTCTTGTTCTGGAGTTTTCTGATATCTGTTCAGCAATCTTAATAAGTACCTTCAGAATATAAAGTAGATGCATGTTCTACGTTGGCTATTTATTCATTTGTATTTCTATCCTGCCTCACTACCAAAGGGTCCCAGAGAGATAAAATAAAGCAAATAACAGAATTAAAAAGAACTAAAACCAACAATACTGAAAAGGGACGGTAGGCTGCTTCTTCATCTGAAGGCTCAGGTAAAGAGGTGTGCATGTAGTGAGAATATCTCAAGCACCCCAGGAGGGAAGTTGCTCCATATTCTGGGGGCAGTCATCTTTTAAAACTTTCTGAGTGGTGGAACAGCCATGAGGGTCTCACTGGCAAATGCTATGGCATTGGAAGACCTACATGGGTGAAGAAATTCCTTTAGATATTTGCAAGCCAAGCCATTAAGTACAGGGTGAGTATTGCCCTCCTTTTTCATACTGTTCTGAAATATTCCCGATCAAGGCCCAGATCCCTGTGGTTGTACTGACTAAATGGTACTACTTTTTTTGGGGGGGGGGCACACTATGGCACACAGTTGAAAAACACCCTCCAGTAATCCTGAATATGCGAAGAGGCCGCCTTCACACCTCCTATGTTTCAGATCAGGGCACTGTCCTTTAGGGAAGTGCACGTATTATTCTTCGTGGATGGATTGAATAGGGCCCTATTTGAAGGGCCCTATCCATCCACAAATTGGATACTGGATGCCCCAAGGACTTCCCTGCCCCCGCCACTCTCCCCCCAAACCTTCTCTCCATGGCCCCCTTATGTGCTCTGGTGGCAGCCTCTGGAACCATAAACAGGCTTTCAAGGAGGTAAATACAGGCCTTCCAGTTCTACCAGAAGGGCCCTGGAAGAGGCTGGGCCACCACCAGAGCACTCCCAACTGCCTCCTTGTGGCCCACTTACCTCGGGGTGTTTCAGTGGGGTATGTGAGATCACCAGATGGCGGCCAGGTGATGGAGCGTGCTACCCTCACACAGTCTTCACATGGAAATACACATGAAAGCTCCATCTGGGAGTGCCATAGGTGATCCTATTAAGGCTAAGATATTTTTTACTGCTCCACAGCTTAGGGGGATGGGGGATGCCTTACATGCTCAGAGCCTCTCTGAGGTTGAAGTGGTTTTGTGTGGATGCTTAATGCTAAAGTGTCCCGAGATTTGCTCCATCACCAAAGAGTGAAAAAACCCATAATATGAACCACATGGACCTTTAATATGAATTAAATTTTTGTGCAGAAATGGTCTGTTTCATCTCTTTCATGCCTCTTACCTGTTTCATTTGAAATCTTTCCTTTTGGACATGGAATGCAGTTATAGCAACAGAATGGCTTCCCTTCTTTCTCTCCCCTACTGTACCCTGGATGGCATTTGTCATTGCACATGGAAAGTGGCAGTGCCTATGCATAAACAAGCAAGCAAGCGAATAAAAATCCTAACATCCAGAAGTTTCAAGCATTGAACATAATAAAGAAGTTATTAATGTCATGAGAATCGCTTGATTGTTGTAAATTGGTCTAATATTCTAGGATTAAGGGGTTGGGTTTTGTGGTTATGAGTTGTGTTGTATGTGTAAGTCTGTGTAATGTATATCTAAAAGCAATAAAAATACTAAAAAGAAAAGCTTCTATACAGAAGCAATCTGGATTGAGGGTCTGTGCAGAAAAGATCTTCTACTGAGATTCATTTCTGAACTTACTCATTAATCCAGGTTAAGGACCTGCTTCGTATGCATTATCTGCACCATACTGGTGTTAATCCAGATCTGTGTTAAGGGCTCATTGATCCAAATTAGCTGTAGACCCAATAAATATGGTCTACATCTGTGCCAGTACCATTGAATCTGGATCAAGAAAGGAGCATCCACATTTAGAATGGATCTAGGAGGAATGTGAGCATGGGTGTGAATGACATGTGCAATTATTTATTTATTTTCAGTGCCACTGAGAAGGCATCTTCACAGCATTTCTGCAATAGTGTTGCATTGATGGCAATTGGGTCATCCCAAGGCCTTTGAAGGTACTTCACCCCATGTTACCCAAATGGAATGTTTGATAACAGTGACATAGACAGTTGCATTGAGTGTTCTAGGTGCTGTGAACCAATGCCATAGTGGCATGAACAGTTCTTACGGTGATACTTTGCATCCACTGATACAGAATAAATCTGCATTGCATCATTCCTTAGTCCACCTTTGCTTCATGCCGATGACTCTGCCTGCAGTTCATCAAGATCACACTGATGCAGATCCACTAATTATTAAGGGTGTTAACAGTAGAAAAGGCCTCAGCTTGTTTGGTGGCCCTAGGTCATCTTAACATCTCGCTGTTGGGAGAATGTTGTGTCAAGATGGCTATTGTGTTGCCTTCAGCATCCTTCCTGGTTTCTTTGCCTCCAGTGTTGTCTTACTTCATTGACTTATCTTCCTTTCAGCTGGGGAAGATAACAAATGACATTTGAATGTCTGAGACACTACATTTCTCCTCAAGGTCTGGATCTGAGAGTCAAGAGAGTATGCTGGAATATTATGGTCTCTGTGTCTACTGGAACTATCTTGTGCTGGGATGCCAAGGATGATCTGTATGGTATATAACCTTAAAACTGCAACGATACTGTGTGGTTTATTCTCAGCTTTGAATAGAACTTTGAATTAAAAATGGCTTTGTTGCAATATTGTGGATATTGGCATTTTTGGCCTTTAGACTGAACATTTTAGAGGTTTGTTGGTTTGTTTATAACATAAGTAACCACTCTGCTTCCCACCTTCCTGCATTTGCTGGTGTTTGTAATAAGTCTTCCATGGCCCTAGAATGCCAGTAAACTGCATTGAGGTCTCCAAAAAAACAGACCATGAGGTTGTTTGGGGCCTCCTGATATAGAATATGCTTCATTTCAGGTGGTAAGAATATACTGGAGGACTCGCGCCCTCTCTACTTGCACCATCATGTAGATAAAAGAAGAATACACACAATGCACTTTTCCAGATCTAAAGTAAGTGCAGAAAGGCCCAACAAGTTGAAAAGACCAAAGTTTCAGTTCCAGCTAAAGCTTCACGCCTCTCCTGCCACCTTCACAATAGAAACTTAATGAATTACCAACATTGTTGATTTCAGATCTGACATTAGAATAGTGCAAATTAATGTTATGTGCAGAAATAATACCTGATTGAACCCTCTGGGCCATGCAATGCCTTTTGCATAAATGGAGAACTCCTTTTCTGGGTGGGCTTGCTGGTCTACCTTTCCAATTTTTACTTTGAGAAAGGATCCATTTGGATATGTGACCCAGTTGATAATATCAAAATCTGCTACTAAATCACCATTCTGATCGAAAGAAATCTCCTCTCCTGCAGTATTGTTAAATGAGATATGTCTCAGAATTTGGTGGAGCTAAAGGCAGAAAAGGGGTAGAAAACCATTAGGAATCATACACTTGAATGGAACCAGCATTTTTAATGTATGACATAATCAACACTCTCTTCAAAACTTTGCAGAACATCTCTAGTAGTTGAACCATTTTGCATGATCATTATTAGTGTTACTTATAACTTATACTTTGATTAGTGTTACAAATCAAAGTAATGGGATACATAACGGAACAAGAAACTAAAGATGATCAGAGGAACAAAGAAAGTTCTGACAGAACGAAAATAGAAATATGCTAAATGTTTGGCTTTGGAAAAGTGGGAAATATCAAAGTACCACATTGTTCTCCTTTGGTAGCTTCTTAGAAAAACAAGACAAGTGATAAACCATTAAAGGTATTACCTGACACCCAATCAATAAAAAATCAAATTAGAAATATTAGGAAGAGGTGTGTGTTTCGCAATAGAATTATGCAGGAAAAGACCACTTTTGAAATTATGTTTCAGTTATAATCCAACAAACACATGAACCCATTTGGCATTGTTTCATTAGAATAAGCGCCTTAATCTGGATCAGAGAGGCATGCAGACAGCACACCTCCACGATCCAGAATACAGGAGCCGCTATTCAGTAGTACACCAGAGTGCGCAACTAAAAACCACCGCCATATCCCCCACAGCTAGCAATGAAATTTCCTAGTCTTTGGGGTTTGGGGTGTGTGTATATGTTGTGTGGTATGGGGCACCACTGAATAACAGGGCTTTCATGTACCGTGATGACTCTGAGTGAAAGTTTCTGCAAAGCAGCTGTGAAATTTGAAGCCTTGTAAGGTTTGGGGATAGACCAGCACTCTCTGGTGAACCTGGATCTACTGTTCTGGATCAAATACAGGCAAGTGCAAAAAAGTAACTGCTTTAGAAGCTCAGTTGAGGTCCAGAAGGATGCTAATTGTCTTATACCTCAAAGCCTTTGCATACTACTTTCCCTCACTGGGTTGTTCCCTAAGAGCTTGCTTTGAAACTTACCTTCCATGGCTGATGCATCAGAGGAACTTCTTGTGGTGTGTGTAGTCTGTGTCTGAATGTGGGGAAATCCTGTGTGTTCAGTGCATGAGCTACAGCATAGACTGCATTGTACAGACTATAGCTGTGGCTAGTCATACTCATTTCAAAAATAGAACTAGGAAGGGTGTCCAGTGTCTCTTCTCCTGTACAGATATTACCAGAATGTTCCATGCTATCACTAAGAAAGGAGCAGCAAAATGCCTGCTGCCAAAAATCCCTAATAAAACCATCTTCTTGGTGTGAGATGGGCTTTATGTTCTTAAGAAATCTGAGGAATCCAGCCACCCCCTTTGCATGAACTGAAATGGACAAAGCCCCATGGAGGAAGTCTATATCCCAGTCTATTTGAAAAGGAAGTGATGTGAAATCCATCTGAGCTGTCATCACCCATACTTTATTTACTGCAGTAGTATTGAAATTTGACATCTGGATCAAGATCCTCAAAGTCAGAATTGTTTGCATTTCACCATTTATAAAGACAGCAGTGGCAGTGCTTTTCTTTACAAAGCAGCTCATATCAAAGAACTCCTTTGCCATTTTTTCTATTTCACTGAAAAAAGTGATTTGGGGTAAGCTTTTTATGAAGTCAAAGCAGATGCCTCTCTGTAAAAAAGATGGAAGGACATTCTGTACAAGCCTCTCTCCAATGTCATCATCTATATAAATGACCCCAATCCAGGTCCATCCAAAATACAGTAATAACTGGAGAATCCCTTCATATTGGTGAGATACACTTGGAAACATCCGGTTGAAGAAAACGGATTGGGTTATTTTATTCATCTGCGGAGCGGATCCGTATGTCAACTAAAGAAAAGAGGAGGGGAACATAAGACAGAGATGTTTTGAAGTTAATGATACAGAATGACAGACTGGGAAGATTAAACATTAAAATGTATAAAGGTTTGCAGCTAATGAAAGGAGGTCGTCTCTGAGCTAATGCAACCTTCCTTGTTCTTTATCTGTAAAAAGTTAAGAGTAGGAATGGAGGAAATGCTAAGAACATTCTCTTTCTCAATATAATTATCAAAACAAAAGTCCCTTACAAGTATTAATACTCTTATAGTTCAAAAATATCTTGAAACACTATCTTAAGCAATGGGGGAAAGATTTGTGGCTGCTAACATCCCCACTTTCTTTCTGTGAAAGAGGCAGGAAATTCCCAAATGGTTTACATAGACCACAAGAAGACTGTGATGTGCAAATTTTATTTGAGTGGTCTAGATTGTGCTCCCATTTCAGTGAAATAAAGGCTGCATCAATGAAAATGCCCTCTTCAAACATCATCAAGCTCCTCCTCCATGATTCCTGTGGTTGCGTCCTATGATGTGACTAAGAAGGCATTTTTTGCTGAGGGTAACAAATTACCACATACACTGGAAGCCACCTAATGTGGGCAGCATGTTCACCATGGGGTACAATTTGCCACTACAAATAGAGGTATGACAGATGAGTACATGTTCATTGGCTCTTCCAGAGTAAATGGAGACATGGCTTTAAAGAATGGTGATATATACTTCTCAAATTTCATGATAAGCAATTTACTACTACTACCACCACCACCAATACTTTTACTACTGTCTGTATGCAAATCTTACTTGTGGAATCTTGTAGATGCAGAGAATATTTGCCATGAAGAGACTAATGTCAGAATTAGGTCCCCCGATGACTGACATTGGATGGTTCTTGTGGTCACATTTGTAATTTGGGATGAATTTGCCCCATGTTGAAAGAAGCTCCACTGATGCAAGGTAAGTCCACCTTGCAAGGAAATGGTTATTTATGATACAAAAGCCCAGACTGACATTGGATAATATCAAGGGGTTTTCATTGATTTCCTTTACAGCATATACAAAGGCTAGGATGTGTTGGTATGTGTGAGTGAGACTCCTGAAATGAAAATTACATTTTTAGCACTGTACCACTAGATTCTTGGAGGTGGGATACTTAAATTGTACTGATTTCTGATTATCTAGATCTCAGTCCACCCATACGGAAGCAATATCAAAAATATGCAGCTTTTTACAGGTTGGAAAATGTACTTAGAAATCAACAATATGGGCATCATGCCTCTAAAAGAGATTAAAACCATTTTAAAAAGGCACTGAGTTCAGAATTTATAGTTTCTGAAGTCATTTCTCTTCCTAGTGCATGGTTTCTGGTCAGCCAACAATATCCCATGTTTGTGACTTAGATGTAAGAATGCTAAAAACTTTGCCTTCTTTAATTTTACACATGTACATGCTTCTATGTATCTAGTCAGTTCTTATGCGATGCGAGAGCTCTTCTCATATGACCATTTCTAGTTCATGTTAGGACAGCTAATGAATTGACTTGGTTAGCTTTCTCTAACCTGATTGGTGGCAAGATATGGGGAGAGTACAATGTAATTGAGAAAGAAACCCAATAACAGCTACATACATAACTTCACCTTGCATGTTCTCAGAAGGATGGTTTTGAAATTCTATCTCATCAGAAGAGATGAAGATCTGAGAGAGAATGCCAGCAATAAGGATGTCTCCAGATTGATAATATTTGTGTGGAATCTGAAGAGGGTGTCCAGTTCTACATGAAGTCCTAGCAACCTTGCAGACCATCTCAGGAAGTAGTACAAATGTCACCCCAATGAGTACCAAAACATTGTATGGAATGACTGTATGGAGACAACCAGGAGACCTTTCACATCCCATTATTCAACTGTACAAAGTAGCACTGATTTTCGCATAAGCATTAGTCCAGCTAATTTCATATCCATATTAGAGAGTTAGAGACACAGTTTTCTGTAGATTCAACACTGAAAAATATTTGGAAGACATACTCCCAGACATGTCTACGTGGAAATGTAAGCAACCAAATGTATTCCTCTGTATAAGTCCAGAGGAGCCTAGCCTATGTTAATCAGCCTTGGGGAATAAATAGGTGAAGTCATAGTTAATTTGACAATTAAAGAGCACTTAATGCAAAATTCTAATGCCTTGGGGAGATTGTAGAAGTAAACATGTTTATGCATATCTGTAGACAATGTGATTCTTCCATTATATCTTCACCTAGTTTCCTTCACATGTAATCAAGTGAAAGTGAAGGGCTGTAAGTAGGGCATCTACACTGCCTGACCTCTAATGCCACTTCCTGTTTGATCAAGCACTATTTCTATCATGCAATGGTGTTCCTGAGTCAGGAAATGGTCTGAACAATGGACCAGGCATGACTTCACAGAATGAATCGACCCAATAGATTCAGCTGCTTTGGAGGTAGAATTAGCTGACTGTTCCTCCAGAAACTAGGGTTTTTTTCCCACCACGCTCCTTTAATCCGGATCTAAGAAGATCCGGATCTAAGGAACAGGTACATTCCTTAGTCTGGATCTAGTAGATCCGGATTAAGGGAAGTACCCTATGTGGAAATCTGGAGCACCCATTTGGAAATCCAGATCTACCCATGAGTGGTCTGCCTGTCACCCCAGGTGTTTGGGGAGACAGGGGGTGCAATCTCCAAAGTGGCTTCGAAGTGACTTCGAAGTGACTTCGAAGTCTGTGCAAAATAGCTCCTTTGAAGTCTGTGCTGATCTTTGAAGTGAACTTCGAAGTGACTTCGAAGTGACTTTGGAGTCATTTTTGTGTCACTTTGAAGGTCACTCTGAAGATCAGCACAGGCTTCAAAGACACTCCATAGCTATTTTGCACAGACTTCGAAGTGACTTTGAAATGACCTCGAAATGACTTCAAAGCTTAGGTTTGGGTGCTCCCTCCCCCATGGGTGCTCCCTCCCCCATGGGTGCTCCCTCCCCCTAGCCTTCTCTAGACCCCATCGCCACACAAGCATGGAAACAGTCTCTCTTTAATCCAAATTTTCTGCCTGAAGACCCCATTGTAGACCCCATTAATGGGGTCTGGAGAAAATCCGGATTAAAGGCCAAAAGGTACCCATTTGATCCAGATTTCCCAAGGCGCGGTGGAGACAAATGTGTCTCTAATGGGTGAGTGTATATGTGACATCAGAAGGACCTCTGGACTGCTCACCTGACCGAGTTCCACCAATCACCTCGCTGGATTGTGCCTTTACATCATTTCCTTCACGCCTCCACTGACTGCTGTATTTAAGCCCAGGAAAATTAAACACTTGCTCTCTTTTCTTCCTGCTGCAACTCCTGTCTCCACGTCTCTTCTTTTATCCCATTCAAAAGCACCAGGGAACAGAACATGTGACCTTCTAAAATGGAGTCTTTGGTACAAGAATTCCAGGTTAATCTACTCAATTCCTTGTGCTTTCAACTTGTTCATACTCTTAAGAGGGTTGGGGACATATAACAATGTCATCCCTTCCCCCATGCAAAAACCTTCACAACTGAAACTAGTTGTTTCTTCTGATTTTAAGAAATCTTTTGAGAAATCTCTATATTGGGATGTAATTCTGAAAAACAAAAACAACCTTAACTGAATAAGTAAGTATATCATTGAGCTAGAGAGACAAACAGGCACAGAAGAAGAAAATGAAACCTGGTGGATTCTGAGACTGTAGCTGACACATCATTCCTATTTCAAAAAAACTAAAGTCTTTTGAAAACAATGGATTTCATTCTTGCTCACAGGTTTGAGCTAATTATCATGGTTACCTGACTAAAATTTCAAACTTAAGCTCGTAAAATATACAACTGACTGTTATAATTGATACATTGAAAGTAGAACAAGTGCCATTCAGATCTGTTTTCGTCGTCCTAGATGTTGTCTGTCATTCAATTCAGGCTTCAGCAATACGATGTAACATTTTGGGAAAAAGATGCAACCCAGTAAAGCAGAACTGGAAGCCAAGATGGAGGAGATCTCCACAGCCACTGTGTATTTTCCCTTGGTGCTCAGGTATGTCGGAATGAAAGTCAGCCAGACGCTACAAAACATCAACATGCTGAACGTGATAAACTTGGCTTCATTGAAAGCGTCAGGCAACTTCCTGGCTAGGAAAGCCACAGTGAAGCTGAGTGTGGCCAGGAACCCCATAAAACCCAGGATGCAATAAAACATGATTCTTTGCCCTTCATTACATTCAAATACAATTTCCTTAGCCATTGTTTGTGTATCAAAATATGGGAATGGGGGGGAGATTGATAGCCATACAATACAGATGGAGGCTTGAGTTAAAGAGCAGGACAGGACAAGGGAAGTAGCCAGTTTTCCCCCCACCCATTTCCTCATCACAGAACCTGGTTTGGTAGCCATGAAAGCTACCACCACCGTGATGGTTTTGGCCAACACACAAGAAACGGCTATAGAGAAGATGATGCCAAAAGACGCTTGTCGTAAGAGACATGTCACCCTGTTTGGCTGGCCAATGAAAAGGAAGGAGCAGAGGAAGGAAAGCAGAAGGGAGATGAGGAGAGAATAGGTGAGGCTCCGGTTGTTGGCCTTGACGATGGGGGTGTCCCGGTGCTTACTGAAGATCCGCAGAATCAAAATGGTGATGAAAGAAAAAGAAAGTACCCAAGTGGTCAAAATGACACCCAGAGGTTCCTCAAAGGATAAGTATCTTATACGTTTTGGGATACAAGAGTCCTGGTGACTGTTTGGGTAGCTGTCTTCTGTACACTGGGAACAATATTCTGAATCTGAAGATAAAAGTGTCATAGCATAAGGGTTTTGCTCGGCATATGCTATTGCCATGTAGCAGTATCTGCAACTATCACTGGAACATTCTGTCCCCAGACAATGGGGAATATTAAAGAATGGGGGTCTGGCAGGATCTGGATCAAAGGTGCACTGATGAAGAAACTTGGCCTAGTCCAGAGCACAGTGGAAAACAAAAGTGTCCCCGGAAATGCTTCCTGGGATGCTCTGATCTATTGAGCCCTTGGAGAGTGGCCCTGAAGCACTGTGAACTTTTGAGCCAGGGTGGAAGCTGGTTTTGGTCATTGCTGTGGTTGAGATGGCATTGTTCCACAGCGTACCTTCCTGTGGTTGAGATTCACCGGTCCAGATCAGGCAAGGTAAAGTGGGGGGGGGGATTGCCCTAAAATTGTCCTCCCATCATGTAGTATGTTCTCAGATTGGCCAACCAGTGGTATTGGGATGTCCATGGGCAAAACAAGAGCATTTCTTCCTTTGCCAACACTCTCCAGCAGTCAGCCCTGTGCATTAAGATAAATGCTACACTTTCAGTTCTAGTTTTAGCATTGAGGTTTGCTGTTGGCATGCTACTGCCTTCCTATACCCCACTGTCAAGAACATAACATAAGAGGAGCCCTGCTGGATCAGGCCACAGCCCATCTAGTCCAGTGTCCTGTCACACACAGTGGGCAACCAAATGCTCATGGGCATTTCAAGCAGAGACAGGAACAAACATTTTCCTGCTCTTGAATCCCAGCAAATGGCCCTAGAAGCATCCTGCTTTCCCCCCAGCCTGAAAGATATACCTAGGCATTCATTCTAGTAGCCACTGATACATCGTCTTTGATTTTAACTGTTGAGATGTCAGGGCTGCTGCTCTTTCCTCGTAACCATTATACTGATACGATAGTGCAAGAACATGCTGTCATACCGCATTCAAAGTGTGTTATTGATGTAATAAGGCTTCAGGGACATTTACGTATTTGTACTTTTGAACGCTTCAAATCATTTGAACGAATGTTTTAGAACATTCAAAATTCATGTTTAAATTTGAACGTGAAGACACTCTATTCGAATTTGAATGTCCACATTTGATTGAATTCCATCAAATTTTGAATATTTAGAACATTCATGCACATCCCTAGTGGTGCACATTGGTCTAGTGGTTAGGGAACCGGACTCTTATCTGGAAATACCAGGTTCACTTCTGCCCTCCCCCATGAAGCTAGCTGGGTGACCTTGGGCTAATCACAGCTCTCTTCTGAGCTCTTACGGCCCCACCTACCTCACAGGGTGTCTGTTGTGGGGAGAAGAATAGAAAAGGTTTGTCAGCCACTTTGAGTCCCCTTAAATGGGTGAGAAAAGCCAACTCTTCTTCTTCCTAATATAGATGGGTCTCAGTGATGTGACCAAATGCTCTTACCATTGTTAGTTGAAATGCTGCCTGCTGGACATCTAAGGCAGTCATAACAACAAAATGGCTTCCCTTCCTTTTCTCTCTTCCTGTAGCCTGAAGTGCAGACGTTATTGCACATAGAGAGTGGCCACCCCTGTTAAAAAGTTTTAAAAAATCCTGATTTACATTTTAAAATGAAAAAAAGTATTATAAAACAATAAAACATGCTTGGATTATACAGAACAATTTTTTTCTTTTTTCTTTTAAATCTTTTCTTGATCCTGTAATTATTTTTGCATCTTGGGTACAACCTAGAGAGTAGGAAATCCTCACCTCCCACCATGACAGGAAAAGGAGCATTGTGGAGCTGTAATGAAAGGAATCTGTGGCCCCTTCCAGATTAGTAGATTTAATCTGCAGTTATTTAAAAAATTGCAGTTTACCTGCTGCAAAGCAGGGATCTGGCGTCTAGAGTACAGCAGCCACCCATAGCTTCTGAGGAGGAAACTGTGGTAATTTGTGTTGTTGCACACATCATGTGGGATGAGGCAACCAGTTGCAGTTGAGCTGCCATCCATGTTCTCATTAGCAAATTCTCATTGTCCTGTCCAGACTGGTGGGGAGCTCCGAATCTACCATATGCTGCAGAGTGAGTGTTCTCCAACCAGCACTAAGGTAAATTCGCAGTGCATCACCACTAGGATCCGATGATTGTGGTGTGTGGCATGCCCACAGTGACTGTTTATTCCAATGCATAGTACTTACAAGTCTGGACGCAGCCTAATCATCCTCCACACCATAGCCCAGGAGTGGCTCACATGACTGGATGAAGACAGCCTTATAAGTCTGCAAGTTTACTCTCCGTACCACATTTTTATACAAAACACATGTAAATACAGATCACACAAATGTCTGTGGGTCTTTCCCCACATTGGCCAATGGAACAGCCTAGGTATCCATCAGTGTGAAGCATCCACAAAATGTGAAGCTGCTTCTCTCCAGAAGTGTCTTAGAGTGGTATCTCTGTCTCTGTCTCTGTGTTATTATAATTCCCTTTTTGGTCATGATGGAACAGATTTGAACATTACAAAATGTTGGCATCACTTACCCGATTAAAATTTGGGGGCCATGTGATTAAATCTTCACGGATGGAAATATCCCTGCCATGCAAACCCTGTGGGTCCAGACTTCCAACTTTTATTCTACGGAAGGATAGGTTTGGGAATGCAATCCAGTCCACAATGTCATACTTCGTGACTAGTTCCTGATGCTCATCAAAATATATTTTATCTCCAACACTGTTATTAAAAGACACCCTTTGCAGAAAGTGGAAGAACTAAAAAAGTCAAGAATTGGAAGAAAATTCATTAAATTTCACCTAATTTTATTTTTTAAAAGATGCCACAGAATCTCTCAAGCATTACCGTATGATTACTTATGATTGTTAAGCTCATTTTCTTCAGTTTGTATGGGCATGCTATCTGAATATTGTCTTCAGAGGAATGTGCTATTCTTTGGCATGCTGAAATAAGATTCTCCCATGGATGGTGCCTTTTTTTCTAGGAAGTGCTCAGTGGATCATCACTGATGACTATAAATGCAAAGAAGTGCAATATATATATAGTAGTCCAGCAAAGCAATTAGTTGAAGCATTAGCCTGCTAAGAGCTGTGCCGTTTATTCTGTTCTGTCTTTCTCCTTCCTAGCCTCTCTTCAAACCCACATAGAGAGAGAAAAATCTTAAAATATCTACAACACATTAGAAAAATATAGAAGCTTTCAAATTCTGCCCATCAAGTTGGAACATAAGATGACATCGTTTGCCACTTCTAGCCCTCCTCTAGCCCTTCCCTATTAGTCTGGTAAAGGTAAGGATACCTGATGATCGGTCATTCTATCCCCCATTGCCCTGTGCTTGGATCTGTACAAATATACATCATGCAAAGCATGTGTAATTGCATGAAGACCATTGTAGATGCTGTAGCTATGAGCAGTCATGTCCATTTCAAAGACAGACGTGGGAAGAGTTTCCAGCTTCTCCTCCCCAGTGCAGAATTTCTGATTTGTCCTGCTCATTGAAGAGTCTGGAAATACGCAGTTAAACACTTGTTCCCAGAAAATCCTAATAAATCCATCGTCCTTCTCTGAAGTAGGGTTTCTTTCCTGAAGAAATGTGTGGAATCCTGGTATGTTCTTTGAGGGCATTGAGAAGGATATGGTGCTGCTGAGAAAATCTATATTTTTATTTTGCTGCAGCAAATATGATGTGAAATCACTCTGAGCTTTCATAATCCATATTTTGTGTTTTTTCTTCACAGATGGATCAGTACCTTTTGCAAACCCAATCATACCTCTAATACGCAGCATGGTCATCATTTCACCCTGTACAACTGCCACATTGGCTGTGCTTTTCATTACACGGTGATATAGTTTAATAATTTTCTTCACGAATTCTGCGTAAATACGTGCATCTCTTATTATGGGCATTCTTTCTATCAGGTCTATACAGATACCATTTTGGGGAAATAATGAAATTATGCTATGCTTAAATGCATCTCCAGAGTAATCATCAAAAATCAGCACGATCCATGTCCATTTGAAATAATTCAGTAGCCGAAGAATCCCCATTTCTTGTTTTTTATCATTGGGAAACATCTGGTAGAAGAATGTGGCTTCTGTTTCCTTATTCATCTGAGGAGTTGCACCATACAGTACCTGAGAAACAATGAAAAATGATTGATGCCATATGGGTAACAATTTAAATCTTGTTTTTCATTAGAGTGCCTTTGAGCATCACTTATCCAGGAAAACCTAATAATCACATGGAGATCAATGGTGAATCTAGAAGACTAAATTGAATTGTAATTTTCTCCACACAAAAATAACAATGGAAGAGGAGTCCTGCTGAATCAGCCCACATCCCATCTAGTCCAGGATCTTGGGTGTTTTTCCACTGTCACTAGAAGTACCTATTAAGTACCCATAAATGGCATTTTGGGTGAGAACAATGGAAGATTGCTTTCTATTCACTTTTCTCCCATATTGTTATTAAAGGTTTAGGGTCAGGGAACTCTCTAGAATTAGGGCTAATTTTAATTTTCTTTTTGGGCTTTTATATGTTTCTTTAAGATCTGAAATTGGTCTTATGGGAACCTCATCCTCAGTTTTGGGGTTCTTTACCCATAAAGGGCAAATTTACGATGTTTGGGGGATTTTTCTTTGCTGCATAAGTTCATTTTTTGGTCTCAGGAAATTGGGGTAAACTTGATTTAATGCACAGAGATGTGTTAAGGGGATTTAGTCATGTTTGGGCTTTTGGGCATGTCTATCTCTGTTCTTCTGTTCTACCAATGTTTCTGATATGGCTTTATATTTCATTTCAATTTCTCTTCTGTATTTCTAATGAATTCTTTGCACCGGTTTAACAAGAAACATTGTCTTTTGAGTCTGAAATGGGTTTTGTCTCTGTTTTATGATATTCCTCGTTATTAAAACCTGTGAAAAACGATCTAGCTACCTATTCCCCTGGAGAAGTTTAAATTTGAGCTTCTGGGTTTCAAAATAATCCAGATTATCTACATTTGCTTACAGTTATACTGGAGCGAGTATTGGTAACAGAGCTGTAATTTTTCCCAAACAATCCCTTGGTTTTGAATACATTTCAAAATCAGGCTTAGAGTGTAAAACATTGTAAAATATGTCAGTGAGTGCCACTGGAGAAACTTTACCCAGCAGAAATACTGTAAAACAATTAATCAAAGTATCTCACCTGTGGGATTTTGTAGTTGTTAAACATGGTGGAGGCATGAAAACACATTTCAGAATGAGGTCCTGCAATAAGAGCCTCAGGTTTCTTTCCTTCAGCACACCTATAATTTGGGATAAGTTTGATTTCAGAAGAAAGAAGTTTCAATGAAGTAAGATAAATCCATTGTGCATGGAAGTGACTGTTATAGATCCGAAGGCCCAGAGTGCTATTTGGCAAGACTTGTGAATTTCCATTGATTTCTTTCATGGCAAAGATCAAAGCCAGAATATTTTGGTACATCTGTGGAAGGATGCTGGAATAAATGTTGTAAGTTGAGATACAGATTTGTAATTATAGAAGATTATATGTATGCATGGACAGTCAACAAGGTTCCTCTAACATGTTTTATTATTGTTGTTCTTGTTATTATTATTAAACAGAATAACATCAAACCATCTTGATTCTTTGTAGTTCAATTCACATGTAGACTATGTTTGCATATGGGTTATTCAGATTTTAAAGCTGTCCCTTCATGGGTCATTGTTAAGGGGCCTTGGTTGCTCATTGAAGATCTAATCTAGGCTATTCAGGGTCACCTAAGTACGGTTGATCTTAGAGGAAACCTATATCTAAAGGTGATTCACTTGTAGAGGAAATGGCAAACCCCTGAAGTATCTGTGTCAAGAAACCCCTATGGACAGTTTCGACAAGTTAATAGATATAAGAGCAAAGTGTCAAATTCGCTACTGAGGAACAGTGGATAGGAACTACAATGACATCTAGCTATGGATATGACTGGAGATGAAAGGAAAGCCTGATGGTGTAAAGAACAATATTGCATATCAACCTGTAACTTAAGATCTATGAATCACAGAAACTGAATACAGTCAAACAAGAGATAACAGGATTCAACACTGAAATTTTGAGAGCTGCTGTCACACTTCTGGGCTATGAAAATACCCTTAGAGTTACTGTTAAAGATAAAAATAATGGGGTTGCACCCCAGGGAGAAAGCCACCCAAATGGTGATACATTCACTCTAAAATCAAACCAGTCATGTATGGCAGAGCAGAAGCAACAGTTAACACTGAACAATAAATATTAAATAGATTCAAGATTGTGAAAGGAACATAAGGACATAAGAGAAGCCCTTCTGGATCAGGCCACAGCCCATCTAGTCCAGCGTCCCGTCACACACAGTGACCCACCAAATGCTCATGGGCTTCTCAAGCAGAGACAAGGACAAATCTTTTCCTGCTCTCGAATCCCAGGAAATGGCCTTAGAAGCATCCTGCTACCACCCCGCCCCCAGCCTGAAAGTTGTACCTAGGCATTCATTCTAGTAGCCATTGATACATCTGTCATTCATAAATTTGTCTAACCCTACCTTAAAGCCATCTAGACTGGTAGCTGTCACCACCTCTTTTGGCAGCAAATTCCATAAACCGATGACCCTCTGGGTGAAGAAATACTTCCCCTTGTTGGATCTGACTCTCCTACCCATCAGCTTCATAGAGTGCCCCCTGGTTCTAGTGTTGTGTGATTGAGAAAAGAAATGTTCTCTATCCATCTTTTCTATACTCTGCATAATTTTATGTACTTCAGTCAGGTTCCCTCTTAAATGCTGTCTCTCCAGACTGAAGAGGCTTAGACGTTGCAGCCTGGTTTCATAAGGGAGGTGTTCCAGCCCCTTAATCATTTTGGTTGCCCTTTGTTGCATCTTTCCCAGTTCCACAATATCCTTTTTGAGGTGTGGTGACCAGAATTGTACACAATATTCCACATGTGACCTCACCATAGATTTATAAAGAGGTAAAATGACACTTGCTGACTTGTTTTCTATTTCTTTCCTAATCATTCCCAGAATTGAATTAGGTTTTTTTTCCACTGCTGCTGTGCACTGGGTTGACACCTTCATTTAACTGTACACCAGAACCCCAAGATCCCTTTCCTGGTGTGTTGCAGAAAGCTCAGACCCCATCAGTTTATAGACATAATTTGGATTCTTGGCCCTGATGTGCATTACTTTGCACTTGTTAAGATTAAAGCAAATTGCCACTTGGTTGCCCACTCACCCAATGCTAAGAGACCCCTCTGGAGCTCTTGGCAATCTTTTTCTGTTTTTACTACCCTAAATAATTTAGTATCATCAGCAAACTTTGCTATTTTCCCTATGTACCCCTTTTTCTAGACTATTTATGAATAAATTAAAAAGCATTGGTCTACCCTTAGAATTGGCCATTTATTACTACTCTCTGCTTCCTGCCCTTAAGCCAGTCACAAATCCAGAACAGAACCTGTCCTCTTATTCCATGGCTGATGAGTTTACTCAGTAGCCTTTGATGTGGGACTTTGTCAAAAGTCTTCTGAAAGTCCAAATAGACAATCTCTACTGGTTTGCCTTTATCCACATGTTTATTGACACTCTCAAAGAATTCCAACAAGTTTGTAAGGCATGATTTACCTTTGCAGAAGCCATGCTGGCTTTTGTTCATCAATGCTTGCTCCTCCATGTGCACACTAATGTTGTCTTTAATAATTATTTCCATCACCTTACACAGAACTGACTTTAAGCTAACTAGTCTGTAATTGCCTGGATCACCCATGGATCCATTTCTGAAGATTGATTTTACATTTGCTACCTTCCAGTCCTCAGGTACAGAGCCTGATGTTAGGGAAATATACATTTTTGCTAGGAGGTCAGCAATTTCACATTTGAGTTCCTTAAGGACTCTTGGACGAATACCATCTGGTCCTGGTGACTTGTTAACATTTAGTTTATTAACAAATCTGTATATTGTCAGTCTATGTATTCAGTTTATATGCAGAGTACATCATGTGAAATGTTGGGCTGGAGGAACTAAAAAAAAATTAAGATGTCTGGGAGAAATGCCAACAACTGCAGATACTCAGACAATACCACTTGGATGACAGCAGTCATCATCATCTTCGAGTTCATCAGAACCAAATCAAAACATTTTTAAAGTCACATGCAAAAAAATGTTTCTGTGTTTTCCATCTATACCTCTAAAACAGAAACATAATTGCATGTGGACAAAGTGAAATGATAGTAGTTCAACAGCAGCTTAGATGTAGTGTCTGCATCCAGGTTTCTAAACTGACACTAAAGACTAGGAAAATTACTGGAAAGATGCATTCTCTGGCCTTTAAAAGGGATTAGTGGTGGGATTGAAACTCTAATAGCAGCATGCTACCACATCTAATATGCTCTTGAGCTGCTTTTTTAATGCGTGTGCATGCCGAAGTTGAAAGAGAGGTATTGAATCAAGACCCAGGTTGATAAGGGGTCATCTACAATTCTGTACCTTCTAAGATACAATGGGAGTTTTGTACCATTAATCTGCTTTATATCTTGAAAATAAAGGTCAGAGATAGATCCCTGATCTGAAATATGAAAAAAACCACCAGTTCTTGAAATTGCTTCAGTGAAGTCTAATTCAGATATTCATGCAATAAGTATATACACAGTGATGGAAATTATGACTCTAAAAAGTGCAGCCATCATCACATCTGGTGGACTTTGTAATAATAACAGTTAGCAAATGATGTCACAGGTGTTTTGTTTTAAAAAAATCAACAAAGCAAATGTTGCTTTTATATTGTGTCACCACGTTCCTGTCTGTATTTTGTAAGCAGTAGGCAACCTGTGGCAACCGCACCAACCCTTTGCTAGAGGCAACTTCTAGGTAAGTAATTCCTTCTGTCCTGTGTGGAGTAGGTGGCATTCTGTGGCACCTCCTCACTCCAAACTAGTGACAAGGAGGGCACCCTTTCCTGGCAGTACTTTCTCTGTCTGCACCATCTCTACCTCAAACAAAATTGTATAGAGTTTCTATCAGTGAATAACAAGATTAACATGGTTTCATCAGGGATCTTTCTTTCCTTGAAGAAGGAATCTCATTTTTGTTCTTCCAGAACTGCATATAGTAAATGATGGTGCAAATGTATCTCTAAAAAGAAGACAAAAGACAAGGTACCTCTAAATTCAGCTTTCTTTGCAGAGGAACATTGTTTGAACAATTTATATAGTGGTTTTAGAGTCTGTGGCCATTTGGTTTCCACTGAACCAGTGGATTCAGTTAAGGATATATTTACCTGTGCGTATGTATGTACAAGCTATCTTTAATGCCATATTGCTTGTGCTAGTAAGTGAATTACCATTGCAGAAAATAAAAAGAGGATTTTATCAACTTCTACCTTTTTTTACAAAAGTGAAAATAATTCTAGGAAAGAAGTGCCACCTTTCCCATGCTACAAATATCAAAGAAGCAGACCCAGAATTAGATTTTCTCAAAATATAATCTGTCCAATCCAATCAGAAAAACCAGGTCATGCTTACAAGTATTTATTTGGCTGCTCCTTGGCTGGCTCTGTCTTAAGTGTGGCCTTAAAGGATGTGGTGAAGATAACTGAAATCATGGCAGGAATAAGCACGTCTCCCGGATGATAGAACTTATCAAAATGAGGATCCTTGATGGAAGACAGACTGATAGGGCATTTGCACTGAATTGGAGGAAGAAGTAGGATGAATTCAAGGACTATAATTGTTTTCTTCATAAGTATCATTGCTGTGCATATCATTTTTCCTTGCTTTCCCCTTATTTTAAGTGTTTCTGAGTAGCATCTTTTTGAGGAATCAAACAGTAGAATGATTTGCAATAGAGGTGGTGTTTGAATAGACAGACAGGGTCCTGGTTCCTTTCTTCCAATCCACTAAAATGCACTAAAGGTATTCACATCTCTTATGGGTTTTGGGCCTTTGTCTTGCTCTTGAATATAAGGACTCCCTTGGGACTATGAGAATTACTAGAAGTACCTATAGTTATTTTGATAATTTGAAGGGCAATAACCTCTTTATAATTATATCATTTGACGTAGATCTCCTGTGCCTTGTGTACTGGTCACTGCTGGCAGATAAGTGTTCCTTCCTCTTCTTCTCAGTTTGTTTTTAATGTCTGAAACCTCATTTACATTCAAGATGTTTTCTCATTATTTTATTTTCTGGTTTTTTTTTTTCTTTACTTGGAAGCTCACATTCCCCCCCCCCCCCGGTCTTTCTTTGCCTGTATAGAAGTTTTGTTGTTTTTAGTATTTGTGAATATTTTCTTTTATGCATTCCCATAACCTTTCAACACTGTTCTAAGTATTCATCTATTAAATTGATGTATTTCTTCAATATTACCTTACTGTTTATGATGTTGAATACTGGTGTAACAAATTTTTTTTGATAAAAGCCACCATCCCCTCCCTTTTAAAAATTGAATTTAATACATTTTTACGTATATACAGTACATGCAAATTATAGTTTCAGGACTAGAAGTACATCTCAGTGGGATCAATCAGTTATTTATAGGTGGAAAAAAGGAGATGTCCTTACATACACTACATATAATATAATACAGTTCAAAAGGTTAAAAACAAAAACAAAGAAAGGTTAGGAGAGTTATACACCTGGATGCAGGGGTGTGAAGTAACATTGTGAAATTAAAGAAAACCACAAAGAAATCCACATCACCTCCATTTCTTATTCTGTCTCATCGATTCTTTGACCATTTGCATCGTACAAAGATTAATTATGCCCCTTGAAAGCAGTAAGGTACCAATCAGAAAGGTGTCCTAAACTTGTAAAATTGCACTATGTAATCGTATTTTAATAGTATACACAAATATGTCTATATTGTCACTTGGCTGATACCTTCACTGTCACTGCACTGATACCTTCACTCCAGGCTGTATCTTAACTGATCTTCAGTGCAACCTCGTGAAAGGGCTTGATGCCTGCACTGATATAGCACAGCAATTACTTCTTTCAAGAGCTCTTCCAAATGTCATTTCTGCAGTGCTGCAGAGCAGTGAGGCTCTACACAATGCTGTCTGAATTAGACAGAGCATAATCCAATTCAGAGTGGCAGGGAAATAGTTTACCAGTACTCCATGATGCTGAAGACTATTGAAAGACCAGCATGTTCTGGTTGGGAACAGAGACCTATTCACAAGCCATGGCTACATTTTCTGGACTACTTGGAGACTGGGGGGCTGTTTGCACTTGGGTTTTTCTGGAGAATACCTCAGGGAAGGGGTCTGTGGTATGCAGACTAATGCAGACTCTGGCGGTCCTCACTTGGGGCCTGCTAAAGCCTGGGCTGGCATGTCAACAGCCGGCTCCTATTCCAGGATATATTTCTGCAAAAAGCCAAGTGTGAATAGGCCCTGGGTTTGGTGATGCACCAAAGTGTGCCACAGAAATAAATTCCCCAGGGTCTCTGAGATTTGGAGCATTGGTTCCTATCCTTTCTTATCCCTAAAAAGATGGCCTTGAAGCTTGTGCAAGCTGCACTGCTGGAGCAGGAGTTTGTCTGTATTAATGCCTTAGGCACACTACACCTTGAACTCATCTGAAGCAAAGGACCTTGCTGGTCCAGACCATCCGGTTTTGATCAAGTCAGAGATGGTGCAGAAATGACCATACACTACCATGATTTCCTAACTCTTACACTAGCTCTAGAAAAATCCAAAACCTTAAGATTTAATCTTTTATCTCAATATGTTGTTCTTTTCCGTTTAAAATGAATTTTGGTCTAGCACACATTGAAGAGTTGGTCCATAATTACAGGAGTAGAACCATTCAAATTTGTTTTCGTCGTCCTAGAAGTTGTCTGTCATTCAGTTCAGGCTTCAGCATTATAATGTAACATTTTGGGGAAAAAATGCAACCAAGTAAACTGGAACTGGAAGCCAAGATAGAAAAGATCTCCACAGCCACTGTGTATTTCCCCTTGGTGCTGAGATATGTTGGGATGAAAGTCAGCCAAACACTACAAAACATCAACATGCTGAAAGTGATAAACTTGGCTTCATTGAATGTGTCAGGCAACTTCCTGGCTAGGAAAGCCACTGTGAAGCTGAGCGTGGCCAGGAACCCCATAAAACCCAGGATGCAATAAAACATGATTCTTTGCCCTTCATTACATTCAAATACAATTTCCTTGGCCATTGTCTGTGTATCAAAATATGGGAATGGGGGAGAGAGAGAGAGACATACTAAACAGGTGGTGCCTTGTGTTAAAGAGCAGGACAGGACAAGGAAAGTAGCCAGTTTGCCCCCAACCCATTTCCTCATCACAGAGCCTGGTTTGGTAGCCATGAAAGCTACCACCACTGTGATGGTTTTGGCCAACACACAAGAAACGGCCATGGAGAAGATGATACCAAAAGAAGCTTGCCTTAATAGGCATGTCACCCTGTTTGGCTGGCCAATGAAAAGCAAAGAACAGAGGAAGGAAAGGAGGAGGGAGATGAGGAGTGAGTAGGTGAGGCCCCTGTTGTTGGCCTTGACGATGGGGGTGTCCCGGTGCTTAAGGAAGATCCGCAGAATCAAGACAGTGATGAAAGAGAAAGAAAGAGCCCAACTAGTCAAACTAAGGCCCAAAGGTTCTTCATAAGATAAGTATGTTATATATTTTGGGATGCAAGAATCCTGGAAACTGTTTGGATAGCTGTCTTCTGGACACTGGAGACAATATTCTGAATCTGAAAGTAAGAGCAAAAAAGTATGAGACGCCATCTTGATCATACCAGTGACTCCAGCCATCCAGCAGCTTCTTCTCCCTGTGGCCAACTAGTTCAATAGGTAGGTTTAACCAATTGCTTGCCTGGCACATCAAGCAACGAGCATTCACATCTTCTCCAATGCTCCGAGCTCATCTGAGGTGTCGCACAATCACACTGATACCTCACACAACCATAGACATGACTGTGCATATGCAGAGCATTAGCGTCATCATAGCAATGGCACTGACGCTTGCACAGTCACTCAGCACAATGCAAATAAAATGGCGGTTCCCAGAAGAGGATCAGTGGCACAATTGAATGTAGGTGAGTGTTCACTCGCATGTGGAGTGGGCTGTATTATCTAGTATGCTCCCAGTTGGCAGCATTTGCACCCAATTCCATATTCATTCATTCATTCATTCATTCATTCATTATCCCACCCTTCATTGAACGGTCCCAGGGTGGGTTATAATGAGATTAAAACATATCAGATGGTAAAGCATAATTAAAAATATAACCCCCTTCCTCCCATCCCCATCTGTTTGTGTACAAGCGCTAGTTAACATTGGGTGATTACACTCCTTTCCCATCCAGCAGATGAGAAGGGAAGTGCGATATTACTCCAGGTTTCAGACTTTTAGCTAAATGTTGCCCACACCTTCAAACACACTCTCACTCCCTGACCCTAGTCGGCTTCCTCCAACTCCATCCTGGGTATCAATGGTTTGTCTAAGTGGTCTTACCGTTCCTAGTTGAAATGCTTCCTTTTTGACATCTAAGACAATGATAGCAGCAAAATGGCTTCCCTTCTTTCTCCCTCTTCCTATAACCTGAAGAGCAGATGTCATTACATACAGAGATTGGCCGCGTCTGTCAAAAAGGCAAAGAATATGATTTTAAATGAAAAATATTACAAACAAATAAAGTATGCTTGAATTACTCTAAAATCCACTAGATACATTACAAGGCATTTAATTCTTCTTTCTGCTATACCTTAAATGTTGGCCCTTTCTGCATGGGCCCTTGATTTGGATTAAGAGCCCAGATGTAGGTCTCCATATTTGCACATTAATGTGGATCACAGAGGCCTCACCCCCACTGGTCCAGCTCTGTCTGCATTAGATGGAGCTTGATCTGGGTTAAGAAAGCCTGTTTAATCTTTCTAATTGTAAGAAAATTGGTTCAGATGCTACAAAAATGTTGCCACCTTTTTCCTTTTTGCATTGGTACATTTTGTTAACTTAAAATTATGATTGGTTTTATGGAACTTTGCAACTGCCAAAACCAGGACAATGGCACACACAGTCCTGCTGGATTTGGATTGCAAGTCCAGATAGCCACCATGTTCTGAAGAAATGGGTATAGGATGTTTAGAGAATCGGAATACTTCTCTTCCACCAGGATGTCCTATCCCCTGCCACAGGGCAGGAAAATGAGCTTTGTTAGAAGATTAGAGCAAAGGAGTCTTTTCATCTCACACACCTTATCTATAAACCCTTGTTACCCCAGGAGTAACTCACGTTACTGGATGAAAACAGCTGCATATGTCTTCCACTGCACATTTACTATAGATACAACATTGTTACAAATCTTGTTTAATTGAAAGAGAGCTTAAACGTCTCTGCCTCTATACTGTTTGTCTTTCACTCCTTATCATGATGAAACACATCTTAATATTTTCAAATGTTGACATTTCTTGCCTGATTAAATATTGGGGGCCATGTGATCAAATCCTCATGGATGGAGAAATCCATGTCTTGTGAAGCCTGAGGATCCAGACTTCCAACTTTTATTCTCTGGAAGGATAGGTTTGGGAACACAATCCAGTTCATGATGCTGTACTTTGTGAGTAATTCCCGATTTTCATCAAAAGATATTTTATCTCCAACACTGTTGTTAAATGACACTTTTTGAAGAAAGTGGAAGAGCTATATAAGTCAAGAATTGGAGGGAAATTTAAGAATTATCCCAAACTTTCTGTCTGAAATATAGCAATAGTAAAGAGCATACTTTTTTTCCTAAAGTCCATCAAATCTATTCTAGGATTTATTAAATTCCAGTGTCTAAATATTTTGTTCTTTTAAAAAGATTGAGTTGAGATTGGTCCCATCATATTCTCTGGTCTTGCCTGGTTTTTGTTTCCAAAAGCATTGCAACTCCCTTCTTCGAGAATGCGACCTAATATCTTAAGAATAGAATGAGGCACTTGACAAATAAATACAAAGGGGCCCTCCTGGGTGTCCCACCGCCCTCAGCAGCAAAAACGGTGGGCACCTGGGAGAGCCCCTTCTCAGTGATGGCCCCTAGGCTATTGAATTGTCTCCTCCATGAGGTGCGTCTATCTCCTTCACTGTACACATTTAGGTAGACACACCTCTTTGCCCTGGCCTTTGGTTAAATGGGGATATATTTTTTCTTCCCACTTGCAAATGCTTCTGCTTTAACACATAGTGTTGTTGTTTTAAAGATGTTTGATTTTAGATCTTGTTATCCGCCCAAAGACTTTTGGGTATAGGGTGGGATAAAAAATGTAAATAAATAAATAAATATAAGGTGCTCTTTCACATATTGATTTGATAAGCCTTTCTGCATTAGTTGGGTAAAGGTAAGAATACCTGATGGTCAACTGTTCTGTCTGCCATTGCCCTGTGCTTGGATCTGTGCAAATACATATCATGTAAAGCATGAGTAATTGTATATAGACCACTGTAGATGCTGTAGCTATGAGCAGTCATGTCCGCTTCAAAGACAGAAGTGGGAAGAGTTTCCAGCTTCTCCTCCCCGGTGCAGAATTTCTTATCTGTCTTCTTCATTGTGGAACTCGGAAATACACAGTTAAACACTTGTTCCCAGAAATCCCTAATAAATCCATCATCTTTCTTTGAGTTAGGGTTTCTGTCCTGAAGAAATGTACAGAATCCTGGCATCTCCTTTGATGGAATTGAGAAGGATATGAGGCCGTGGAGAAAGTCTAACTTTTGACTTTGCTGAACAGAAATTGATGTGAAATCAGTCTGTGCCTTCATAATCCATATTTTACGTGTTTTCTTCACAGATGGATCAGTGACTTTTGCCATAGCAAACATATATCTAATGCGCATCATAGTAATCATTTCACTCTGCACAACTACCACACTGGCTGTGCTTTTCATTACACGGTGGTATAGTTGATTCCTCTTCTCTAAAAATTCTGAAAACTTACGATAATCTGATAACATTGGTATAATTTCTATAAATTCTGTACAAATACCATTTTGGGAAAATAATGAAATTATGCTATGTTTAAATATGTCTCCAAATTCAATTGCAAAAAGCATCCCAATCCATGTCCATCTGAAATAATTCAGCAGCTGAACAATCCCCTTAAGTTGTTTCTTATCGTTTGGGAACATCCGGTAGAAGAATGTGGCTTCTGTTTCCTCATTCATCTGAGGAGCAGCACCATACAGCACCTGAAAACCAATGAAAAATCATAGATATAATATTTTCTATATAAAATTATGTCTGTGGCTGTGTGTGCTGGGGAACATTTTGATTTTCCCAAATTTATTGCCTCTATAGTTTCCTTTGAGACTCAGTGACAGAACAGAACTGATGAAAAATGTGGGAAGCACAACTGAACTGGTTTACACTGGATGTGCCCTATAACTAAAACTTGCTGCGTAGGTTTCAGTAAAACCAACTTAAAACCAAATAAAATCCATCCTATTCACTCACTTTTCAAGTGAGGTTACCACTCCTGGAATTCCTACAGCTGGCAGTCCACCAGAGCCCTTTCTGCACTAGCCCTTATTCCAGAGTATATCTTGGGACAGGGGTCTGTTGTCTATATGCTAATGCAGACTATGGAAGGCTTCAGCTGGGGTCTACCATAGTCTCCACTACCATGCAGATAACAAGTCCATGTTCAGAGATATGTTCCAGAATAAGGCCAAGTGTGCAAAGGCCCCAGTTTACTGCTCAAGGATGGAAAGGCAAAACTATGATTTCAGCCCAGCACTGGTATAGACATTTGAGGCACATTGTTAAGTTAAAATATAGTGGTGGCCTTAATGATAAAATGCAATACAACTTTCAGATCTGGATTTTTTATTTATTTTTTTTAACTTGCTGATAGGGATGTGCATAAATGTTTTTTTAAAAAAATTTAATTTGTATCAAATCAAATGCAAGAAAAGTAATATTTGTTCCAATAGATCCCCTTCAAATGTTGTAGGATACAAATTCAATATGAATGTTCAATATGAATTTGATTGGAATCTCCACTACAAATCCATAATGAAGCTTTGTACAAATGTAGCAAGACATTAAATTTAATGTGAATGTCAATCTTCAAATGTGCTAACATTCAATTTGAATCTGGATGCTGGAATTCAGCCAAATTTGTATGAATTTTGAATGTTATCAATATTTGTGCATAACCCTACAATCTGACAGTCATTTCTATCCATTGCTTCTATACACTTGGAGTCTGTAATATCAGCCTCTCTGGCCTCTCCTACTACTCTCTTCTAACCTACTCTCCATGAAATATTTTCAGTTTAATGTACTTAGCTATCACACCTCTGCAGTTCTGTAATTGGATTATTTGTTTAATCTTGTTATCCTATGTTATTCTATGTGCAAGTAAAATGAAAACTTTTTATTTTTATTTTTATATTTATTTTTTTACAAATGGCTAACATGCAGAAAGCTGACACCCAGAGGTTTGGGGAAAATTACATGGAAATTGCTATCATGTCAATTCATACTCCTATTGAACTGTAATATCCCCCATGCCATCCCTCGGTCCTGAAAAACATTAACTCATAAAAACATCAGCAAGCCTAAAGAGTGTGAAAATACTGTGAACTACATACATCTCCAACAAATGCCATCGGACAGACTTCACAGCAGTAACCAGGCAAGACAATTACCCAAAGTATCTGACCTGTGGAATTTTGTAGTTGTTCAAGATGGTTGGTGTATGATAAGATATTTCAGAATAAGGGCCTGCAATAAGAGCCGCAGGATGCTTTTCTGCAGCACACCTGTAATTAGGGATAAAATTGTTTTCAGAAGAAAGATGTTTCAATGAGGTGAGATAGATCCATTTTGCATTGATGTGACTGTTATAGATGCGGAGGCCCAGAGAGGTATTTGGTAAGATCTGTGGGTTTTCATTAATTTCCTTCATGGCAAAGAACAAAGCCAAAACATTTTGGTAGATTTGAGGGAGTAGGCTGGAATAAATTTTATACGATGAGACATGTATGCCCGAGTACATATATGCATCAGTGTTAAGTGCGTTTTCTCAAAGATGCTTCAATTATTGTTGTTTTTATTATTCAAAATAAAACGGGGTAATAATTTTTAAAAATGGATGTCCATGTTTATATTGACATAAACACATCTATCCAGGGAAGCTGTATGCATATATGGGTTGCTTAGATATTAGTAAGATACACTACAGTTACTCCTTCACGGATCACAGTTTGTGGTGGAGACCTTTGTGCAGCTCAGTGAAGTTAGGAGCTATGACATGCAGGGCTGCTCAAGATGGGCAGGTTATAGTGGAAAGTTCTGATAATAGGTGGTCCATTTGATAATTAAATGACAAACCATTCCAGTATCCATTTCAAGAAAGAAACCCAAGTACAGGATCAAAGGGCTAAAAATATGACACTGAAAGATGAACCCTTCAGGTCAGGAAGGTGTCCATATGTTCCTGGAAAATAGAGGAGGGTAAGTTCAGGTAGCTTTAAAAAGAACAAAGCAGCTGGGCCAAAGGCAACAGGATGCTACTGGAGAAGAGCAGAGGACAATTAACATCTCTGAACTAACATATGTCGGCAAGAATAAATATTGGCATTTTCAGAATCAGTGCAGTGAAATGGAAGGAAATATGTATGCCTCAGAAGAAAATGGAGTACTCTTCATAGTCAATGAAAAGGTAAGAAAAACAGTACCATCTCAAAAATGGTACAAGAACATAAGAGTAGTCCTGCTGGATCAGGCCACAGCCCCTCTAGTCCAGCATCCTGTTCCACACAGTGGCCCACCAAGTGCTTCTGGGCATCTCAAGCAGAAGACAAAGGCAGAACTTTCACCTGCTCTTGAATCCCTGCAAATGGCCTTTAGAGGCATCCTGCCTGTGTCCCCAGAATGGTCTCTGTTGGAATCAAGGTAAGCTAATCAGTGCCATAGTAATCCAAGTCTATCCCCAAACACTGATATTTAAGAAGCTGAACTTGGACAATGAACAATAACAGCAACAACAAAAAATCACTTTCACCGTGGACAACTAGATTGCTGAAACAGGAAATCGAAAGACAGCTGAAAGAATAGGGAAGTTTGGTAATCAAATACAAATTGAACCACAACAAAAACTTGGGACCTTTTCCCCCCTTGCTTCCCATCTCTGGAAGGAACACTGGTCTCCATGCAAAAGGAGTGACACCGCCTTAAAAAAATGTATAGTTATATGACAGTGAGTGACAAGTGTAACTCTGTTTCAACAGGGGTCAAGTAGTAAATGATTGTGCAAATGTATTTCTAAAATTGTACACAGAAGACCAGGAGATTATAAAACCAACTTCCTATGCAGAACATTGTAAAAACAATTTCAAGATTTCATAGTTTGTGTGCTTTTGGTTTCCACTGAAGCAGTAGTTTCGAATAGAGATATATTTACTTGTATTTATTTAGGTATGAGCTATCATATTGTTGTTGTTGTTAATGTTATTACTTGCATTTCTGTCCCACCCTATACCCAAAAGTCTCAGGGTAGGTAAAAAAAATATTAAAATCAAATCTATATATTAAAACAAAAACAGTATATATTAAAACAATAACAGTGTCTAAAAGTAGGAAGAGAAAGTGTATCCCCATTTAACCAAAGGCCAGGAAAAACGGGTCTGTCTCCAATGCCTTCCAAAACATGTACACTAAAGTGAAGGTGGCTGACACACCTCAAAGGGGAGACAATCCCATATTGCTTGCACTAGTAAGTGACTTTCCAATGCAGAATATAATCAAAGGAGTTTATCTACTTCTGCCTTTTGCAAAAGTGAAAATAATTCATGGAAAGAAATACCACCTTCACCATGCTGGTCAGAATTAGATTTTCTTGAAATATAATCTGTCCAATCAGAATACTCTGGACACGCTTACAAGAATTCATGTGGTTGATCCTGAGATGGTTCTGTCTTGAATGTGAACAAATAGGACATGTTGAAGACAACTGAAACCATGGCAGGAATAAGCATGTCTCCTGGATGATAATATTTGTGAAAAAAAGGGACAGGATCCTTGAGGGAACATTGATTGAAATGAAATCTGCAGTGGACTGGAGGAAGAAGTCTTATGAAAGCAAGGACCATAGCTGTTCTCTTCACAGGCATCATTGCTGTGCCTACCATTTGCCCTTGCTTCTTATTTTAAGGGCTTCTCACTAGCATGTTTTGAGTGACAGGCAGTCTAATGATCTGGAGATGAACAGCAGAGGTAGTGCTTGGATAGACAAATAGAGCCCCAGCTCCGTCAAACAACTAAAAAGATTTTAATATCTCTCATGAGTCTGAGCACCTTCTCTTGCTCTTGATTACCAAGATTAAACTGGGACTTTGGGAATATCTGGAATTATCTACAGTTATTTTGATGACTGCAAGAAAAATAACCTTCTGTTTATAGTTCTATGATGTCACGCACATCAAAATTGACATCATATAACAGGTGCTTCTCCTCTGAGATCTGTGTGCTGGTCATTGGTAGCAGGAGATTACTACAATTATTATTACTATTGCTATTATTAAAAATAGTAAGATTAAAAATACATTAAAAAGCTTAAGAAAATTCTAAAGATCAGAAAGCTGACAGAAAGGAAAGTCCTCATGATACAAATGATGTAATGTTAAAATAAAAATATAAGTGTCAAAATGCAGAACTTT
The DNA here is from genome assembly GCA_023333525.1 of Aspidoscelis tigris stejnegeri. NCBI lineage: Eukaryota > Metazoa > Chordata > Lepidosauria > Squamata > Teiidae > Aspidoscelis > Aspidoscelis tigris. Next base: position 10,501,255 of record JALMGA010000009.1, read on the forward strand.
TAACAAATTCAAAGTGAAGGGAGGAAAATCTTAGCTTGTTTTTAATGTCTGAAATCTCATTTTCATTTCAACTTCTCTTACTTTATAGATTTTCCTTGTCTTTACCTGGAAATCAGTTAAAAATATAATGCTGATTTTCTGAACCTATGTCAAAGATTGCCTTGCATGCATTTATATTAACATGCTATGTCTTTTCTTCTATTTGCATATTCTCTCAACATTGTTTACCAATACTGTTTACCATTTATCAACCTGTTAACCTCTAAAATTATGTTAACAGAGGCTCTGAGCCTCTTTGTACTTACTCTTCAGGGAAGCTCACACATGCTCCCTGACACTCTATCCACACATCACAGGGCCACCTCTGTAACCAGAGTGTCCTGAAAAGTGTAGAGCATCTATGATCCAACAAAACTCCTAGTAAGCTCCCAGGTACAATATTTGCACCTACTTCTGGTACAAATGGCACACAGAGAAAAGGTGGCTGCAGCTGCAGAAATGGTCACCATGTGATTTGGCCACAGTTATCCATGCTCTGGTAACCTCTAGATTGGACTATTGCAATGCACTGTACATGAGGCTGCCTTGAAGATGGTTCAAAAGTTTCAGGTAGTGCAAAATGCAGCCACCAGGGTGCTGACTGGGACAGCTAGCCAGATGCACATCACACCAGTTTTGGGAGGGCTGCATTGGCTGCCAATTTACTACCGAGCCCAGTTCAAGTTGTTAACTTTGACTTGTAAGGCCCTAAATGACTTGGGCCCCAAATATCTAAAGGAATGCCTTCTCCCATATCAACCTGCCCATGCCTTAAGATCTGGAGGGGAGGCCCTCCTGGTTGTCTCACCACCTTCAGCAGTGAGGTAGGTGGGCACCCGGGGGGAGGAGGAGGAGGAGAAAGTTGGTTTTTCTACCCCACTTTTCTCATCCATTTAAGGAGACTCAAAGCAGCTGATAAAGCTTTTCTCTTCTTCTCCCCACAACAGAACACCCTGTGAGGTGGTTGGGGCTGTGAGAGCTCAGAAAGAGAGCTGTGACTAGTCCAAGGTCAAGCCAGCTGGCTTCATGGAGGAGCGGGGAATCAAACCCAGTCTTCCCAGATAAGAGTCCGTCTCCTTCTCAGTAATGGCCCCCAGGCTATGGAATAGTCTCCCCCTTGAGGTGCATCAGGCTCCTTCTCTGATTATGTTCAAAAAGGTGGTGAAGAAAGGCTCAGGCCTGTTGGTTGTGTTTTCCCCCCACTGCAAACACTACTAGTTTAATTGATATTGCTTTGTTTTTAAACATGTTGGATTTAAAATGTTGTGATGGTTGTTATTGTTTTAATATAGGTTTTATTAATATGCTGGATTATAGATGTTGCATATTTATTTATTTATAAATAAATGTCACAATCTCTATGGCAATGGTCAGACATACAGCAGAAGTTTATGCAGTTGTTGGTGTGGCAATTCAGGTAACTTGGAATGGACTGTCCACATTGCAGAGACCTCTAAGAAACCTGGGTATGTTGCTGGTGCTTGCAGTGTGAATGCCAGACACTATCCTTGAACTTAACTGCACTGAAAAACAAATCCTACATAGTTAAGTGCTAAGGTGGATAGATTAAAACTCAGTGTAACTGGACCCTATGGTAAAAACACACACTTGCATATTTATTAACTCTTTAATCTAGCAAATATAGACGGGGGTATGAATATTGAGAAGACCAGTACAGGTGTTAAAAAGTACAAAGAGGCTCAGAGAGAAGACAATAGCAGACTGACGAGTTCCTCCCAATAGTAATTAGAATTATCATTAAGGAAAAAAAATGAAATTGCATACATTACAAGATTCTATTGATTGTTATATTGATAGCTTGAAAGAAGAACAAGTGCCATTTAGATCTGTTTTCTTTGTGCTAGATGTTGTCTGTCATTCAATTCAGGCTTCAGCAATATAATGTAACACTTTGGGAAAAAGATGCAACCCAGTAAGGCAGAACTGGAAGCCAAGATGGAGGAGATCTCCACAGACACTGTGTATTTCCCCTTGGTGCTCAGGTATGTCGGAATGAAAGTCAGCCAGACGCTACAAAACATCAACATGCTGAACGTGATAAACTTGGCTTCATTGAAAGCGTCAGGCAACTTCCTGGCTAGGAAAGCCACAGTGAAGCTGAGTGTGGCCAGGAACCCCATAAGACCCAGGATGCAATAAAACATGAATCTTTGGCCTTCGTTACATTCAAATACAATTTCCTTGGCCATTGTCTGTGTGTCAAAATACGGGAATGGTGGGGAGATTGATAGCCATATGATACATACGGAGGCTTGAGTTAAAGAGCAGGACAGGACAAGGGAAGTAGCCAGTTTTCTTCCCACCCATTTCCTCATCACAGAGCCTGGTTTGGTAGCCATGAAAGCTACCACCACCGTGATAGTTTTGGCCAAGACACAGGAAACAGCCATAGAGAATATGATGCCAAAAGACGTTTGTCGTAAGAGACATGTCACCCTGTTTGGCTGGCCAATGAAGAGGAAGGAACAGAGGAAGGAAAGGAAGAGGGAGATGAGGAGTGAGTAGGTGAGGCTCCTGTTGTTGGCCTTGACGATTGGGGTGTCCCGGTGCTTAATGAAGCTCCTCAGAATCAAAATCGTGATGAGAGAAAAAGAAAGAGCCCAAATGGTCAAACTGATACCCAGTGGTTCCTCAAAGGATAAGTACGTTATTTGTTTTGGGATGCAAGAGTTCTGGTAAATGTTTGGATAGCCATCATCTGCACACCGGAAACAATATTCTAAATCTGTAGATAAGAGCATAAAAGCATAATGCTTTGCTTGATCAAGCCAGTAACTCTATATGTCCATCTACATGTCCTCATAATGGCCAACTAGTTATATAGGGCTTTCCTTAAGAAAAGCATGAGTATGTTTCTGTGTATCCAGATACATACTCGTGTTTTTCCAGCATTCATGAGCATCCAGCAGCTGGCCCTGTGCTTTAAGGCTAATGCTACATTTACCATAAAGGCAGGACTTTCTTATGATACTGTCAAACCTCCACCCAATTGCTTTACAGTTTGAATATCGTTTTCATTTTTGGAGGTGTCATCAATGACATCAGACTTTGTAAACCACCTTGAGCCATGGGGGGTGGGTGGGAGGAGTAGGACTTCAGCTGCAAAGGGCAATTAGAAGGCATACAAGAGCTTTTCTCCCACTCATTGCTTTTGGGGCCTTATGTTGACACAATGGTGAAAGAACAAGATGTTCATGTGAAAGCTACTGCCTTCCTGTATATTGAATGGGGCAGTGTCATGGAGACAACATCACTCACATTCGTGGGGGATTAGATGCCGCAGTTGGCAATAGTCCAGAGAAGGTGTCCAGATAACTGTCTGCCCCAGTTCTTCTGGATCAGTTTCAATTGTTGTGGCCTGAGGCTGTGGACAAGCTGTTTGTGGGGGGTCCAGCCAACAATGTGTTCTCTGGATCCTTGCCCTTCCTGGCTGATAAAAACTAGCCAGAAAGATATGACTGAGTGGATTCAGAGAGTAGTGAATGCCTCTTTTAGGGATGGGGTGGTCCCACCAGCCCTTAAACAAGCAGTGGCATGCCCCCTCCTCAAGATGGCATCCCTGGTTGATGACCTTTTCCAGGAGGGAGAGAGGGAGTGCAATGCTTTTGATACTGAGCTTGGAAGTTGGAGGCAGTGTACTCTACTGGTTCCCCTCCTATTCCTGTGACCCATCTCAGAGGGTGGTAGTGGGAGATTCTAGCTCAGCACCCTAGGAACTCACTTGTGGGGTTCCTCTGGGGTCGATCTCTGCTGGGAGAGGTCATCAGGAGACTTGGAGTGAGGTGTCATCAATATGCAGATGATACGCAGCTCAATCTGCCCCATCTGAATCAGGAGAGGTGTCTGAAGTGCTGGAACGGTCCCTGGAAGTTGTAATGGGTTCGATGGGGCCCAATCAATTGAAGCTGAATCCAGACAAGATGGAGGTGCTGTGTGTCACTGGGTCTTGGGTCCGTGTAGTTGGGAGGCACCCTGTCTTCAATGGGGTTGAAATGCCATTGAAGGGACAGATGCAAAATTTGGGTGTGCTCTTGGACTCTCCACTGACACTTGAAGCTCAGATGAAGGCCATGGCCAAGAGTGCCTATTCCCAACTATGGCTCATGCACCTGTTGAAACCTTTTCTGGACAGAGCTAACTTGCCCATGGTTATCTATGCTCTGGTAACCTCCAGACTAGACTACTGTAATGTGCTCTACATGGGCTGTCCTTGAGGACAGTTTGGAAGCTGAAGCTAGTGCAGAGTGCAGCTGCTAGATTGCTGACTGGGACAGCTGGCTGGACCCACATCACTGCCAGATTGCCACCGAGCCCAATTCAAGGTGTTAACTCTAACTTATAAGCTCCTAAATGACTTGGGGCCCAAGTATCTACTACCATATCAACCTGCCCGTGCCTTAAGATCTGGAGGGGAGGCCCTCATGGTTGTCCCACCACCCTCAGAAGCAAAAGAAGCAGGCACCAGGGAGAGGGCCTTCTCAGTGATGGCCCCTAGTCTATGGAATAGTCTTCCCCTTGAGGTGTGTCTATCACCTTCACTGTGTAAATTTAGGAAGGCAGTGAAGACACACCTCTTTGCCCTGGACTTTGGTTAAATGGGGATACACTTTCCCTTCCCACTTGCAGATGGTATTATTTTAATACATGCTGTTATTGTTTTAATGGTGTTTGATTTTAAATGTTACCCACCCAGGGACCCATGTGCATGGGGTGGAATAAACAAACAAACAAACAAACAAAGGGTTGGGAAAATCATGGAGGACTGGTGTATCAAAGGCACTAGAATGGATCCCTAGGTCCTGCCTCCAGGTTGGATGCCTCTAAATGTAATTTCCAGGAAGTCAAGACCAGATGGAGGTTTAGCCTTTGCCTCCTGCTTGAGATGCCCAAAAGCAATTGCTGGGGCACTGTGTGCGACAGGATGCTGGACTAGATGGGCTGTGGCCTCATTCAGCAGGACTTCACTTATATTTTTCTATTTTATACTGGGCAAGGACACATTGATAATGCTTGTTTAAAATTTTATTTTTTTGTAATAAATGATTCTCACCGAATCAACATTTTATTTTTTTTATCATAACACCGTTATGAGAACATTTCTTTCCTGGGCAGTCACGAGATCACAGGTTTTTACTTAAAATCTGCACACACACCCAATCACTTGCACACTCACACATAAGGTTGGCTTCCTCCAGCTCTGGCTTGGGTCTCCATGGTGCAACTAAATGTTCTTACCATTCCTAGTTGAAATGCTACCTGATGGACATCTAAGACAGTCATAGCAACAAAATGGCTTCCCTTCCTTCTCCTTCTTCCTGTAACCTGAAGAGCAGATATCATTGCACAGAGAGAGTGGCTGCCTCTGTCAAAAAGTTAAAGAATATCTTAGACCTTATGTTTTGAAATGAAAGAAGGTAGATTTCACTTGCACTTAAATTCACTGGATTAAACTCAGATTCACTAAGGACACTACAAGGAAGGCATTCTTCTTGAAACAGACACATAAATATTTGTCGGCCTCTTCATACTTATGTGTTGAGGATGGTCCTGCATAATCTGGGACATCCCCCCACATGCCCCAATTCTCCCTCCTTCCCAGAGTGGCCCAGAGCATGCAAGACCATGCCAATTCTCCCAACCTCTTCCACAGTTTGCTGGGAGCATCTATGAAATTCCTGGTTGCTTCTGCATGAAGTGTTTACACCACCTCTGGGCACAAATCCTGCCTGAGGGCAATGCAGGATGTGTCTGCAGGTACACTGGCTGCTGCACAGGAACATGCTATGTAATTGCCACAGTGATGGCCAGGTGTGCAGCAGAATGTGCTATGCTGATTGCTATGGTGATTTGGATGGTCTGGTATGGGCCATCCTCACCTTGAGTTCCTGGAGGTAAGATGGCATCAGTGGCCAGCATTCAGACCATCCAACTAACGTTAAGTGCAAAGAGGCTGTGTGTCTAGGTTATTTCTATTCCACCTTTGAGCATAATGAAACATTTTATAATATTTCCAAATATCGGCATATCTTACTTGATTAAATTTTGGGGGCCATGTGATCATATCCTCATGGATGGAGAGATCCCTGTCTTGTGATGCCTGAGGATCCAGACTTCCAACTTTTATTTGACAGAAGGACATGTTTGGGAAGAGAATCCAATTCATGATGTCATACTCAGTCACTTGTTCCCGATTTTCATCAAAATATATATTTGCTCCAACACTGTTGTTAAATGACACTCTTTGCAGAAAATGGAAGAGCTAAATGGACCAAGAATTAAGCTACATGTAGTTTTTAAAAGAAATCCCCGAATTTCTCAGGTAATGCTACCAGATTACTTATGTTTGCTAATAATACTGATGTCTTTCTAATTCTATCTGTGAAAGGGCTCCATGCAGTGCAGATGCACTAAGCTGCAGTTACCCCATTCTTGCACTTGCAAGGTAAGTGAGAAAAGGCTCTCTCTAACCACACACATAGACATATAGAGGAAAATCCTAAAATATCCCCTACATGTTTGCAGAATATTAAAGCTTTCAAATTCTGCCTATCAGCTGGAACAAGAGATGACATTTATTGTTGCCTATAAGGTGGGATTTCATCCATGGTTGTGATAAGCCAATCCATATTAGCAGGTAAAGGTAAGGGTACCTGATGGTCCATCATTCTGTCCCCCATTGTCCTGTGGTTGGATCTGAACAAATGCATGTCATGCAAAGCATTTGCAAGTGCATAAAGACCATTGTAGACACTGTAGCTGTGAGCTGTCATGTCCATTTCAAAGACAGATGTGGGAAGAGTTTCCAGCTTCTCCTCCCCAGTGCAGAACTTAGCAGCAGTCTTTTTCACTGTGGAGCTTGGAAATACACAGGAAAATGCTTGTTCCCAGAAAGATCTAATAAACCCATCATCTTTCTCTGTGGTAGGGTTTCTATCATGAAGAAATGTCCAAAATCCTGGTATTCTCTTCAAGGTTCTTGAGAGGGATATGCTGCCATGGATGAAATCAATGCTTAAATTGCGTTGAACAGATAAGGAAGTGAAATCAATCTGAGGTGTCATAATCCATATTTTATTTCTTTCCTTCAGAGGTGGATCAGTGCCTTTTGCAAACCAAATCATATTTCTGATACGCATCATGGTCCTAACATCACCTTTTACAACAACCACAGTTGCCTTGCTTTTTGCTACACGATGCCACAAGCTAGCCATCTTCTTGCTGAGTTCAGAACGATCTTGCACATATGCTATTTTGGGAAAGATTTCTATGAAGTCAATGCAGATACCTTGTTGAGAAAACAGTGGAATGATGCTCAGTCCAAATGTCTCTTGAAACTCATTTGAAAAAATCATCACGATCCATGTCCACCTGAAATAATTCAGTAGCTGAAGAATCCCCCTATACTCTTTTTTATCATTTGGAAACATCTGGTAGAAGAATGCAGCTTCTGTTTCCTCATTCTTTTGGGAAGCAGCCCCATACAGCAGCTGAATAACATTGAATAATGTACATGAGATACTTCCCAAATGCAGCAAAGTTCCTCAGCTCTGTGTTATACTGGGAATAACATTTGAGAAAGCATTTGTGTTTGAATGTGCCTTTGCTTCCCTAGATAGCATATTGAGTATGGCTTTCTCAGGAATTATTAAATTTCTTGCTATGCTGTCTTTTCACATTATTGTTCCTGTTCCAAAAAACTCACATGCTACCAAGTGACCACACACTTCCCTTTGGTGTCCCCCTTCCCATGCTTTCTATTATCTAGGTACACAAAGTGCCATCAGACAAGGTGAACATTCTGGTATTATGGGAAACCTGGGGCCTTATTTGCAGTTAGGCCTCTGGTATGCAGTTAGGACAGTACCAGGGGCCTAAGTGCAAATAGGACCCTGGTGTTACTGCTGGATTTCTGGTAGTCCCAATGTTTTGAGATGGTGGGCCACAAAAACCTGGGCAGGTGAACAGCCAATCCGTAGTGACCACTCATTGTCCAAGAAAGTTGCAAGACTTTGAAGCAAAAGAAAAAACAGTCTGGAAAATTAGGTAGACTTTTTCTTCAACTGTCTGAAGCTCTGTTTTATGTGGGTCTACAAAAGAGGCATATTTTCTAAAAAGAGAAGATAAAAAAAGCTCCTTTTTATCACATTCACACACACACACAAAAAAAAGCTGGAAAACAATAAAATTATGCAAACTCAAACTCAGGTATTGTACAAAGATCAAAGAGGACTCCAAACAGGGCATTGAAACAACCCCAAAATTTTAAATTTGAATTCAACTTCTCTGTTTAAAAATTATGCTTTATTTGATGTATATGGCTGAATTAATTGTATAACTCCTTGGATCCAAGGTTAAATTATTATTGTTGCTATTAATTTTTTTTTTATTGGAATGTAATTTCAAAGCATGCAGGAAGCACTGGTGGAGATGGACCTGGCTAAAGTTGTTTATAGTGCAGAGTAGCAGATGTTTTGTCCTTGATAATTTTGGTAGCAAAGTTCATAATTGTAATAAAACTAGTGAATATAGTCAAGACTTTGAAAGTGGCTATTCTAGAAACCTATAACTAAAATTAAGAGTTTTGTCCTTGAAGCAAGGGTTTGTTCTGCTTCTCTTTATTTTTCTCAGGTCTACTGTTTTAATATTTCTGATAATGTCTTAATGAAGTTTGATTTTAGATGTTGTTACTTGCCCAGAGACCTTTGGGTATAGGGTGGGATAAAAATGTAAATAAATAAATAAATAAATAAATGGGTCATGTTTGCATACGGCAGTATTTATATTTGGAAAACCACATTACCCAAGTAGAGTCCATATGCAAAGGATATGTATGTCTTACCTGTAGAGCTTTGTAGTTGTTTAAGATGGTTGGTGTATGGTAAGAAATTTCAGAATGGGGACCTGCAATGAGAGCTATAGGATGGTTTTCTACACCACACCTGTAATTAGGAACAAATTTGTGTTCAGTGGAGAGGAATTTTAATGAGACAAGATATATCCACTTTGCAAAGTAATTGCTGTCATAGATCTGAAAGCCCAGAGTGGTAGTTGGTAAGAGCTTTGGATTTCTGTTGACTTCCTTCACAGCAAAGATCAAAGCCAGGACATGTTGATAGATGTGAGGAAGAATGCTGAGAAAAGAAAGTTATATGACAGATTTATTATTTTAGAAAAGAATGTGGTGTTACCAAATGTGTAGTAGATTTTTGGATAATTTGGAATCCCCAAAATACACCAAATTTAAACTCCCAGGAAATTTTTAACAGGACCATTTACACAGGTTTTTACATAATGAAAAATACCATAAACAGAGACAAAAACTCATTTCAAACTCAAAAAGCCAGTATTTCTTGTTAAATCATTGAAATACAGGAGAAAAGTCAAAATGAAATGTAAAGCCATCTCAGAGACATATGTCATTTGAACTTTGAAAAGAACAAAGATAAACATGCAAAATCCCCAAACACTGCTAAATAAATGAGCATTTCATATTGAGGTATGTTTGTGCATTAAACTGAGTCCATTCGATTTTATTGAGACAACCAGTTTGGAACTATGCAGCCAAAAATTCCCAAAGCACCATAAAATTGCCTTTTATGGGTGAAAATCTGAAAATGAGAGTAAAGTTCCCATAAGAACAATTTCAAACTTTAAAGAAAGATATAAAAGCCAAAAAATATAGAACTTTAGCCCTATTACTAGAAAAAAAACCCTAAACCTAGCCAGAAATTAAGAAATATAGGGAAGAGTGAATGGAGGAAAGGAATCTTCTGTCTCACTGACCATGTGCTCTTAAGATGTCTTCTTCACACCCAGGACTCTTCAATATTGAAAAGAAATTGTTGAATCAAACTCCAAGAAATTTTTTCCCCTATTTTGGAACCCCCAAAATGATCCCCCAAAACCCCAAAATAAAAATCTTTCAAATGATCAAAATAAAAATGATTTTAAAAATACTTCACCCTGTCCTCCTGACTCCAAAAAGCCAAACTGTAAGTTTTCAGCAAAAGAATACCCACCGATTACTCATCCTGTAATCTCATCAAGGTGAGAAGACCAGAGAGAAAAATGAAAAGGAGGGGTAAGCGGGGGCAGGAAAGCTTTTAAAAGCAAAAATAATTCCTTTTAAAAAGCAGGATCTTGTTATTGTAACAAAGTTCCCAAAAACTGAAGAGAAATCATATCTCATGATGGCAATGAATAATTTGTAGCAACAACTGAGCCTTAGCAAAAATAGAAAAGAAAAAAAAATCACCATCATAAAAAACTTATGACCACTCACAACACCAAAATGAACGCCAAAAACATAAAAGTGTTTTATTTATTTATGTCAAATAAAGGTGCAGGACGCGTCTACATGGCAAAGATACTCTGGATTTAAGCTTGTTTTGCCTCAGAGCGTCTCCATGCACAGCTTTACTCATAGCTACATCAGGCATAAAGGAGGAAAATCCATGGCAGAACCCCCCCCCCCCCTTTAAACAGTAGTACATCCGACTTAGGGTGCACCTGCAGATTTTCCTGGGACCATGGAAATGCTTACAAGCATAACATTAGGAGGCTGTAATTTGCCCTGCATGGGGTAAAGAGGGAAGGGAAGCCAAGATAAAGCAAAAAGAGGTGAAGACACACACGCATGAGTGCAGCTGGCAAGGAGTAGTGGAAAGAGGAAGCAAAGAGAGGTGAACACACACACACGAGGAAGAAATCAAGAGACAGGAAGGAAAGGAATCTCTCTCCCCTCCTAATAATGCAGCCTCCGCTGTGAAAGGGGCAGATCACTGCTTTGCTTATGTGCTAAAACAGCTGCCTTACATGAATGCAGGGAGCTGAGGCCTTTTCACACTACATCCAGAACGGATGTAGTGCACGAGGCCTAACTAACTTCAGGACGCTTTAGCCATTCACACACAGGAAGGCAGGAATGCGTGTAAACGTGTTCCTGCGTGCCTGTGTGCGAATGGCTAAAGTGTCCTGAAATTACTTAGCTGGGAAAGGCCGGCCAGGGGTGGGGATACGGCGTGCAAGGCTGCCTCCCCTTGGGTGCGAGCACCCAAGGGGCAGGCAGCACTGTCAGGCTGCTTGCCCCGCTTGCTCCGCTTCATGCCAGCTGTACAGGGCTCGATTGAGCTCTGTGCAGCTGGCGCCAAGCTACCCAGGCACCCATCGTGGGGCCCGGGGCAAGGTCCCTTTGGGTCAGGAGCCCTTCGGAGATCGGAGCCCCTGGCTCCGGTCTCCGAAGGCTTCACCCCCCACCCCGATCGCACCCATCTGCAGGGTGTAGGTGCCTGGATGCAGGCGCCTACACCCCACAGATGATTCCCCCTCCCTGCAATCCACCCCCACCACCCACCCATCCACCCATCCCCGGCCACCCCCACCCCGATCACACTCATCTGCAGGGAGTAGGCACCTGGATCTAGGTGCCTACACCCTGCAGATGATTCACCCACCCACCACCTCCCACACTCCACCCCCACCCACCCACCCCTGGCCACCCCCACCCCAATCACACTCATCTGTGGGGAGTAGGCGTCTGGATGCCGGTGCCTACACCCCGCAGATGATTTCCCCCCCCTCCCCGGGCCTGCGGACGCAAGGCGCGCGTGCTCAGGTTTTACCTGATCGGCGTCTGGTCTCGTACTGAGCCCAGGATGCCGGGAGCATGCACCACGTGCTCTACATCTGGAACGCGCAGAAGACAGCCCGGAACGGTCTGGGATGCAAACCTGGCCGCGGCAATGCGAATGCCGCGTTCCGGGCTGTCTTCCACGCGTTCCAAAATCCTGTGTGCAAAAAGGCCTTTGGATGAAAGCTGAAGGGAACCTGTCATTGCTCCAGCGGGGGGTGGGGTGGGGGAAGATGTGGGCTCACAAAAAGCAGCTTCCATGGAGACAGCAAAGTGTGATTTTAATCCGTGTTGCCCCAAACCACATGGGGACTCTTTATTGAGAGTTACAATACAGATTTTTTAAACGCACACAACAAGCAAAACAACTGACTTGCATGGAGACGTGCCTATAGTGAGCCTTCTTGCCACACATCCAAAATTGAATGATGGACCACCAGTTGGAAAAAATGTTGAGTGGTAATTCATATGTCACACACCTCCATGCTCTGTCCTGTTGCCTTTTTATGTCAAAATTGGGCTATGGAAACTGATGATTCTTCTCTTTTTCCTTCATTACTCTTTGTTAAAGAGAAAAAATGAATATGTGTAGCCAAATTAGTATGACCTAAGTTCCCCAAATGATCTCAAAATATCATGTGGCTTTTCCTTCATCCCAAAAGATAAAAATTAGCTTGCAAACATCCCCAGAAGACATGTACTATGCCCTGGATTAGCTTCTTTCTCCGAGCTGTTTCCCATCAAACTCCTGATATTGCCTTCCCCAAATTAAGCAGCAATTTCTGACTCCAAAAGCCCTTATCTCCTTGCTTTCCTGCTTTTCTTCAAATTAATAACATAATGGTGAATAGCTTCATGCAAATTTAGTAAATCCCAAAAATATCAAATATGGTCTCATTCCACAGAACCCATCTCAGAAATCACTTCCATTTATTCTCTTAAAAAAATTACTGTCTTTTCTCAGTGATTCTTGTCCCATGTGTAAACAGACAAAAAGTTTGCTCGTCTTCCTGGTGCCCAAGGCCTCTTCTAATCTCTTCAATGAGTCACCAGAAAGATTAGACGTTTTCCTAGGTCAGAACTTTTGACTGAACGAAAAATCAGTCCTTTTAAAGCTTCAGAGCTCCCTTTTCCTTTTTAGCAGTATTTTAGATTATGAATACTTTTTCCAAGACCTTTTAATATCCCATGTCCATGGTCCAAGCCTCTTCCTTATTCTAAGTCTAAGCCCCATCTTAAAGCTTTGATGGAATCCAGTTTAAGGATTTATAACCAAACTCCTTTCATGATGCCTTTACACCAGAATGTCTCCCCAATCATAAATGGCCAATTATACTTTATTTTTCCCGATCTTATCTTGTATCAGTGGATGCATTCACAGATATGGAAACTTATGGGATTCTAAGCCTACAGCTCTAGGCATGTGTCTGAAGACACCTGGGAAAGGAACTTGCATTATCCCAGCCTCACCATGATCAGCCAAGTTGCCTCTCCAGCTCCGCCAGGCCCGGCTGCTTCTGGCTGTGAGAACAATCTCAGCCTACATAAACATGGATGGAAGCCCCTTGATTCACAATGGCACCATTTGGCAAGCTTTGCACTTTGCCAGGTTGTAAAGTAATATTCTGAGAGACATTCCTCATGCATTGTCCTTGAATTGCCTTTACCAGGCGAAGAGCATTAGAGACAAAGTGTGTCCACATGTTAGGAATTTTTGGAGTAGATAGTACCCAAGTATGATCTTTCAGGAATTTAATTTTTTTTTTTAAATAAACTATGCCTGTTAAGTTATTGAGAAGAATGATGACTGCTGAATCTGCTGGACTCTACAATCATCATATAATATTAATTAATGCAATTAGAAACACTGATGATTGTTTCACATCAAATATATTGTTTCCAGTTTCAATCCAGATTTTTGTCTTTTGCCTTATGTTTTTAAATAGACATATATCAGATTCTAGAGTCATAAAAGGCAGCTTCTTATACAAAAAAAAAATCTCATGAGGAATGTTTTACTGTCTGTTGCAGTCTTTAAATATATTTGTAAACAAAGGGAAAGAGGAGGGAAAAAGGAGGGGAAACAGTAGCTGTCTGTTTTGCCAGTACAGAACTGTGTTTTATCTGCATCTATCATTTATGAAAGGGGCAAAACTTTCATCATTCTGCTATAGACACACAAGTAATATGGACAGATTTAGAACCAGACATTTCAAAATATCATCAGGCCAGTCAAGAATACTCAAGTCATCCTTACAAAAAAACATCCTGTCGTTCCTCGGATGGCTCTCTCTCAAATGTTACTGGGTAGGAAGAGTTGAAGCAAACTGAAATGATGCCAGCAATAAGCAGATCTCCTGGATTATGGTACTGGGGAAAAAAAGGAAGCGGATCTTTGATGAAACATTGACCAATGGGGAGCTCACTCTGTACTGGAGGAAGAAATATGATGAAACCAAGGACCATAATTGTATTTTTCACAGATATCATTGTTTCACAATTAATTTCAGCCTTATCACTTAGTTAAGATTCCCTCATCAGCATCATTTTGAGTGAGTAGGCAATAGAAAGATTTGCAGCTGAACCTATTCAAAACCAGCGGTACTTGAATAAACAGAGTCCTGGTTTTCGTCTGCCAAAGCACTAAATTATAGAGAAAATATTTATTTCCCTAATGTGTCTCAATTGCTGTTGTAGCTAGTGGGTGAAGGGACTCCCCTGAGATTCTGAAAATAACTTGTAGGTACTCATAGGGAAATAATATTCTGTTTATAATTACAAGATATAGAGTAAGTCAGAAGACAAGGTGTATATGTCAGTGGAATCTCAGGTCCAAGTTATACCTGCATTTTAATTTAATTCCAATCCGCTTTCTGTAGGTGAGAAGAAATCAGCAAAGTTAGTAGCCATTTTCTTTCCATGTTATTGAACCAAAAAGTGGATATTTAGGGGGTTAGATTTTGATGTGTGTCCTGAAGGTTTACTGAAAATGGATTAAAAGTATAGTGAGTTGTCCAAAATTGTATTAATATGTCCTGAGTTCTTGACTGTCACCAGACAAAAAGTCTCCTTATCTCAGGGTGTTTCCGCATTGACTGTGGAATCTGGTTTAACCCACCCGAAAGACACATTAAAGTCACCTACCTTAAATGCCTTCTGCATTGGAGACACTTTCTAGCACCCTTTGCGGAGGGCACTTCCCCATTTCAGTGTGCAGGACCGGTTTTTTAAACTGGTTTTGTCACTGAAATCCAGATTAAATGTAAGACCTGAAAAATCAGGTCTTACATCCGTCACCTCCACCTGGATGTGTGCAGAAGCAGGACACTTCTGCACACAGCCAGGGGAAGAGACAGACTCCCAGTGGCCACTATTTTGGGAAGGGCAGAAGCAGGACTGCCTGCTTCCAAAGCCCTTCGTCCATGTGCTGGTTGCCGCCGGAAACATGCTTTTCGCCGGACTGCCACAAAGCAGAGCTATTTAGGTCCACTTTTTGGTGGCGAATGTGGAATGACCCTCAATTTCAAATCAAGGAGACATACTCCAGAGAGGTAATTTCAAGGCATATCCATCCATGGTGGCTAAATTCTTCCTTCAGAAGCAACTGCACCGAGAAATATTGTGACAAGATCATCATCAGGTACTTTTTCCTGCTATAAGTGGAGGTGTGAGGCCTCTTCATACTACAGTTGGAACAGCTGTAGTGAAGAAGGCTAAGACAAGAGGGGACACTTTCACCATTCACATGGAGGGAGATAGGAATGTGTCTACATATGTTCCTAGCCTCCCTCTTTGCGAATGTAAAAAGTGTACCCATATGTCCTAGCCTGGAAAGGCTGGGAATGGGGGCAGGATGCCCCTCCCCAGCCTCCTGCCATTGGGTCAGGCAAGTCACAGGGCGGGGAGACCTGTTGGGTGCCTTCCATGGGATCCCGCATGCTCCAGGGGCCCAGATCAACCTCCTGCAGCTGGCAGAACCCCCACCCACCCTACCTGCCCAGAGACCTTAGGGTATGGGGCGGGATAGAAATGTAAACAAATAAATAATAAATAATACCCCAGGGGCACACACACGTGAACGGGGCTGGGCAGCAACTGGGGCAAGGAGGCTGGCCACACTGTGTGCATGTGTGCAATGCAGCCTCTGATTGGCCAGGCACCCGCCTGCCAGGCGATCTGCACAGGTGTGGGTACCTGGTAAATCAGAGCTCGCGCCATGCATGTCACAAAGTGACCAGGTTCTTTTATAGATCCAGAGTGATTGATTCCAAGAAGCAAAAGTGTCTTCATGGACAGAGGCACCAATAAGACAGAGAATACCAGATCTGGATTTATGCACTATTCATGTAACTTTTATTTCACATAGGCACATATAACATACTTGGTACCACTCACACAATCACACGTACATACTCACACAGCCCTTCTCAAGAATTGATCAGGTTCCTGAAACGTGATGGATGCTTTGTTACAGCTGATTGGAAGCATGAAATACACGGAAATGGTTCTTCTTTTATAATCCTCTTTCTTGGCTGTTGTCTGCATAACTCATCTGTCGGTTGGGAGCTGGCTTGCAGTTTTCCTTGATTGATGTAGTTTCCTTTGTTCATGCAGATATGCTACCGTTCGTTCTTGAGGGAACATGCTTAATGTCAAGCATTGTTACGCTTAACAATTTGACACCATAAAGGAACACCTATTGCCATGCTTAATGGTTTTACACAATCCATAAAGAATCCTCGCCTTATGTGCCAAATTGCCATCTTATCATGCATTGTGCAGAGTCCATCCTTATTTGGACTTTTTCATTCTCATTCCCTCATCACAAGCACATGCACATAGTGTGGGCCAGCCTCCTCACCCCAGTTGCTGCCCAGAATTGAGCAGGTAAGCCCCTTTCACATGTGTGTACCCCTGGGGTAAGTTGGGAGGTGTTGGGTGGGGGTTCTGCCAGCTGCAGGAGGCCGATCTGGGGCCCTGGAGCACATGGGACCCCAGGAAAGGGAGGCACCAGGGCTGTCCACCCCTGGTTCCACAGAAACCAATGGGGGCAGCCTGGTATCTGTGCTGGGAGGGGAAATATAGTCATCTCAGCCAAAGGCCAGGGTAAACAAGTGCATCTTCACCACCTTCCTAAATTTATGTAAGGAAGAATGACACACCTTGAGGGTGAGACTATTCCATAGTCTGGGGGCAATCACTGAAAAGGCTGTCTCCCTGGTACCCACCAGCCTCATTACTGAAGGTGGTGCGACAAGCAGGAGGGCCTCACCGCTTGATCTTAAGGCATGGGCAGGTCAGTATGGAAGAAGGTGTTCCTTTAGATATTTTGGGCTCAAGTCATTTAGGGCCTTATAAGTCAGAGTCAGTACCTTGAATTGGGCTCGGTAGTAAATTGGCAGCCAATGCAGTGCTTTTAAAACTGCGTCCAGCTAGCTGTTCTGGTCAGCACACTAGCTGCAACTTCCGGGCCATCTTCAAGGGCAGGCCATGTAGAGTGCACTACAGTAGTCCAATCTAGAGGTTACCAGAGCATGGATGACTGTGGCCAAGTTGCCTCCATCCAGAAAAGGCTTCAATTGATGCACCAGCCATACTTGGGAGTAGGTGCTCTTGGCCACAGCCTCCCCCTGAACTTCAAGTGTCAGCGCGGAGTCCAGGAGTACCTGTCCCTTCCAGGGCATTGCAACCCCGTCAAGAACAGGGTATCTCCCAACTACATGGATCTGAGACCCTGTGACACACAGCACCTTTGTCTTGTCTGGATTCAGCTTCAATTTATTGGCCCTCATCCAGTCCTTTACTGCCTCCAGACACCTGTCAAGCACTTTAACAGCCTCTCCTGATTCAGATGGCACAGAGAGATAGAGTAAGGTATCATCTGGATACTAATGACACCTCACTCCAAATCTCCTGCTGACCTCTCCCAACAGCTTCATATAGATGTTTAATAGCATGGGAGATAGGATTGACCCCTGAGGGACCCCAAAAATGAGTTCCCAAGGTGCTGAATCAGTGTCTCCTACAGCCACTATCTGGGATGTGCTCTGGAGATAGGAGTGGAACCACTGCCAAGCATTGCCTCCCACTTCTAAATTCTGTAGTCTCTCCAAAAGGATACTGTGGTCAATGGTATCAAAAGCCTCTGAGAGGTCCAGGAGAACCAGCAGGGGAGCATTCCCCCTGTCTCTCTCCCAGAGGAGGTCATCAACCAGGATGACCAAGGCGGTTTCCTTGCCATAACCAGAACTGAAGCCAGATTGAAATGGGTCTAGATAATCAGCTTCTTCCGAGCATGCCTGCAGTTGAAAGCAAGAGCTCTTTCCAAAACCTTGCCTAAAAAAGGTATGTTGGCCACTGGGCGATAGTTATTTTAATCTTCTGGGTCCAGGACCCAGGGAGGCCCTCTTCAGGAGGGGGTGCACCACAGCCTGTTTCAGGGCCAGTGGGACCACTCTATCCCTTAGAGAGGCATTCACTGCCTCCTGGATCCACCCGGTGATACCTTACTGGCTAGTTTTTATCAGCCACGAGGAGCAGGGATCCAGAGAGCATGTCGTCAGCTGCACCCCCACAAGCAGCTTGTCCACCTCCTCAGGCTGCAACAATTGAAACTGATCCAAATGAACTGAACTGGACACCTTGTCTGGACTCTGATCCAAATGAACTGAACTGGACACCTTGTCTGGACTCTGTCCAATTGTGACATCCAATCCCCTACAAATCTGGGTGACTTTGTCCTCAAAGTGCTTCACAAATTTGTCACAGCAGATAACTGGCCCTGGCTCATGCTTCTTTGAGCTCAATTTTATAATGCCATTTACTGCTGGATGGCTACTTGAGGATGCAATGGTGGCAGAGAAAAAGTTCCCTCATACTCACAGTCAGATTTATGCCACCTGTGCTCTAGCCGATGACCTTCCTGTTTCATAGTCCGTAGCTCCATGGAGTACCAAGGAGCTTTTTGGACTTCACAAGCATGCTGAGGGGACTTGGGAGCGATCGTGTCAATAGCCCTGCTCATCTTCGGATTCCAGAGAGAAACCAGGGCTTCAACAGGAGCACCAGTCATGCCAAACAGAAAATCCCCCAGAGCATTCAGGAATCACTCGGATTCCATAAGTGTATGTGGGCAGACCATTTCAATAGGTCCCACCCCATGGATGGGAGCTGCCGTTGCAAGTCCAAACCTCACCAGTGAATGATCCATCGATGACAATAGGTTAATAGTCAGCTCTCCTATCAATGGATACGCACCAGTCTGCTCTGAGGCAAAAACCAGATCAAGGGTGTGGCCTGCAACATGAATTGGGCCAGATACAAATTGAGAGAGCCCCATGATTGTATCCATTGAGTCTGCAGCCTGCAATGGCCTGTTTATGCTTGCTGCTCTCACTTTTTCCAGTGGCTGACATGGGAACAGATAGCACTGGCAGGAGCAACTTAGGAGGATCAGGATATAAGATGACCTGCTTTTGTTCACTGACTTTAAAGTTTACAGCAGTTGAGAACTGTGGTTTAGCTCTTCAGTTAAACTAAATAAGTTTATTATTACAACCTTGAAACAAGCAAAAATAAAAGAATGGCTTTGTTTCAGCTCCAGTCCAAATAGGTAAATATAAAATAAAGATGTAGCGTTGCTGCCAACTGTCTTAGTTGCAAAGTTCCAAATAAAGTCTTAGCAAGTTACTGTTCCTCAATAAGTACAAGCTTAGTTCCCTTTAACTTCTGTTCAGTTCCAAAAAGAAAGAAATAAGCAAGCAGTCCCTGTCTCAACTAAAATTCCTGCTTAAATCTCAAGCTACTGCTAACCCTTGTAAGCTACATTCCCTGTAAATGCTACCAAACTATCCTGCCTGCAGAAAAAACCCTGCTTCTACCCCAAACCAGTGATAAAGCAGTCCCCCAGAAAATTCCCTATTTCCCTGAGGATTGATTCTCCTATAAGCCTCCCCCTCAGTTCAGTGTGTGTCTGCTCCTTGCTTTTCTCTCTCTACACATCTTTCCTCTCTGTGTGTCTCGTCTCTCTTCCTTCTCTCTCCTCCTCTCGTGCAGCTGCTGGTTTATAAAAGCAATTCCCTCCTGCTGCTGATTGGTCTGCCAGGTCAGATGACCCTCCTGCAGGGCAGCAACCCCACTTCTAAGTTTCCCCAGGTTCAGGAAAAGCCCTCCAAAGCACCGAAACAGCACAAAAAGGGACCCTAATTATAGAAAAACCTTTGTGGCTTGACTCTGCAGCTGCAAAGCACCACAACCCTTGCTCCATTAAACTGTCTCTTTTTCCAGCTGACTCCTGCTTCAAGATTCTTCATTCTCTTCCCCATTTGCTTGCCTTTTTGGATCAGCCACAGTCACATGGTTGATTCCCAGGGCCAGGCAGGATAATACCTATTGTGACACCCAGCAATCTAGCACAGCTGCTACACATCTACTTCCCAGGTCAATTCAGGTCATGAGAGCCAGACCACAGCAGCCAGGCCTCTATTCTGAGATATAATCCAGAATAAGGGTCAGTACAGAAAGGGCCATAGACATTGAGTATTTAGAAGGAATCCAGATATTTCTAGTTTTTCCTCTTTATTAGATGTTCTTTCTTGTTCAAATCAGGCCTCAATATTATGATAAAACTTTTGGGAAGAAAGACACAAAGCAGTAATGCTGCACTAGAAGCCAAGATAGAGAAGATCTCCACAGCCACTGTGTATTTGCCTTTGGTACTCATGTAAGCTGGAACAAAGGACAACCAGACGCTGCAAAAGAGCAACATACTGAAAGTGATAGACTTGGTTTCTTGGAAAGGGTCCGGTAACTTCCGTGACAGATAGGCCACACTAAAACTCACGAAAGCAAAGAAACCTAGGAACCCAAGGACACAGTAGAACATTGTTTCTGACCCTTCATTGCACTTCAAGACCATGTGCTCTGTCTCAGAGTGCATGTCAAACTCTGGGAATGGTGGAGATGTTGCCAACCATACAGTACAAATGGTGACTTGGATCAAAAAACAGGAAAGAATAATGGAGATGTCAAGCTTCCTTCCCAGCCATTTTCTCATGGTAGACCCTGGCTTAGTGGCCAGGAAAGCCAGAACTACAGTGATGCTTTTGGCCACCATGCATGAAACAGCCACTGAGAAGACGGTTCCAAAAGTAGGTTGACGAAGGAGACAAACTATCTTTGCAGGTTTACCAATAAATAGCAAGGAACAAAGGAATGAAAGCAGAAGGGATATGAGTAGAGTGTAGGACAGGTTTCGATTGTTGGCTTTGATGATGGCTGTGTTGTGATTCTTCACAAACAAGGCTAGCATTGTAATTGTGAGAACAGAAAAAGAAAGAGCAGTAACAGCCAGTCCCACTCCCAAAGGTTCATTATAAGAGAGGTAGGTTATTGTTTTGAGCAAGCAAATACTTTGATCATTGTTTGGATAGTGTTCTTCTGGACACTGAAAGCAGTTATCCATATCTAGGGGGGAAATAAATAAATTTGTTTATTAATTCACATACACATACTTACAGTCTCCAAGTTAACAAAGAATAATTTGAGGCAATGTGTATTATATGTTCAGCCATGCATGAGGGAAGAAGACACTTTTGCACCAGGAACAAACATGTATTAATTATACCTTAATACTTCTGTTGTTTGCTAGGCTTTGAAACAATCTTCCCCCTGTTATTTGCTGACTTCTTTAAATAACATTTTTGGCTATTTAGTAATACTGACTCTGCCTTGTTACATGTTCCAAGTTACATGGTTTCAAGTGCCTTCAAACACTTGTAATATAGAGGTATAAAAATGCTAATAAACATTTTTTTAAAACCCTAGACACCACACAGAAATATCTTGAAATTGCCTTATGTCTTTGAATTATTTCAGGTGACAACAGCCTGCTCATCATCATGCAAAATTATTTTCAGATTCCTTTTATTTTCCCATCAAAATATATGCACATTTTATTTTTAGATTCCTTTGAACAGTTAAAATTATCACAGATTATTCCAATCTTTTATTGCATTCTCATAATAACCTTGTTAATCCTTAAATATCAGGGCCTGTCTGAGAACCTACCCATGTGTTTGTATGGCCAAATGATACAAACCTAGGGTTGTCCAGGTCTTGGGCTGACACTCCTGGCACTTATTTTAATTCCTTAAAGAGGAGGAGGTGGACTTATAGCAATTTCTGCAGAAACATCACCTATATTAAGTTGTGCTTACCTATTCCGTGTAAGAAAAATGTGTTCAAAGATCAGTACGTTCTGTTGAACTCTGAACATGAAATGCCTCACCTTCTTGGTTGGAAATCTTCCCTTCTGGACATGGAAGGCAATCATAACAACAGGATGGTTCTCCTTCTTTCTTAATTTTGCTATAGCCTAAATGGCAACCGTCATTACACAAAGAAGTTGGTGGTGTCTGCAAGTTAGTCAAAGAGGAAACTGTTTCAGGATTTCAAAGAATCATAGAATCATAGATTGAAGCAAGAGTTGCACTGATAATTTGCAGACAAAATTTGGAAGGCATTCACCCTATCATTTTAGCTGATATGACAACAATGCGGGACAAATGGGTAGGCAGGAGTCACTGACAATAGGACTCACTCTTAGGCCGTACCTACATAATAAAAATGGGCACTCCTAATATACCCATAGAAGACAGGAATACTAGGACTGATGCCTAAGTATTACCTCCAGGTTGGAGAGACAGGCAGGATGATTCTAATGGCAACTTGCAGGGATTAGAGAGGATGTGGTTTTGCCCTTCTGTTCTGTTTCTGATTTCCAAGCTGTAGGGAAATAGATTGATTGTTTACTGAAATAGAGAGCTCTGTATCTCTGAGAGTACAAAGGTGTCATTTCCAGTGTTGTTTTGTGGTGATTCTATCCAAGGTGCTGGATCTTTCAAAAATGGTGCCTCTGATGGTGATCATGCCTGTAAATGGAGTGCCATGATTGGCATGAGATACCTGATTCCACTGGAAATGTAGACATGGAGGAAATAGGTGCTTTAATGTAGGGGTGTGCACAAATGGTTTTTTGTTTTTTTTGCATTTGAATTCGAGTTGAATCAAATGTCAAAGCATTCAATTCAATTCAATTCAAATGTTTAAAATCTGAATGCTAAAAATCCGATTCAGATCCGTTACATTCAAATTTATTCGTTCAAATGTGAGATTCATATTTAAAGATACAAATGTCTACAACATTCGTATGTGTTATATGTATCTGTATGTATTTTGTATGCATCCCATTTTATCCCGTATGCATCCCGTTTTCATTCCATATTATAAGCGCTAATGCATACAGATATTTATAATATCCCAAAATGGTGTGGACAGTCTGTTTTAATGTCTAACTTTGAATGTGAAGACATTTGATTTGAGTTTGAATGTCCACATTTGAATGAATTCAATCAGATTTCAAATGTTTAGAATATTCATACACATCCCTATTTTAATGTACAGCTCTTAAGGTAAGTGGAGACATGGCCTCAGTTATTATTTGAGAATCTATATCCAGCCCTTCACCCAAAAGTCTCACAGCAATAAAAAGAAGGAGACGGAGAAGGAGAAGGAGAAGGAAGAGAAGAGTTGGCTTTTCTACCCCACTTTTCTCATCCATTTAAGAGGACAAACTGGCTGACAACGCTTTCTATTCTTCTCCCCACAATGGAACACCCTGTGAGGTAGGTGAGGCTGTGACAGCTCAGAAGAAAGCTGTGACTAGCCCAAGATTACCCAGTTAGCTTCATGGAGGAGTGTGGAATCAAACCTGGTATTCCCAGATAAGAGTCCAGCTGTCTAAGCACTAGACCAAACTGGTTCACTATTTTCAAGTCCTCAAATAAAGGACATATCAGATATTAAATTGACAAGAACAGATACTACACTTGATCTCAGCCAAAGCAATTTACATCTGATTGAGATTTCATTAAATCCTATGTCATATGTACAGTAAACCTATGTCTGGATACTAATGGAGGAGATTATATCACTAAATAGTCATAGGGTTATTCTACCTGGGTAAATTGCCTTGCCCACACAATGGCACCTTCATTAATAACAATCCAATTATGTACAGAAGATTGTGGATCTATTCTTCCAACTTTGATCCGAAGAAAGGATTGGTTTGGGAATGTAACCCAACTAATTATATCAAATCCATCTACTAAATGCCCATTTTGATCAAAATAAATCTGTTTTCCAGCAGTGTTGTTAAATGAGAGACTTCTCAGAAGAAGAGGAATCTGAAGGAAAATATGGGGTAGAGAACAAAAAAACAAATACACATTGAAAAAGAAACACCCTAGCTATATGGAAGAATGCACCATATTTTACCAACTGATGACAATAAAACAATATTATACAAAACTCTGTAATACAAATCATCTTTTACTGATTGTGTAAGTACAAAACTGAGCTCTATGTGCTTGTGGTATGGAAGAAATTGATGTATTTTTCAACCCAAAATCATGATGAGTTCTCCTGCCTTGGTTGATTGAGCAAGTTACCTTCCATGGTTGTTGATAGAAAAGCCTCTTCCCCTTTTCGCTCTTTATTGGTGGATTTATGGAAGACTGCATAACATGTAAAGCATGGGCCACGGCATAGACTGCATTGTAGATGCTGTAGCTGTGAGCAGTCATCTGCATTTCAAATATTGATCCAGGAAGACTCTCCAGTTTCTCTTCCCCACTGCAGAAGCTCTTGACATCCTCACTTTTTGCTGATTTAGGGACACAGCACCCAAATGCCTCCTCCCAGAATTCATTGAGGAAGCCATCATGTTTTTCTGAAGTGAGAGTCCTTTCTTGAATAAACTCTTGGAATCCTAATATATCCTTGTATTGAATGGCAAGAGATAAAGCGCCATGGATTGAATGAATGCTCCATGGTTTCTGAAATGGATATGATACAAAATCTAGCTCTGCTGCCATAATCCAGACTTTTGCATTTGTTCGCATTGGTATGTTCTGAAATTCTGATATATGAAATATAGTTCTGAAATCACCCATGGTGTGAATTTCACCATGAATAATCACCACATTCACTGTGCTCTTCATTATTATATCAGTTATTTTGATCCACTCTGTTATTGTATCAGTTAATCCATTCCTAGCATCAAATGGTAAATGCACAATAAATTCAAAACAGATGCCACTCTCAGAAAGTACAGGAAGCATTTTGTCAACAAATCTTTGTGAGATTTCTATAGGGGAATAAATCACTCCAATCCATGTCCAGTTAAAATGCACCAATATTTGTTGAATTCCTGTGAACTGCAAATCTCCATTTGGGAACATTGAGTAGAAGAATTTTGCTTCACTTTCATTATGCACTTCTGGATCGGAACTGTAGATGAACTAATTGTATGTTTTTGAGACATAGGTATGAATGCAAGAAGAATCTAGGTTTCTATAATGACTGTGTCTTTCAAATTAGTGTGACTGAGAAACAGAATTCCTCATTGAATCACTCTTGCAATAACCAAGTCAATGCAGCAAAGATATTGGCGTATTAGGGGAATAGGGTTAGCCTGTTTCTCATCCTCATCTTTTAATGTCTGGGTTAAATACAGCTGGGAATAAAGTGCTGAGTACTCTGCAATTTTCTATTGGACTTCATTCCCCTATTCACAATTCAGCCTGACCATCAAGCAAGCAGCCAGGACTCTTTTCTGGCCATGAACTCTGGCAAGATTTGCACTTTATGGGGAAGAGAACTACTAGAAGTGTGAAGTAGGAAAACAGGGATGTATATTCTCTGTCCCCTTATGGTACCATAAAAATCACTGTGCAGAACTCTGTCATCAAAACATAAGAGGAGCTCTGCAAAATCGGGCCACAGCCCATCGAGTTTCACCCTGCAGCCAACAAATTGCTTGTGGGTATCTCAGCAAAAGACAAAGGCAAACCTTCACCTGCTCTTGACTCCCTACAAATGGCCTTGAGAGGCATCTTGCCTTTCTCTCTGCAATCTAGTGGTGGTGTCTAGGCATCTGTTCGTAAGAAATTATTGCACAGTTGAAACCTGGCATAATTTGCACATAAATTATGGTGCCTTCAAATAAGTGTAACAAACAGCAAACCCCATATAGAAGTATTCCCAATTATAACTTTAAAAGCAATTTAGATATATCTTACTTGTGGAATTTTGTAAGTGCACAGGATGTTTGCCATGTGGAGACGGATGTTAGAATTTGGACCGCCAATGACAGCCACCACGTCATTCTGGGTATCACACTGGTAGTTGGGAATAAATCTGTTATTTGTGGAGAGAATGTCCATGGAGGCTCGACAGGTCAACCTCGGATGAAAATTGTTGTTATAGATATGAAATCCAAGGGTTATATTACTTAAAAATTGTGGGTTTTCATTGATCTCCTTTACAGCAAATGTCAAGGCCAAAATGTGCTGGTAAATCTGAGTTATCACCCTGTAATTAAAGGTCCAACATGTATCAGAGGGTATTTCATTAGGAAATGGAACTTTAAAAGCTTTGTACATTTTTCTCATTTTGATAGCTGGTGATATACCAGCAATATGTCCAAGATAGAGGGCTAGGGGAAAGAAAAAATAACCACCATGGTTGAAGTTTTTATTCTTCAGAACCACATCTCCAGCAATATTTTGCAATATTCATAGGCTGTGGTGGGAAACTTATATAAAATGACCGGGGCTCAAGAAATTCAGTATCAAATTGCTCTGACCCAGTGAGTTCAGAGGGTTTCAAAACTGACACGGCTATTTCAAAAGACTAAAACATTGTAATCTGAAGGGAGAAAAATGCATCCATTGTGAAAAAGCATAGCAAATAAAATTTTAACGGGAGAAAGTGCATTATAATTCACATATGTAGCTCCTTACATTTTCCACTCAGGTAAATGTTGATCTGGATGACTTACAAAATCTTTCTTTGAGTCAATAACCATTATCTGAGAAATAATGCCTGCAATCATGAGATCTCCTGCCTGATAGTATTGATAAGGAATGCCTGTAGCTTCAATGGTGTTACAGGACACTGTACGAATAGTGCACACCCCTACAGGCAACAGGGTTATTATCACCACTGCAAATGCCATCATTTTATACAATAAACTTGATACCAATCTCCCTCTTACAACGTACAACAGTTGCAAACAGTTGCTCTCTAGACTTAAAAATGTCAACTGTTCAGAGGACAGAAGAAGCCATAAACCCATTTGTAGGTAGAAATCTCTGAGCTGAACTGCTGCACATGAATGATTGAATGATTTTTTTCTCTCTATAGTTTATCTAATTTCTGGCACTATTTCCACAGGGACATTACCAAGGTACAGGTTTAAGCAATTTTCATAACTGAAAATTATGAAGGATGCAATTCCCTTCTCATAATTTTCAAATACTTCCAATGAAAACATGTTTTTCCCATTTCCACTTTAGGGTTTTTTTCCCCACTTACCTCCCTTAATCCAGATCTAAAATGATCTGGATCTAAGAAATGGGTCCTTCAACTAATCCGGATTTAGTAGATCTGGATCTCAGGAGGTACCCCATGCGTCTCCATGGGCGGTATAGCACTCAATAGCAATGGGTGCTAGGCATGCTTGCAGTGGAAACGTCGGAGTACCCATGTGGCGATTTCGACTCTAGCCATGTTGGACCCATCTGTAACCACATGGTTTTTTTGGGGGGGGGCTTTGTGTGTGTGTGTGTGTGTGTGTGTGTGTGTGTGTGTGTGTGTGTGTGTCAAACTCTGGAGCCACTCCAGAGAATCTTCAAAGACTGTGGCAAATTGCTCCAGAGATTCTCAAGACTTTGAATGTCAATCTTTGATTTGAATGTCTGAATTCAGACTAATTCATATGAATTTCTAAAGTTACAAACTTTCTTACACATTCCTATAGTGAAGTCTTCAAAACCCTCACCAAAATTCAATAGAATTCATTTGAATTCAGACATTCAAATTCAAATCAATTGTCTATACATTCATTTTTTAACATTTGAATGAATTTGAATGTTTCAAATCATTTGCACAAATTATTCAGATATTCATATGCATATGGATATGTACATATTGCATACGTATCCATACCTACCTTATTCGTATCTGTACACATTTGTATGGATACATGGATACATATAGGATGAAAACTAGAAGCATACAGGATAAAAATAGGATGCGTACAGATGTGTGCGGACACATACTAATGTTGTTGACATTTCTATCATCAAATACGAATCAAATATTCGTACAAATAGATACTAATGTATTCAAATTGGTTTGAATTTTAATACTTTTGTTTTTTTCTCTATTCGTACAAATTTGGACATTCAAATATTTGAATCAAATTGAATGTCAAAACTTGCATTCCTATACACCCCTAGTTGTGTGGGCAGCCCACACCAGTGAAGATACTTTCCTGCTCTTCTTGGTACAGTGTAGACATGTCATTGGCAATTTCCTTCAAGATTAATTTTGTTTTATCAGTGTATCACCCTTTATTTTATTGCTTTATTTGAAATGAGAAATGCATAACCTAGCTGAGTTCTTTTTATCTATCTATCTATCTATCTATCTATCTATCTATCTATCTATCTATCTATCTATCTATCTATCTATCTATCTATCTATCTATCTATCTATCTATCTATCTATCTATCTATCTATTTACTAGTTTCTGCCTCACCTTATAACCTAAGCATTGAGGGAGTGTTACAATATATAAAATTAAAAGTAGATTTCATTACTTCTTTTGCATTATCCCTCAAATTCAAATCTGGCAAGCAAGTACCAAGTTAGCTTTGTGCTAGTATATGATGCTTGGTTGCTCAGAATCAACCAAATTTCCATACTGTCTGGACAGTCCCAGGACCAGAAAGGATGCCCTGGTTCTGAGATATGCAACCTATCCCATGCAGGTCTGGAACAAGGTCATCTCTATTGGGCTGCAAATGCTGGACCAGCTTAGAAGTCATCACTGGGGCTTTCAAAGGGCAGAGATCTACATTCCTGACCTTCATGAGGGACCCTTTCCGACAGTGATTTCTGATATGCTACTGATAGGGTCCCCTGTATTCCATAATTGCTTTGGGCCAGACTCCTTAGCACCCTGGAAGTCCTCAGTATTGAGATCTATTGGTAGAACTGGATAGGACTGTCATTTTGGGCACCTACCATATCTCGTGTTTCGAGTACTAAGAAGGTGTGGCAGGGAGGTTCCTGGACCTCTTTTCTAGCAAGAAATATAGATAATATAATAAGTGAAAAAGCCCCAAGTGTCTTTGAAAAAGTCACTCAACTTCCTGACTTTTTTTATTCTAGTGCCACTTCATCGCTCACAACATAATCTATATACCTCCAAATTGGTTTCATCTGCAGTTCACTTTGCTTAACCTTATTTGAAATATGGAAACAACAGCAATTGGGCAATTTTACACTGGCCAGAATACCATAACAGTAAGTATACTGGGATATTCCTTTCCACACACTGGTGAGATCTAAGGGAAGCAATCCTATCCTATCCTATCCTATCCTATCCTATCCTATCCTATCCTATCCTATCCTATCCTAATCTAATCTAATCTAATCTAATCTAATCTAATCTAATCTAATCTAATCTAATCTAATCTAATCTAATCTAATCTAATCTAATCTAATCTAATCTAATCTAATCTAATCTAATCTAATCTAATCTAATCTAATCTAATCTAATCTAATCTAATCTAATCTAATCTAATCTAATCTAATTAAAGATTTTATGACATGACTCTCGTTTTAAACTTTAAAAAATGAGCAAATGTATTCCTGCACAGTTGTGCTTGGAGATACACTATCAGAGAAGTCTAAAGAAATGAGTGGATAATTTGACACTCAAAATCTTAAAATTACTATATCTCCTAAAATGCAGAAACCACATTTATCACAGTGAGTCTAGATTTCTAATAATAATTAGTGTTCGGTATATTAAAGTCCATGCCACTACCAGGTTTTCAATTTATTCTTTGTATTAAGGATACAGTTAGTTTCAGAAGTCTTCCTTTTTGTGTGAATTGAGATGACACTTCACAGATCCTTCAAAATAAAATGAACTAGACAGTAGATACAAAACACATACAAAATCCCTCTATGCAAAAGAAGCTCTTCAATAAAATGTTTGTCCTAAAACTTTATTGTCCAATTACATATTTTTTTCTGATGTGAGTATGCATTTCTATTTTTCTATTTTGTATTGTTATATCTCATGGTTAGAAGAATATATGTGCGCATGTGAATGCGTGTACACACACACACAGATAATCTTCAATTTATTCTCTTTATTAAATTCTCTCTTTTGTTCAGATCAGGTCTAAGGATAATAATGTAACATTTTGGCAAAAAGACACACAACAATAGCCCAGCACTCGAAGTTAAGATGGAGAAGATCTCCACAACCACCATATATTTGCCTTTGGTGCTCAGATAGGTGGGAACAAAAGACAACCAGACACTACAGAATAACAACATACTGAAGGTGATAGACTTGGTTTCTTGGAAAGTGTCTGGCAACTTCCTTGACAGATAAGCCACAATGAAGCTCAAAAAAGCAAGGAGCCCTATGAAGCCCAGGACAAAATAAAACATTGTATCTGACCCTTCATTACATTTTAGGATCATTTGTTCCTTCTCTGAATGGAAGTCAAAATCAGGGAATGGGGGAGAGGTTGCCAACCATGCAGTACAAATTGTGACTTGAACCAAAGAGCAGGAAAGAACAATGGAGGTGGCCAACCTTCTCCCCACCCATTTCTTCATCACGGAGCCAGGCTTGGTGGCCATGAAAGCTAGAACCACAGTGATACTTTTGGCCAAGACGCTAGAGACAGCCACTGAGAAGATGATGCCAAATGCAGGCTGTTGAAGAAGACAAACTGTCTTCTCAGGCTGACCCATGAAGAGCAAGGCACAAAGAAAGCAGAGCAGTAAGGAAATCAGAAGTGTGTAAGAGAGACTACGGTTGTTTGCTTTGATGATGGGTGTGTGGTGGTGCATCACATACAATCCTAGTACTGCAACTGTGATGGAAGAAGAATAGCTGCAATGGCCAGTCCTAGTCCAAAGGGTTCTTTATAAGAGAGGAAGGTAATCACTTTAGGTAGGCACAGATCTCTGTTATTGTTGGAATAATGATCTTTGGGGCACTGAAAGCAGTCATCTTTATCTGGAAAAAGGAAAAGTTGTGTTTCTTGAAAGATTCTACTGAGAATTTGGATTAGTTATTTATTAGCAAACAATAAACTATTTGTCCTACTTTCCAATATGTTTTGGACCATTCTGACTGAAAGGTCAGTGGGTTTGGACCGGTGAGGTCTGCTGGTTCAGACAATTGCAATGCATGATCTGAGAGAGTGCTCTCTGCATACTTTCTTGGTCCAAACCAACATCTGCACTGGTCCCTAACCTTGCATAAACTTTGGGACCAATCTTAGAGGGCTCAAAGGGCTAGGAATGAAATCTCCTAATTATATAGGAACCCATTTCTATACTGTGCTTTGGTGGACTGCTGAATTGGGTCCCCTGGAACATAAGAAATTCCTGGAGAAGCTCTTCTGGATCACTTCTCTATCCACCTTTTCCACACTTTGAATAATTTCATATAATTCAAACTGGTCACCTCTTAAATGCCTTCTTTCAAGGCAGAAGAAACCTAGAGGTTGCAGCCCTATTTCAAAAGGAAAGTGTTCCTGTCCTTTGATCTTTCTGTTTGTCATTTTATCTACCTTTTCCAGTTCTACAGTACATTCTGAGGCATGGTGACCAGAATTGTTCACAATATTCCAAGTGTTGCCTCACCATAGATTTATATGTAGGCAAAATGGCTCCTTCTGACTTCTTTTCTATTTCTTTCCTAATTATCCCTAGCATTGAAATAGTTTATTCTTGTTCACTGCTCGGGCACACTGGGTTGATCCCTCATTGAGCTGTTCAGTAGAACCCCAATATCCTTTTCCTGGTCTGTCACATAAAGCTAAGATGCAATCAGCTAATAGACAATTCTTTGCCCCAGTGCTCAACACTTAGAACTTCTTAAGTCTGAAGTGCATTCACCAATTCATTGCTTACCTAGCCACCCAATGTGAGGAGATCCTCTGGAGCTCTTTACAATCAGTTCAGTTTTTACTACTCTGAACAGTTTGGAACATGGAGGTGTATCATATTCTGCAATTTCATGAAGATAAGGCCTGATGTAGAAAAGACCCTAGATAGTAAGATTTACTAGTGTTCCAGGTCAAAGGTACTTTGATCTCCATTACACCACTGCCTCTTCCCAGGTTCTTCAGCAGTGATAATACGTGGAGATAGGCCACCCTTAAATCTTTCAAAGGTGTTTGGGACATGTGGTGGAGACATAGGCCCTTAATGCATTGGATCTCATTCTGGATTAAATCTCAGAATAGGGGCCCACTTTCTGCATGTTAGTACAGCAAGACCTGGATTGAGTTTCCAATCTTCATTACGGAGCCAGTTTGGTCTAGTGGTTAGGGAGCCAGATTCTTATCTGGGAATACCGGCTTTGATTCCACACTCCTCCATGAAGCCAGCTGGGTAACCCTGGGCTAGTCACAGCCCCACCTACCTCACAGGGTTTTCTTCTGTGGGGAGAAGAACAGAAAGCTTTTTCAACCACTTTGAGTCCCCTTGAATGGATGGGGAAAGTGGGATAGAAAAGCCAACTCTTCTTCCTCTTCATTATGGCAAAATTTTAATGGTCATTTCTTCTGTATTTGGTATTTTCATGATGCCAGTGACTCCAACTCCCTGTATATTATAGACATTCTGGATTGACATGTTGACCAAGATTTAGTTCTCCCTTTTTTCAAGATTTGATGTCTTTCTGCGGAGAAAGATCCCTCACAGTCTTGTGTCTTCTTAACAGCAACTTCACTAATATTGAGCTTTGGGTATCTTGTTCTCTATTAGAAAACTCTGCCCTGTCTCCATGATGGATCACAACAATAGGTTTCATAAAATATCTCTGCAGAAAACATCTTACAGTTTGAATTGGAAATCTTCCCATCTGGACATGGAAGGCAATTATAACAGCAATTTGGTTCTCCTTTCTTTGTGATTTTCATATACCCTGATTGACAAATATCATTACACAGAGAAGAAGGTTGGACCTGTAGAGAAAGGGGGGGGAGAGAGAGAGGCTATTATAATATTTTGAAAAGTCTCATGTGGCCAGGAGTGTATGTGCATCATAGGAAAGCAAGTACAATCCAGGTGGTTTATGGTTTCGTGAATGAAACTCCCATGACAAAGGTATTTGTGGAATCTGGTTTAATTATAACAGATTCCATCTGCTTTTCCCAAAGGTTCAAACAAGAAACTGACAGCAGAAAGAAAATAGTTAATTTATGAAATAAATGGTTTAAATATGCAGAGTTAAATGGACATGTACATAAAACAACGAGGGATGAAATTAAGGTTCAAGAACTATTTAACCTTGGGTGGGTGGGGGAGAGCTTTGACACCATTCTAAGGAAAGAATAAGATCAGAGCTTTAATATGGGAAAGATTAATCCTGTTACACCAAGTGTATCAGCTTCTCAAGTTAATATTCAGTGATACTAGTGATTGGAAAATCTAAATCTATTTAGATCCCCAAGAATCTTGGGCAAATTGTGACTGAGTACTTGGAGATTCATTTACCAAAAATGTCCAGTGCAAGGTTACATTTCAACTGCATGATCCTCAACAGCAAAATAATATTAGAGAAACTTGCCCTTGCTGTCAGATTAGGATGATGTTTAATTCTGACATTTGGCTGTTACTTAGTATCTTAAAGTAGCCAAGATCTTCAGAAAATATGTATAATTTTGACTCATACACTAGAATATCATTTGCGCCTACCTGTCTAGAATTGTATAATCGTACAATTTTGGGCAGGTGAAGTAGAAGCATGGAGAGAGTCATCAAGGGCTAATGGAGAACCAAACCAGACCACCAGCACTTGAAGTGTGAATCGTCAAGCCTAGGCAGATGGGGTTGCTATGGCAGTTGCCTGGCAACATCTGGCATGTGCCCAGATGTTATCACAGTGATTGGGATGCAGTGCAACTGCTGCATCATCATCATATCTATTTGTAGAATTTTACCACTGCTGACCAGGAGTTCCCTAGATGTGGCAGGCTTTGTGAACTCTGGGAAGAAGAAGAAGAGTTGACTTTTCTACCCCACTTTTCTCACCCATTCAAGGGGACTTAAAGCAGCTGACAAATCTTTTCTATTCTTCTCCCCACAACAGAACACCCTGTGAGGTAGGTATGGCTGTGAGAGCTCAGAAGAGAGCTGTGACTAGCCCAAGGTCATCCAGCTGGTTTTGTGGGGGAGGGTGAAATCGAACCCGGTATTCCCAGATAAGAGTCCAACTTCCTAACCACTAAACCAAACTGTTTTAGTGGAGTGTGGATGGCCTTCCCCATTAAGGGCTAAATGGCCCTTTGATTTTAATACAGTTTATTAGCATTGTTTTATTCAATTTTCATTAAGTTCCTAAATTTTAGAATTCTCCCTGCTGTATATTCAAGCTTGAAATAATGTTAATTTTAATTATCATTTTCTTCTGATTCATGCAAAGATAAAGGTACAATGCAAAGATAAAGGTACAATGCTTATTTCTCATGGCTGAAGAAAATCATGAATTAACACATTGGTGCACAAATCTTTGAAGAAGGAAATAGGCTAGACAGAGTTTTACACAATTTGAGCATGGATATAAATCAAATCTACCTGATTAAATCTCCTTGGCCATTCAATGCTATTTCCATAGATGACAAAGAAGTTGCTCATGGAATCTGTTGGGTCTGTCCTCCCAATTTTGACTCTCTGAAAGGACTGGTTTAGGAAAGTGACCCAGTTAACAATGTCATATCCACCTTCTAACACACCATTTTGATCAAAGGATATAATTTCCCCAGCACTATTATTAAATGAGATCCTTTGCAGAATCATAGGAAGCTGGATATGGGAAACAGTTAAACAAACCGCTGTCAGTTTGAAACATGTTCTATATCTAAGATTGCCTTAAAATTAAATGCAATCAAAGGCCCTTTCTGCACAGGGCCTGATTATATCTTGGAATAGGACCCTGCCATCTGAATACTAGAATACACTAAAAGTCGGGCCTGCTGCAGTCTACATCAGCATGTGGATGGGGAGGTCCTATTCAAAAACATAATCCAGAAAGAGGCCTTGTGTAGAAAGGACCAAACTCTGTGTCCCTTTCTGCACTTACCTGCTTTTAATCCAGACCTGTGGGTCAAGAGGTTGGGAAGACATGTGTAGATCAGCATCAGATGCAGAAATTGCACTCATCCAGATTAATCAAGACTGGAAGCAAAACTCGTGCAAGATTTCCAGGTCCACCCCATACTTCCTTTGGCTAGGAATGAGTGTCTGTAGCCTTGGGGCCTTTAGGGTTTTTGGCATTGTGCTGAAAACTAGTCCCAGAACACAGAGACATACCTTCTTTATATATCCTATTTCAGATCAGCGCCCTAATCCATAATAGGTTCCATTGAATGCATATAGAACCAGACAAGGGGGACGGGACTCTGCGATCAACATTTATGTGTAAAGATAGAGGCACTAATATGTGCCTTAAATACAGATTAAGGGTCAGTGCAGATAGGGGTTATATCTCCTTTATGCAGCAAAGAGATCTTAAATGTGAACAGTTTTCATCCCTTCCATTGGAGCCCAGCTGGCCTGAGGTCCTGATTAAGGTGCCTTTATTGCATAATGGAGTCAACCCTTAAACTTGTTAAATTATAGTGAAGAACAAACATTCTGCCAGACATTTCACCACTGCTTTCACATTCCACTACTTTGATATTCTACACACATCTTATGCAATATGGATTCTGGGAAGCTGTTCTACATTTGTCCATCAGAGAGATTACCTTCCATGGCTGCAGACTGAGAATTGTTTCTCTCTCTCTGATTCTCTTTGATTGGCGCTTAGAAATGGAAGAATGCATGACATGCAAAGCATGACCCACAGCATGGACTGCATTGTAGATACTGTAGCTGTGAGCAGTCATGCTCATTTCAAAAATTGAGTCAGGAAGGGACGCCAGGTTCTCCTCTCCAGTGCAAGGATTTACAAACTCCTTTGCATTCAATGCTTTAAGGTAAAAACAGTCAAATGCTTCTGCCCAGAACTCTCTGATAAAACCATCTTCTTTCTCCAAAGTAGGTGTCCTTTTCTGAACAAACCTTTGGAATCCTGGAACTTCCTTTGAGTGAGGTTCCAAAGACAGAACACCATGGATCAGGTCAATATTCCACTGCTTTTGATGTGAATGTGTTGTGAAATCTATCTCTGCTGTTAAAACCCAGACTTTACCTTTTCTCTTCACTGGTACATCTACATATTCTGCAAGGTACATCACATTCCTCAAACTAATCATGGTCTGAATTTCTCCATGAAAAATGATCACAGTAGCTGTGCTTTTCATTATAACACTGACTGTCTCTATCCATTCTCCTAGTAGCATGATTGGAATACTAAAATATGGCAATTTTATTATAAAATCAAAGCAGATGCCATTGTTGGAAAATATTGGAAGCATATTATCTACAAATAGCTGGGCACTTTCTCCACGAAAAGCAGCCAGGCCAACCCAGGACCATTTGAAGTAGAACAGTAACTGGAGAATTGCTTTGTATTGCTTGGGACCTGTTGGAAACATCCACTGAAAGAACCTGGCTTCATGTTTGTTGTACATTTCTGGGGCAGAGCTGTAGATAATCTGATTCATTAAAAACAAATAAAACATTGTGAAGTTAAGGAATTTCTACTATTAGTCAAGTTCTTTGACTATCCTAAGACAATTTGCTCTTCTTCCTATGGAAAATCTTACCTGAGGGATCTTGTAAATGCTGAGGGTGGCAGCCATGGAGAGACCGATGTTTGAGTTTGGTCCCCCAAGGACTGCTACAAATCTGTTCTGTTCATCACACTTGTAGTTAGGAATGAATCTTCCCTGTGTGGACAGAATTTCCATGGAGGCTTGGTAGGTCAAACATGGATTAAAATTATTGTTGTAGATGTGAAAGCCTAGAGTGAGATTACTTAAGAACTTGGGTTTTTCATTGATCTCCTTTACAGCAAACACCAAGGACAAGATGTGTTGGTAGATATGAGTTATGACCCTGCAATTAATTTTTTTAAAAAAAATGTAAATGTGTCTATGACTAAGAATAGAAGTACACTTTCATGTGTATGATTCCTTGGAACCATGTTACATGCTGGATTTTGAAGTAGGTGCACCTGTCATCCTATACCTGTCTCTGAGCAGCTTCAACAGGAAAGGGGGCAATGGAAACACCCTAACAGTTCTGCCCAAAATCACCCATCCTATAACTGCTGAAGGACAATGCCAGCTGAAGAAGGGGCAACAGAACCATCCTAGGCCAAGGCTGGCACCTCTGTAAATATCACTGAGTAGCATCTCTTGAAGAACGGGCAGCAATGTCATTCTAGCACCTCTGCCTATGACTACCATTACTGGGCAGGTTCACCTAAAATAAATTAAAGAAGAAGAATTGTTCCAGGAGCAATTTGTACTGCAAAAGCATTAAATATTGCTGAGATTATGAACTGCTGTGGACTGCTTTGGGATCCTCTGAAAGGAAGTGGTACAAAACAGCTTAAAATAATTACATAAGAGATGAACAAATTATCCACCCTTAATCATTTTTGAGGTTGACTTCATACCTAAGATCCACCATTAGTCAATTATGAAGATATCTACTGTTGGATAGATTTGCAAGAATCAGCAGAAGCTAAGCCATTCCAGAAGCTCTGTTCCAAACCAGTGTCCCTTCTTTTTTAATTTTTTTCTTCCATTCCACTGTTTAGTGCATTACAACTACCTTTATAAGTATTGGAAACAGTTAAATATTGATAAAAATGCTTTATAATAATTAAATAAACAAAACATTCCATTCTTACATGATATCCACCACTAATTGATTATGAGGATGACTCCTGAAATCTATCTTTTCAGAAACAAGGAGGATCTGGGAAATAATGACAGGAATAGTGAGGTCACCTGCCTGGTAATACTGATGAATAATTGGCCTAGGCTCTCTGATTTTACACACAATTGTTGGATGAGAGCACACATCCATAGGGAGAAAGATTATTATCAGTGCTGAAAATAATATTATCTTACGCAAAAATTCTGGACACCAATTCATTCAGGCCTGTTTCTTAACTTGGCTGAAACAGAACTGACCAAAGAATCACCACTGATCAATGGTCTGTGGAACCAAATAAATTAGTAGCATTTTAAAGATTTTCTGATTTTATGTCATTCTCCAGATTTCCACAAGAATTCCTTTGAGACCAGGCAAGTTCTCAGTTCTATCCTGGCTTATAGAGTAATAATTCAAGTTATGACCATCTACTTAGAAGAGAACGTTCCATGTAAACTCCTGGTTTAAACTGTTGCTTATTTGGACTATTCAAATTAATGAACAAGCAGCCAGGTATTGAAACTCCTAAAGAACCGTTAAAAGCTTTAGAAAACACTTGTGCTTTATAATTGGGTAATGATAGGGTATGTAATTATCAACTTGGAATATTTTTTCCCTCTGCTCTGATAACTCTGCTCTTGTTTTTCAAGGTTTTGCTGAAAGAATATTAAGGGATAAACACAAAAATGGGGAATCATTTTCTGAAGGACAGAATGTTGCACGTGGAGTCAGCATGGATGGTCTCTGAATTTTGAAAATCAGTTACCCATTAAATTATATGGGGAAACGTCAAACATATTTCAAAACTTTTGAAAATTCATTTCTAAATCATCCTAACTTTGTTTAGCTATTAATTGGTAGACTGCACTTAATCTCTGTGGGACATTGTCACATGGAAGTTAAAATTAGGGACATTGGGCAATACCCCCAGTGTGAATGGTGGCCCTATCCCAAACCCAACTGGGACTTCCCTCAATTGAAGTGCAAATGCTTCCATGCAGGAATGGCTGCCTCACCACAATGATGAAGACCATGTGTGCTGCTTGGTGGCTATGGAAATCAGGTGGTGAGATGCACAGCTGCAGCCAAACTGCCCAACCCCCAGACAGCCTGCACACAGAAGTAATAGAAAGGCTACATGAGGTAATGCACCAGGAGGGCTGTAAGGGGAGAGTTGGACCATTCAGAGAGTTGTCATCTGAAGTGCTGTGTTTTGTGCAAACTTGACATTGGTGTCATATGTTGCTGTGGACATACTAACCCAGCTTGCAGTACCTTTAGTCTGTGCTGATGGGCTTTGGAGGGCATGTTCAGATAAAACAAAAGGTGTGACCCACTGACAAATAGAATGGCGTATAAGAGACCAAAGATGATTTTTGTGAGGATATCTGCAGAAGCTAAGCCATTCCAGAAGCTCTGTTCCAAACCAGTGTCCCTTCTTTTTTAATTTTTTTCTTCCATTCCACTGTTTAGTGCATTACAACTACCTTTATAAGTATTGGAAACAGTTAAATATTGATGGTACTGTGAACCACTGTGAACTGCTTCAGGTTATTAGGAGAGCTTTAAACTAAAACAAAAGGGGAAGGGTAACAAAAAGTCAAGCAAAAATACTCAGTCAATCAAACCAGGCGATATTCTTACTCCCAGAAATAGTACCAATGAACAAACGCATAAATTTTGTAAGGAAAACAGAGGAGGCAAGCTCGCAATAGATAGCAATTACAAACTAAAATGCCTCCGCCCAAAGCATGAGAAATAAAAAAGGGGAGCTGGAGATCCTGACCCAGGTAGATAAATATGATGTCATAGGTATTACGGAAACCTGGTGGGATAACACACATGAATGGAACACAAACATTGAAGGCTACAACTTGTTTCTGCGAAACAGACTTAACAAAAGAGGAGGGGGTGTTGCGCTGTATGTTAAAAAAGAAATTGTCTCCTCAGAGGTTCAAGTTTCAGAGAGTGGAAGCTCAGTAGAATCGGTATGGGTAAGAATTCAAGGAGAGAGCAACAGAAAGGATACCATTGTAGGAGTCTATTACAGGCCCCCTGGACAAACAGAAGATATGGATGACCTCTTCCTAGACCAGATGGCTAAACTTTCACGAAAGCATGACATAGTGATTATGGGAGACTTTAACTACCCAGACATTTGTTGGGAATCTCGCTCAGGAAAAAGTCACAAGTCTAATAAGTTCTTATCCTCTCTCGCTGACAATTTCATGTACCAAAAGGTGGTGGAGGAAACAAGAGGATTGGCTATCCTTGATCTAATTCTTACCAACAGAGAGGAAATGGTTGAGGATATCAGAGTTTCTGGGGCATTAGGAGGCAGCGATCATGTTATCCTTGAATTCTGGATAATAAAGGAAGGAAAGCATGAGAGGACTCAGACTTCAAAGTTGGACTTCAGAAGGGCGGATTTTGATGGACTCCGGAGGAGGTTAGGAGGGATCAAATGGTTAAATGTACTAAAGGATAGAAATGTCCAAGAAGGATGGGATATTTTGAGAAATGCAATATTAGAAGCGCAATCATTAACAATTCCTCAAAGAAGGAAGAATGGAAAACATCTAAAGAGACCAGGGTGGATAAACCTAGAACTTAAAAACTTGATAAAAAAGAAAAAAGAAATATTTAAGAAATGGAAGGAGGGATACATATCTAAGGAGGAATATAATGAAATCAGTACAATCTGCAGGGCAAGTATCAGAAAAGCTAAAGCTAAAAATGAACTGAGGCTTGCAAGAGAGACTAAAAACAATAAAAAAGGGTTTTGGGGATATGTCAACAGTAAAAGAAAAGTCAAAGAGGTTTTGGGAAGTCTGCAGGGAGAGAATGGAGAAGTGATCAAAAGTGATCTTGAGAAGGCAGAGATTCTGAACTCCTATTTTGCATCTGTTTTTTCCAAGAGGGAAAATGTACATGCAACAGTCCTTCACTGTACTGATGAAGGACTAGGAGAATCAAGACACAAAATCAACACTGAGAGAGTAAGGGAATGCTTAGCTAACTTAAACGAATTTAAATCCCCGGGTCCAGATGGATTACATCCTAGGGTACTGAAGGAATTAGCAGAGGTAATTGCTGAACCACTTGCTGTAATCTTTGAGAAGTCATGGAGAACAGGAGAAGTCCCAGACGATTGGAGAAGGGCAAACGTTGTTCCTTTCTTCAAAAAAGGGAAGAAGGTAGACCCAGGGAACTACAGGCCTGTTAGCCTGACTTCAATACCAGGAAAGATTCTCGAACAAATTATTAAACAACACATATGTCAGCATTTGGATAGGAATTCAATAATTAACAGTAGTCAACATGGGTTTGTATCAAACAAGTCGTGTCAGACTAACTTGATTTCGTTTTATGAAAGTGTCAAGTGGAGTACCACAAGGTTCTGTCCTGGGCCCAGTTATGTTTAATGTTTTTATAAACAATCTGGACGAGGGAGTTGAAGGGAAACTGATCAAATTTGCTGATGACACTGTAAAGGCCGCCTCTCCACCCTTATCTATTTCATATATATATTTATCTTTATTTGGTAGTGTGGTAGCGTTGTGTTTACTTGTAAATCAATCTCTGTTATTCCCTTCCAAGAGGCGCACCTTCCATTTCCTTTTCTCTACTCTTAGGCTTGATAATAATGTTGCCTCCCTTCTGATGCTGCAGCAGACAGCACCCTGCCCCCACTCTGCCAACCTCCAGCAGTGGGTTGGATACAGTTACTGTTTAGAACTCTGGCCCTATTTGGCTCCCTTTATAAACAGAACTCGACGAAGCTTCTTTGAAACAACAAGAACATGTGTTTATTGAATACAGATGAAGTTTAAAGTCAGCTTCTTCTCACAGTTAGTTACACGTGGTTACTTTTGCTGTCAAGCAGTTCAGTCTTTCACTTTTACACTAAGTCAAAAGACTCTACAAGTTCAAGAATAAAACTTCAATCAGTTCAGAATTTGTTAGCTTTCCTTTTAAATAACTTCACAAGCTTAGCATTCATATACTAAAAGACTCAGGACCCTAACTTTAGCCTCCTCAGCTAAGAGCCCGTTTCTCCCCTTCGTTATCCTCCCTCCAGGATTAATGACCCAAGGCAGAGAACAGAAATTGTTCCCTCAGGCCCCTTTAAATATGGGCCTGGCTGGCTAGCTTCGCCCTGATTGGCTGAGCTCCGCCTGGATGCAAATTCAACCCCTCCCCTTGGAGTGCTCAACTAGCCCCTCCCTAAGGCTACTTACCCTTGTGAAAATACACTTTGGCGACACTTTTAAGCGTCTGGACTTACCGTGTTCGCCACACTTTGCATTTTAAACTAAAAAAACATACTTTTGGGATTGAGGGGTCCTTGCGGGCATTACAGACACAAAGCTAGGGGGGATTGCAAACACCAGAGAAGAGAGAGAGAGGATTCAAAAAGATTTAGAGAAACTCGAACAATGGGCTGCAACTAATAAAATGGTATTTAACAAAGAAAAATGCAAGGTTCTGTACCTGGGCAAGAAAAATGAAAAAAGCACATATACAATGAGAGGAATTCGGCTGAGCAGCAGCACATGTGAAAAAGACTTGGGTGTCCTGGTAGATCATCAACTGAACATGAGTCAACAGTGCGAGGCAGCTGCAAAAAAGGCAAACGCAATCCTGGGGTGTATTAGGAGAAGCATAGAGTCCAGATCACGTGAAGTTATTATCCCCCTCTACTCTACCTTGGTCAGACCTCATCTGGAGTACTGTGTCCAGTTCTGGTCACCCCAGTTTAAAAAAGACACTGACAAGCTGGAGCAGGTTCAAAGGAGAGCTACCAAAATGGTGAACGGTCTGCAAACCATGTCCTATGAGGAACGGCTTAAGGAACTAGGAATGTTTAGTCTAACAAAAAGAAGACTGAGAGGAGACATGATAGCTGTCTACAAATACCTCAAGGGTTGTCACAAGGCAGAGGGATCAGCCCTGTTCTCACTCTCTCAAGGAAGGACTAGAAACAATGGGGTGAAACTGCAGGGGAAAAGATTTAGTTTAGATGTTAGGAAAAAATTTCTAACAGTAAGAGTGATCAACCAGTGGAACAGGCTGCCACGGGAGGTGGTTGGTTCCCCTTCGATGGAGGTCTTCAAGCAGAGACTGGACAGCCATCTGTCTGAGATGGTTTAGGAGATCCTGTCTTGAGCAGGGGGTTGGACTCGATGACCCAGGAGGTCCCCTCCAACTCTACCATTCTATGATTCTATGATTCTATGATTCTAGGATCCTCAGATGAGAAGCAGTATAAAAATGCTTTATAATAATTAAATAAGCAAAACATTCCATTCTTACATGATATCCACCACTAATTGATTATGAGGATGACTCCTGAAATCTATCTTTTCAGAAACAAGGAGGATCTGGGAAATAATGACAGGAATAGTGAGGTCACCTGCCTGGTAATACTGATGAATAATTGGCCTAGGCTCTCTGATTTTACACACAATTGTTGGATGAGAGCACACATCCATAGGGAGAAAGATTAATATCAGTGCTGAAAATAGAATGGCGTATAAGAGACCAAAGATGATTTTTGTGAGGATATCTGCCCAATTCCAAATCAGTTCATCCTCATCTTTCTATCTTTATTGCATGTAAGTTGCATGGGTGAATGTTGATGATGCATAGATTGAATAAGATAAAGTAGATATTTGTAAGTAGAAGCTGTAAATAGTTCACCCTGTTAAAAAAAAAGTCAAAATGAAACAGAACCAATCCTTTGTAGGACAACTGAGATTTTTTTTAAAAAAATCCTCTAAGGCCCCATCTACATGCAAAGAAAAATCCGTTAAAAAGCTTCTTTTGCTTCTGAGCGTCTGCATGCAGAGCTTTACTCCGGGCTTCCAGAGCCACAAAGGATAAAAATCTGTGGCAGAACCCCCCCCCCCCTTTAATAAAGACTACCTCTGCATCTTTGGGAAGCTGTGGGTTTTCCTGGGAGCATGGAGATGTTTTCTCCACATCTCCCATATTCCACTGAATTTTTGGGCATTTTTTATCTCTGCAGAAGAATTGGCTGTCAGAATCAGCTGCATTCAGCTCTTTCAGCCCGCAAGCAGAACTCCAAACTGTCACATTGGCTGAATCCCCAAAAGACTTATTAGCCCCTCTCGGATTCCTCTGCAGTCACTCTGTTATAGCTGACTTTAAAAGTCCCCTCCACTTCCAGAATAAGCGTCCCCCTGGCAGCCGCGATCTAAATGGATTTTCCATCCCCATGGTAGCAGTTTTCTCTTTCCAGGCATTCCCCCCCCCCGCCCCCTCTCTTGTTAAAAGGAAACATAGCCAGATCTCCGTCTCTTGAAACTGCTCCCCCCCCCCAGCAAAGCAGATGAGCACTCATTCTGTCAATTTCATTCACTTTCAGCAGTTACTTTCACTTTGTTCTCTGTTAGAAAAGGATTTTCTGCCCCGGTAAAGTCAGCGGCTGGAGGATCGGGAGCGCGATCCTTCGCTCATTCTCTTTTAAGGCTTCACTTGAAAACAATGTTGCCATTCTGAGCAATTCTGGCTCTTTTTACAAAGGAAAGGAAGCGAACCTGCTGCATTTCTCAGATGTGTGAATGCTTTTTGGCTGTGTGTGCAAGCAAGCAATCCCCACCCCTTTTGCCACGGAGCGTCCTCAAGGCAGATATAGCGAGCAAAACCCGCGAATCGCCAAAAGAGTGCTGAAACTCTTCTTTAAAGTGCACGTATTTTATCGCGGGTGTCTCACTTTGCTAACCTCCCTAAGCGCCTTGTAAAGCTCAGAATGGGGACGCTCAGAGGCAAAAGGAGTGTCCTGGCATACTTTAAATTCCATGGGGACAGGGCTATTGTTTCACTTCAGAGGGAGATAGAGATTTTGTGCTTGCTAACAGGGAAAGGTGATACTAATTATCATTATCATTACCACGGAGGTTGTTTCTCAGCAAGCAAATCTCCCCCTCCCCCTCCTAATAATGCAACCTCCAAAGTGAAAGTAAGTTTCACTTCGCAGGTCTGGTTTTGTGCTAATCAGCAGCCATTACGTGAATGCAGGCAGCCTGCTTTCAGTTTTGCTTGTAACTATGTTGCAAGCATTAGTTATGGAGAGAGTTAGCTGCTTTCAGTAACT
Source organism: Aspidoscelis tigris stejnegeri (assembly GCA_023333525.1). Lineage (NCBI taxonomy): Eukaryota > Metazoa > Chordata > Lepidosauria > Squamata > Teiidae > Aspidoscelis > Aspidoscelis tigris. Next base: position 10,546,068 of record JALMGA010000009.1, read on the forward strand.
GCTTTTAACTCTCAACAGCCAAGTAAAGAGATGATTTTGTGTTCTGGAGGTTCAGTTGAGGTTTTTGCCTTTCATCTCTTCAGCAGGCGGGAGGTGGGGGTGGGGGTGGTGAAAAAAAGATGCGGGCTCACAAAAAGCGGTTTGCATGGAGACAGGAAAGTACATTTTAAATCCGTGTTGCCTCAAACCACATGGGGATGCTTTATTTCAAATTACAACCCACATTTTTAAAATCTGACACAAGAGGGAAGCAAAAAGGGACCATGGAGATGTGCCCCAAAAGTTTGTTAGCCAAAAAGACTGTTGCACATGTAACTGTCCATAACCCACCCACCCCGCTTGATGTACAGCTGGATGAAGAAATCGGGATGGTGGTAGTGTGAATTGGGAGGACATCTCATGGGTGCTTCAAAATAAATTTAAAAAAGAGAACGTATTATATAAAATCTAAAACATGAAAGAAATAGAATGAATTTAAAAAGTTTTCTAAAAGAGGTTGCTCAATAAAAATGTTGTCCTAAAACCATATTGTCCAATTACATTTTTAATGAAATTACTTATTTCCAATTCCTCAGTTTATTCTCTTCATTAAATTTGCTCTCTTGTTCAGATCAGGTCTAAGGATAATAATGTAACATTTTGGCAAAAAGACAAAACACAGTAACCCAGCACTAGAAGCCAAGATGGAGAAGATCTCCACAATCACCATATATTTGCCTTTGGTGCTCAGGTAGGTTGGGACAAAAGACAACCAGACACTACAGAATAACAACATACTGAAGGTGATAGACTTGGTTTCTTGGAAAGTGTCTGGCAACTTCCTTGACAGATAAGCCACAGTGAAGCTCAAAAAAGCAAGGAGCCCTATGAAGCCCAGGACAAAATAAAACATTGTATCTGACCCTTCATTACATTTTAGGATCATTTGTTCCTTCTCTGAATGGAAGTCAAAATCAGGGAATGGGGGAGAGGTTGCCAACCATGCAGTACAAATTGTGACTTGAACCAAAGAGCAGGAAAGAACAATGGAGGTGGCCAACCTTCTCCCCATCCATTTCTTCATCACGGAGCCAGGCTTGGTGGCCATGAAAGCTAGAACCACAGTGATACTTTTGGCCAAAACGCAAGAGACAGCCACTGAGAAGATGATGCCAAATGCAGGCTGTCGAAGGAGACAAACAGTCTTGTTTGGCTGACCAAAAAACATCAAGGCACAAAGGAAGCAAAGCAGCAAGGAAATTAGAAGTGTGTAAGAGAGATTGCGGTTGTTTGCTTTGATGATGGGTGTGTGATGGTGCTTTACAAACAATCCTAGTACTGCAACTGCCATGGAAGAAAGAAGCATAGCTGAAATGCCCAGTCCAACTCCAGAGGATTCTTTATAAGAGAGGAAGGTGATCACTTTAGGTAGGCACAGATCTTGGTCATTGTTGGGATAATGATCTTCTGGACACTGAAAGCAGTCTTCTGTATCTGGAAGAGGGAAAGTTGTGTTTCTAAAAAATATTTTGCTTAAAATTTGCATTATTTATTAGCAAACAATATTAACTATTTGTTCTATTTTGGAATACCTTTTGGGCCAATCCAAACCAGTGGGTCTGGATCAGTCAGCTCTGCTTGTTCAGATTATGGCATAGTGTGATCTGAAACAGGACTGCCTCCATGAGTTTGTTGGTACCAAACAGTATTGACAGTATAGTGGTCACTAAGTTTATGTGAGGTTCAAAACTGAGCTCAGAGGACTCCAAAGAATTAGGACAGTGATCTTTTGGTACACCACTGAGATGGGTCCCCTGTTAGAGGCATGCCTTCCATATGCTTCCATGTTCCAGACTAGGCCTTACCAGTAAAGGTCAACTAGTAAACTTCAACATCAAGGTGTACTGTTGATACACATCAAGGACCTTTAAATCTGGATTACTCTTCATCCTTTGTGAATAGAGCAGACAAATGGTGATCTCCTGTATTCCACAGCTACCTTTGGGAGCTGAACAAAGGACAGTGGAGAAAGGCCCCTTTGACATCTCAAAGCAATGAATTTTAATTCTGCATTTCAACATTCTGTAAGAATGATACAGACTGAATAATGATGTGGAGATATAGCCTGGATTTCCCCTATGAGATGTTTGGGATAGATGAATACTCTGAGCCACTAGATATTGTGAGGGTTTCTCATTTTGTTCTCACTGTGCAAGCTGTGCAGTAGGAAGTTTCAAGTTTCCGATCTTCTCTATGATACTGTTTCCCTGCATATTATTGAGGTTCTGATTTTAGTGTGCTCTTTCATGTTAAGGGAAGAGCAGATTCAATTCTCAAAGTGATATTTGCCCTTTCTTTCCTAAGATTGGTTGTCTTTCCAGTTAGAAAGATCCCTCCCTTGTTCTTGCCCTCTTGACAGCAACTTGTACTATCACCATGGTGAATCACAATAGGTTTCATACATTCTACAGAAGAAACATCTTACAGTTTGAAATGGAGATCTTCCCATCTGGACATGGAAGACAATTGTAACAGCAATTTGGCTCTCCCACCTTTGCCATTTTCATATACCCTGACTGGCAATTGTCATTACACAGAGAAGATGGTTGGACCTGTATAGGAAAGGGGGAGGGGGAGAGAGTGAAGAAAAAATAGTATTCTAATATTCTGAAAAATCAATCATGGTTAGGGTTGAATGTGCATTTTGAAAGGCTAGGAAAACAGGTACAACTCAGGAACCTGGTACTTCCATGAATTTAACTTCCCCCAAAAAGTTCCTTTTCACACCTACCTGTCTGGGACACTCTCACATGTTTCAGGACACTCCATCTGCATGCCATGGCACTGCCTCCACCCCAGGGCATCCCAGAAAGTGTGAGAGCACCCTTGGTCTAGTATGATCCCAGTTGGCAGCATTTGCACCCAAGTCAACATGTGATGTTGAGAGGAGGTGAGGTGAGCTGTGCAAAGGTGTCCCACACTGCAATCACCATGGCAATGCTGTCTGAGTGATAGAAGTTGCCATGGGCATTGCTATTGCAGTTAAGATAGTCTGGAATTGGGATCAGTCAGTTGGAGATGGTTTTGGTGCTTATAGTGTGAATAACCAACTGAAGATGTTTATCTCAGCTCCAACACAAAGAAGTTGCTCTCATTCCAGGAAAATTCCACACAAAAACTGATAGGAAATCAACAGATGTGAATTTTTTTTTTAAAGATCTGACAGCTTTCATCCTTCCAGTTTAAAAAAGAACTTACTTTTCTCTCAATTTTTGAGATACAGGAGAAACTGCATTACCACAGAATAAAATCATGAACAGCCTTCTATACTTGCAAAGAATCTGACTAAGAGAGGCTACCCTGGACATTTTATTCAAAAAGCTGCATGATTCCTCTACAGAGGGATTCCTTTCTTAACTATAAAGACAGAAAAAAAGACAATACCTCTACACTTTGTGCACCCATAACATTCAGCACAAGGTCATCTGTAGTAACCACTAGGCTGCACAGCCTTCCTCCTTTGGCTTCCTCTTCAGCCCTTCACTTTATTTATAGGTCGTTCCTGGTTCTAATAAGCCTTGAGATAAAATGCTAGGCAATTTCGTATTCCCATAGGCTTACATTACACGCTGGGCACTGACCAAGGTATTTCCCTCTTTCTCAATCTGTGCTGCTGCCTCCCGTCAGCATAATGGTGTTCCTCAGCCACATGGAATTAAAAGTACAGCTGTCCTCTTCCAGCTGAAGATATTTCCTGCCACTGACCAGCAGATGTGACATCACCAAGGACATCTTACCTGTCTGACCCCATACTTCCTCCAATCACCTCCCCAGATGTTGCCTTGATGTCATTTCCTCCACACTCCTTTTGGGCTGTATTTAAATGCCTGGCAAGATTAAACGTTCACTTGATTTCCACCTGATTCCTGCCCCCAGTCACTTCATCCCTCGCCCCACGTTTTCTAGTCTAATTGGGTCAGCAACACCCGTGGCTGATCTCCAGGATCGTGCCGGTGAAGCCTGGGAGAACCTATTGCAAAATAGCTGATGTTCCAGCAGTGCAGCAGCAAAGCCTTTCCCCTTCTGCCAAGGCTACTTCCCTGAACCAAGTCCTACAATAGAATGTTTAACTACCATTAGTTTTAAGTTTTCCAGCATAGTTGGTTGTATTTTGCTCCAAATTCATTAAGTTCTTAAATTTGATATTTCATGATTCAGTATATTCAAGCTGAATAATTCAAGCAGATGTTACATAAGAACATAAGGACATAAGAGAAGCCCTGCTGGATGAGGCCACAGTCCCTCTAGTCCAGCATCCTGTTGCACACAGTGGTCCACCAAGTTCCCATGGGCATCTCAAGCAGAGACAAGGGCAAACCTTCTCTTGCTCTCAAATCCAAGCAAATGGCCTTAGAAGTATCCTGTGGGTCCCCACAGCCTAAAAGATGTACTTAGGCATCTATTCCATTGACCAATGACCCTCTGAGTGAAGAAATTATTTCCCTTTTATGCTCCGACTCTCCCACCCATCAACTTCATAGAATAGCTCCTGGTTCTAGTGTTGTGTGATAGAGAAAAGAAATGTTATCTATCCACCTTTTCTACACCATGCATGATTTTATGTACTTCAATCAGGTCCCCTCTTAAATGCCGTCTCTCCAGACTGAAGAGGCCTAGACGTTGCAGTCTGGTTTCATAAGGGAGGCATTCCAGCCCCTTAATCATTCTGCTTGCCCTTTTCTGCACCTTTTCCAGTTCTACAACATCTTTTCTGAGGTGTGTTGACCAGAATTGTACACAATATTCCAAATGTGTCCTCACTATAGATTCATAAAGAGGCAAAATGACACTTGCTGACTTCCTTTTTATTCCCTTCCTAATTATTCCCAGCACTGAAAGATTCTTCCAGATTCAAACAAACATAAGTGTACAATGGAAATTATTTAAAGGTCATTTCATTTCTAATATAATGTGAAATTGTTGGATTGAAAGAATGCCGCATACATCTTTGAAGTAGAAGAAGGCAGAGGGACAAAGGAATTTAATTTTTAAGACTGACCTCCTTTTAAGACGATCTGAGCAGAGATAGAAAACAACTTTACCTGATTAAATACCCTTGGCCATTCAATGTTATCTTCATGGATGACAAATAAGTTTTTCATGGAATCTATTGGGTCTGTCCTCCCAATCTTGATTCTCTGAAAAGATCGGTTTGGGAATGTGACCCAGTTAACAATATCAAATCCTCCTTCTAACACACCATTTTGAGCAATGGATATTGTTTCCCCGGCAGTGTTATTAAATGAAACACCTCTCAGAAACATAGGAAGCTGGATGGAGGAAACAGTTAAACAAAATACAATTTGATCTTTTGGACATGCTCAACAGGTATGATTGCCAAAAAATTGCAGCCTTTGTCTAAGGTTCTATTCTCACTTACCTGTTCATGAGTGGTGGTACATTCACTAGGCAAACACCTCTGTATGATCCTACTCTGGAGTGCAGTAATGCCCCTCCAGAGTTAATTAGACCATTCTGGCCCAGGAAGAAGTCTTCCAGATACTAGCATCTGCACCCTCTTCCTAGAGCAGCACTGTGAGTGGATGTAGTTGCACCCAGATCATTGTCACAATATGCTGGATTTGCTGCAGATGTTGCCATGATGATGCATCATCTACTGCCTTGGGGTTATTCAAACTTCAAGTGCTACTATCCCATTAAAGGGCTTCACCAGCACATGATACACAGGTGACCAATACCATGCTTGGTCTTCACCTGACAAGCATCGTATTAATACACCACACAGGCCAGGTAAGTGCAAACAGCCCTATGTCTCCATTATGAAGCAGAAGCAATTAAAATGAGAGAAGACTCTATTACTAGAAATGGAGGCTAGATGCCCTGAGGTCCTGATTAATGGATGCACACCCTAGAACTTGCTAAATTTATATCCAGGAATGAACATTAACTACTTGTTTTCACATTTCACTTCTTTCACATTTTATACACCTCTTCTGCAATACTCAATCTGGGAATACATTCTACATTTGGTCGTCCAAGAGGTTACCTTCCATGGCTGCAGAGTGAGATGGTTTCTTCCTTTTCTGTTTCTCTCTGATGGATGCTTAGAAATGAAAGAATACATGGCATGGAAAGAATGGGCCAGAGCATATACAGCATTGTAGATACTGTAGCTGTGAGCAGTCATGCTCATTTCAAAAACTGAAAAAGGAATGGACCCCAGATTCTCCTCTCCAGTGCAAGGATTTACAAATTGCTTTGCATTCAATGCTTTAAGGTAAAAACAGTCAAATGCTTCTGCCCAGAACTCTCTGATGAAACCATCTTCTTTCTCCAAAGTAGGGGTCCTTTTTTGGATAAATGTTTGGAAACCTGGAACTTCCGTTGAGTGAACTGCCAGAGACAGAACACCGTGAATCAACTCAATATCCCACTCTTTTTGAGATGAGCGTATTGTGAAATCTATCTCTGCTGTCAAAAACCAGACTTTACCTTTTTTCTTCACTGGTATATCCGCATATTCTGCAAGGTGCATGACTTTAATCAAACTAATCATAGTGTGAATTTCCCCATGAAAAATGATCACAGTGGCTGTGCTTTTTATGATAACACTGGTTGCTCCTTTCCATTCTTTTACTGGCATGAGTGAAGTACCAAAGAATGGTAATTTTAGGATAAAATCAAAGCAGATGCCATTCTTGGAAAATACCGGAAGCATATTTTCTACAAATAGCTGGGCACTTTGTCCCCAAAAAGCAGCCAGGCCAACCCATGACCATTTGAAGTACAACAACAACTGGAGAATTGCTTTGTATTTCTTGGGTGCATTTGGAAGCATCCAGTGGAAGAACTTGACTTCCTGTCTGTTGTACATTTCTGGGGCAGAGCTGTAGATTACCTGCTAAGAAACAAAATACTGTGAAGACCAGGGATATCTACAATAAGCCAATTTTAACTATTTATTAGGTAAAAGACTCTAACACAGTTCATTAGGAAATCAAAACAAGCAGGTACTGGAAATAACCACAGCTTATAATGGTTATTCAATTGAAGGGTGTCAGATGTACTGATGAAGTAAAGTAGTTCCCAAGAACCTTGGCTACAACCAAAAAGTTCTTGCTTCCTAAGTTTTTCCTTGTTCTGATGCTTCTACCCTCTGGCATATGTCCTTATTTATTTATTTATTATTTATATTTCTATCCCATCCTATACCTGAGGGTCTCGAGGCAGGTAACAACCTTAAAATCCACCATATCAAACAACCAATACATAATAAAACAGTAAAAACCATCACAGCATCTAAAATCCAGCATGTTAAAAACAGAACAATATCAATTAAAACAATGGTGTCTACAGTGGGGGAAACATGGCTGACATTTATCCAAAGGCCTGAGCAAAGAGATGTGTCTTCACTGCCTTCCTGAACATAAACAGAGAAGGAGCCCGACGCACCTCAAGGGGGAGACTGTTCCACAGCCTGGGGGCCATTACCGAGAAGGCTGTCATCCGGGGGCCCACCAGCCTCGCTACTGAAGGTGGTGGGACAACCAGGAGGGCCTCTTCTGCAGCTCTTAGGGCAGGTTGGTATGGGAAAAGGCGTTCCTTTAGATATTTGGGGCCCAAGTCATTTAGTGCCTTATAAGTTACAGTGGACTGGGACAAAGTCATGAGCCCTCAGTGTGAAGGAAGAAGGTGAATGACATCTTCCAAGGAACAGGAAGATTTTCTATTTGGAGGGGGGAAAGGGCAAAATTCATATCAAGAGGTATAAACTGAAACATGAAGTCTTGAGTTGAAAGGATTATTAAAACGAGAGGGGGAAATGCAGAAAAAGTTGTGTGATAATTGGTTGTGAGTTTTGGAAATTCTGTTCCACAAGCATTACCTTTTACACCTGCAAAATCCTTAATGATCTAAAGGTTCTCTATGAGTCAGTAAATGAAACCTCTTCTTTCAAAATATTCTGATTGTGTCCACACTGGACTTTATTTGGATCAGCCACAGACCAACACATAATAATTTAAAGATATTGGACCAATCAGGATGGTGCGGGACAAACTTAATTCCACTTATCTCAACTCTTGAAGGGGACAGTTTTGAAAGTAATTGCCCACTGAAAGTCTCTTTATTAAAGCATTTGAAGTAAGTGAAATGTTAAGGTTTTACTGCAATTTTACATATGCATATTTTATTGGGCCCCAAATATAAAGATGCTGTGAAAGTAAAATATTCTTCACAGAACATAGAAGTCTGTCATTTGGCATGCCCAACTATAGAGAACTCAAAATTGTATGGAGTGCTAAAATGGAAGTTGTGGATTTACAACAACAAAAAAAGATGCTCCTACACTTGTCTCCCTTATCCCACTAAGAATCCTCAACATCTGGTATCACGTATGGATACTCTCCATTCTAATATCAAAGATGTTACTGTGTTGCTCACAATATCATAACACAATTTGCTCTTTTTGCTTTTGAGTCTTACTTGAGGAATCTTGTAAATGCTAAGGATGGCAGCCATGGAGAGACAGATGTTTGAGTTTGGTCCCCCGATGATGGCTACAAAGCTGTTCTGGTCATCACACTTGTAGTTAGGGATGAACCTTCCCTTTGTGGACAGAATCTCCATGCAGGCTTGATAGGTCTGGCTTGGTTTCAAATTGTTGTTGTAAATATGAAATCCCAGAGTGAGATTGCTTAAGAAGTGGGGCTTTTCATTGATCTCCTTTACAGCAAACACCAAGGACAGAATGTGTTGGTAGATGTGAGTCATTACCCTATAATTAGTATTAGAATTTAAACAATGTGAATGTGCTTATGGACTGTTGAAACTATGTTAAGTGATGGATTTATTATTGCTTCTCTCTCTCTTATTTTAGTATACCTTAAGTATCTTTGCAAGTATTGCAAATCTATGTCTATGTCTTTGTCTTTGTCTAGAGATAATATATTACTGATATTGTGAACCATTGTGACCAGCTCTGGGATCTTCTAATGGGAAGTGGTACCAAAAATTCATAAAGCAATTCACTAATAAATTACACTATTCCTATTTGAGTTTCAACCTTAATCATTTATTAGGTTGACCTCTTACTTTATATCCACCACTAGTTGATTTTGAAGATAATCTGCTTCCAGATAGGTGCACTTGAAGGAGGAGCAGGTGAACCATTCCAGCAGCTCTGCTGTCTCTATTTCTTTTTAAGAAATCCTTTCGATTCTCTGTTTTCTTTATCCAAGTATTGCAAAAATTTAAATACTGTTGATATTGAGAACCACTTGTGAACTGCTATGGTATCTTTGGATGAGAAGTGATATAAAATGCTTCAAATAAGTAATGAATGAACAAAATATGTCATTCTTACCTGACATCCAGCAATGATTGATTATGAGGATGATTTCGGAAATCCATCTCTTCATAAACAATGTTGATCTGAGAAATAATGACAGGAATAATGAGGTCACCTGCCTGGTAATATTGGTGAATAATAGACTTGGGCTCTTTGATTTTACAAGTAATTATTGGAAGAGTGCACACATCCACAGGGAGAAATATTATAACCAGTGCTGAAAATAATATTATCTTATGCAAAAATTCTGGACACCAATCCATTTGGACTTAACCCTTACTTGGCTGAAACCAGAGATGGTCAAATAATCTCTGTCTGTATTCTATGGAACCAAATGAATTAATAAGACTTTTAAGATTTTCTACTTTTGTGTCATTTTCCAAAGTTTCATTGAAATTCTTATGTGACCTGGCAAGCTCTCAATACAACCTTAGCTTATTGGGTACTAATCCAGATTAAGACTACCTAACTGGAAGAGAAGGTTCTATTTAAACTCCTGATGTAAACTCTGGCTTGTTTGGATAAACGTTGACTATTTGAAACAATGAACCAGGTATTGAAACTCTTTAGGGACTTTAAAAGGCTACAGAGTAAAATATGTTATTTATAACTGGGTAATGATAGGGTATATAATAGCCATCTTGGAATATTGCTTTTTCCTCTGCTCTGAATCATCTCCCCTTGTCTTTGAAGGTTTTGCCTCAAAAGCAAATAAACACAAAAAAGAATCATTTCTTTAAACAACAGAAATTTGCACATGAAATAATCTTGGATAGATTCACCATACATATTACAGCATTGATACTATTGCAGCATCGTCTCAAGCAGGATGGAAGACTGAAGAGACATTTAGTATCTGACTACACCTCTGATTCTTGACAGATATACCAATGCTTTACTGCCATCAACAATCACATCATCTTATCAAGTTCCAATGTTTCCACATTTTATTATATTCCTGTGCAATATATGCTTATGCTACTCATTAAAACTTCCCTAGAAAGTGCATAGTGAAAAGACCTCTTACAAATAAAATTAAATTTGCCACAACAAGATAGAGCTGAAGTCTATGAGGTTAACAATGGGCATTTTCATGTTTCCATGTCTAAAACACTCTAACATGCTCTGGGAAGCTCTACTTTGTTGGAGTGAGAGTAACCTGGAGTGTGAAAGAACAAGTACAGCCCTTTAATGTTGTGGTGAAGCAAAGTGTCCCCATTGCTTTGCCAGGAGCATCTAGAAATAACTGGAATAGTGAGATCACCTGGTTGGTAATACTGGTGAATAATAGGCTGAGGGTCTCTAATTTTACATGCAGTTGTTGGAAGAGTGCACATATCCACAAGAAGAAAGATTATAATCAGTGCTGAATATATAATCTTAGGCAAAAATTCTGGACACCAATCCATCAGGACTTCCCACTAAACCTGGCTGAAACCAGAACTGATCAATGAAACACTTTTGGTCTGTGTTTGATGGAGCCAATGAAATTAACAGCACTTTTCAGATTTTCTAGTTTTATGTTTTCCAAATTTCCACCAGAATTCCTTCAAGACTTGGCAAATTTGTAATACAGTCCTGGCTCATCAGGTAAAGCACACAATATATCCATCTACACTATATAAGGTGCTATATAAACCCTAGTATAAATTGCTTCTTAATGATATAAACCTGTACTATTCAAAGTAATGAACAAGCAACCAGCTATCAGAACTCTTTAGGGACTTTAAAAAGCTGTAGAGAACAATTGTGATTTATGATTGGATGAGTTTGGAGCTCCCCCCTCCACTTATATAAGTCTCCTCTTCTCTTCCAGGGTTTTGCAGCAAAGATCTCAAGGGAGAAAGACAAAAATAAGGAATCATTTCCATTGGATAATCTTGGATAGTCTCCCCATATTGAGAACCTCATCATACAAAAATAACACTGGATGCATTGGAAAGTGCTGCATATATATAACCTTGGATAACAGCTTCGAAAATGCCTAGCTGAAAGCCAAAGCAAAGTTAAGGTTCAGCAATTTGGTCAATTCTAGAGGACACTCTAAATAAGCATTTTCAATATCCGCCTGGATCTTTTTAGTTTCAAAACATCTGCTGTAGTGTTTGAAAGGCACTCTGTCACAGTCAATGGGGAACATCTCAAAATTCCACACAATGTCATTGTGGCACATGGGCAATCAGACAATGCATTGTGGGTTGATCACTGGAAACACAGGGTCATCATGGGGAAAAGGCAATACGTCCTTCAAATTTCTGATTTGAAGTGGGGCTATACTTTCTCCCAGTTCACTTCACACTTCTCAAAAACAGGGAATTTGGGTCATATCCTTTCCCTGGGTGGAGATGCTTCAGTGAATTCAGGATCTCCTCAATAGTGGCATTTCCTTGCTCTGAGGGCCTCATTCCAGGCAGATGTCACATCCATGAATTAAACCACCCATGAGGACATTGTTAACCAGAAACATTTGTGTACAGTTTACTGGCTATAGACAAAAAAGATTCTTGATCTACATTTGGATTCAGAGGTATTGCTTTTTTTGTCTATTGGTATGATTTCTTACAGATGCATCAAAATAAATAAAATACAGAGCACAGTATACGAAAACAAAGCATTAAGCAAAGTAGTATAGGTAAACAAAGCCATCTCACCAAAATAATTGCTTCAATAAAAGGACTATCCTAAAATTTTATGGTCCAGCTAAATGTTTTAATGGTGTGACTATATATTTGGATTGTTAAGACCCATGGTTAGAAGAAGGGAAAAAAAATCTGCTTTCAATTTTTCAGTTTGTCCTCTTTATTAAATTCTCCCTTTTGTTTAGATCACATCTTAAAATTAGAATGTAACATGTTTGGGAAAAGATACAAAACAGTAACCCAACACAAGAAACTGAGATGGAGAAGATCTCCACAACCACTAAATTAATTTATCTCTTTTGTGCAGATAAGGTTTAAATTTAATAATAATGTAACATTTTGGGGGAAAGACAGCAACCTATATGGCATTGTTATGACCCATGGTTAGAAGAATAAAAGTCTTCTTCCTCCTTCAATTTCTTTCAATTTAATCCCTTTATTAAATGCTCTCTTCTGTTCAGATCAGGTCTAAGAATAATAATGTAACATTTTGGGGAAAATATGCAAAACAGTAACCCAGAACTAGAAGCCAAGATGGAGAAGATCTCCACAACCACCATATATTTGCCTCTGGTGTTCAGGTAGGTTGGAATAAAAGACAACCAGACACTACAAAATAACAGCATACTGAAGGTGATAGACTTGGTTTCTTGGAAAGTGTCTGGCAAGTTCCGTGACAGATAAGCCACAGTGTAGCTCAGAAAAGCAAGGAACCCTATGAAGCCCAGGACACAATAGAACATTGTATCTGACCCTTCATTACATTTTAGGATCATTTGTTCCTCCTTGGAATGGAAGTCAAAATCGGGGAATGGGGGAGAGTTTGCCAACCAGGCAGTGCAAATTGTGGCTTGAATGAAAGAGCAGGAAAGAACAATAGAGGCAGATAACCTTCTCCCCACCCATTTCCTCATCACAGAACCAGGCTTGTTGGCCATGAAAGCTAGAACCACAGTGATACTTTTGGCCAAGACACAAGAGACAGCCACTGAGAAGATGATGCCAAATGCAGGCTGTCGAAGGAGACAAACTGTCTTCTCAGGCTGACCCACAAAGAGCAAGGCACAAAGAAAGCAGAGCAGCAAGGAAATTAGAAGTGTGTAAGAGAGACTGTGGTTGTTTGCTTTGATGATGGGTGTGTGATGATGCTTCACAAACAATCCCAGTACTGCAATTGTGATGGAAGAAAGCAAGACAGCTGTAGTTGCAAGTCCAAGCCCAAAGGGTTCTTTATAAGAGAGGAAGTCAATCACTTTAGCTATGCACATATCTTGGTTATTGTTGGGATAATGATCTTCAGGGCACTGAAAGCAGTCTTCTGTATCTGGAAAAGGAAAAGTTGTGTTTCTAGAAATACTATTATACAGTAAAAACTCTATTAATGAGATACTAAATTATTAAACAAAAAACATTTGCTTTTCTTTGAAAGACTTTGGGCTGTTCTGCACTGAAAGGTGAGAATCCAACTCATTAGGTCTGGACCAGTGCGGTCTGCTGCTTCACATGATTGCAAAGAATAGTCTGAAACAGCATGGCTTTGATGGTCACAACCAGCATCTGGATTTGAGGGTTCTAGGAAAGAGAGTTTTGACCTCCGTGCCAACATGGAACACATTTTGGCAGTGCACTTTGGTATACCACTGAAATGGGTCTTGTGACGACTTGATCCCCCTCCTCCCTTGTGTGGCCTAGTATTGACAAAACAATGCAGCACTCGAGCCACACAGATCCACTGCCTGCCAATGAGCTGGTATCTGTGTAAGAACTAGACCCCCCCCCCTTGCATAGGCGTTCCACTTCAAAGGCTTACAATCAAGCCTTCACCCTGAAGCAGCAAAATAAGCACTAATGTAATATAACACCAACTGTTTTTTTTATTTACAAGTGGATAGATAAATAATTAGGTAAATAAATGGTAGTAAAGAATAAAGGTTGCTCAATAGTCTTTAAATAGCTTAAAAGTAAGAGTGCTTCCACACAGGCCCTTAGAACACATGCAACAACACATACAGGACACATTCAGACCACATTAAGACTTAACTTCTGCACTGGATGCTGGATCCAGGCCACCACTTCTGCACTCCAGTGCGCGAGACCCATTCTTAATGGGGTATTGCCACCAAAGGATCCGGCCTCCAAGAAGACCTCAAAAATTAGGTCTTCCATCTGGCCCCTTGCCACAATCTGGTTGGAAGCAGGACTCTTCCACACACGGAGAGGCGAGGGGCCAGATTTGCCAGCAGCCATCTTCTTGGCAAGGGCAGAAGCATGCCGGTCTGCCTTCTTCTGCCCTTCTCCTGTGTGCCATGGGCCACTGGAAACATGCAGTGACTGGCAGCTGTATGCTCCAGTCCCGTGGCTCCGGGGGTGCAGTTGGCAGGGCAGGAGCCCGGATGCCCTTGGGAATGGGTGCTGCAGCCTCCAGACAGTACCCAGGGGATCTGGCCACTTGATCCGGCCTCCCCATGCATATGTGGACGCATGGAAGGCCTCCGAGGATCTGTCCCTATTTTGCATGGATCCTTGGGAGACCGGATTGCCAGGAAGGTGCAACGGCAGGGGCAGAAGCACCCTAAATGTTGCTTAAAGTAAAGTCCAATCAGCAGCATAGAGTTCTACTGAAACCAAATGAACAATTCCTGCCTTAACTCCGCTCTGCCCAAATAGAATACACCCAACAGTAAAACCTAAGGTCCTGTCTCCATGCAATTTTTATTCCGAATTTAACCATGCTTTGCCTCAGGAGCTTCTCCATGCAAAGCCCTAATATGGCCTACATGTGAGACAATACGTGTTTTTAAAAAACCCACTTTGTAAGTATACTACATGTGAAATAAGGGGCTAACACATATTGTCCTGTGGTCCTGTGGACACTTCTGGGTTATTTGGCTGCAAAGCAGCTGTCAGGCAAGTATAGAGGCTGTAAAGAGCAGGGAAGATTCTTAAAAACAGACGCAAGAGCTGAATCTGTATTAAAGGGCCCTCTCAGGGGATTATAGCAGCTCTGCCTCCCCTCTCGTTCTCTGGCTTGCTGTCATGCTTCCTCTTTCCCTCCCCTTTCTCTCCTTTTCACACACACACACACACACACACACGCACACACACATGCACAGACAGGGGAGAATCCCTCCTGGAGGAACATCTTCCTCCTCCCCTCCCTCTCTCTCCCTCCTCCAGCCCAAGCCCTCCTTCTCTCTCTCACGCACACACACGTGCGTGCACACAAACAGGGTGGAATCACTGTCAGAGCCCCATGAAAGCTGCTGCTCTTTTACACATTTTATTGGGGCTGTGACAGCCCCTCTCCCCTCCTGAAAGCTGACAGTTGCCTTGCATCCAGCTGAGCAGCTTTCAGACAGGGAGAGGGGCTATTGTGTACATGTACAGAGAACCGCTAAAATGAGAGCAGTGGCTTTTGCAGCTCTTTTAATCATTCTATCTGGGTTATGACAGGATTCTGCCCTTTGTGTGTGTGTTTGTGGTGGAGGGAGAGAGAGAAAGAGGGGAGGGGAGGAGGAAGTCATTTCTCCAGGAGGGATTCCACCCTGTCTACGTGTGTGTGTGTGTGTGTGTGTGTGAGTGTGTGTGTGTGTGTGTGTGTTCACATGCTCAGGCAAGGGGGGAGGGGGTAGCAAAAACCACAGTATCCCGGTGCAGGGATTTACCATGGTTTTCATTGGGACGGGCAGGTCCGCCTGGAACCTGCGTTGTCCTCTATTGACATTGGGGAGCTTAATGTGAATTAAGATTCGCATTGTCTCGCTTCCACTCCACTTTTTTTTAACTCCATGGGGACACATCCTAACTGCCTTTTAGGTGCCTGTCTAGCTCAATCCAGAACTCAACAGCCCCTGCAGCATGCCTGTAAAAACTCATGTATACTTCTGAGATCTTCCCCTATCCAAGTAGAGAGATCTCCCCTTCTATTCCTGCCTCTTCTGCTGAGAATCCAATGCCTAAAAGCTTGAAGAGTTAAGCAAACTCCCCATAGATTATTCTCTGGCTAGCTCTGCTCAGAGAAACAGATCACAAGAAAAATATCTTGTTAAGTAGGGTGAACCCTAGTGCTCTGTTTGGCTGGATTTGGTACTTACTGAGGTAACTCCTCCCTCCTGTCACTCAGTCTTGCAGAGTCCCTGGGAATTTCTCCCACTCTTTTCAGCTAACATCCAATGCTTGCAAAGGGCCCAGGAAATATTTCCTGCCCTTTTTCCAGCTTGCAGAAGAAGTTTGCAAATGCAGTTTGCAAAGGGCCTAAGAAATACTTCTGCCCTCTGTAGCCTGTGCCCTGAATCCGTCACAGGTCTTCTTTTGGTCCAGAACATGGGGACATGCTTTCTGTTTGCCCCTATGTTTTGGATCAAGCTACACTGGTCTAATGATACACCACAATATTCATGTTTACTATGTACCAAATAAAGGTTGTTTCACTTGCAATCTGCTTCATCCTATGTGGATGAAACATAGTGATGCTGTGCAGGCTCTCGTATATTCCTTGTCATTAATATGGAGTCCATTATCTCCTTCTGACCCCTGAATGAGGTCCATTTCACAAGGACCCCTTTGACATCTCAGAGAAGTGAATTGGAATTCTTTGTTTTAGATACTGTAAGAAACAAATGGCTTGAGATTATAATACATTGAGCATTAGGTGATTTTGGTAGTCTCCTAGGGTGTTTCTGCACAGGCCCTTAAACCACATATAAACCCACATTAGATGCACATACAGATAACGTATAAACTTACCTTCCACACTGGAGGTCAGATCCAGGTCGCTTTTCAGCGGCGCTTCCACACATCGGCAGGCAAGACCTGTTCTTAATCAGGCCTTGCCACCAAAAGATCTGGCCTCTGGGAAGACCTGAAAAATTAGGTCTTCATCTGGCGCTTTGCTTTAATCCATTTTGGAAGCAGGACGCTTCCGCACACAGAGAGGGGAAGGCCAGATGTCCCGGCGGCCACCATCTTGGGGAGGGCAGAAGCAGACTGGTTTGCCTCCTTCTGCCCTTCCTGGTGCACCGTGTGCCGCCGGAAACACGTGGTGACTGGCAGCTGCATGCTCCAGTCCTGTGCTCCAGGGGTGGCATCAGCGGTGTGGGAATCTGGCTGCCTTCGGCCCTGGGTGCTCCGGCTTCCACACAGTACCTGGGCGATCTGACCGCCTGATCCAGCCTCACCGTGGCTGCCCTGAGCATGTGTGGGATAGATCCTGGGAAGAACTGATAGCCACAAAATGGATCTTTTTAGATTTGTTTTTCAGCAGCAGGTGCAGTGGCACCTCTAGGGTCCTGCTACCTCCCCAGTCCTCCTAAGCAGGGAGAATACATGGATATTGGTCACTCTTAATGTTTCTCAAAGGTACCTGGCCATGCTATGGAGGCACAGCCTGTATTTCATCTATGAGATTTTGGGTGAGGTGAAGACTGCCTCCCAGTTTATCCTTGCAGCTGAATCTGAACAATAGGAAGTTTCAAGTTTTATGTCTTCACTATGAAAAATTTTAAGAGCTGGTGCCCATTCAGGTTTTTGTTATTCTCATGATGCCAGTGATACCAATTCCTTGAGCTTAATATGATCTTTTGTACTAAGGAAAGAAAAGATTAGTTCTTAAAATGATCTCTGCCCTATCTTTTTTCAAGATTTTTGGTCTTTCCAGTAAGAATGATCTCTCTTGTTCTTGTGTCTTCTTGCAGTGATTTCAGAAATGTTGAGCTATGGACATTTTGTTCTGTAGTAGAAAAATCTGTCGTACAAATTCTTACAGTTTGAGTTGGAAATCTTCCCATATGGACATGGAAGGCAGCTGTAACAGCAATGTGGCTCTCCCTCCTTCTTGATTTTCATGTACCCTGATTGACAAAGATTGTTACACAGAGATGAAGGTCGGACCTGTTCAGAAATGGAAAAACAAAAGATAGTATTCCAACGGTCTGAAAAACCTAATGCAGCTGATGTTGAATGTACAGTTCAGAATGTACAGTATAGTTCAGGAGGTGGAAGGTTCAATAAATTTAACTTTCGTTAAATTTGCAGGACACTAACACTGACATGTTGTGTCACCTCCATCCACAGCTCTCTGGCGTGTGTGGTTGAACCCCAGATCCTCCAGTGCTGTGGACCATCTACTACTGTCCCAATCAGCAGCCTTCACATCCACTTCTGGGTGTGAATCTATGAGTAGGTTTGCAGCTACTGCATTGTAATTGCCATGGCAATGGTGAGGCATGTACCAAAGTTTGCTGTGACCATTGCTATGGCAAGTGAATGGTTGAAGACAGACTTTCTGCATTGCAAGCACCCTAAGTAATATTGGGGACAGCACTGGCACTCAAGCTGTGAATGCCGGCCCAGTCCCTGGTCTTAACTTTATTTTACCAAATAAATGGTGAGAATGTGAAGACAGTTAAATAGACGGTTGTTATGCATTCTTGGTATCAATTTATATAAAACTAGGAGGAATAGAGCAATGTTTCAGGAAGGTTAAAATTTGATGAAATGTATTTAGGGTGCTTATGGCAATTCCTGGTAGAGACAGGGAACTTCTGTATCAGGGCCTTTCCAAGGAGAGTAGACAATTCATGGAAAGAAAAAAAAAGTATAATGCCAATTATTTAAAAGTGATCTCATTCTGCCTGACAAGTGAAAATATCAGATTGAAGCAATGTCAGAGAAATGCTTGTAGCAGAAGAAAGTGGAGTGCAAATGCAATTAGTGTTTAACAATGAACTCCTTTTAAGTCAACCTGAGCATGGATATAAAGCAAGCCTACCTGATTAAATCTCCTTGGCCATTCAATGTTATCTTCATGGATGACAAAGACGTTCAGAGAATCTGTTGGGTCTGTCCTCCCAATCTTGACTCTCTGAAAGGATTGGTTTGGGAACGTGACCCAGTTAACAATGTCATATCCACCTTCTAACACACCATTTTCATCAAAGGAAACCTTTTCCCCAGCAGTGTTGTTAAAAGAGATGCTTCTCAGAAACATAGGAAGCTGGATGTGTGAAACAGTAAAACAAAATATTAATTGATCAGTTTTAAACATGCTCTAAATCTGAGATTGCCATAAAAATTTGATATACTCAAAGCCCGTTCTGCACTGGCCATTATTATGGATTATATTTTAGAATATGTATCCACCTGGTGTCTGCTGTCACCTGGCAGGTCTGCAATCCAAGATATATTCTAGAATAAGTCCCAAGGCAGAAAAGGAGTGGGCTTCAAGGAGTGAGTTGCTTTTAGTCTCCATGCTCCCAGGAAAATCCGCTGTTACCCCCTAAGTTGGATGTAGTCTTGTTTAAACAGGGGGCTTTCTGCCTCGGATTTTCCTCCTTTACACCTGATGTAGCCTGGAGTAAAGGTGTGTATGGAGATGCTTTGAGGCAAAACAAACTTAAATCTGGAGTATTTTTGGCATGTAGACACACCCTCAGTCTCACTTTGAAAACTTCCTCCTTCTTACACAAAACTGATCATGGGGAAATGTTCCAACAAATGCCAGAAGATTGTTCATCCAGAAGATTACCTTCCTTTGCTGTAGAAATTTTCCATCCTTTCTGTTCTTCTCTGATTGATACTTAGAAGTGGATGAATACATGGCACACAAAGTATGGGCCACAGCATATGCTGCATTGTAGATACTATAGCTGTGAGGAGTCATATTCATTTCAAAAATTGAACCAGGAAGAGATCCCAGGTCCTCCTCTCCAGTGCAATGACTTCTAAACTTCTTTGCATTCAATGCTTTAGGATAAAAACAGTCAAATGCTTCTGCCCAGAACTCTCTGATAAAACCATCTTCTTTCTCCAATGTCAGGGTCCTTTTTTGCACAAAGCTTTGGAATCCTGAAACTTCCCTTGAATGAACTGCTAAGGACAGAGTACCATGGATCAAATCAGTTTCCCAGTTTCTTTGAAATGAAAGTGTTGTGAAATCTATCTCTGCTGTCAAAAGCCAGACTTTAGCTTTTGTCTCCACTGTTACATCCCCATATTTTGCAAGGTATATTGTATTCCTCAGACAAACCATGGTTTGAATTTCACCATGAAAAATTATCACAGTAGCTGTGCTTTTCATGATATCGCTGGTTGTTTTCTTCCATTTTTCAATAACTGTTTCTGAAAGAACAAAATAGGGCAATTTTATGATAAAATCAAAGCAGATGCCATTTCTTGAAAATATTGGGATCATATTTTCTACAAATAGCTGTGCACTTTCTCCATGAAAAGCAGCCAGGCCAACCCAGGACCACTTGAAATACAGCAGTAACCGGACAATTGCTCTGTATTGCTTGAGTGCATTTGGAAACATCCAGTGGAAGAACTTGGCTTCATGTTTGTTGTACATTTCTGGGGCAGAGCTGTAGATGACCTGATAATAAAGATAAACATGAATTTGTACAGTTACCAACTTATTTGATTGTTGGATTTATATAAATTTATTTCTGAACAATCTTCATAGTTTACTAAAGGAATGAGCAAGTGCGACTTCTTTTTATACTGTTTGGTTCTACCACCTGTTACCAACACTGCTCCAGTATTAAACTGTAAGCGAATGTGGAGGGGGTAAAATTTGGATAATCTGGATTATTTTTGAAGCTCCCAAAGCACCAAATTTAAACCTCCCCAGGGGAATAGGTAGTTGGATCATTTACATAGGTTTTAAAATAACGAGGATTACCATAAAACAGAGGCAAAATCCATTTCAGACTCAAAAGCCAGTATTTCTTGTTAAATCATTACAAAGAATTTATTAGAAATACAGAAAAGAAGTTGAAATGAAATATAAAGCCATATCAGAAACATATTTCATTAGAACATTTAAAACAAAACAAAGATAAGCATGCAAGGACTTTAAACATGGCTAAATAACTAAATATCTTATATTAAAGCAGCTTTATATATTGAATTGATAATTTCAACTTTGGGAGAGAAATATACCCAACAAGGAGATAGAAAAATCACCCCTAACACTAGAGATATTCCCTGACCAAAAATCAAACAATATAGGAAACTATATGAATAAGGAGAAGGAAGGAGGAAAGGAATAAAAATCCAA
Organism: Aspidoscelis tigris stejnegeri; assembly: GCA_023333525.1. NCBI lineage: Eukaryota > Metazoa > Chordata > Lepidosauria > Squamata > Teiidae > Aspidoscelis > Aspidoscelis tigris. Next base: position 10,567,114 of record JALMGA010000009.1, read on the forward strand.
GAATCCGCTCTCACCACTGTGGAGAGAAAATTTCCAAAATTTAAAATGTAGCTCTAGCAGTAAAACTCCTCCCACTTTCTGTATAGCAAAAAGAAGAAAAAGGGGGGGAAATGGAGGACAGCAAAGCTTCTTCAGGTCTCTCTCTGTCCTCCCATGATAAAGAGAAGAAGACACCTTGGACTTATTTGGCGCCTGTAAGGCATTATAGGCCAAGATAAACACTTTGAACTGGATTCAGAAGGAAACCTATGCAGTCCAGTTCCAATATTTCCAGTGGCCACTTAGTAAATAGGATGCTGTATTTTAGATCAGTTGAAGCTTCTGAGACATCTTCAAATATAGCTTAGGTAGAATGTTTTGCAATAGTCCAGATGTGAAAGAACAGGAATCTGAGTCACTGAGACCAGGGCCTATTACTCTAAGGGTGCCCCTAGATACAGGTTAAAAGCTGAGATTCTCCCAGGACTATATTGGTAATTCCACATTTATTTCAGGCTTTTCCAACATACCCATGGGATATTAAGAGATGTCTCAAAACATCACTATTATGAGAAATCCTACATGAATGGAAAGTTTCCTGTAATAATGGCTGTTTAGGTCTGTCTGCTGACTCTTCTTCTTATTGTCCATTTTCCAAATACCTTGATGCTAGGTACAGCAAAAATAACAAAGTGAAAAATACCAGGATTCTACAGAGATAGATAATTCTGCGATTGCCTCCTGCTGCCTTGCAAGGGCAAGAGAAAACTGTGGGATCTAAAGAAGAATTGCCTCCTGCCATTTTGAGTGAGCCTCACATTAAAAGTAGTCATGCAAATGATCCCCTTAATATTGTTCTTGCTCAAGTTAATCTATTGTTCCTTGAATATCATAAAACAATTTGCTTCATGCTTATGAATCTTACCAGAGGGATCTTGTAAATGCTGAGGGTGGCAGCCATGGAGAGACCGATGTTTGAGTTTGGTCCACCAATGACTGCAACAAATCTGTTCTGGTCATCACACTTGTAGTTAGGGATGAACCTTCCCTGTGTGGACAGAATTTCCATGGAAGCTTGATAGGTCTGACTTGGATCAAAATTGTTGTTGTAGATATGGAAGCCCAGAGTGAGATTGCCTAAGAACTCTGGCTCTTCATTGATCTTCTTTACGGCAAATTCCAAGGACAGAATATGTTGGTAGATATGAGTTATCACCCTACAATTAGAATTTTTAAATAAATGTGAATGTGCCTATGATTTACAATAGAAGTGCAGTTATGTGTGTATGATTCCTTGAAACCATACTACATGGTAGAATTTAAAGCATATGAATCTGTTCTTTAAAAAGTTGTGCAATTTGGAGTTCCAGGTGAAAACAGGGCTTGAGAAACACCCCAGCAGCACTGCCCAAGATGAAACACCCTATAAGTGTCATTGGGCAATTCCAGCTGAGGAAGGGACAACAGAATCAGGTTAGCACTCAACTGCTCTGTAATTATTGCTTGGCAGCTGTGTTTGAAGAAGCTGGCAACTAAGGTGCCCCAACATTTCTGCTCAAAACAAGTTCCCCCTCTATTTTTTTTAAATTTAAGTGTAGACTAAAAGAATTGCAAAAAGATCAATATTACTGATATTGTAAACCACTGTGAACTACTTTGTATAAAACACCTTAAATAATCAAATAATAAATGAAAGAAATATGCCCTTCTTACTTGATATATGACATTAATCGATTATGAGGATGGTTTCTGAAATCTATCTTTGGATAAGCCAGAAGGATCTGAGAGATAATGACAGGGATAGTGAAGTCCCCTTCCTGGTAATACTGGTGAATAATATGCTTAGTCTCTCTATTTCTGCATGCAATTGTTGTGAGAGTTTGCACATCCATAGGGTAAAAGATTATTATCAGTGCTGAAAATAATATTATCTTACGCAAAGCATCTGGATACCAACCCATCTGGACTTGGCTCTTATGTGGCTGAAACTAGAACTGATCAAATAATCACCATTGGTCTATTTATTAGGGGAACAAAGAAATTAATAACACTTTTCAGATTTTCTAATTTGGTGTCATTTTTTCGAATTTCCACTGGAATTCCTTTGAGACCCAATAAGCTCTTAATACAATCCTGCCTTATGGGGTAATAATCCAGTATATTACCATCTACTTGGAAGAGAAGGATCTATATAAACTCTTGCGTATTCAGATAAACCTGCACTAGACAAAGTAATGAACCAAGGACTCTTTAGGGACTTTAGAAAGCTATAGGGATAAATTGCAATTTATTATTGGGTAATGATAGGGTATATAATTATCATCTTGGAATATTTTATTTTCTTGTGCTCAGATAATCTCATCTTGCCTTTCAAGGTTTTGCAGCAAAAGTCTCAAAGGATTTAAACAATAATATGCAATCATTTCCTAAAGGACAGTGTCTTGCACGAAGGATAATCTTTCATAGACTGTATATTGAGAACTTTGATTTGTTCAAATAGTGCCCCTTCAAATGTGGTAGCATACAAATTCAATACAACTGTTCTTTGAATGCTGTTCAGATCTTATCCAAATCCCATCTGCCAGTTATGCTTACAGGTCTGATCTGAATTTGTCAAATCCAGTCTGAATCCAGTCTGAATCTGCTTTGATCTGCTGCAGGTGTGACTAGGCAGTTGCTTTCCCACCTCCCCATATTCACAAATATAAAAAGCTTTGCAGGAATGACTAGAAGCATTCACTTAGCGTTCAAATATCAGTCTTTGAATATAGCCAAAGTTAGATTTGAATTCGAAGGTATGAATTTGAATGAATTCAGTCAAAGCTTTTCTAAATTCACTTTGGAATCATCCTAGGCTTTGTTTAGCTACTAATTGGTGGACTGCAGAAAGCCCCCCCCCCCCCCGCAATAAGTTCCCCTGGTGGATAGACCTAAATCTGAGGTATTATGATTCCATTGTCTGGCAAATATGTTGCTCTTGAGGTTTGTCCTTCCACACTTCCTAGACCCTTTCTGTATTTAGTCAGTGTATTAGACCAAGCTGTTCTCTAAGGGTACTTCAGCACAGTACCTCCGAAATCTGGATCTACTAGATCCGTATTTCAGAAATCCATGTTAAGGTAGATCCGTATCTAGTAGTACAGATCTACTAACACCCCTTCGGTCCGCACACACGAGGGAAGCACGGATTTGGATTTAGAAGTGTTGTTAACTGCCCTGAGGCCTTCAGGTATAAGGTGGGATAGAAATACAAAGAATAAAGAATAAAGAAAGAAATTTTGACTTTCTATATGACATACTGTAAAATCACAAAACAAAATAGTTAAAGAAAACAAAGCCATCTCATAAAGACATTCTTCATTAAAAATTCTATCCCAAATTTTATTGTTCAGTTACATGTTTTTATGATGTGACAATATGTTTGTATTTTTACATTTTGTATTTTTATGTCCTATATTTAGGGGAGGGGGGAATCTGCTTTAAATTTTTCAATTTATTCTCTTTATTAAATTTTCTCTTTTGTTCAGATCAGGTCTTAGGATTACAATATAACATTTTGGGCAAAAGACAAAACAAAGTAACCCAGCACTAGAAGCTAAGATGGAGAAGATCTCCACAACCACCATATATTTGCCTTTGGTGCTCAGGTAGGTTGGGACAAAAGACAACCAGACACTACAGAATAACAACATACTGAAGGTGATAGACTTGGTTTCTTGGAAAGTATCTGGTAACTTCCTTGATAGATAGGCCACAGTGAAGCTCAAAAAAGCAAGGAATCCTATAAAAACCAGGACAAAATAAAACATTGTATCTGATCCTTCGTTACATTTTAGGATCATTTGTTCCTTCTCTGAATGGAAGTCAAAATCAGGGAATGGAGGAGAGGTTGCCAACCATGTGGTACAAATTGTGACTTGAATGAAAAGGCAGGAAAGAACAATGGAGGTGGCCAACCTTCTCCCCACCCATTTCCTCATCACAGAACCAGGCTTGTTGGCCATGAAAGCTACAACCACAGTGATACTTTTGGCCAAGACACATGAGACAGCCACTGAGAAGATGATGCCAAATGCAGGCTGTCGAAGGAGACAAACTGTCTTCTCAGGCTGGCCCACAAAGAGCAAGGCACAAAGGAAGCAGAGCAGCAAGGAAATTAGAAGTGTGTAAGAGAGACCGCGGTTGTTTGCCTTGATGATGGGTGTGTTGTGGTACTTCACAAACAATCTCAGTACTGCAATTGTGATGGAAGAAAGCAAGATAGCTGTAGTTGTAAGTCCTACCCCAAAGGGTTCTTCATAAGAGAGGAAGTCAATCACTTTAGGTATGCACAGATCTCTGTTATTGTTGGGATAATGATCTTCTGGACACTGAAAGCAATCATCTGTATCTAGAAAAGGAAAAGTTGTGTTTCTAGAAATATTATACAGTGAAAAACCTCTATTAATGAGATATTAAAATTATCAAACAATAAACCGTTTGCTTTTCTTTGAAAGACACTTTGGAGTGTTCTGCATTGAAAGACCATGGTCCAAAGCAATGGGGCTGGACCAGTGAGGCCTGTTGTTTCAGACCATGGGAAGTCATCACCTGGAACAGGCTGTCTTCATGACTTTGTTGGTCCAGACCAGCATCTACACTTTCATGAGTTCCACGGTTAAGGTCTAGGAACTCCAAAGGACTAGGAAGAAAGTTCCTAAGCTTAGAGTCACTAAGGAAACCCATTTTAGCAGTGCACTTTGGCACACCACTAAAATGGGTCCCCTTGTAGGCAGAAACACAGGGACATGATTCTCTATATCTCAGTTTTCCTCACAAGGCCATGCTCGTCTTGTTGTAGGCCCCAGTGATTCAGATCAAGAGCATGCCATGGCTCGGTACTGCTTCCTGCATTCTACATTAATGTGCAGAAAGAATGTCTCTAGTCCCAAATAAGGGCCAGTGCAGAAATTTCAGGGTGCATCCCCATGGCTATTTTATAGTCTAAATTGAGTCCAAATTTGGGAAGGACCATCCACATGACTTCTGTAATCTGAATGGAATCTGAACTGAGGACCCAGCATGCCCATGCAATTTCTTATTCCCAGATTTTATGAGGACTATCCTGCCTAAATCCAAAGAAAAAAAGTCCTGATGAAAACAGGACTGAGTTCCCATTTTGGTGCCGTGTCTGTTTATTTCCCCTCACATGAGGATGATAATGGGCTATTTGGAGTGGGGCTCTAGTCTTCTGGCCAATGGCAGCCATCTGTGGGTTTCTTTTTACAGATGCAAAGCTCCTGTCCTCCCTTGCCAGGCTCACAATGCTACAGCCCCATTTGAAAAAGATGGAAAGGGGGGAGAGCTGCTTGCCTTTTAAAACATTTTTGCTGGAAATATTTGTGTCTTTTTGTATCATCAGAAAAGATACATGTGAGAAGCTTTGCATTGCTTTTAAATACTTGAAATCCTTTGAAATCCTTTGCAAACATACATAATATTGCGCTGTGCTCCATTCTTCACTGATCTGCTTGAGCACACATTTACCCATGATGTCAAAAGGGAGAGGTGTGAAACAGAAAGTAATTGCATAGAAAATGTTTTTAAAACTACCTTCAACAAGAGTTTTGCTGCCTTTATTGCAGGTAGGGTTTTCACAGGGGAGGGAGGAGAATTTAAAAGTCCCATTTTTTATGTTTAAAAATAGTCCCAAAAATAGTCCAAGCAGGACTGAACCAGGTCTAAAAAGGCTGCATGGGGACAGCTATATTCAGATTAATTGACAGGCACTCTATTTGGATTAAAAATAGTCCCCAAAAATAGTTCAAACAGGACTAATTCAGGACTAAAAAAGCTGCACAGGGACACACCCTCAAAATAATAAATTTTAATTCTGGATTTTAAATTCCTTTAAAGATCAAATGGCTTGAAATTAAAATACACTGAGCATTAGGTGACTTTGACAGTCCCCTAGCATGCATCCATCTTCCCTCAAATGCATCATAGGTATTTAGTCATGATGTGAAAACACAGCTTGAATTTCACCAATGAGACATTTGAAGAGGGAAAGGCTGTCAGCCACGGGTTGTGGTGAGTGCTTCTGAAATTGTCCATACAATGGAAGCTATGCAATAGGAAGTTTTAAGTTTACAATCTTACGGTAACGATAGTTGATTTTATGAAGTGGTGGACAGTCTTTTTTTCTTTTATTTTAATTTTCACAGTGCCAATGGTATCAATTCCCTACATATTAAGGCTCTGGGCTTAGTGTGATCTTTCACACTGAGGAAACGGCAGATTTATTTCTCATTGTATTCTTTGACCTTTTCTCAAGATTTGCTATCTTCCCAATAAGAAACATTCCTTACAGTTTGGTAGGGTCTTGGTATCCATTTTGTTCTTTATTAGAAAATTCTGTTATGCCACCATGATGAAACACAACAATAGGTTTCATATATTATGTGCAAGAAATACCTTACAATTTGAGGTGGAAATCTTTCCTTCTGGACATGGGAGGCAAATATAACAGCAATGTGGCTCTCCTTCCTTCTTGATTTTCATATACCCTGATTGACAAATATCATTACACAGAGAAGAAGGTTGGGCCTATAAATCAATGAAAAAGGAGATATGTTTATAGTACTCTGGAAAATCTAATGTGACTGGTGTTGAATGTGCATTGTAAAAGAGCTATGACAATTCAGGAGCTTGGTTGTTCCATGAATTAACTTCCTTGACAAAAATAAAGTTCCCATTCATGGCTTCTGGAATTTGCTTTAATTATAAAGGGTATAACTTGCTTTGTCCAAAGGTACAAACAAGAAATTGACACCAGATTGAAATAGCTAATTTTCAAAATTAATGGTTAGAAAATGTAGAGTTAAATGGACAGTTCATAGAATCATAGAGTTGGAAGGGACCTGTAGGATCATCAAGTGAGCCCCCTGATCAATGCAGGATTTCCGAAGCAATCCCAGACAGATGTAGGTCCAACCTCTGCTTGAAGACCTCCAGTGAAGGAGAGCTAACCACTGATTGCCCTTAAGGTCAGAAAGTTTTTTCTAATATCTAATCTGTATTGACTCCCTTGAAGTTTCATCCTGTTGTTTCTAGTTTTCCTATGTTGTGCAAGTGAAAATAGGGACAATCCCTCTTCCTGAATTCCACATTCTTGCAATCCCAGTTCTTATGCATTCTTTCTGTAAATGTACATAAACAAGGAGTAATGAGGCAATATTTCAGGAATGTTAAAACTATGATAAAATGGAATTAGGTATCTCTTTCCCATCCCTGGGAAAGAAGACAGGGAACTTCTCCCTCAGGGCCTTTCTAGGGAGAGTAGACAACTCAGAAACCTTATTAAGAAACTTCCTAAATATCAATTCATTGTTTATATTAATTACTTTGTTTACTGTCTTCTGCAAGATTGTTGGTCAAGTGGAATGAAGAACTTGTGGTGTTCTAGTTAATGCTGGGCTCCACTTTCAGTTGTCACTGTCCGTTTGCTATGCTAATTGGTAACATCAAATCCAGTAGTGAAAAATATTAATAACTAAATGCAAGACTGCCAATAAATATAACTGTTTTTCTACTTAAACTCAGAAAAGAGTTTACACATTGTTTAAGTAAAATCAGATATTTATTTTGGGAAAGACTGATCCTCTAACAAAAAACGAATCAGCTTTTTGAGAAAATTAATATCCAGAACACCAATGGTGAGAGAATGTATTTCTTATAATGAAAGATGTGACCATGGATATTGAGCAGATTTGGGGAAATTGGGGCTATATCCCATAAGGTTCAATGACCAAAACCTGCTTGGTGCTAGGTTACTTTTAAACATCATGGTCCTCCATAGCAAAATAATTTTAGAAAAATGTGTTGTTGCTGTCAGCTTAGAATGATATTTAATATTCCATGCAATGTTGAGCTATACATTCAAGTATCTTGAATTACAGTTAGATTTAATAAAGTTTATCAGCATTGTTGGCTATGTTTTGTTCTGTTCTAAATAAGTTCTTATATTTTACATTTTTTAATGTTGTATGCTCAAATCTGAAATGAAGTTAATTCCAATTATTCTGTTCTTTGGAGTCAGACAAATATAAAGATATTATGCTCATTATTTAAAGGGCAGGTGAAAATGTTGGATTGAAATAATGTTGCACAAATTTTGAAGTAGCAGAAGGCACAGGAACAGACCCAATTGATCATTGAAAATGAACTCCTTTTTACAGAAACAGAGCAGGGGTATAAATCAATTTTACCTGATCACATGTTCTTGGCCATTTAATGTTATCCTCATTAATAACAAATAAGTTTTTCATAGACTCCGTTGGGTCTGTCCTCCCAATCTTGACTCTCTGGAAGGATTGGTTTGGGAATGTGACCCAGTTCACAATGTCATATCCACCTTTCAACACACCATTTTGAGCAAAGGATATTGTTTCCCCAGCAGTGTTGTTAAATGAGATGCTTCTCAGAAACTTAGGAAGCTAATTATGGGAAACCGTTAAAAAATATAATTTGATCAATTTAAAATCTATTCTATATGTAAAGCTGCCTTCAAAGTTTAATACTTTTTATGCTGGGCTTTATTCTGGTCTGGATTATACCAATGAACAGCTCAATGCTCTGTGCAACAATTCCTATGCCATAAAGTCTTATCTTATAGAACAACATCTAACAGTGTCTTTACTACACAATGAAGTCACAACCTAGAACTTGGTAAATTCATATAAATATATCCAAGAAGAAGCATTTTGATCAATATTTCACTACTGTTACTACTCCACACAGTCTGGCCCTGTTTTACACTTTGCTCTTTGGAATCATATTTGTTCCAGGGAAGCAAAAATCAGGAGGAGAAGGAGACATCCACACAGGAAGTACTCCCCAAATGAATCACCAGCACTTCTAATGTAGATGAGCCAACTCAGACTGATCACCATGGCAACAGCTGCAGCAACACTGGCCACATACCCAGCCATTGTCATGGTGATTTTGATGCAATGCATGACTCTATCATTAATTTAATTTAATTTATTTATTTGCATTTTTATCCGGGCCTATACCCAAAGGTCTCAGGGTTGGCTAGAACATATTAAATGAACACCTTAAAACCAATAACATATTAAACATATCAAAACCATGACAGTGTCTGAATGTGGGGAGGAAATGGCTGTTCCTTTACTTAGCCAAAGGCCAGGGTAAAGAGTTGCATCTTCACAGCTCATCTAAACATATAAAGGGAAGGTGCCTGACTCCCCTGAGAAGGGAGACTAATTATTATTATTATTATTATTATTATTATTATTATTATTATTATTATTATTATTATTATTATTATTATTATTATTATTATTATTATTATTATTATTATTATTATTATTATTATTATTATTATTATTATTATTTCTACAGTGCTGTCCATGTACTCAGTGCTTTACAGATGTGAAACAAAATAGATATATTTATATAAAAATATAAAAACCTGCCGAGGGCGTACAATCTAAAAAAAATAATAGTAACAATAGTAGCAGATAGCAATTAACAAGAAGAACAAATAAGTAAAAAATACAAAAAGACTAAAACAACAATAGGCAGTATCTCATTAAAAGATCATCTACAGAGAGCCTGGAAATGCTTCCCTAAAGAGCGTGGCCTTCAATTCAGATTTAAAGGATGATAAAGATGAGATGGAACACAAAGGGAGGGGTTAATAGGTTCCAAAAATAAGGGGAAGCAAAAGAAAAAGGACGAATCCTAGACGGAGCAATATTAAGCCTGGGAGCCACCACTAAAAAGACCCTATCCCAGGTGTCCACCCTTTTTGCTCCTGTGAGTACAACCAGGAGGGCCTCACCTACATGTCTTAAGGCACAAGCAGGTCGATATGGAAGAAGGTGTTCCTTTAGATATTTGGGGCCCAAGTCATTTAGGGCCTTTTAAGTCAAAGTTAACACCTTGAATTGGGTTCAGTAGTTAATTGGCAGCCATTCAGCATTTGTATTTAGTAGTGACTTGGAAGGCTGCATACAGGAGTTATCAGGACTAGGGATGTCTAAGATTTTTTTTTGCATTTGAATTTGAGTCAAATCGAATGTCAAAATATTCAATTTGATTCAAATGTTTAAAATCTGAATGCACGAAAAAACTTTTCAAATCCAATACATTCGAATCTATCAGTTTGATGTTAAATATGAATTTGAAGATATGAATGTCAACAACATTTGTATGTGTTATATGTATCTGTATGCATTTTGTATGCATCCCATTTTATTCCGTATCCATCCTGTTTTCGGTCCGTATTATAAGCGCAAATGTGTACAGATAAGTATGATATTCATACAGATCCGTATGTATGAATGTTTTGGAACGTTCAAAATTCGTTAAAATGTTTAAATTCAAATGTGGGAGACTTTCTATTCGAATTTCTCCACATTCGATCTAATTTTGAATGTTTAGAACATTCATGAACATCCCTAGTCAGGACTGCACCAGCAGCTCCTGATGAAATTGTGGGAAATATTTTACTTCCCAACAACTTTGGAAAATTGAGTGTGCTGCTGGATGCTCTCAGATTCCCTGAAACATTCTGGGTCAGCAGCAGCGGTGGGGAGTGCAGATGCAGTTCCCCAGTAGCGGCTGGAGCCACTATCATAAAGTAAGCACCAACAGGCCTTCAGCTTCCTTTATTTTGATTTGCTGTTCAATGATGATGGCTTCTAATTCTTTCATCCTCCCACAGATCCTCATTTCGGCACCTTCCTCCTTTTACACACATCTTATGCACTACTGTTTCTGGGAAACAGCTCTACCAAATGTAGAATATTTGTTCCTCTAGAAGATTACCTTCCATGGTTGAAGACTGAGAAGTTTTCCTCCTTTTCTTTTTCTCTCTGATTGATGCTTGGAATTGGAAGAATGCATGGCATGGAAAGCATGGGCCACAGCATGGACTGCATTGTAGATACTATAGCTGTGAGGAGTCATGCTCATTTCAAAAATTGAACCAGGAAGAGACCCCAGGTCCTCCTCTCCAGTGCAATGACTTCTAAATCTCTTTACATTAAGCGCTTTACGGTAAAAACAGTCAAATGCTTCTGCCCAGAACTCTCTGATAAAACCATCTTCTTTCACCAAAGTAGGTGTCCTTTTCTGAACAAACTTTTGGAATCCTGAAACTTCCCTAGAATGAGCTGCTAAGGATAGAGCACCATGAATCAAATCAGTTTTCCAGTTTCTTTGAAATGAAAGTGTTGTGAAATCTATCTCTGCTGTCAAAAGCCAGACTTTCCCTTTTGATTTCACCATTACATCCCTATATTTTGCAAGGTATATTGTATTCCTCAGACAAACCATGGTTTGAATTTCACCATGAAAAATTATCACAGTAGCTGTGCTTTTCATGATATCACTGGTTGTTTTAAGCCATTCTTTAATAACTGTTTGCGAAAGAACAAAATAGGGTAATTTTATGATAAAATCAAAGCAGATCCCATTCTTAGAAAATATTGGGATCATATTTTCTACAAATAGCTGTGCACTTTCTCCATGAAAAGCTGCCAAGCCAACCCAGGACCATTTGAAGTACAACAATAACTGAATAATTGCTCTGTATTGCTTGGGTGCATTTGGAAACATCCAGTGGAAGAACTTGGCTTCATGTTTGTTGTACATTTCTGGGGCAGAGCTGTAGATTAGCTGATTTATTAAAAACAAACAAAACATTGTGAAGTACAGGAATTTCTACAATTTTATAAATTTCTTGATAGTATACTAAAAGAATGAGTTGAATATACAGGATGGGTACCATTTTGGTGGGAGAGACTGCCTTGGGTTTGGTTTGGTTCTACCACCTTGGACTTATTTCGCACCTGAACTCTGTAAAGCTTTATAGGCTATGATCAACACTTTGGATAGGATCCACAAGGAAGCACACAATCTATGCAGTGAAGTCACCATGTCAGTGGCTACTAGGGATATGCACGAATCTTGTAAACATTCAAAATCTGATTGAATTCATTTGAATGTGGACATTTGAATTCAAACAGAATGTCTACACATTCAAATTTAGACATTCGAACAAATTTTGAATGTTCCAAAACCTTCGTCTGAATGATTAAAATTATCCGAATGTACAGATACGTATGTAATACATACGTGCTTAAAATATGGAGTGTAAATGGGTTACATATGGTATAAAATGGGATGCATACAAAATGGGTACAGATGTGTATAACACATTCAAATCATTTTTTCCTGCATTTGGATGTTAAACATTCTCATCAAATCAAATTTGAATGCAAAAAAAAATTGTACACATCTCTAATAGCTACTAGAATGGATCCCTAGGTACATCTTCCAGGTCTGGGGGTGGGGGTGGGGGGAGGTGATAGACAGGATGACTCTAAGGCCAATTGCTTGGATTTGAGAGCAGGTGAAGTTTTACCCTTGTCTTCTGCCTGAGGTGCCCATAAGCAATTGGAGGGCCACTGTGTGGGACAGGATGCTGGACTAGATGGGCTATAGCCTGATCCAGCAGGGCTCCTCTTAGGTTCTTATGTCCTGTGGCCAGTTAAAAATTTGGACCAATTGAAGTTTTTGAATCATCTAAAATGTAGCTTTATGTAGATCGTGTTGCAATAATCCAGATGTGAGATAACAAGAGTCTGAGTCACTGAGACCAGGACCTGTTAGTCTAAGAGTTCCTCTAGATGTAGATTAAGACCTATGAGTTCCCCAGGACTATATTGAGAATGCCACCTTGGCATCATGAAGTGATATCTCAAACCATCGCTGTTATGGGAAATCTGAAAATGCCAGGTATTCTGTAATAATGATTGTTCACCTCTTTCTGCTGACTCCTTGTATTACTGTTTCTGTTCCATATACCTGACCAATAACCAAAAGGAGCAAAGATAACAAAGGTGATGGGTGTTTGGCTGATCTCTGGGTCTTCAGGACATGAATCATAGCAGAAGGAGCCAAGATAGACAAGTGAGAGCCTAAGCCCAGGATTGCCTCCTGGCATCTTGAGGCACCTCAAATGAGCTGTCACACTAAAGCAGTTATGCAGATGGTCCTCTTACTGTTGATTCCATCTGTTACTCAGAAAGGAGGAATGGATCTATGAAAAATGCAGGTGACCTGATTTGCCCCTGTAAGGAAGGACCATATATCCTAACTTGAGGCCCTTTTTTCACTTATCTGTCCTAGATCCCTACCAGTTGGTCCAGAATAATTAGCACCACTGACCCAGATCACATGGAGGGGTGGGCTAAATTAGCTTTCTCTGCACTGATGATGCTTATCTGACCCATACGTTGCGTTAGCTACAAAGCAAGTGCAAGCTTCACAGAACCCAGCACACAAACCTCCAAAGCATAGGTTCAACGTTGGTAGTGTGCTATGCAATGCTGCTTGAAAAGCACCCCTAGTAGTCCTGGAAACTAGAGGCATACTGTCTACATGCTTCCTGAATAAGGCATATGGTCCTCTTGTGGACTTGATTAAATAGGTCAACAAGTTGGTGTGTTTCATTAATTTGGTCATTGGCCATGATATATGTGAGTTCTATTAGATTCCAGAATCCCTGAAAGTGAAATATTTCTGATTGAAGAACATGGACTCCTGTAATTTGGCATGCCCAAATATATGAGACCCTAAAGTGGAAAAAAAAGAGAGAGAGGAAAATGCTCAGTCACTATGTTACTGCTGTTGTGGCTCAACTTGAGCACCTGCTTGTTGAATACCATAACAAAATTTCCTCCTTCCTTCTGGAAAAGTTCATCTTACCTGAGGAATCTTGTAAATGCTGAGGGTGGCTGCCATGGAGAGACCGATGTTTGAGTTTGGTCCACCAATGACTGCTACAAATCTGTTCTGTTCATCACACTTGTAGTTAGGGATGAATCTCCCCTTTGTGGACAGAATTTCCATGGAGGCTTGATAGGTCAAACCGGGATTAAAATTGTTGTTGTAGATATGGAAGCCTAGAGTGAGATTGCTTAAGAGTTGGGGCTTTTCATTGATCTCCTTTACAGCAAACACCAAGGACAAAATGTGTTGGTAGATATGAGTTATGACCCTGTAATAAGATTTTTTTTAAAAAAAAAGAAAAACATGAATGTGCCTGTGATTTAGAATAGGAATACAGTTATGTGCTGGAATTTGAAATTTGAAGTATGTGAATCAGTTCATTACGTAGTTCTGGCTTTGGACAACATGAGGAATTCCAGCTGTAAAAGAAGCACAGGACCACCCCAACACCTCTACCCAATCCTATAACTTCCTTTGGCAATTCCAGCTGAAGAAGGAGAAGCAATGTCATCCTTGCAGCTCTGCCTCAAATCAGTTGCTCTCTAATTATTTATGGACAGCTGCACTTGAAGAAGGGGCAGCTATGCCATTCCAGCAGGTCTGTCTAAAATCACCATCACCAGGAAAGTTCACCTGAAAAGAAGGATAGTGGAACTACTCCAGGAGATCTACTCCAAGACCAACCACTTTGTAATTATTACTGGGCATCTGTATATGAAGAAGGGGCAATTAAGCCATTCCAGCACCTCTGCTTGAAACCACTCTCACCCCCCCACTATCATTTAATTTTGAAGTTATTTCCATTCCATGCTTCCTTTGTTTAGTTTACTCCAACTACCTTTATAAGAACTGCAAATGAAGTTAAATGTTGCTAAAATTGTGAACCAGCTGTGGATTGCTTTAGGATCCTCAGATGGAAAATGCTTTATATAATTAAAGACTTTATATGTTTTATATAATTAAATGCATTAACATAATTCAACAATAAACAAAAGATCCCATTCTTACCTGATATCCACCACAAACTGATTATGGGGATGCCTTCTGAATTCTGTCTTTTCATAGCCAAGAAAGATTTGAGAAATAATGGTAGGGATAGTGAGGTCACCTGCCCGATTATATTCGTGAATTATAGGCCTAGGCTTATTGATTTTACATGTAATTGTTGGAAGAGTGAACACATCCATAGGAAGAAAGATTATTATGAGTGCTGAAAATAATATGATCTTACGCAAAACCTCTGGACACCAATCCATTTGGACTTCTCCCTTACTTGGCTGAAACCAGAACTGATCAAAGATTTACCACTAATCTGTTTAATGTAAAACCAAATAAATTAATAGAAGATTTAAGATTTTCTAGTTTTATGTCATTGTTCAAATTGCCAGTGGAATTCCTTTGAGATCTGGCAAGTTTTCAATACATTCTTGACTTATGGAGTAATAAAATATGACCACCTACTTGGTAAAGATGGTTCTTTATAATATGGTCTAAACTCCCTGCTTATTCAGATAAATCTGCACTATTCAAAGAAATGAATCAACAACTAGGAACATAAACTCTTCAGTGACTGCGGATGATAATTGTGATTTATAATTGGGTAATGATAGGATATGTAATTCTCATTGTGGGATTTCTTTTCCTCTGTTCAAATAAGTCTCCTCTTGTCTTCTAAGGTTTTGCAGCAAAGGGATAAACACAAAAATAAGGAATACTTTCTTAAAGGTCCCCTGGATGGTCTCCAAATGTTGAGAATACATTTTTCCATTAAATTTCATGGGAAAGCATCCAGAACATTTTAAAACATTTCTAAATTCACTCTGAAATAATCCTAAGCATTGTTTAGCTATTAATTGCTGGATTGTAGAAAACATAGTATACGCTAAGCCATTCCACTCCTATTTGTTCTGTTCTGTTCTGCAGTATTCTATACTATTTTTTTATTCCACTCAAATAAAAAGGTTTATGACATGATTGTGGTTTAAAATAGCATAAAATGAAAACACATAAGCTGACACAGTTCAGCGTTGTGGCAGTTTATAGCATATGAATGTGTGCCTTCAAGCAGGAACTTATTTGCTCCGATGTAGAAGATAATAACATACAATGATCATATTGGTGATTTTTTTTACTGATGTCATATCATTTCAAAGATATTTCTGTCACAGAAATCTGAAGGAATGAACCAATAATTAGGTACATAAAACCTTAAAGTAAAATAAGTACATATCCCAAAATCCAGAAACCAAATGGAAGACAGTGAGATTTCAAATACGCTAATATTTAGGAAAATGCTTTAAAAGTTGCTCAAAAATCCATTGCACTAACAAATTCTTAATTTAATCTCTTTATTAAATTTTCTCTTCTATTCAGATCAGGTCTAAGGATAATAATGTAACATTTTGGGCCGAAAACAAAACACAGTAACCCAGCACTCGAAGCCAAGATGGAGAAGATCTCCACAACCACCATATATTTGCCTTTGGTGCTCAGGTAGGTTGGGACAAAAGACAACCAGACACTACAGAATAACAACATACTGAAGGTGATAGACTTGGTTTCTTGGAAAGAGTCTGGCAACTTCCTTGACAGATAAGCCACAGTGAAGCTCAAAAAAGCAAGGAACCCTATGAAGCCCAGGACAAAATAAAACATTGTATCTGACCCTTCATTACATTTTAGGATTATTTGTTCCTTCTCTGAGTGGAAGTCAAAATCAGGGAATGGAGGAGAGGTTGCCAACCATGCAGCACAAATTGTGACTTGAACGAAAGAGCAGGAAAGAACAATGGAAGTGGCCAACCTTCTCCCCACCCATTTCCTCATCACAGAGCCAGGCTTGTTGGCCATGAAAGCTACAACCACAGTGATACTTTTGGCCAAGATGCACGAGACAGCCACTGAGAAGATGATGCCAAATGCAGGCTGTCGAAGGAGACAAACTGTCTTCTCAGGCTGACCCACAAAGAGCAAGGCACAAAGGGAGCAGAGCAGTAAGGAAATCAGAAGTGTGTATGAGAGACTATGGTTGTTTGCTTTGATGATGGGTGTGCGGTGGTGCTTTACAAACAAACCTAGTACTGCAGTTGTGATGGAAGAAAGCAGGATTGCTGCACTGACCAGTAACACCCCAAAGGGTTCTTTATAAGAGAGGAAGGTGATCACTTTAGGTATGCACATATCTTGGTTGTTGTTGGGATAATGATCTTCTGGACACTGAAAGCAGTTGTCTGTGTCTGGAAATGGAAAAGTTGTGTAACTAAAAAAGATTTATTGTAAAAGACTTTATTAGTGAGATATTAAATAAGCAAACAATAAACCTTTAATTTCCTTTGAAAGACACTTTGGGCCACTCTTCACTGACAAGCCATAGGCCAATTCAATGGGTCTGGACCAGTGAGTTCTACTCCTTAAGACCATGGCAAGGTGCACTCTGGAACAACATGGCTTTATTGGTCCAGTGAGCATCCACACTCTTAGGGTTGTCTGAGTTTCAGACTGACATCTGAGAATTTCAGAAGGCTAGGAAAGAAAGCTTTAGATCTGCCAGGGAACCTATCAGGAGAGTGTACACTGGTACACCATGGAATTCAGTCTTCTGTTTCTCTCAAACATGTGAGCATGCTTCTGTATATCTCTCTGGTAGGAACAAGGACATTGTGGACCACTGATGAACATGAATAATGAGGTTTACCCTGAACCAGATAAGGGTCTTTTCATTTGGAATATGCTTCATTCTATGCGGATGAATCATAGAACTGGTGGATGTGGCCTTATGTATTCTATATTGAAGAAAGGAACTCTGCACTCTCCTTCTGGAACCTGAAGAATGGGCCAGTGGAGGAAAGATTCCTTTGACATACTAGGGCAATGAATTTGAATCCTGTATTTTAAAATCCTGAAAGGATCAAAGGGTGACTTTAATAATTTCTGAGGTTTCTGCTACCTCCCCCACTCTCATAAACGGGGACAATACATGGAAATTGGACACCCCTGAGATCTATTAAAATTATCTGGTGATTATGAAAATTCACAGTCTGAATTAAGCCAATGAGATATTTGCTGAGGCAAAGACCGTGAATCACTGAATTTGGTGACTGCTTCCTATTTCGTCCTCCAGTCTTCACTATGGTCATTTAGGCGTTTGTTATCTTCATGATGCCAGTGATACCAATTCATTGAGCTTAGTGTGGTCTTTCACAATAAGGAAAAAGTAGATTCAGTTCACAAACTCTGCGCTAACCTTTCTCAAGAAATTTGCTGGCTTTCCAGTTAGCAAGGTCCCTCCCATTCTTATGTCTTCTTGACAGCAATTTCATGAATACTAAGCTATGGACATTTTGTTCTGTATCAGAAAACTGTGATGAATCATGACTATAGGTTTTGTAACTTCTTACAGTTTGAATTGGAAATCTTCCCATATGGACATGGAAGGCAACTATAACAGCAGTATGGCTCTCCCTCCTTCTTGATTTTCATGTGCCCTGATTGACAAATATCATTGCACAGAGAAGAAGGTTGCACCTGCACAGAAATGAGGCAAAACATAGTATTCTAGTGTTCTGAAATATCTACCACAGCTAGAGTTGAAGGCACATTTTTAAAGGGCTAGGAAAACAAGTGACATTCAGTAGTTTGTTTGTTTCAATAAATTTAACTTTCATGAAAAAGGGCATTTTTGTACCTACCTGGTCAGGATGCTCACATATGCTTTGATATATTCCATTTGCATGTTGCAGTGCTGGCTTCATCCCAGAGCACCATGGAGTGTGCAATAGCACCCCCAATTCTCTAAAGCTATGGAGCTTCTACTATGGTCCTGATCAGCAGCATTCTCACCTTCTTCTAGGTGCAGATCTGTGAGGAGATGAGAAGGCTGCTGGTCCAAAACTGTGAACCATGTTGTGATTGCTGGGGCAATGGTAGGGTGTTTGGCAGAAGCTACTGTGACCATTAGGATGGTGATTTAAATGGTCCAAGACAGTTTCCATTGCAAGCACTCTGAGGTAAGTTGGGGAAGGGGCCAACACTTGCAGTGTGAATGTCAGCCCCAACCCTGAACTTAACTTTCGTGGGATGGTATTGTTTCACCATCCCACCAAGTTGTGAACAAGTCCAGAGGTAAAGGAAGGAACTCATTCATTAGAATTGGTTTAATTTGCTTTTCCCAAAGGTTCAAAGGAAAAAAAGCCTGAAAATACATATTTTGTCAAAGAAATATCAAGAATATCCAGAGAGTTAAATAGTTTTAACACTTTGTTGGTATAAATATATATAAAATTAATATGAATAGAGCGATGTTTCAGGAATGTTAAAACTTTCATAAAATGAATTTAGGCCCTGCCTTTCCATCCCTACTGGAGACAGGGAAGTTCCACAGCAGGGACTTTCCATGCAAACAATGCAATGAGAAGTCTGGTTTATTGTAGTAAATAACCTCATAACTCACTATCCATTGTCTAAATTAATTACTGTGGTTACTGTCTTGAGCACAATCACTGGCCCAGTGTAAGGAGGTGCAGTTGATACTGGGCTCCATCCTCAGCCATCATTGTCCATTTATCATACCAGGTGAAAGTTCCCTTTATTTTCCTTACATATAGTATAGATGACATCAATTCCTTTAGTGAAAAATTATCATCAATAACTACTACTGGCAGACACTACCAATTAATTAATTAAACCTCAGAAAAAAATTAAAACCTTTAAAACAGAAATTTAATCTGGGAGAGATTTATCCTCTTGCAGAAAGATGACCTCAAGACAATTAAAATTCAGGGCCCCAATGTTGGGAAAATCTATCTCAAAGAATAAAATATGGGGATGTGGATTCCCAGCAGCCTTGGATAACTTGGGACTGATCCTATGAGGTTCAGCGGCCAAAATGTGCCTGCTACAAGGTTTAGAACATTTTCTATCCCATTGACTTATGTTGACTCACTAGAATATTTTGAATGATGCTTAGATTTTGATAAAGTTTATCAGCATTGTTGGCTATGTTTTGTCCTATTTCAATTTCTTCATTTTTTCATTTCATGCAACTGTATGTTCAAGCCTGAAATAATGTTAATTCCAATTAGTCTTTTCTTTTGATTCATACAAGCCCCCCCCAAAATACCAATTGTTTAAAGGTAATTTTGTTTCTCATGACCAGTGAAAATGTCAGATTGAAGCAGAAGAATGTGAGATCGATAAAAGTGATGTTTAACAATGAACTCCTTTAATGCAATATGTGCAGACATATAAAGCAAACCGACCTGATTAAATATTCTTGCCCATTCAATATTATCTTCATGGATGACAAATAAGTTTTTCATGGAATCTATTGGGTCTGTCCTCCCAATCTTGACTCTCTGAAAGGATTGGTTTGGGAATGTGACCCAGTTAACAATGTCATATCCAACTTCTAACACACCATTTTGAGCAATGGATATTGTTTCCCCAGCAGTGTTATTAAAGGAGACTTTTTTCAGAAACAGAGGAACCTGGACATGGGAAAAGGTTCAACAAAATATTATCTGATCAATTTCAAGCATGCTTTACAGCTAAGATTGCTTAAACGTTTATATACTCAAAGGTCCTTTCTGCACTGGCCATTATTCTGGGTTCTGTTTTAGAATATGAACCCACCTGGTGCCTGCTGTCACCTGGAAAGTCTCTTTCCAAGATATCTTCTGGAATAAGGCCCTGCATTGAAAAGGCAAAAGTCTGCGTTGCCTTTATGGAGAAAAGACACCTAAATGTGACCAGTTTTCCTCATTTCCAATTATACCAGCTGTCTTAAGGGTCTGATTATGATGTTGTTAGGAGCAGTGAACTGGGTATACTGGAATGGAGAATGTAGCTCTTTCCAGGCACAAATTCTTAAGTGCAGGATCTCCTTCAAAAGTGTATTCGAATATAACCAGCCCACACAGGTGAACCAAAAATACAACCAGAAAGATAAAGGGCATTTTTCCACCATGCTCCTTTAATCTGAATCTAAGTAGATCCGGATTAAGGGAAGTACCCAATGTGTTTCCATGGGTGGTCTAGCACCCAATAGGAATGGGTGACTAGCCTCCCTGCTGTGGAAACACCGGAGCACCCATTTGCAAATCCAGATTGACCCACAAGGGGTCTGCCTGTCACCCCAGGTGTTTGGGGGGACAGGGGGTGCAATCTCCAAAGTCCCTCCGAAGTCCCTCTGAAATCCCTCCGAAGTTGCCTTCGGAAGTTAGCAAAGGCTCCAAAGTCCCTCCGAAGGCAACTGCGGAGATTAGCAAAGGCTCAGAAGACAAACCACTTGCGAGAGCTTGCATATTAATTAGCTCCTTGTGAGCAGGGATGAGTCAGCCTCATTAATATGCACCTCTTTCCATGCCTGAAGGTAACAGTCTGCTTTGTTCTCCCTTTGTTCTTGGAGGTTTGTCTTTGGAGCCTTTGCTAATCTCCAAAGACAACTCCGAAGTAAATTCGAAATGGCTTTGAAATGACTTTGAAGCCGAGGTTTTGGGGCTCCCCCCCCATGGGTGCTCCTTCCCCTAACCTCCTCTAGACCCCATTGCCAAACTACCATGGAAACAGGCTCCCTTTAATCCAGATTTTCTGCCTGAAGACTCCATTGTAGACCCCATTGGCCCTGTCCCCAAAAGACTTATTAGCCCCTCTCGGCTTCCTCTGCCGTCACTCTGTTATAGCTGACTTTAAAAGTCCCCTCCACTTCCGGAATAAGCGTCCCCATGGTAGCCACGATCTAAACGGACTTTCCATCCCCATGGTAGCCGTCTTCTCTTTCCGGGCATCTTTCCCCCCCCCCCCCGCCCCCTCTCTTGTTAAAAGGAAAAATAGCCAGATCTCCATCTCCTGAAACAGCTTCCCGCCCCTAGCAAAGGCAGATGATCGCTCATTCATTCACTTTCAGTGCTTACTTTCACTCAGTTCTCTGTTAGAAAAGGCTTTCTGCCCACGCAAAGTCAGCGGCTGCAGGCATCGGCAGCGCAATCCTTCGCTCATTCTCTTTTAAGGCTTTCACAGATCACTTGATAACAATGTTGCAATTCTGAGCAATTCTGGCTCTTTTTACAAAGGAAAGGAAGCGAACCTGCTGCATTTCTCAGATGTGTGAATGCTTTTTGGCTGTGTGTGCAGGCAAGCAATCCCCGCCCCTTTTGCCATGGAGCGTCCTCAAGGCAGATATAGCGAGCAAAACCCACGAATCGCCAAAAGAGTGCTGGAACTCTTCTTTAAAGTGCACGTATTTTATCACGGGTGTCTCACTTTCCTAAGCTCCCTAAGTGTCTTGTAAAGCCTGGAATGGGGCCGCTCAGAGGCAAAAGAAGAGTTCCAGCAGACTTTCAATTGCATGGGGACAGGGCCATTAATGTTTCTGTAGACCATTAATGGGGTCTACAGAAAATCCGGATTAAAGGCCAAGATGTACCCATATGATCCGGATTTCCCTAGTGCTGGCGGAAACAAATGTGTCCCAAATGGGTGCTGTGGTGAAAATGGCTCTCTGGCTCTCACCCAAATGGGTCCTCAATGGGTGCAAAAATGGGTACTTTCTGCCGGTGGAAAAACACCCAAAGCTAAACAAGGTTCCTGTATTTGAAATAGTAGCAAAAAGGCTTAACATAAGGCAAAACATCAAAATCCATCAGCTTGTCAAGTTAGCAGTTGTTTGTTAATGTCAGAAAACCAAGTAAAGAGAGTCAGGATGATGCAAAAGAGTAAACTGTTGATAGGGTTCTCAAAGGGGAAGCTAAGTGCTGCAGAATTCTAGCAAGGCTCTTTTAATGAAAGTTCATCTGAGGACAAATTTGACAGCTAGTGTGGAAAAAGAGCAAAAGGAAGGTAGACTAAACTTTATTTACCTGAACCTAACCACAGGGAATCTAAACTGCTAAGGATTTCACAGAAATCGCACTTTCCATAGCAATGAGACTCTAGTCCAGTATAATAATCTACATAGCAGAAGATGGGAGATAGGGATGTGCAGGAATATTCAGAACATTAATGATCTGTATGAATTTTGATGAATTCAGACATTTGTACATGAATCAAATGTTTCCGGACATTCATACAAATAGTTCAGACATTCGTTAAACTGGAGAGGTGGGAAAGTAACTGTGCCAGTCACATCTCCTTGCTCTGGCCTTTGGCTAAATGTGGCAATTTCCCCCTACTGCACATATTATTGTTTTATATATGGTTTTATTTTAAATATTTTTGTCTTTTAAATATGCTGTTACATGCCCTGAGACCCTAGGATTAGGGCAGGATATAAATGTAAATAAATAAATAAATCTAGAGTGCATTCAACATAGATTGAAAGCATATTAAGAGTGGATTCAGGTCGGATTTGACACTTTCAGAGTGGTTTTGTTATGGGATACTTATCAGATACATATCTCAAATACATATCAGGTACATATTCATTTGTTTTGGATACATATTGGTATGAATTCATATGAATACATTCATATCAAATAGAATTTTACCGCATTCTAATGGGTCTATTTGAATAAATACAAATATTCTAACATTCAATTAGTTACTAACTGAATGCCAAAAAGCACATTCATACACATACTAAGGGAAGCTGTTGCTGAAGGGAGTGCAACTCTGCAATCCAACTGAACTGATCTGTCAAGAGCAAAGACACTCTGGACTGCAGGAGCAATCCAAGGCAGGAAGTGGCATTGGCAACAGATTCAATGTCCACTTGTGATCTTCCAGCAGGGATGAGTTCTGGCAAAAATGGACTGTGGATCCAGGTGATGAGACAATGTCCTGATACCCATACAGAAGAAAGGGGGGGTTGATCCTAACCATAATGCCACACCAGGGGTGGGGTGACATGTGAGCCATGTGACCTAACTCTCATCCATGGATTTTCTTGACAGAAAACGTGAGAACTTGGAACTGGGTGCAGAGATGTAAATCTGCATTTATCACTGTTTTAGTGACTTGTATAACCAGCTGTATACACATCAAGTTGCTGTTCACACCTACAGACAGTATGGATGGCTTTTTGATAGCTGTCTCTACAAAGACAAATGGTGTCTTTATGAGAATTGTACCAACTCAGACTAGATTCCAGAATCTGTCATTTTTTTCCAACAGACCAAACCTATGAAAGATGAAAAACCCTCCTTAATTCTCTTATGCTCATCTCCTATGTTTTTACTGAGAGGCAAACAGGCGAGTGAAGTCCTTTAAAAATGGGGTTTCTGTTTCAGGACAGGTCTCAGTATATCGAAATGGATTTTGTCCTTGGCATGAGGTCCAGGCTCTCTAGACTAATCCTCATGGCTTACAACATGCTCTGTGTACCACTGTGCCATGAAGTCAGATCTTATAGGACCACATCTAACAGGGATTTTACTGACAATGAAGACACAGCCTAGAACTAGCTAAATTTATATGAATGGTATTAGTATACAAGTCCAGGAAAGGAAAGACCAGGAGGAGAGGGAATCAACAACACATGAAGTGCTGATGAACTCCCCCAACTGGACCACTGGCACTTTAACCGCAGATGGCCAAGCCATAGCAACAGCTGAGGCAATGTTCACCATGGGTGTTTTTCCACTGCAGCCCTTAGATCCAGATCTAAGGAGATCCGGATCTAAGGAATGGGTACATTCTTTAATCTGGATCTAGGAGAGAAGACCCTTTAAACTTTCTTCTGAAAGGTCAGGAGAGAGCTATTGTGATTAGAGTGGGTCTATTCACCGTAGGGGCTACTAAGAAAAGAGCACACTACCTGAAAGGAAAACTGGATAAATAGGAACTTGACAGAAGGATGCCTGCTCACTCTTGCTTTTGTTTTGTCTTACATGTTTGTATATGCACTTTGAAATGATCTCATGACTAGTCAAATAAAGTTTATATATATAGATCCAGATTAAGGGAAGCACCCAATGTGTTTCCACGGGAGGTGTAGCACCCATTAGCAATGGGTGCTAACACCCCTGCTGTGGAAACAGCTTTGCACCGATGTAGGAAATCCGGATCCACCCCCAAAGGGTTGGTCCGTTACCCCAGGTGTTTCGAGAGGCAGGGGGGTGCAGTCTTCAAAGTGACTTTGAAGTGACTTCGAAATGACTTTGAAGTGGCTTCGAAGTCATTTTGAAGTCTGGGAGAGTCCCTTTGAAGTTGACTTCGAAGTCATTTCTTTAATCCAGATTTTCTGGCAGAAGACCCCATTGTAGACCCCATTAATGGGGTCTACAGAAAATCTGGATTAAAGGCCAAAATGTACCCATTAGATCCGGATTTCCCACACGGCAGTGGAAACAATCGGGTCCCAAATGGGTGTCGTGGTGGAGATGGTGTCATCCGGCTCACATCCAAATGGGTCCAAAAATGGGTACATTTTGACCGTGGAAAACCACCCCATGTGTTCCCTGTCATTACCATGGTAATCTCAATGCAATTTTTATTTTTTCACAGCTTTGGAAGCTTAGTGCTGCTGTATGATGCTCCTGGATGCTCCAAGGCATGTGGACACACTTCTCCAGGGGGCAATTGGAGCAACTTTTATAATTTAAGTGTAGACAAGACCTGAATTTCCTTCATTTTCAGCCACTTCATTGATCTCCTTGCAAGGACTTCTTGTACTTCTAATTGATCCAACCACCCACTAAATCTCATTTTGACACCTCACTCCTTTTAGACACATCTTCTGCATTACTGATTCTGGGATGCTGTTCTACAGTTATTCATGCAAGAGTTTACCTTCCATGGTTGAAGACTGAGAAGTTTTTCTTCTTTTCTTTTTCTCTTGGATCGATGCTTAGAAACAGAAGAATGCATGTCATGAAAAACATGGGCCACAGCATAGGCTGCATTGTAGATACTATAGCTGTGAGGAGCCATGCTGATTTCAAAAATTGAACCAGGAAGAGACCCCAGGTCCTCCTCTCCAGTGCAATGCTTTCTAGACCTCTTTACATTCAGTGCTTTATGGTAAAAACAGTCAAAAGCTTCTGCCCAGAACTCTCTGATAAAACCATCATTTTTCTCCAAAACAGGGGTTCTTTCTTGAACAAACTTTTGGAAGCCCGAAATTTCCTTTGAATGAACTGCTAAGGATAGAGTACCATGGATCAAATCAGTTTTCCAGTTTCTTTGAAATGAAAGTGTTGTATAATCTATCTCTGCTGTCAAAAGCCAGACTTTACCTTTTGATTTCACCATTACATCCCTATATTTTGCAACATATATTATATTCTTCAGACAGACCATGGTCTGAATTTCCCCATGAAAAATTATCACGGTGGCTGTACTTTTCATGATATCATGGGTTGTTTCCATCCATTTTCTCATTCCCTTGCGTGAAAGATCCAAGGTGGGTAATGTCATTATAAAATCAAAGCAGATGCCACTTCTGGAAAATACTGGAAGCAGATTTTCTACAAATAGCTGGGCACTTTCTCCATGAAAAGCAGCCAGGCCAACCCATGTCCATTGAAAGTGCAATAATAATTGGACAATTGCTTTGTATTGCTTGGGTGCATTTGGAAACATCCAGTGGAAGAATTTGGCTTCATGTTTGTTGTACATTTCTGGGGCAGAGCTGTAGATAATCTGATTATTTAAAAATCAATAAACAAAATATTAGGTTGTTGCATTTTGGATAACCTGAAGTTACTGACCCATCTTCAAATAGAGCTTTAAGTAGAATGTGTTGCTATAGTCCCTGTGTGATATAACAAGAGCCTAAGTCACCAAGGGTGCCTCTGGATGAAGGTAATAACTTGTGATTTCCCCAGAAATATATTAGAAAAGTTGCATGTACCTGTGGCATTCCCAATATAGCCCTGCAATATTAAGCATCACTATTATTGTAAAACTACCTGGAAAGGAGATAGTTGCCAGTTAGGGATAGTTGCCAGTTAGGGATTCTCACAATTTATATATATACAGTGGTACCTTGACATACGAGTTTAATTCGTTCCGTAACCTTGCTCTTATGTCAAATTGCTCATATCTCAAAGCAATTTTCCCATTAATCCATTCCAGCTCCCAAAACACCACCTCAGTTGTTTTTGTTATGTACTGTACTGTATTTACATACTCGTATCTCAAATCTTGCTCTCATCTCAAAGCAAAATATCACTCGCTCGGCGGCTTGTATCTCAAAACACTTGTATGTCAGGGCACTTGTATGTCGAGGTACCACTGTATATATATTGTGTGTGTGTGTATTTGATTCATATGTATTTGAATGTGAGAAAATTCACATTTCTTCAAATAGATCCCCTTCAAATGTAGTAGGGAAGTGCATGAATATTCAAAACATTCAAAATTTGATCAGATTCAATTGAATTTGGACATTCAAATTTGCAATGAATGTCTATAAATTCAAATGTAAATATTTGAATGAATTTTGAATTTTTGGATCTATTTGTTTGAATTATTTGGACATTTGTATGTGTACAAATGTGTACATACTTGCACACACACATTTTTCCCACATTCATACGCATTTGTTCGGATCAGTACGGAACAAAAAAGGGATGCATATGGGATAAACACGGGATGCGTATGGATGCATATGGGATGTGTAAATTCAAATCAAATTCCAAAAATTGCATTCGTGCACAACCCTAGAATGTGATAGGATTTGTACTTTATACAAATGTTCAATCCCATATGAATCCCTTACAAATGCATATGAATAGCATACAAATCCCATACAAATGCATACAGGTCCCATATACGAATCCCATACAAAGCTTCATACAAAACATCAAAACTTTCAATTCATATCTAAATGTCAATCTTCAAATGTGTTAACATTTGATTTGAACTCAAATGTCCAAATTCAACCTAATTCGGGTGAATTTTGAATGGTAAGAATATTTGTGCATGTCCCTATTGCCAGTTGAATTCCCAGGCTCCATACAGAAGTGGAAAGTGGGAAGAAAACTGAGAATAGTTATCCATGGAGCTGTCCATGCTGTCAATCAGGAATTGGGTTGATTCACTGGTACCCAGCAAAAAAATCCAAAAGTATAAAATAAACTTTTGTTTTAGAGGAAATCGGGGGTGGGGGGGTTTGAATATGTTCATATTAAAGAAATAGCCAATGGAGGAGGGTTGTGGGGCAAGATCTCATCCACTAACCAGGACTATTTGGGCACATGTTAGCAATTCTTCTACTATTTCCTTCAGTTGGATAGTCAGAAGTCTGTCATCTTGTTATCTTTCTTACTTCACCAAGTATGTTTGATATCTGGACCATGTATGAATACTGTACATTGTGATATCAATGGCTATGTTGTTGTTGCCCAACTTGAACACCTGTTCTTTGAGTATCATAACACAATTGCTCCACTTGCTTATGGAAAATATTATCTTACCTGAGGAATCTTGTAAATGCTGAGAGTGGCCGCCATGGAAAGACAGATGTTTGAATTGGGTCCCCCAAGGACTGCTAAAAAGCTGTTCTGGTCATCACACTTGTAGTTAGGGATGAATCTTCCCTGTGTGAACAGAATTTCCATGGAGGCTTGATAGGTCAGACTTGGATCAAAATTGTTGTTGTAGATATGGAAGCCTAGAGTGAGATTGCTTAAGAACTCAGGTTTTTCTTTGATCTCTTGTATTGCAAACACCAAGGACAAAATGTGTTGGTAGATATGAGTTATTACTCTACAATAAATTTTTTGAAATATGTGAATACCCCACAATTAGGCAGGTTTGCATTAAAAGAAAGGCAGCAGAACTATTCCATGAACTCTACCCAAGACCAACCAATTTGTAACAATTACTGGGCAGCTGGACTTGATGAATGAGCATCAGTGCCATTCTAGCAGCTCCACTCAAAACCACTTCCCCTTCTCACTTTTTTAAAAAATAAAATTAAATATTGCTGATATAGTAAACCACTGCAAATACATTGTTATAAAACACATTGAACAATTAATAATAAAGGAACAAAATAGGCCATCCTTACTTGATATCCAGCACTAATCGTTTATGAGGATGCCTTCTGAAATCTATCTTTGAATAAACAAGGCGGATCTGAGAAATAATGAGAGGGATATTGAGATCACCTGCCTCATGATACTGGTGAATAATAGGCTGAGGCTCCCTCATCTTACACACAGTTGTTGAAAGAGTGGACGCATCCATAGGGAGAAAGATTATTATTAGTGCTGAAAATAATATTATCGTACACAAGAATTCTGGAAACCAATCCATCCAGACTTCCCTTTCTTGGCTGAAAGGAGAACTGATCAAAGAATCACCACTGTTCTCTTAGTAGCAGTTTTAAGATTTTCTGGTTGGATGTCATTTTCCAAATTTCCACTGGGTTTTCTTTAAGACCTGGCAAGCTCTTAAAAGAGTCCTGGTTTAAGGGATAATAAGCCAAGAGATTACCATCTTCATGAAAGACAATTTTCTATAATCCACAAATGGTGGCAGATTTTGCTTTTCCACACTCTGTAACCTGGTGCAAACTCATACTTTATAGGATAAACAAAGTAATGACCAACGATAAGGAATTGAAATATTTAGGGACTTCAGCAGTTTACAGAGGAGAACAGTGATACATAATTGGGTAATGATAGGGTATATAATTATTAACTTGGCATATGGTTTTATTCCTCAGCTCAGATGAGTTTCCTCTTGTCTTCCAAAGGTTTGCAGCAAAAATCTCAAGGGATAAACAGAAAAATAAGGAATCAGTTCCTAACCTTGCACTTAGAATAGTATTTAATAGTCTCCTCATACTGAAAACCTAAGCATACAATATTGGATTTCTATTATTTTACAATTCTCAAAAGTGGAAGGGAGGAATGAGGAGGCATTTGATGCTTTCCCAATGATTGTATGTGACCACCATTTGAACCTGAATAATTGTAAGGAGGTGAGGGGCAGACCAACAAAGCCTATGCTCTTATATAACTTTTTCCTATCCAATATTAGTTCAGCTTCTCAAGAAGGTGGAAATGGGAGAGACTTATTATGAAAAGAAATTGCCACAGCAGGTTATGAGAAATGATTAACTACGTTACAATAGAGACATCTTAAAATACACTAATTTGCTGTCTCAAAACCTTTTAAAATTAACTCTGAAATCTTCTGAAGATTTTTGGCTATTAATTGGTGAAAGTCTGAAAGCCACTCCACTCCATCCTATTAAGATGTAGAGGAAAATACCAATATCACATTGGTGGTGTATTCTTATGACCCATGCTTAGAATAATAAAATTCATTTTTGTACTTATTCTTCCTGTTCTTCACATTTTTCATTTTATTACATTCTCTCTTTTGTTCAGATCAGGCCTAAGAATAATAATGTAACATTTTGGGGAAAAGATACAACACAGCACTAGAAGCCAGGATAGAAAAGATCTCCACAACCACCATATATTTGCCTTTGATGTTCAGATAGGTGGGAACAAAGGACAACCAAACACTGCAAAATAACAACATACTGAAGGTGATAGACTTGGTTTCTCAGAAAGTGTCTGGTAAGCCACAGTGAAGCTCAAAAAAGCAAGGAATCCTATGAAGCCCAGGACAAAATAAGACATTGTATCTGACCCTTCATTGCACTTTAGAATAATTTCTCCCTACCCATTTCCTCATCACAGAACAAAGTTTGGTGGCCATGAAAGCTAGACACAGCTACTGAGGAAATTTGAAACATCAAAATGTAGCCAAAATGTACCCCTTTACATCTTCACAAGATCAACAACTCCATCTCACAAGCCTTCTGGATTGGATGTAAAACACTAGGGTCATACCTGCATCTATGGTGGCATAGCCCTTCTATTTAAATGGTTTGGGAAATGATTAATGAAGCCATTTGTACTATCATCTCGCAGAAATTTGCCCTACCTCCTGAAATGGTTTTTCAGTTTTATTTTAAAACCTGCATATATGATTTAAGCATACTGAATTAGTTAAAACTCTAATAACCGTGGCCAAGGGTGAAAGTGGAGAAGTCAATGGCTTACTTGAACATGGAGCTTAAGAATAAGTGAATTTATAATAGCACAGCAATTTAAGCCACAGGCTATGGAACATCAAGCAGAATTTCTGGGAAAAAAAAGGTTGCCTTTGGTTATTTTATCACAAACAGACTGTTCCTTGAAATGAACCCCATCTTATTTCATTGTACCTGTGAAGTCCAAACTATTAACATTATTTCCAAGTTTAGAGCTTTAGCATGCTTTTAAGAGTTTAAGTGGACAATGTAATAAGTTAGCCCATCCTGTGGCTCTGTTAATATATTATTGAAAGTTACTTTATTATGTTTTATATCTGGTTATTTCTGAATATGTTGTAATTTTATATCAGCTTTGTATTGTCAATAAAATCAAAAATACAGAACAAAATGTAGCCAAAGTTTATGAGGTATGGTTAGCTATGTTACGATAGAGATGACTTATAATACCCTAATTCGGCATATAATAAAAATATTTATTTCTTTAAATTAAAAGGGGAAACATCCAATACATTTGAAAACCTTTTAAATTCACTTTGAAAACATCTTAAACTTTGTTTAACTATTAATTGGTGGATTGCAGTTATTCCACTTCATTCCTTTAAGACATAGAAGGACCTAACACACAATTAAGGCACTGGTGACCTACCAATTTGTAAACCTTTCTATCACAGAGCTCTCAAGAATTGGGTCAGAAATTAGGCACTCACAACCTTAAAGCAAAATTAGTACATCTAAAAAGCAGAAACCACATTGACTACAATGAGTTACCCTATAGTTTTATGTTTTACCTTAAAAGTGACTCAAAAATCTCTGACACTATTTCAAATTATTCTCTTTATTAATTTATCTCTTTTGTTCAGATAAGGTTTAAATATACTGATAATGAAACATTTGGGGGGAAAGATAGCAACCCATTTGGCATTGTTATGAGCCATGGTTAGAAGAATACGTGTCTTCTTCTTCAACTTTTTTCAATTTATTCTCTTTATTAAATTTTCTCTTTTGTTCAGATCAGGTCTAAGGATAATAATATAACATTTTGAGGAAAAGATGCAAAACAGTAACCCAGCACTAGAAGCCAAGATGGAGAAGATCTCCACAACCACCATATATTTGCCTTTGGTGCTCAGATAGGTGGGAACAAAAGACAACCAAACACTGCAAAATAACAGCATGCTGAAGGTGATAGACTTGGTTTCTTGGAAAGTGTCCGGTAACTTCCTTGATAGATAGGCCACAGTGAAGCTCAAAAAAGCAAGGAACCCTATGAAGCCCAGGACACAATAAAACATTGTATCTGACCCTTCATTACATTTTAGGATCATTTGTTCCTTCTCTGAATGGAAGTCAAAATCGAGGAATGGGGGAGAGTTTGCCAACCATGCAGTACAAATTGTGACTTGAACCAAAGAGCAGGAAAGAACAATGGAGGTGGCCAACCTTCTCCCCACCCATTTCTTCATCATGGAGCCAGGCTTGGTGGCCATGAAAGCTAGAACCACAGTGATACTTTTGGCCAAGACACATGAGACAGCCACTGAGAAGATGATGCCAAATGCAGGCTGTCGAAGGAGACAAACTGTCTTCTCAGGCTGACCCACAAAGAGCAAGGCACAAAGGAAGCAGAGCAGCAAGGAAATTAGAAGTGTGTAAGAGAGACTGTGGTTGTTTGCTTTGATGATAGCTGTGTGGTGGTGCTTCACAAACAATCCTAGTACTGCAACTGTGATGGAAGAAAGAAGAATAGCTGCAATGGTCAGTCCTAGTCCAAAGGGTTCTTTATAAGAGAGGAAGTCAATCACTTTAGGTATGCACAGATCTCTGTTATTGTTGGGATAATGATCTTCGGGGCACTGAAAGCAGTCATCTGTATCTGGAAAAGTAAAGGTTATGTTTATTGAAATGAAATGGTGTAAAAAAATGTAGTTGTGATATATTAAACAAACAATAATTCATTTGCTTTTCTTTGCAAAAGATTCTTAGATCTGTGCTGCACTATAAGACCATCACTGTGGTCCAAATCAGTGGGGTCTGTACCAGTGAGGTCTACTGCTTCAACGAATCATAACAATAGGTTTTATAAATGCTTACATTTTGAGCTGGAAATCTTCCCATCTGGACATGGAAGACAGTTATAACAGCAATTTGGCTCTCCCTCCTTCTTGATTTTCATGTACCCTGACTGACAAATATCATTACACAAAGAAGAAGGTTGAACCTATACAAAAATGGGAAGAAGAAAAAAAGGTAGTTTTCTAATGTTCTGAAAAATCTCATGTGGCTATGGTTGAATGGTTAGGAAAACAAGTAAAATCCAGGCTTTTGATGGTTCCATGAATTGTTCCATGATGGTTCATGCACCTATCAGTCTAGGATACTCACAGATGCTCAGAGACATTCCTTCTGAAGTGCCGCATCTGTCCCACGCTGTCCCAGATGGTGTGATAATGTTCCTGTTCCTCCAAGACTGTGGAATATCTAAAAAGATCTCCATAAGAACCATTTGCATCCACTTCTGGGTGCAAATCTATGGCAAGGTGTGGGGGGCTACAGCTGCAGAAATGCTCACCATATTGTGATCACCATGGCAATGGTAGGGCGTTTAACAGAAGATGCTGTGACCATTACTATGGCAATTCCAATTGTTCAAGATGGACTTTCTGCATTGCAAGCATCCTAAATTAAGTGACAGACAGTGTGGACACTTATGGTGTGAATGCTAGCTGGGGCTCTGAAATTAAATTTACTGGCATCTTAATGTTTTACCATCCCACTTTTTTGAATTTAAATTAGAATTCTTTTAATTTGCTTTTCCCAAAGGTTCAAAGAAAAAGCTGAAAAAAGATTGAAAATATATTTAGTAAAGGAATGGCTAGAATACAAAGACAGTTCTTAACCATTCTTGGTATAAATGTATATAACACTAGGAAGAATAGAACAATGTTTCAGGAAGGTTAAAAATTTGATGAGATTGATTTAAGGCGCTCATTTCCATCTCTACTGGAGACATGGACCTTCTGCATCAGGGCCTTTCCAAGGACAGTAGACAACTCGGTCAGAAGTCTGGGCTATTTTATTATGAAACTTCCTAAATAGTTAACCATTGTCTACATTAATTACTCCAGCAAGATGGTTGGCCAAGTGGAAGAAGGTAGGTAGCATCCTGCAGTTGACACTGGGCTCCACCTTCAGCCATCATTAGCCATTTGTTATATCAGTTGGAAATTCTTTATCAATTCTTTTCTGATACCATTAGTAAAAAACAATTATCAATAATTTCTACAGGATCAAACTGCCAATGTATTTATTTATTTATCCTCAGAAAAAGAAATAGTTTGAATGCCTTTCCAAGGAAAGAGTAGAGGTATAATCTAGGAGAAGTTTATCCTCATGCTAAAAATGTATCTCAAGAAAAATAATATTTGGGATCACAATATTTGGGAAACTGATTACTAATAATAAAAGATGGATTGTGGATTCCCATCAGCCTTGGGTAACTTGAGATTGGATTCTCTGGGGTCCAGTGGCCCAAAACTGCCAAGTTTTAGAGAAACCTGTCCTTGCTGTCATTTGAGAATATTTAATTCGTCTCAAATGCAAATGCTATTGTTTTAATACATACTGTTATTGTTCTAACAATGTTACCCTCCTGGAGACCCCCCAGGTATAGGGCACGATAAAAAAAGTAAGTGAGTGAGTGAATGAGTGAGTAAAATAATAAATAATAAATGTAATGTTGATTTATTTTGACTGACTAGAATATCTTGAACTGCATTGAGTTTTCAATAAAGTTTAACAGCATCATTGGCTATGTTTTGTTCTATTTTCAGTTCTTAAAATTTCCTTTTTATGGCGCTCTGTGCTGAAATCTGAACTATTGTTAATTCCCATTATTCTATTCTTCTGATTCATACAAAACTAAAGGTATTTAAAGGTAATTTTGTTTCTCCTGTCAAGTGAAAACCACAGAAATACTTGTAGCAGAAGAAAGTGGAGGGTCAAATGAAATTGGTGTTTAACAATGAACTCCTTTTAAGTCAACCTCAGCATGGATAGAAAACAACCCTACCTGATTAAATGTTCTTGGCCATTCAATGTTATCTTCCTGGATGACAAAGACGTTGTTCAGAGAATCTGTTGGGTCTGTCCTCCCAATCTTGACCCTCTGAAAGGATTGGTTTGGGAATGTGACCCAGTTAACAATGTCATATCCACCTTCTAACACACCATTTTGATCAAAGGAAACCTTTTCCCCTGCAGTGTTATTAAAAGAGATGCTTCTCAGAAACATAGGACCCTGGACATGGGAAACAAACAAAATATTGCTTCATCAATTTCAAACATTTTCTACAGGTATGGTCACCTTAAAATTTTAAATATCAAAGTCATCAGTCTGCAGTCGGTTGACAATGTCAGAATTGTGAGTAAATACTGCAAGAATGGTGAAAAGCTATTTTTCTGGTAGGAATCTCAGTTTATAAGCTAACTGCATCTCTGCTGCAGGCCCAGCCATTGCCATGGTGATGTCAGTGAGATGCATGGCTGTGCAGATGTAGTTGTGCTGCCCTGCACCCATGCAGCATTTGTATTTGGAAGAGGGTGTGTACGCCGTACACAAAAGTGATCAGGACCACACAGGCAGCTCCTTGTGAAGTTGTGAAGAAGCTTTTACTTCTCCATACCTTTGGAAGTCCCAGACTGATGCTGAACACTTCCAGATGTTCTGGAAACTCTAGGATAGCAGTCGTCAAAGGGTGTGTGGATGTACTCCAACAGAAGTGGATGAAGCCACTACTAAAGTGTGAAAAGGACCTCAACTGACTTCATATGCAGTCATTTGTCTGACTTGCCTTCCAAGAATTGCTTCCTCTATCTAATTCATCCTCCCACCGATTCTCATTTTGACAACTGCCTCCTTTTCCACACATTTTTTGTAATACTTCCCTGCAATTGAGTAAACTTGACTTAAGATACTATGATTTACTGGGAAAAAAAATCTTGGTCATATATATTTTAATTTTTTTTGTCTCTCATTTAAATCATTTTTGTCTGTTTTTATGTATGATCTTTTGTGTTTTTAGACTGAAATAAATTTGATTTGAATTGTAATACTGATTTTGAGAAACAGTCCTAACAAGTCCAGATTTATTTATCCAAGTGATTACCTTCCATGACTGCAGATTGAGATGTTTTGCTCCCTTTCCTAAGTGGTGCTTAGGAATGGAGGAATGCAGGGCACGCAAAGCATGGGTCACAGCATGAACTGCATTGTAGATACTATAACTGTGCGGAGTCATGTTCATTTCAAAAATTGAAGGAGGAAGTGACCGCAGGTTCTCCTGTTCACTGCAAGGATTTCCAGTCTGCTTTGCATTCAGTGCTTTAGGGTAAAAACAGTCAAATGCTTCTGCCCAGAAGTCTCTGATAAAACCATCCTCTTTCTCCAAAGTAGGGGTTCTTTTCTGAACAAACTTTTGGAATCCTGAAACTTCCTTTGAATGAACTGCTAAAGACAGAGTACCATGGATCAAATCAGTTTCCCAGTTTCTTTGAAATGAAAGTGATGTGAAATCTATCTCTGCTGTCAAAAGCCAGACTTTCCCTTTTGATTTCACTGTTACATCCCAATATTTTGCAAGGTATATTGTGTTCCTCAGACAAACCATGGACTGAATTTCACCATGAAAAATGATCACAGTGGCTGTGCTTTTCATGATATCATTGGTTGTTTTCTTCCATTTTCTCATAACCTTGGGTGAAAGAACAAAATTGGGCAATTTTATGATAAAATCGAAGCAAATACCATTCCTGGAAAATATTGGAATCATATTTTCTACAAATAGCTGGGCACTTTCTCCATGGAAAGCAGCCAGGCCGACCCAGGACCATTTGAAGTACAACAACAACTGTAGAATTGCTTTGTATTGATTGGGACCAGTTGGAAACATCCAGTGGAAGAACTTGGCTTCATGTTTGTTGTACATTTCTGGGGCAGAACTGTAGATGATCTGATTTATTAAAACAAATAAACAAAACATGGTGAAATATGGGAATTTTTTACAATTTCCACACCTATTTAATTATAGACTTCCTCAGGAACTTCCTAGTTTATTAAAATAATGAGATGAATGCAGAGGAGAAATACCTACTGGTTGGTAGAGACCACCTCAGGTTCAGAAAGTCAACATTAAACATGGTTTCAGGGGAAAAATGTCTAAATTAGAATGTTATTAAATCCAATTCAAATTTGAATGTCAACATTTGCCAGATTTGAATCAGATGTTTGAATTTTTGAATATTTGTGCACATTCCTAGTAACAGTTACGGGACAGTCTGTCTGCTGCCTAAGCTTTACCTTCTTGGGTTTTTTTCTTTTCCTGATTTTATTTAGTCAATATTCAAAATAGCTTCCATCAATGTACACAATAAACCACTTATCAATAACTTTACTAATATAAAGTATAAACATTTTAAACATTTTAGTTCATTCCATGACACTATCTCTTTATTCATCCTTTGGTGTCCCCTTCTTCTTTTGATTTCAACTTTTCCAAGCATTGGAAACTTTTCAATTGAAAAAAAATCAGAAAGAAGTTCATTTAGAAATTTAGAAAGTCTTAGAAGTCCTTCATTGAATGCTACAGAGAAGAGGAGATCTTTGGATCTGAGATATAAAGAGGATCTGAAAGTTATTATTTTAGTTTATATACATTCTACATGTTTTATATTTGCTTATGTTTGTTTCTGTTACAATTGGAGTACTAAAACTTAATTTAAAAAAAGAAGTTCTGAAAGTGAAATACTCCTGATAGAAGAGAATAAACTCCTGCCATAAGGCACATTTGCCCACATGTATGAGACTCTGAAACTAGGGTGAGTGGGGAAGCTCCCTTGCTTCAATAAGGATGTTTGATACCAGGAATACTCCCCATTCTAATATCAAAGATTATATTTTTCTTGCTCAGCTTAATCTACTGTTGGACATACTGTATGTAGGCTTTCATGGCCAGATTCAATCTCATTTGTAGAAGTTTCTGGGCTGTTATGCCATGTTCCAGGTTTCTTCTGAGAACCTTTACTTGCCATGAAAGCGTACATACATCCATTGGAAACTTCTAAGGGGAGGAAACCTACAAAGACATCAGACTTTTGGAAGGTCTTCACAAGAAAACGTTCTCAGAAGGTGAAACCTGGAACATGGCATAACAGCCCCAAAAGGCAACAAATGAGATTAATCTACTTTTCTTTGAATGTTGTGACACAATTTGCAAATTTCACTTATGGAAATTTTATCTTACCTGAGGAATCTTGTAAATGCTGAGGGTGGCAGCCATGGAGAGACAGATGTTTGCGTTTGGTCCCCCAATGACTGCTAAAAAGCTGTTCTGTTCATCACACTTGTAGTTAGGAATGAATCTTCTCCGTGTTGACAGAAGTTCCATAGAGGCTTGATAGGTCAGACTTGGATCAAAGTCATTGTTGTAGATATGGAATCCTAGAGTGAAATTGCTTAAGAACTGGGGCTTTTCATTGATCTCCTTTACCGCAAACACCAAGGATAAAATGTGTTGATAGATATGAGTTATTACCCTGTAATTAGATTTTTTAAATAAGGGTGAATGTGCCTATGATTTGGAAAAGAAATATAATTATGTTTGTCTGGTTCCTTAAAACCATGTTACATGCTGGTTTCAAGAACCTTGAATCTGTTCTTTAAGTAGTTTTGGATTTAAGGGAAATGAATGAAGTTTCACCCTACAGTTATCTCTGCTCAAATCCAGTTCCTCCTCTATTTTTAAATTTAAATTGATTTCCTACCCATTTTTTCTTTTTTTAATATACTCCAGATACCTGCAAGAGTACTGCAAAAAGTTAAATTCCTGATATTGTAAGCCAATTGTGTGAACTGCTTTGGTGTTAAATGTTTTGAATAATTAAATAATCAAGGAACAAAATATGCCATTCTTACTTGATATCCAGCAATAATCGATTATGAGGATGACTTCTAAACCCTAGATCTTCATAGTGAAGAAAGATCTGAGAAATAATGACAGGAATAGTGAGGTCACCTGCCTGGTAATACTGGTGAATAATAGACTTAGGCTCTCTCATATTACATCTGATTGTTGGAAGAGTGCACACTTCTATAGGAAGAAGGATTATTATCAGTGCTGAAAATAA
The DNA here is from genome assembly GCA_023333525.1 of Aspidoscelis tigris stejnegeri. NCBI lineage: Eukaryota > Metazoa > Chordata > Lepidosauria > Squamata > Teiidae > Aspidoscelis > Aspidoscelis tigris. The sequence continues at coordinate 10,606,034 of JALMGA010000009.1, forward strand.
TAGTATCTTATACAGAAATTCTGGACACCAATCCATCTGTGCTTGCCACTTACTTGGCTGAAGCCAGAACTGATCAAATATCAAAATCGGTCTGTTTCTTCTGGAACCAACTAAATTAACAGATATTCGGACGGTTCAATTTTTTCTAGTTTTGTGTAACTTTCAAATTTCCACTGGAATTCCTTTGAGACCTGGCAAGTTCTCAATAGAAGCCTGACTGATAGAATAATAACCAAAGATTTGCCCAACTCATTGAAGACCACTTTCTATATAACCTGCTCTAAAATCCTGCTTATTGCAGGATAATCACTTGCACCAATAAAGTAATGACCAACAACCAGGAATTGAAATTCTTTAGGGACTTCAATAGGCCACAGAGAACAATTGTGATTCATAACTGGGTAATTATAGGGTATATAATTATCAGTTTGGAACATATCTTCTTGTCTTCCAAAGTCTTGCAGCAAAAATTTCAAGAGATAGAAAAATAATAAATCATTTCCCAAAGGACAGCGTCTTGCACATGGAATAATCCTGGATAATCTCCCCATACTGAAAACTCCAGTTTACAAAATAAATAAATAAAATAAAATTGGATTTCTATTATTCCACAATTCTCAAAAGTGGAAGAGTGGAATGAGGAGGAATTTATTCTTTTTCTATTGATGGATCTTACTTCAGTTAAAGATCCAGATTTGGGATCATGCAGAGGTGTAGGTCGGATCAGTGCTCTCTGAACTGGTGGAGCTGAATAGGCCCATACCTTCCCATGGTTGTAAATCTCACAATTTCGAATGTTAGGAATGACAGTTCCTATCCTCTAAGCCTTTGTGTGTGTGGTGTATGTGCATTCTAACATTGTACTATGGTTCACTGCTGAAAATCACCCCACTGTAGTTCAGGATAATGGAGGCATACCAGCTCCATGGCCCCATGATCCCGAATCAGGGCCTTGGAGCAGATGTAGACTTGATTAAATGAGACTATGGAAGATCCAGTTTGATGGTCTCCTTAATCTTGCTCTGGCTCATGTAGTCAGAATGGACCAGCAGGAGATGTGGCCTCATAGATCCACATTAACATGTTGATCTATGTTGCCTATTAGGTGTATGTGCAGAAAGGTCCTTCAGTTCTTACAAATTCTCAGCCCAACAGTTGTGTCTGGAGACAGATTTTAGCAGATAAGTTATGAAGAAGAAGATGAAGATGAAGAAGAGCTAGCTATTCTATCCACTTTTCTCACCCATTTAAGGGGACGCAAAGAGGCTGATAAAGCTTTCTATTCTTCTCCCCACAACAGAACATCCTGTGAGGCAGGTGAGGCTGTGAGAGCTCAGAAGAGAGCTGTGAGTAGCCCAAGGTGACCCAGCTGGCTCCATGGGGGAGTGAGGAATCAAACCTGGTATTCCCAGATAAGATTCCAGTTCCTTAACCACTAGACCAAATTACCTCAGATCTGTCTACGAGCAAGAACAAGAACTATAGTCATTACTAGCTGGAGGTCATCCAGATAGCTCCATGCAAAAATGTGTTATTGAACCAGTAGACCTCCACATAAGGGCCTGATATTCTATCACAAGACCAAAGTGGCTCATAACATGCATTTTTTAATTGTATTTTATTTATTCTTATTTAACAAAACATTTTTTACCAAATAAAGTACAAAACACACATTTTGCATTTTCTCCCCCTAAGTGAAATTAAATTGATTCAATTCAATTCAACCCAGACTCCTAAGAAATTTCTTAACATCATCTATCAATTTGTTATTTCTATCTTGTCTTGTGGTATATAAATATAACCTTTCCCTAGCAATCACAGCAGAAATTTTATAGTCACACCCATACATTTCAACCTCTTTTGTCTATATACATCACATCTAAACTGATCAATGATATAATAGTACCATGTTTCTAATTTACAGTTATCTGCTGATTTCCATGATACAGGTATAGTTGCTAATGCCGCCCTAAGCAATTGACTCAACATGTATCTTCTCTTTTCTTGTATGTTTTGTTCTCTATAAATCTGTAACAAAGCAGTTTCTGAATACATATTAATATTCAATTCCATTATATCATTGATCTCTTAAAAGATTCTATTCCAGAAGGGTATAATCTTAGGGTACATCCACCACATATGATGGAACATGCCCTTCATTCCACATCCCCTCCAACAATTAGACGACAGATTATTAATCATATAAGCCAGCTGTAAAGGAGTCTTATACCACTTTGTTACTAGTTTCACAAGTAATTCTCTTAATCTCAGATGATTATTCTTGCTATTTCACCAAACTTCCTTTCTATTTCTTCTGTTGTCACATCTATATCAAGTTTCCAAGACCCAGTGGTACTCTCAAGTATACTTCCTCCATCATCAGTTATCATTTTATAAATGTTTGCACATGTTCCCTTTTTACTAAGCTTCCACTCATTTATTATTTTCTCCACTGCAGTTATTGGCGGTTTCATTTTTTCTTATAGTCTATTTTTAACAATAAAAGATTTTATAGCATGAATTTTTATCCAATTTTCTCTCCTTAGAATATATTTTAATTGCCTATCACTTAACAATTCATTATTGACTGTAAATAGGTCCTCAACTGTTTCTATATCCTTTTATTCCATTTTTTTCCAATAATTGTCTGTCCAAAACTGTATTATATACATTTATATATTTGTGGTTGCATCCCCATGCACTCAATTTAGTTTGGAATGGATTTGGATCAGTCCAAACAAGGAGACGAATTTGGATTGACCCATCCCCATGCTATTGCCAAAAGCACGGGCTCACTTCGATTACGCCTGTCCCCAAGCAAATCATGCTAAACACGTGCATGGGGAAACAGTATCTTTTTCTCCCCACCCCCTCTCTCCTGATAGGAGCGAGGGTTGGGAAATCCCACCAAACACCCCTTCCATGATCACAACTGCTGGGTATTAAACAGTGATTGAATAGAAATGAGTCTCTTCTGTCTGCCATCTGATTACCAGGCAAACATAAAAGAACTGATCATCCCAGTAAGATGCAGCGATGAGGATGGTCATCTGGCCCTTGCTGTCCCACAAGCCTCTTCCTGCAACCCTTATTCCATCTCCGCTCCCTCACTGCCGGCAAACAGCTTCTGAAGTTAGAGGCAGTTTAGCAGAGAAGCAGAAAAGCACTTCTCTGCTAATCTGCCTCTAAACATGGTTGCATCTTTGGTCAGCTTATTCCACCCCTGCTCCCCGACAAGCAGCTTCTGAAGTTTTGCAAGCTAAAAAGCTAACCAAAGCCGCTTCAATGTTTAGAAGCAGTCTTTTTCTAGTTTAGCATATCAAATCAGCGCATCATAAAAATACTCCGATGAGGGTACTGATCACCCTGCTCTACTTTTACTACAGTTGAGTCCCATTTCCGTATTGTTTCTAATTCAATCCATTCTGGCAATACTTGAAACAAGAAAAGAAATTTAGGAAATATTTCCATTTTCAGAGTCATGCATTGATCACGCTGAATGTTTTTAGTGGTGGCACAGTGTTTCATATCTCTGTCACTGAAATAAAAAGGAAAGTGTCAAAAATTAGGAATACAAAATTAGTACATTTCCTAAAATGCAGAAACCTATGGTTTCTAGTTAATAAATAGAGTGGTGCATTAAAAGTGACTTACAAATCCATACCACTGCTGATTCTTCAATTTATTCTCTTTATTAATTTTTCTCGTTTGTTCAGATCAGGTCTAAGGATAATAATGTAACATTTTGGCAAAAAGACACAACACAATAGCCCAGCACTCGAAGCCAAGATGGAGAAGATCTCCACAACCACCATATATTTACCTTTGGTGCTCAGATAGGTGGGAACAAAAGACAACCAGACACTACAGAATAACAACATACTGAAGGTGATAGACTTGGTTTCTTGGAAAGCATCTGGCAACTTCCTTGACAGATAAGCCACAGTGAAGCTCAAAAAAGCAAGGAGCCCTATGAAGCCCAGGACAAAATAAAACATTGTATCTGACCCTTCATTACATTTTAGGATCATTTGTTCCTTCTCTGAATGGAAGTCAAAATCAGGGAATGGGGGAGAGGTTGCCAACCATGCAGCACAAATTGTGACTTGAACCAAAGAGCAGGAAAGAACAATGGAGGTGGCCAACTTTCTCCCCACCCATTTCCTCATCACAGAACCAGGCTTGTTGGCCATGAAAGCTAGAACCACAGTGATACTTTTGGCCAAAACGCAAGAGACAGCCACTGAGAAGATGATGCCAAATGCAGGCTGTCGAAGGAGACAAACTGTCTTCTCAGGCTGACCCACGAAGAGCAAGGCACAAAGAAAGCAGAGCAGTAAAGAAATCAGAAGTGTGTATGAGAGACTACGATTGTTTGCTTTGATGATGGGTGTGTGGTGGTGCTTCACAAACAATCCTAGTATTGCAGTTGTGATGGAAGAAAGAAGAATAGCTGCAATGGTCAGTCCTGCCCCAAAGGGTTCTTCATAAGAGAGGAAGGTGATCACTTTAGGTATGCACAGATCTCTGTTATTGTTGGAATAATGATCTTCAGGGCACTGAAAACAGTCTTCTGTATCTGGAAAAGTAAAAGTTGTGTTTCTAGAAATGTTATACAGAAAAATCATATTAGTGAGGTATTAAATCAATAGTAAATGCTTTGCTCCACTTTGAAAACCTCTTTTAACATCTCCCAACTCCGAAGTCATTCTGAAGTTGCCTTCGGAGATTAGCGCAGGCTCTGCAGAAAAAAAAAAACTTGTGAGAGCAATGCTCCAGAGGATCTTTGAAGTTAGCGGCAGAAAATGATTGGAGCCTTTGCTAATATCCAAAGGCAACTTCGGAGGGACTTCAGAGCCTTTGCTGATCTCCAAAGTCAACTTCGGAGATTGCACCCCAAAATGCTGAGGTGATTGGTAGACCCCTTGTGGGTAGATCCAGATTTGCAAATGGGTGCTCCAGTATTTCCACAGCAGGCAGGCTAGCACCCATTGCTATTGGATGCTAGACCACCCATGGAAACACACTGGTACTTCCCTAAATCCTGATCTACTAGATCCGGATTAAGGGAAGTGCCTATTCCTTAGATCCGGATCTTCTTAGATCCAGATCAAAGGAGCTCAGTGGGAAAACACCTAAGGATTCTTTTGCGTGGTGCTGTTGTGGCACGATAAACACATAAGGAGTGTGTGGAGTTAATATGTCCCCACAATGGGGATGTGCACGAATATTCAAATGCATTTGAAATTCAATCAAATTGACCAAATTTTACATTTGAATTCAAATCAAATGTCCTTAAATTTGAATTTAAAGTTTTGATTCAAATTTCAAATTTCAGGTTTATTATTTGAACATTCCCATGTGTACAGATTAGTACACAATGTATACTTGAAGATCCACATCTTTCCTGTGAAGATCCACATCTTTCCCGCATCTGGACACATTTGTACGGATCTGTATGGGATGAAAATGGGTTGCACACGGGATAACTACAGGATGCATACAGACATGTATGGATGTGTATGGATGTGTGCTGACCTGGGTGAGTATTCAATCTGAATCAAATTGAATCCTGAAAATTGCATTATTGCACACCGCTACCCCACAGCCTCATTCAATAATGGGTGCTCTGGGAGCATGTAGGTTCTGCGTGGTCCCACTCTTACCCAGTAAGCATCTTGACATAAGTACTTAGAATGCTGTGAATATAAAGTGGGAGAAAATCCTTTGGCAGCACTTACTCCTGCACTTCTACCACTGCATCCGCACCACCAACTCTAATGCACACTCACCTTAGTTTACATTCTTTTTTCATGAATTTTCTTTATTGCACAACACTAGAACTGGGGAGCACTTGGTGAACCTGGCAGGTAGGAGAGTTAGGACTGACAAGGAGAATTTTTTTGCACCCAGAGGGTCATCTGTCTATGGGATATGTTAGCAGAAGAGGTGGTGGCCACAAATAGTCTGGATAGCTTTCAGAAAGGATTAGATAAATTCAGGGAGGACAAGTGTTTTAATGGCTACTAGAATAGATACCTAGGTTGGACAATCATAATAATTCCCTGTATATTACTGCAGTTCTGAGCTGGCATGCTGGTTGACATCTTTCACGCTAAGAACATAGCAGATAGAAAGTGATGTTGAGCCAGTTTGGTCTAGTGGTCAGGGAGCTGGACTCTTATCTGGGAATACCGGGTTTGATTCTACCCTCCCTCACAAAGCCAGCTGGGTGACCTTGGGCTAGTCACAGCTCTCTTCTGAGCTCTCACAGCCCCACCTACCTCACAGGGTATTCTGTTGTGGGGAGAAGAACAGAAGTTTTGTCAGCTGCTTTGAGTCCCCACGAGTGGGTGAGAAAAGTGAGGTGGAAAAGCCAACTTTTCTTCTTCTTTCTCTTCTTCTTCTTATTTTTTTTCAAGATTACCTGCATTTCAGTAAAAAAGTTCCCTCCCATCCTTGTTTACAGCAACTTCACTAATGTTGAACTATGTACATCTTGTTTTGCATTAGAAAACACTGTCATAACCACCATGATGAATCATAATACGTTTTATAAATTCTTACAGTTTGAGTTGGAAATCTTCCCCTCTGGACATGGAAGGCAGTTATAACAGCAATATGGCTTTCCTTTCTTCTCGATTTTGATATATCCTGATTGACAAATATCATTACACAGAGAAGAAGGTTGGACCTGCATAGAAATTAACAACAGCAATATATAATATAATAATATAATTAGAATCTAAAAAATCTTACGTGGCTAGGGCTGCAGGTGCATTTTTAAAGGGCTAGGAAAACAAGTACAGTTTAAGAGTTTGATGGTCCCATTGATTGAACTACCATGGCAAAGGAAAACGTCCATTGCCTTCTCAAATCTGGTTTAATTAGAATTGGTTCAATCCGCTTTTCTCAAAGATTCAAACAAGAAACTCATAATAGTTTGAAAATAGTCATCTTATGAAGGAAATGTTCTTGTAATAAAAAAACCTCCCAAAATATCTGTTCAATGACTCCACTAATAAATAAATAAATTTTATTTATTATTTATATTTCAATCTCACTCTATGCCTGAATGCTTCATGGCAGGTTGCAATAATGTCAGGGTGAAAACAGATAAAATATGGCTAAAACAATGACAGCGACTGCATGGGGAGAGGATACAGTTTCCTTAGTCAAAGGTCAAGGTGAAGAGATCCATCTTCAGCTGTCTTCTAAACACATGCAAAGAGTAGGGGAGATTGTTTCGGAACCTGAGGGCTACAACTGAGAATGCTCTCCTATGTGTTCTTGCCCTTCTAACTACTGCAGGAGGTGGGATCCCCAAGAGGGCCTCATCAGCAAATCTTAGGGCTTACTGCCTTCAACAAGTAGAGTGCCCAAGTATTTGAAAAGGTTTATTTGCATTGTGGGTTATGCTTTGCTTGAACTTCATTAAGTTCTTCAAAGAAATAATGTTAATTCCCATTATTCTGTTTTTCACTTTCATTCAAACAGAAAGCCCAATGTAATTTATATAATGGTCTTCTCATTTCTCCTGCCATATTAAAACAATGGCCGTTTCCACACTCAACTTGTGTTATTTAAGTATTCCACTCCAGTCAAGTACAACAAGTTCCACCTGTGTTATGAGAATGGGGTGCTGACTATACTCGACCAACATCAACAGCAATGGGGAGGTGCCATAGGAGTTCCACTTCGTACAGCTGTTGTTCCTCCCAAAGCACCACCCACATTTGCAAATAATTGGCTCAGATGCCATCACTTATATGTCATATTTAGAACACAAATGCAGAGCTGAACAGGATTGTCCTAGAAGGCAGCAGTTATTTTCAAAGGGAGTGCATAGGCTGCAAAAACAGGGTGGCGGTGGTGATACATGGACCAGTGGGACATTTTACTAGGTACTTAATGGTCCTGTTCTCTTTGTTCCAGAACAGGTGTGAAAGCACCAATATCTGGATGAGTTTGGATGTCATTAGTACAGTTGAAGACCTCTTAAAAGAGAGATCTTCTGTAATGCTGCTCAGGTAGGGTTTGGAGTAAAGGGGAGAAAGAGCGAAATAGACATTTTTAAACAATCTGACTGAACATGGGTATAAAGCAAGCCTACCTGATTGAATATCCTTGGCCATTCAATATTATCTTCACGAATGATAAAGAAGTTGTTCATGGAATCTAGTGTGTCTATCCTCCCAATCTTGATTCTCTGAAAAGACTGGTTTGGGAATGTGACCCAGTTAACAATGTCATAGCCACCTTCTAACACACCAGTTTGATCAAAGGCAACCTTTTCTCCAGCAGTGTTATTAAATGAGATGCTTCTCAAAAACATAGGAATCTGGACATGGGAAACAGACAAAATAATGTTTGATATTTAAGTCATGCTCTAAAGTTAGAGTTGCAGTTTATGGGGTTTGTTTGCGCTTACCTGCTAGTAAGTACTCTGTACATCTCTGCAAGGCAAATACTTACCAGCTAGGTGAGTACTATTGAGGTGCAGCTTTAGGGCTGGAGCCAGCACAGCAATTCCCAATGCACAACCAGGCAAGAGAACAGAGACGTTTTCGCACGGGCGAAAACGGAACGCGAAAAAGGCAGCTGCGGACACGTCATCCGCATTGGCCGCGCGCGGCTTGCGTCCCGACGTGTCCGCAGCTGCCTCTTTCGCGTTCGAAATGTAGAGCACTTCGAAGTGCTCTACACGCGTTCCAACGCGGACCAGCCGTCCGCAGGCGTTCGGGAGAAGAAGCGTTCGCGCCGCTTCTGTCTCCCGATCGCCTGCCGGCTCGCCTCCGACGCCGCGCGGCTTTGACAATCAGCTGTTTTTCAAACAGCTGATTGTCGATCTGCCTCCGCGGCCGCCGGCGCGCCCCTGGCCGGCGTTTGCCGGCTAAGCCAGCTTCGGGCGCTTTGACCATTCGCACCCAGACGCTCCGGAACGCGTTTACACGCGTTCCGGAGCGTCTGTGTGTGAACGGGGAAAGCGCCCGAAGCTGGCTTAAGCTTTCCGCCTGAACGCGTTCGGTTTCGAACGCGATTCAGTGCGGAAATGCCTCAGGTTTTCTTTCAACTGAGGAGGGTATATCTTTATTTACAGGAAGAACTTGTGCACAGAAAAATCATAATATAGAGGCATGAAACAAAGGATTCAGGGTAGAGGCACGAAGCAAGAAACAAAAAGTCATACAAAGCATATATACATTTTACTTGGCCTCTCAGCAACACAGGTGCAGCTGATTTTCCCCAGCTGTTAGTTGTCAAGTCGGTTGCCATAGTGCTTAACCCAATGTGGTTTTAGTGCGTGACTAGCATTTAACCCCTCTGTACATCTCTGCACCAGAGTGCACTGATGCCTCCTCAGAGTTAACCAACTGTGGATTGTGAAAAAAGCCTCCCAAACAACAGCATTCTCACCCTCTTCTAGGTGGTCCATTATCATATGACTGCAGTTGCACAGTTGTGCACCACATCCAGATCGCCATGGCAATAGATGCTCCTGCAGATGTTACCATGATGATTGATCATGCTCTGCCCTGGCCATTCACACTTCAAGTGCTGCTGTCCCTACAGAGGCTTGTTAAACTTGCTAAATTTATAACCAACAACAAGCATTATCACTACTGATTTCACATTTCAATTCTTTCAAATTTCAAACGTATCTTATGCAATATTCAGTCTGGGAAGCTGTTCTACATGTGTTCATCCAAGAGATTACCTTCCATGACTGCAGATTGAGATGTTTTCCTCCCTTTCTGTTTCTTCCTGATCGATGCTTAAGAATGAAAGGATGCATGGCACAGAAAGCATGGGCCACAGCATAGACTGCATTGTAGATACTATAGCTGTGAGGGGTCATGTTCATTTCAAAAACTGAACCAGGAAGAGACTCAATGTTCTCCTCTCCAGTGCAAGGAATTCCAAACTGCTCATTCAGTCCTTTGTGATAAAAACACTCAAATGCGTCTGCCCAGAACTCTCTGATAAAACCATCTTCTTTCTCAAATGTGGGGGTCCTTTTCTGAACAAACTTTTGGAAACTTGGAACTTCCTTTGAGTACATTGCCAAAGATAGAACACCATGGATAGAGTCAGTTCCCCACTCCTTTTGGTATGAAAGTGATGTGAAATCTATCTCTGCTGTCAAAAACCAGACCTTACCTTTTGTCTTCACTGATACATCCGCAAATTTTGCAAGGTATATTGTATTCCTCAGACAAACCATGGTCTGAATTTCACCATGAAAAATTATCACAGTGGCTGTGCTTTCCATGATAACATTGGTTGTTTTTATCCATTCTCTCATTATGTTGAATGAAAGACTAAAATAGGGTAATTTTATGATAAACTCAAAGCAGATCCCATTTCTGGAAAATATTGGAATCATATTTTCTACAAATAGCTGGGCACTTTCTCCATGAAAAGCAGCCAGGCCAACCCAGGACCATCTGAAGTAGAGCAGCAACTGGACAATTGCTCTGTATTGCTTGGGTGCATTTGGAAACATCCAGTGGAAGAACTTGGCTTCATGCCTGTTGTACATTTCTGGGGCAGAGCTGTAGATGACCTTATTTATTAAAAACAAATAAACATTTGAGAAGTACAGGAAGTTCTACAATTAGGCAATTATTTATTGGATTTATATGGCACAAATTTCTAAAAGCACTATGCAGTTTAATCTCATTTCATTTTTCACTTCCATTTCATTTGTATACTGCCTTTCCAAAAGATAATTTACCCAAGGAGATGTACAACAAATAGAAAATATACAATGCAAGATAATAATCAAAGCATTATAATAAAAATACATTATAAAAATTGCACATCATACAAAACATTGCAAAATAAGCCAAAGCAGACACACACACAAATATATATATTGAGGCAGCTGAAGCCAAGTGGAGTCCTGAGCAGCTGACGAGAAGGACACAGTCCTGCAAGGATGGAGCTCCAAATTATCAGGGCCCATCCAGACTGGAGAGTCTCGTCACCCTATTGAAGGGTGTCAAATGGACAGCTTAAGAAATACAAAAGGCATTTATAACTCAGTTGACAAATAGTTTCAGAAAGTGTAGATAGACTACAACTAAAAAGGCTCTTCCTGGTTTTCGTTCCAGATCCCACATTATGAATGAGCTACTACATGAGTGTACAGTACAGGTACTGTTTGAGTGGGAGAGACCACCTTGTGTGCCATTTAAAAAAGAGAGACTATCTTGGACATTATCTAGAGATACTGATAGCAGTTTCTGAACCCCATAAAGCTTTATTCTGCTTTATTCTGGAATATCTGTGCTTTATTGAAGAATATCCAAATATAATGGAATAAATACACAGCATCTGAATGCCATTTTTGTTGTTATTGCTGTTGTTCACCTTAAGCATGTGTTCTTTGAATATCATAACATAATTTGCTCTTCTTACTTATCAGTCTTACCTGAGGAATCTTGTAAATGCTAAGGATGGCAGCCATGGAGAGGCAGATGTTTGAGTTTGGCCCCCCAATGACTGCTACCAAACTATTCTGGCCATCACACTTGTAATTGGGGGTGAATCTTCCCTGTGTGGACAGAATTTCCATGGAGGCTTGATAGGTCAGACTTGGATCAAAATTATTGTTGTAGATATGGAATCCTAGAGTGAGATTACCTAAAAACTGGGGCTTTTCATTGATCTCCTTTACAGCAAACACCAAGGACAGAATGTGTTGGTAGATATGAGTTATTACTCTGCAATTAGATTGAAATATGAAATGTGACTATGGTTAGGAACAGAAGTACAGCTATATCAGTATGATTCCCTGAAATCATCATGTTATATGCTGGAGTCTGAAGCACATGATTCTGTACTTTGAGTAGTTCTGGAGAACTATAACTGACAGTGAGCAGTTTGTTTTTTAAGTTGAATCTTTATTTAATAACAAATCATTATACAAAACAACAATACAAACTTGTTAATAAACACAGAACCAGTAACCAAAACATGACCAACCAATTCAATATAAAAAAGCAAGTCATCTGCAGAACCAATCTTAAGGTTTAACAAAGAATTATAGTGACTAATGTGGGAAAATAGTTTTATACATTGACCCTAGGGAAAGAAAGAAATTAACTTTATTGATTTGTCATTTGATCATATCAAGTTTACAAAAAATAAAATCATAAAAAACATAAGAATAAAATTAAGAAACAAAAATAACATCCTTATTTGCCCCGTCACCCTTACAAGACAAGATGATATAGTCTTACTTGCTCAAACTAAGGTTGGGCTTAGAAGGCTCTTACAGAAACTCAGCCTATATTGTAAGGATGACTTCCTGCATATAAACAAACAAACAAACAAACAAATGTGGTTATGTTTATTACTAGAAGGGGATACTATTGAGCAGATTAGTTCTTATTGTTACTTGGGGGTCATTTTTTCCATGACAGGTTCTTGGTTTCTGCATTTGAAGAATTGCATATTAAGAGCTGCAGCAGGGCTGAATTCTTTATAGAATCTGTTCAGCTACAGACATCCAGGATCTTTGGCCCCTCTTCTTACAGCATATAGAGCCAAACTCATTCCAATGTTGACTTATGGGGCAGAAGTCTGAGGTTTCTCACATACCTTTCAACTGGAACAAACTCAGACTCATTTCTTAAGATGGATACTGGATGTCAACTGATCTGTCCAAGCCCCTGGTGTTAGAGCAGAACTTAGAATCCAAGCCATTCAATGCTCCTAAGAAATAATGAGCATGTAAACAGTAGGAAGGATCTTCCAGAGCCAGATTTATCAGTGGAGACCATTTATCAACAAACCAAGCTTGGTTCTCCATAGCTTGCAGCTTCATCTGCAGTACAACTACTAACACAGACCATGTATGTAGAGATGGTAAGTGGGGATGTTTCCAATGTAACACTATTTCTGCCTTAGTAGTGATTATCATGGATTTGATAAGCTCTTTAAGTTTAATAGATGTGGAATTTTCCCTAAAGTAAAATGGAAATACCAGACCAAAGTTGACAGTGAGCAGTTCTGGGTGGGAAAATGCTGTCATAAGAACCACCTCAGCAGCTCTGCCTAAGACCAAACATCTTATAAATGTCAGTGATTAATTGAAGCTGAAGAAGAGGCAGCAAACCATACTAACTGCTCTGCCCAAGACTAGCTTCTCTGTAATTATTTCTGAGCATCTGTTCTTGAAGAAGGGGCAGCTAAGCCATTTGAGGAGCTGTGCTGAAAAAAATGTGTTCTCCCTCTACATTTTTTGTTTTGATCCCTTTCTCTCTCTCTTTTTCAGTACATTCCAAGTATCTATATAAGATGGGAAGGGGTAAGAAAAATGCTTTAAATAATCAAATAATAAATAAAATATCCTGGTCTTACTTGATATCCACAATGGGCCGACTATGAGGATGACTTCTGAAATCTATCTCTTCATAAATGAGAAGAACCTGGGAAATAATGCCAGAGATAGTGAGGTCCCCTGAATGGTAATACTGGTGAATAATAGGCTTAGGCTCAGTAATTTTACATGTAACTTTTGGAAGAGTCTGCACATCTACAGGGAAAAAGATTATTATCAGCGCTGAAGATAATATGATCTTACACAAATATTCTGGACACCAGTCCATTTGGAATTGCCCTTCACTTGGCTGAATGCAGAACTGATCAAATAATTATACTGTCTGTGTTTATGGAACCAAAAGAAATGAACAGCACTTGTAAGATATTCTAATTTTATTTTTTATTTTTTTCAAATTTCCACTGGGATTCTTTTGAGACTTGGTAGCTCTTGAGGGAATTTAAACAGCTATAGAGAAAAATTGTGATTTAGAATTGGTATGTAATTATCAGAGTATATAATTATCGGCTTGGAATCCCACCCACCCCTGCTCTGATAAGTCTTCCTTGGAATTCCCCCCCCCGCCCCACTCATATCTTCCAAGTTTCTGAAGCAAAAATCTCAAGGAGTGAACAGAATAATAAGGAATTATTTCCCAAAGGACATCTTGCACATGGAAAACCTTGGACCATCTTCCCGTATGGAGAACCCCAGTTAATTGTAAAGCTAACTGTAACATTGTCTCAGGTAGAAGGAAGTAGGTATTTGGTTCCCATTTTATTGATGGTATCTGACCGCACTTTACATTAATGCTGCCATTACAAGAAACTTAATATAGAAGCTGCTGTACACCACCATATCCATCAGCACCATCTCGTGAAGTTCCAAAGTTCGTTTATTTATTTGAATTTTTGTCTTGCCCTGAAGTCTCAGGCTGAGTTACAACATTAAAAGCCAAATATGAAATGAGCATATTAAAGCCATAACAGTGCCTGGAAGTGGGATAAAAAGCTGTTTCCTTATTTAGGCAAGGCTAAATTTTCATATGTACCTGTGCAATACATTCCTATTTTTATCTGAAGTACCAATAGTTCAGGGGTGATCACACCATACACACATCACAGAACTATTTCTGCTCCAGAAATGGCTCCACATGTCTCAGAGTTTTCCGGACCTGACCATGCGCAGCACCAGCATGGGACACTAAAACTTGTTCCACACTTGCACTAGCACAAGGCTGGTTAAACCCTGGCATGCTCCTTCTCCAACGCTTCCAGATGGTAGAGGTGCTAGAGAAGCACATGATGCATCACATGACTCATGTGATGTGTTATGTGATGCAAGCAGCAAGATCCGGACATGCCTGTCATCTGGGAAGCCATTCACAATGCAAGGCACTCCTCCATGTTTCAGGACTACCAGATGGTACTTTTCAGCAGAATGACATAGCAAAACATTGTGGTGAGGATGCTAAACCAGACCTATTGATATGGATTGCAGGAAGGTAAGTGCAGAAAGGGCCTGACAGTGCTGATCTGGCAAATGCATCCTCAAAGCTCAAGTGAGCTTATTGAACTTATTGAAGGGGCTGAATTTGTGATTGCTGTCTTTGTTCTCCATGATTTGATCTGTTATTGTGATTTGACAAGACACTGAATGGTGGTTCTCTTGGTTTTTACATTTAAACACATTCCCAGGGGCCCCCTTCTTTGTGTCTCCCTGGCACAATATTTAAATTCTGTTTTGTTTAAAACCACCTCTTTCCCTCAGTCATGTGAATATGCAAATAACATCAAGCAGTAGGAGGGAAGAACAAATAACATCAGATAGTTACTAAAACAAACTTGCAAGATATTTAAAGATCTGTATAGCATTGGAAAACACATTTAATGACAAGGTCCAGATAAAAGTCTGTTTCATTTATTTCAGATCATTCTCAGTGATTGTAGTCGGAGAAGCAGACAAGCTGCTTGTAGAGATCCAGCCAACTACATGCTCCCTTGACCCATCCCTGCCTGGGTGATAAAAGATAGCTGCCAGTGTGTATTTCAGGGAGTTTGTGAATTGGTGAATTCCTCACTGATCTCAAATAAGAGTTCTGGACATAGAAGTGACAATCAAGCACCATCTAGTTGTTCACACATCCTTCTTAGGCAAAATGTTTGAGATGGTGAAGGGTCAATTTCACATGTATTTGGAAAGGGCAGATTATCAAAATCCACGTTAATCTAGCGTCATGCATGGGTATAACAATGAAACTGTCATGGGTGCCCTGATAGATGACATTTATCAGGACATAGATATGGGAAATGCAGCAGTGTTCTCTCAATAGCTTCTGATACCATTGACCGTCGATTCCTTATGAAGATGCTACAGGGCCTGAATACTGAAGGCACTATATTGAAATTATTCTGATTCAGTCTCTGAGGCCATTACCAGAACGCAGTCATGCAGGATTTTTGGGAACAGTCGTGTGAGGTTTCTCAGGGGTCAGAGCAATCTTCCATCCCATGCTATTTAATAACTTGCTGAATGTAATAGAAGCAAACATTAAGAAATATCTCCTACCACACAAAACTGTCCATGCATCAAGATCATCTGGAGCAGTACAACTTCACTGAGAAACTAAAAGAAGGATTCTCATCTCTGTGATAGTCTCAGGCTGCAAGATGGTTTTGCTTCTGAGGTGCATCTCTATGCCCATTTTGGCAATTGATGAAGGGTTTTTGAGAAGTGTCCTCCCCTCCCCTTTCAATCAATGCAGTGCAAACTGGAAAATTTATTTATTTACATTTTTATCCTGCTCTATACCTGAAGGTTTCAAGATGGGTTACAGCCATAAAAGCAAAATATAAAATGAATACGCTAAAAACAATAATGGTGCCTGAAAGAGGAGAGAAGAAGCTGTATCCTCAGCCAAAGATCAGGATACATAGATACCTCTATAATTCAAAATGCAAGTAGCATGTAAAAGGAAATGGGAAAGGAACTGAAAGTCTTTACTTTACTTTCTTTGATTTATACCCTGCTCATGAATATTTCTATCCTGTGCAGAGAGGAAAGAAAATCTCTCAGACATGTGATTCAATCTCATTTTGTAATTAACTCTCTTTTGTTCAGGTCTGGCCTCAACACAATAATGTAACATTTGGGGAGGAAAACACAACTTAGTAACCCAGCACTGGAAGCCAAGATAGAGAAGATCTCCACAGCCACCATGTATTTTCCTTTAGTGCTTAGATATGTTGGAACAAAGGACAACCAAACAGTACAAAATAGCAACATGCTGAAGGTGATAGATTTGGATTCCTGGAATGTGTCTGGTAATTTCCTTGACAAATAAGCCACGCTGAAACTCAGGACAGCAAGGAAACCTATGAAGCCGAGGACAAAATAAAACATTGTGTCTGATCCTTCATTACATTTCAGGACTGTGTATTTGGTCTCTGAATGCATATCAAAATCAGGGAATGGGGGAGAAGTTGCCAACCACACAGTACAAATAGTAGCTTGAATCAGAGAGCAACAAATAACTATAGAAAAGGCCATTTTTTTCCCTACCCATTTTCTCATCACAGAACCTGGTTTGGTGGCCATGAAAGCTACAACTACAGTGATAGTTTTGGCCAAGACACAAGAGATAGCCACTGAGAAGACGATACCAAAAGCAGGCTGTCGAAGGAGACACGTTAATTTCTCAGGTTGACCAATGAAAAGAAGAACACAAAGGAAAGAGAGCAGGAGAGAAACTAGAAGCATGTAGGACAAGCTCTGGTTGTTGGCTTTGACAATAGCTGTATTATGGTGTTTCAGAAACAACCGTAGCACTGCAACTGTAACAAAAGAAAGAAAAAGAGAAAGAACAGCTAAGCCCACTCCTAAGTATTCCTCGTAAGAAAGAAAAATTATTTCTTTGGGAAGACATAAATTTCGTTGAATATTTGGATAATGATCTTCAGGACAGTGAAAACAATTCTCCATATCTGGAAAAGATAATGTGTATATCGAAAATTGAGCAATTTTATGGACATACAGTACATTGCACAAATAATGGAAATTAGAAATCACTGCATGGCAGGAGTTAACAGGTTATGGGTTAAGAGGACCTTAATCTAGATATCTGGTACATCCATTTAAGTGGATATACTAAAGGAGCTAAGTGTCTTGTTCCGGGACAAGGAGGTGTTCCTAGCCTTTGGAGGCTAGGGGGCAGCAGATGCAAAACTCACACATTCTTTGCAGCTGTTGGGTAGGGTGTGGGCCAGGTCAGCACTCTTAGGGTGCTTCCGCACAGGGGCTTTAACACCCATTAGTCACACATTCCAATCTGCGCCTCCGCACATGGGTCACTGTTTAGGACACTTCCGGTGAGGCATGTCCGCACAGTGAGTCCGTCTTTAATGCGGATTCCGGCGACAAAACTGGTTTGCTGCCGGGGTGTCTGCATTAGCGGGGCCAAAGTAGCACACATCCGGTGGGTGAGTCCGCACCTAACCGGACTTAATGTGTGACTAATGGGTGTTACTAACACACCACATTTCAAGTGGTGTTGCACCGTGAAAACACATCCACTTACGATGCATCCACACGGCGCAAGTGTAACAACCCATGGCCCTCCCCTGGCTCACCACGATTGGCTCACCAGAGCCAAGCATCGTGAGCTGGGGGCTCCTACCTCTTGGCTCGCCCTTGCCCCAGAAGCAGCGGATCGCCGCTTCTGGAGCCAGGGTGAGCTTGCCTAAATCCCACCCTAGCCCACCCTGGGTGGAGCGCGGCCGATCCCCTCCTTACCTCATCAGCGTCGGCCAGTTTCTGAGGGTCTGCGCCCAGGACGCAGCGCACCTGCGTCCTGCGCGGCTCCTGAGTGGCTGGGGCTGCTACTGGCAGCCCTTGCCCTCAGGAGCGTTCTGAGCAGGCGCGCTGCCCTTACTAGACATCTTTTTCATGCAGCCCATTAGCTGAATCATTGCAGTCAAAAGTGAACACTTTGCTCCACATTAGGAAAATCTGGCCCAACACCCTAGTACATCATAGTGGAAACACTTATTTAGTTATTTATTTATCAGATTCCTTGCCTTGTTCATCTGAAATCTTCCCATCTGGACATGGAAGGCAGGTATAGCAGCAAAATGGCTTATTTTCTTTTTTTATTTTGCTATAACCTGAATGGCAAACTTCATTACACAAAGAAGATGGTCGTGCCTACATTGAAAGAAGAAACAATTTATAACATTTCTTTCGGGGGGAAATGTAGCAATAAACCCTACTTTTACTCCAAACACACTGAATAATTATTAACCTGTTCATAATGTAAAGTTACTTCATTTTTTTTTTTTACATAAAAACCATGCATTATACATGTACATAAAATAAGACTACCTGGTTAAACATTCTGGGCCACTCAATGGCATCTTCTTGAATGGCAAAGAAGTTGCCTTCAGAGAGAATATTCCCAACCTTGACTCTCTGGTACGACTCATTTGGGAAGGTGACCCAGTTGATTATATCAAATCCACCTACTAAGTCTCCATTTTGGTCAAATGATATCTTTTCTCCAGCAGAATTATTAAAGGAGGTACTTCTCAGAAAGTAGGGAAGCTAAATGGGAAAACAACAACAAAACAACAATTACAGCATATATTTGATGAGGGCAAATATATTTTGAGTGACATTCATTAAGAGAAGCAATTATTCCTCTTTACGCTATCTTGGTCAGACCTCATCTAGAGTCCTGTGTCCAGTTCTGGGCACCCCAATTCAAAAAAGACATTTACAAACTAGAGCAAGTCCAAAGGAGTGTGACCAAAATGGTTAGTGGTCTGGAAACCATGTCCTATGAGGAAAGGTTGAATGATCTAGGAATGTTTAGCATACAGAAGAGGAGACTGAGAGGAGACATGATCACAGTCTTCAAGTCTCTGAAGGGCTGTCACTGTACAGAGGGCTTGTCCTCATTCTTACTTGCACAAGATGGGAAGACTAGAAACAATAGTATGACGCTTAAGAAAAACTTCCTGACAGTAAGGGCAAATAGATTGCCATGGAAAGTAGTGAGTTCTGCTTCACTTGATGCTGGATCTATATCTGTCTGGATGGTTTAGGAAAACCTGCATTTAGCAGGGTGTTGGACTTGATGACCCTAGAGGTCCCTTCCAACTCTGTGTCCCGATGGCCATTTTAATCTTAATTAAATTCAAATTTGGGAAGGAGTGTCCCCAAGGCCACTGTAATTAATCCCAATCGAATCTAAATTTGGCACCCAGTGTCCCCATGCAATTCGCTGTTCCCGGATTTTATGAGGACTATCCTGCCCAAATCAGGAGGAATAAAAGTCCTGATGAAAAGAGGACTCCGTCCCCTTTTTGGAGTTGAATCCACTCCCCCCCCCCCATGGGGATGATACCAGGCTATTTGGGGTGGAGGTCTAACAGTTTTTTTACGTATGTAAAGCTCCCCCCTCCCTTGCCAGGAACACAAAAGCTCCATGTGACACGAAAAAGGCAGAAAGGGTGAGGGAAACAGGGCTTGTATTTCTCTTGAATTTAAAACATTTTCACAGCCACCCCTCTCACTTGCTTTCTTTCTCTCAACTTCCTCCCCTGCCCCTCTGTCTTAAACACAAAGCCCTCGTATGTCTGTCTCTGATTCCCGGTTCTTCTGGTACCTCTGTCTTATGCAGCCACAAATTTCGCTAGCTCTCTTTCACTGAAGTTCCTTCCCTGCCCTCTTATCTTAAACACAAAGCCCTCACGTCTCTGTATCTCTGATTCCCTGATTGCCGTAATTCCTCTGTTTTATGCAGCCACATGCGCTGGGTTCAAAGCCTCGCATGAGTGCTTTTTTGAAAACAATCTCAAAACTGAGTGGTGTGAAAAAGAAAGTATTTTGGGCTAGAATTGATCTTTAAAACTTCCATTCTGCTGCAGGCAGGGTATGCATGGGAGGGGGGGATTTGAAAGCCATGTTTTTTACATTTAAAAATAGTCCCCAAACCAAGACTAAATGTGTGGGGATGGCTATAATCAGAGTAATTGACAAAGGGTGCTTCCACACATGCCCTTAAACACCCATTAAGGACACATGTGGAAGCACACATCCACTTTTAGTATGGAGCATCCACACAGTAACACCCATTAAGCACACATGTGGAAAACTGCATCCGCACAGCAGCACCCATTAAGTACGAAATGGGTAGACTGTGTCCGCACAGTGGTACCCATTAGAGACAGATAGGGGCGGCCCATTAGAGATAGATAGGGGCTAGCCTTCCTTCCTTCCTTCCTTCCTTCCTTCCTTCCTTCCTTCCTTCCTTCCTTCCTTCCTTCCTTCCTTTCATCCAGTCTTGCTCTACATTGCTCTACAAGACCTCAGGGTACAATACAATAAAACTTGGCTGAAATTTATTTTATTAAAAACTACAAATTACAATGCCTGAAACTGAAGGGGAAGCTACTACATACCATGGATGGATTGAATCCCCCAAGGCTTTTGATATGGCAGTGATACAAAAGGTTATTGCCAAAATGGGGCCCTGGGATCTCCTAAGCTAGGAATATTTGTTTGTATCTATCAGAATAATCAGAAACCAGTACTTAACCTTGTGTAAGCTTTGGGATCGGTGCAGGGACTGGGCTGGGGTGGGGTGAGCAGATGGCACTATTCCAGTCCAAGCCTTGCTGTGACCTGGACCAGAGGTCATCATTAGGTTCATAACCATTGATCAGGATCATGACTAGTTAAGTGCAGAAAAGATCCCCAGGCCATATCCAGGCTCATCGTCTTGGACTATACAAATGTTACTGTGTGGCTTCATCAACTGGGGGCATTTCAACAGATACCCAGTAACACTGCTCGAATGGACACTGGACTGCCCACAGTCCAGATGGCCCTTACCTTCCATGGCTGTTGAGGAAGAAGCATTTTTCTTTTGCTGCTCATCATTGGCCGTTCCCTGGAAGAATGCATGGTTTCTAAAGCATGAGCCACAGCATAGACTGCATTGTAGATGCTGTAACTATGAGCAGTCATGTGCATTTCGAAAACTGACCCAGGAAGACTCCCCAGTTTCTCTTCTCCTGTACAAATATCCTCAGTGCCTTGGTTTATCATTGATTGAGAGACAAAGCAGCCAAATGCTTCTCCCCAGAAATCCCTAATGAAGCCATCTTCTTTTGCCAATGCAAGGCTCCTTTCTTGAATAAACTGTTGGAATCCTGAGATATCCTTTGATTGAACTGCAAGGGAAAGAATACCATGGATGGACTGAATCCCCCAAGGCTTTTGATATGGCAGTGATACAAAATCTATCTCTGCTGTCAAAAGCCACACTTTAGCTTTTGTCTTCATAGGTATACCTTCAAAATCTGAAAGATAGATTGCGTTCCTCAAATCAATCATGGTCTGAATTTCACCATGGAAAATCACCACAGTTGCTGTGCTTCCCATGATGATCTTGAGCGATTTCAGCCACTCTGCTGCTACAGAATCAATTTCACTGGTATAGCTCACTTTTATAATGAAGTCAAAGCAGATCCTTTCCTGTGAAAGTTCAGGAAGCATATTTTCAACAAACACCTGAGCACTTTCAGCGTTAAAATAGACCACACCGACCCATGTCCATCTGAAGTGCAACAATAACTGGAGAATCGCCTTGTATTGCTGAGGTCCATTGGGGAACATCCAGTGGAAGAGCTTCGCTTCATTGCTATTGAATAGTTCTGGAGCTGAGCTATATGTAAGCTAAATTTGATTTACAAATAAAGTGGAAATTAGAAGATGGATTCCTAGAACTACTTAAGGGTGGTTGCAGGTCAGGTAGATTGAATCATGTTCCATCTATGCTCTGCTAGCCTCTTGATCTTTCTGCATGGGGAATTGTCCTGTAATAAGAAGAGATCTAGAGTCCTCCTTACCATATGCCACCTCCCATACTGTGCAAGCAGAGATCATTTCATTTATACTGTTATGCTCCTTCCTTCCTTCCTTCCTTCCTTCCTTCCTTCCTTCCTTCCTTCCTTCCTTCCTTCCTTCCTTCCTTCCTTCCTTCCTTCCTTCCTGTCTTGTTCTACATTGCTCTACAAGATCTTAGGGTAGAATACAATAAAACTTGGCTGAAATTTATTTTATTAAAAACTACAAATTACAATGCCTGAAACTGAAGTGGAAGCTACTACATCATTTTCAACATTACCATTATTATCATACACCACACAAAACAGTATAGCACAGTCATCAGATCAATAGTTGGAGTTTGTCTTCATTGCACTTCATCGTTGTCGTTGTCATCATCATCATCATCATCATTGAATAAAATTGGAAACAAAATTAATCTTACCTGTGGAATTTTGTAAGTACTCAGAATGGTAGACATATAGAGACAGGCATTTGCATTTGGCCCCCCAATGACTGCCACCACATTATTCTGTTCATCACATTTGTAATTTGGGATGAATTTGCCTTGTGTGGAGAGAATTTCCATGGAGGCTTCATAGGTCACCATTGGATGGAAATTGCTGTTGTAGATATGAAAGCCCAGTGTGATGTTGCACAGAAACTGAGGGTTTTCGTTGATCTCCTTTACAGCAAATATCAAAGCCAAAATGTGCTGGTAGAGCTGAGTCATCACCCTGCAATTAGAAATGCAAATGGTTTGAAAAGTGTTCAGAAGTGAAATAAAATAATGCCCACATTTAGACTTATTTGAATTTCTGACCCCATAGATGAGTATTTGAACATCAATCTGTCTCCGTCTTTAAACATTGTGTGGTAGAAAAGGTGGATTAGAGAGAAGTTAGGAACATGAGGGCGACACACTATTGCCTTGGAGATACCTGCAAGTTGACCCTTTTCTTATGTCTGAACACAGTCTAAGTTGCACAGACTCCATCATGAGAGTGTAAAGAAACATTCAGAGACCTATATAAATCTCTAACTTCTCAAGTCTCCAAGCATGGTTTTCCAGTAGAAGCTCAAAAATAATATCAAATGGTTCTGGCCAAGAGATTCCCAACTTGCTATGGATGGCATGATTCTTTTCCTAGATCTAGAAGGCTTTCACTTGGAACATATTGAAAAGATATGTCTAAGGTTATGTCTTACGAAGGGAAGGGAAGGGAAGGGAAGGGAAGGGAAGGGAAGGAAGGAAGGAAGGAAGGAAGGAAGGAAGGAAGGAAGGAAGGAAGGAAGGAAGGAAGGAAGGAAGGAAGGAAGGAAGAGGACTCAGTAATGTGTCTTCTACTGCCATCTATCAGTTTTCAGTAGAGGCAGGCATCATGAGGCATTCCTCATTACCATGTACAATCGCCAATAGAAAGACCCTTTTCAGAAGGCATGGCCTTTTGGTCTCAATAGAGGTGATGTTCTCACAACTGAAAATGATTCCTCCATGCTCAAAAATGGAAACTAGGTGGTGTCATTTTGTGTTGCAATTTCAATGCCTTCCACAAGCACCCAGGAATAATCCCACCTAGATTTTAAAGAGGACACCCCACCTAAACGGAGAATTCAACAATGTAGTCAAGATTTACATTTTCTTACATGACAGCCACAGTGGGTTGTATACTAGGATGGTGTTTGAAATTTAGGTTGTCATAAAATATGAGGATCTGAGAAATAATTCCAGGAATCATGAGGTCTCCTGCCTGGTAATACTGATGAACAATAGGCAAAGGTGCACTAATTGTGCATGTGATCATATGAAGAGTGTGCACACCCACAGGTACTAGGACTATTACAAGTGCTGCAAACAGAATCATCTTGCATAAAAATCCAAGTTCTGGATACCAATATATCTTTTACAATCCATCTTCATTTCTGTCCCTCTGTCATTCTATTGGAACCTCCTTTAAATGGCTCAATCCTTTGAAATTGATGCTGTTCAACGTATTGCTTTTGTCTCTAAGACCTGTTTTGAAAGACACAGGACCTTTTTCTTCTTGAATTTGAGTTCCTAAGGGACCTGGGCTGAATAATTACAGCAGACAGAATCACATATTCCCACATTCAAGCAGTGTTATTCCTTCAGTGTGTTGATTTTGTACATTTTTTTTTCTGTGTCCAAATCCAGGACCATCCAGTATAGGGCAGGATAAAAGTGCAAATAAATAAATAAATAAATCTCAGAGTTGTTAGAAGCATAGGATAAAAAAATATTTATAACCCTATTGTTTGCATGAAATTACTCTTTTTTTTAAAAAAGATTTTTATTCAGCGCAAAACATATTATTACATAAAGATGATTTTAAAAACCAGTTGGTACATTCTATAATTGTTGGCTATTGATGACCTCTGATCTTCTTCTACTGCTCTTATTTATTCTTTGAAACCAGTCATTGGTAATTTTTCTTCTAATTCCTGCAGATAGGCAATAAACCAATACCAGTTCAAACCCCCCCTGATTTAGGCTCCTCTCTTAATGAATTTTGTCTGTTTACCCATCTCTGCAAAATCCAGTCCTCCAATAATGGACTTTTTCTGCATTTTCTATTGCTGTACATCTCAGTCTAGCTGCAGTAACAATATTTTGCAATATAGCATTGCATTATTCTAATCCTTTATCAATCCCAGTATGAAAATTTCTGGTGTAAAATGTGTGACATTTTCAGGCCAGGCTTGTTTCCTGGGCTTTTGCAACAAGGATGATTGACAGATGGGGAGGAGACACCAAAAAACCCACCAAAATGCACCAATGAGAGAAGCCGCATTAAGGGGTATTTAAGACAGCAGTCCAGCGCTCTGGAGGTCTCTGGTTTTGTGGTTTCATGAGAGAGGGTTTAGAATGACTCACCGGACTTCTAGGCCTGCAATCCTTAGACTTGAGGGAAGGGCATAGAAGGGGTCTTGCCTCTGGGGCAGAGGAGGGCCAGGACGCATGCCAACTCGTCAAGGTCGGGCATGTTGAAGTAGCTGCTTGCTTGGAGCCAGGGGACCTCGCAGCAGATTAACACTGCTACAAGGCAGATTCTATTGTTTAGGAAGATACTTCACATTGAATGGTGGTTGGAATCCATTCAGGGGGCAGGAGGAGTGAGTGGAGCTGGAAGCTGGATTTATTTATGTTAGTTGCTTTCAGTGGACCTTCTTGCTGAGAACTTTATTTTATTTACTGCAACTATTCTTTCAAGCGACTCAAGGACTACTGAGCTTATATTAACTTGCTTCTACTTCCTATTTATTTATATTAATAAATATAAAGGGGGAATCTCAACATAGACTGATAAAGCAGGACACCTGTGGGGAAGTATCATTTGGTTCATATACTGACCCCAACTCATTGGAGAAAGTTGGGCCGCGGTGCTTGGCAGCTGCTTCCAACTCCACAACTCTGAGGAGGGGTAGGGTCAGATGGGACTTGCTGCAGTTTGCACTAGCTTTTGTATGACAGCGCTCTATTCTGGGATATAATCCAGAATAACAGCCAGTGCACAGAGGGCCATAGAATAAAATAGTGCTATTTCAACAGCAGGTGAGAATATGTACTTTAAATTACTTGCTGTCCACAGCAACAGTTTTCAGTCAATGCGATCTTTTGGTTCTATTTTTTAACTTGTTTTATTAATTGTCCTTTTTTGTTCAGATCTGGCCTCAAGATAATAATAAAGCACTTGGGGAAAAAACTGAAAATGAGCAATCCAGCACCAGAAACCAAAAT
The DNA here is from genome assembly GCA_023333525.1 of Aspidoscelis tigris stejnegeri. NCBI lineage: Eukaryota > Metazoa > Chordata > Lepidosauria > Squamata > Teiidae > Aspidoscelis > Aspidoscelis tigris. The sequence continues at coordinate 10,632,013 of JALMGA010000009.1, forward strand.
TGAAAAGATCTCCACAGCCACCATATATTTGCCTTTGGTGCTCAGATAGCTTGGGAGAAAGGTCAACCAGACACAGCAAAACAAGAGCATGCTGAAGGTGATAGATTTGCTCTCCTGGAAAGAGTCTGGCAACGTTCTTGACAGATAAGCTGCACTGAAGCTGAGAAGAGCCAGAAACCCCATGAAGCCAAGGACACAGTAGAACATGACAACTGACCCTTCATCACATTTCAGGACCATCTGTTCAGTCTCTGAATGCATGTCAATGTCTGGGAAAGGGGGAGATGTTGCCAACCATACAGTACAGATAGTAGCTTGCATCAGGGAAGAGGAAAGAACAATGGAAGTGGCCACCTTTCCCCCCACCCATTTCCTCATCATGGAACCTGGCCTAGTAGCCATAAAAGCTATTATCACAGTGACACTTTTGGCCAACATGCAAGAAACTGCCACTGAGAACACAATGGCAAATGTAGGCTGTCGAAGGAGACATATCAGTTTCTCAGGCCGACCAATGAATAATAAAGAGCAAAGGAAGGAGAGCAGGAGAAAGATCAGTAGTGTGTAGGACAGACTGCGGTTGTTGGCTTTGACGATGGGTGTATTGCGATGCTTTGCAAATATTTCAAACACTGCAAGTGTTATGAAAGAAAAAAAAACAGCAGCAAAGGTCAGTCTTGCTCCCAAGGGCTCCTGATAAGAGAGGAAGGTTATCTCTTTGGGTATGCAGAAATCCTGGTCCCTGTTGGGGTAATGATCTTCTTGACAATTGAAGCAGTCATCCATATCTGGAAAAGGAAGTGTTCACATCTACATTAATACAGCACTGACATCATAATGTTCTGTGAATTGAAGAAAAGAGAAATGCTCTTCTAGAACATTCTTATCTTTTTGCAACAATGTTTGAATTTTTCTAATCTCCATGACCACAGATATAACTATATTGAATCAGATGTGTATATTGAATAATTCCAAGTAGTTAAGGGATTTTCTAGATGGATTTTGCCCATATCCCCGCCTAGAGACCTTCGGGTATGGGGCGGGATAGAAATGGAAATAAATAAATAAATAAATAAATAAATAAATAAATAAATAAATAAATAAATACATACATACATACATACATACATACATACATACATACATACATACATACATACATACATACATACATACATAAATATCATTTACTAAAGTGAATTCTGTGTCATGTTAATATCTTGTTCACTACTGCCATAATGGGAACAGGGGCTTTTTTGTACTTGGCCTGATTCTGGAATATAGCCCAGGAAAGGGGCTGGTGCATGCTTTCTTATGCAGACTACAGGAGACGCCAGGAAAAGCCTGCCATGGTCTGCAGTAGAATGTGAACAGAAAACTCCTTTCCTGAGAAATATCCCAGAATATGGCCATGTTCAAACTGGAAAGGTCTTCTATAATAGTAGACTAATGAATCAGTCCCTCAGGCCAGACAATCTCCCTTGTGAGCAATGGAAACTGGCCTCACTTCAGGGGTCTTTGCTAAGTAATGAAGACACAGCTTTGAAGGCATCAGGTGACCCCAGGAGGGTCCCCAAAAATGAAGCATGTGACTGGATTGTTCCAGGAAAGGATCAGCAATATTTATTTAATTTACCTGCAGGGACGCAGTTGCGACTGTTCACAAAAGTACTGCATACCCTTCATTACAGCCATCAGTCCTTTGTACAGATATTCTAATAGGAGGGTCTCCCCTTCATCAGATAAACACACCCAAATTAATATTATTCTTAATGCACAACAGCTGGGAGGAGGCTAAGAGGGACAGGGCTAAACCAAACTGTACCTTCTGCCCTGCCCCAGCCTCCTATACCTTAAGCAAACAGGCATTTTAGGTCGATGTAAGAGGCATATCTGACAAGAATTACAAGGCAAAGCGCACCAGGCCCTGGCAGCCAGAATTGGTCTGGCTGCCTGAATGTAAGGAGGGGATCACCCGCGCTCACACTGGGGTGGGATAGGGGGGTGTAGGTGAAGCCGTGAAGCCCCCCCCCAGCCCAAGAAGCAGTGACCTGTGGCTTCTGGGATGAGGGGGAACCCTGAGATAGGATGCCTCCAGAGCCAAACATGGAAGGCAGGGGGAGGGCCCACTTAAGGTTACTTGTGTAGTGCAGACACATCCTAAATGGATGTGTCTTTACTGCAGAAGTACCCATTTAGTACCCATTAAGTCTTCCCTTAATAGGTATTAATAGGTACCCTCCAAGGTAGTCTTCCCTTAAGAGGTATTAAGGGGCTCTTAACATCCATTAGAGACCCATCGCGTGACAGCCAATGTGAACCCATGTGTCACTAATGGGTGTTCTAGTGCCGACGAGGTTTTAAAATCCGTCCTTAATGGGTACTTAATAGGTACTTAGTGTCCAATGTGGAAGCACCCTTTGATACAAAATCTATGGAAAGCAAATAAGTGCAATTAATTTTCATATTGTTTCCATTTGACCTCCACAGCTTGAGATACTTGTTCTCCATTTCTCTATCATTCAGTCTAAAGTAAAACTGTAATTGTCTGTGTAAACAAAGATTTGATCAAAAGTTTCATGTTTAATTATAGAGTGCCCAGCAATATTGGAGTGTCACTTCTTGGGTGTTTTTCCACTGTCACTATAAGTACCCATTAAGTACCCATCAATGGCTACGTAATGGCAATTTTGTACCTATTAATGGGTACTTAATGGGTACTTCTAGTGACAGTGAAAAAACACCTCTTGAGGATGCTGTGAAGCATTTTTTTACAACCTTAGTACACAGAAACATTAAAACTGAAGGCCCCCAGATTTTAGAAAACTCTCCCTCTAGGGGTACACAAGCTTTGTATGTCTTTGGGTGCCTGGTTTACTCTTCACACAGGAGTTTAATGCTTAACTTCCTGATCTCTCCAAGGAAGTTTGGAGGGAGGGTTATATTTTAATGCATGTTTTATGGTTTTTATCTTTTTGTTGTTGTGACCTGCCCTGAAGGGTAGGAAAGAAAGGAAGGAAGGAAGGAAGGAAGGAAGGAAGGAAGGAAGGAAGGAAGGAAGGAAGGAAGGAAGGAAGGAAGGAAGGAAGGAAGGAAGGAAGGAAGGAAGGAAGGAAGGAAGGAAGGAAGGAAGGAAGGTGTGTTAATGATGCAGTTTCTATGCATGAAATCTCTTACCCTTCAGATCTGCAATCTTCCCTTCTGGACATGGAAGACAGTCATAGCAGCATTGTGGTTCCCCTTCGATTTTGGCCTTTCTATATCCTGGGTTGCAGTTGGAGTTACAAACAGAAAGAGGACGTGTCTGCCCGGAAACAACACAAGGGAGCATTTCAAAATTCTTAAAGGAAAGGGCATTCTACTAAAGCTGTGGGTAAAATATTAACCACATTTTTATTCCCAATTGCCATGCCCAAGAAAGGCGAAAGAAGGATTTGGTAGTAATAAAAGGTATCCAATCTGTTATCCTCCAGATATTCCTGGACTACAAACCTTGGGAATACAACTAGGATAGCTATTAATCTACTTCTATTACTACTGTCTCTTTTTGTGCCAGTCACAGAAGCAATCCTGGCCCACACAATATTTTCAGAGCTTGTCTTCCTGTTATGCATATAGAACACTTTGGGGAGGGGATTCCATCCCAGAATTAGTCCTGGCAAGGGATGGAATGTGATTGCCATGCAGAAAAAGACAGCCTGGCCCACTTTTGTAGAATGGTGGTGTAGAGTCAGCCCACAACTACTCCCCTACTGCCATAATACTGGAAAATATGTATGTCAGCCCATGGCAATAAAGCAGCCTCTCAACTGAGTTATCCATGGGTGTCCCTGCCTCCTAGGGAACACTCTGGCCACAAGGCCATTTAACTTGAAACAATCCTTGGCTGGAAAATTTGGAAGTGGAAGAGAAGGAGAGTTGGCTGTTCTACTGCACTTTTCTCACCCATTTAAGGATGCTCAAAGCAGCTGACAAATCTTCTGCTCTTCTCCTCACAACAGGGACCCTGTGAAATTGGTGGGACTGTGAGAGCTCAGAAAGAGGACTGTGATTATTCCAAGATTACCCAGCTGGCTTTATGGAATCCGACATGCTAATCACAAGACCAAACTGGTGCAAAATGGAAGACCATTTTCAGGCTTTGTGCCACTCCAAGCATCCAACCTGTGAGCATCTGTAATGTTCCAAGGAGGCTGAGGAGCCCTGCATTATCAGGCTCTGGAAATGGCCTCAGAAATGGTCCATTTGCTGCAAACCATAAAATCACCTATACCTGCAATCTTGGTCTAGACTGAGCAGGCCAGAGCAAGACTGGCTTCTACAGTGCACACCAAGGCCCATAAGTAGAAGACACCTTTCATTCTAGAAACTACAATATGCTGGTTCTGTAGCAATGCAGTTGTAGTCCATGGATGTCATCTTGCTGTTCTACAACAGTTATATTCTATATAGGCAGTTCGAATGGGGGAAATTTAGACAAAGGACTTCTTTCTCATACTGTTATACATACACATGAAACCCACCTGTTTAAAAGGCTTGGGCCATAGAATCACATCTTCATAAATGATAAACTGTTTATTTTGGGGTGCCTGTGAGTCTAGTCTCCCTACTCTGACTCTTACAAAAGATTGATTAGGAAATGTGACCCAGTTGGCAATGTCGTAGCCACCAATCAACTCCCCATTTTGGTCAAATGAAACTCTTTCTCCTGTAGTGCTGTTAAATGAGAGATTTCTTAGATGATGAGTAAACTAGAAAGAAGAAAACAAACACATGGGAGTGGGTGGCATGGAATGTTATGGATATTTTTTCAGGTCTTACATCTGGGTAGGATTTCGGCGGCAAAAACAGTTTAAACAACCGTTTTTGCCTGCCGATATGCGGACAGGGCTTACTCAAAGGGGTCCTAATTCCGGCCCCTATGTGGAAACCACATCTAAATGTGTTCCACATCTGGCTCTAAATCCATTTTTAGAGCCAGTGTGGAAAGGCCCTTGCATTGCATTGTATTCTTATATCCAGTATTGTAGCATGACAAATGTAGCATACCACAAGGACAAATTAAAGGGAATAAAATGGATCCTGTGATATTCGGAGACATTTAGCCCATTTCTGCACTTACTTCAAGCGAGTTGTCTATTTATTTTGGCATAAACAATTTGTTCCAACCTGGGATGGATTGTACCATGGTCCAGAACAATTCCATCTTTATTTGGAAGTTATTGGAAACATGGGACCAGCAGATATTCCAAAACCCAAGAATGAAACTTCCTGACTTTCAGAGATCCCAGAGGAGCCCATTTTGATGACACATCTTGTTGCATCACCAAAAAGGACTCCCCTTTTATGATATTCCTCTGTAGTCTCCCAAGTACGCTGGTAGATCTTTGGAAAGAGATTTACAGGTAGATTGGACTAGGACACCATGTAGGACGAGAACCAGACAGAGGAACAAAAGTCCTCCCATTTTGGGTGGTGTCTCTGCTGTTGCAGGACAGGGTTACATTGGCATATTCCATTCTGTACCACCCATCCCAATTCCAAATGCTGGGACAGATTCAGAGCCAGTATAGGGGTGTTCAGTGTTTCTAGGATGCCTATTAAAGCAGGGGTCCCTATTTCACCACTGAAATGCCCCTCTGTATACCAGAATAAGAGGTGTGTGATTTCCTAGAAATCTCACTGTTCTTGATCAAGCAAACCAGGAGGACTTCTCTTTGAGATCTACCAGTAGAGCAATTCAGGGCTTCATTTTGCAACTTTATCTTGATCTAGCATTTTTTTTTCCTATGTAGAGAAAGGCTTCTATTGAGGGGCAGGCTTCCTGTATCCATACTGTCATGCAGAAGGAAGGGCCTTAAACCCTTTCCAAACATTGGATAACATTAGATGTAGACAGGGCCATAGAAATAAAAATCCTGATGCTCTCTGCATTCTGTAATAATTATTTCCTCATAATTCTACCTTCCATGGTTGCTGATGGAGATGTTTTTCTGCTGTTTTCCTCACTGTTTTGTCTTCAGATATGGATAAATGCAAAGCATGTGCTATTGCATAGACAGCACTGTAAATACTGTAGCTGTGAGCAGTCATGCTCATTTCAAAAACAGAGGCAGGAAGAGCCTCAAGTTTCTCTTGACCATTACAAGTTTCCTCTTCTTGTTTCTCCCCTTTAGAGACTGGGAAATCGCAATCAAATGCATATTTCCAAAAATCTCTGATAAAACCATCTTCTTTTTCTGCTGTTTGAATTTGCTTCCGGAGAAATTGCTGGAAACCCGGTGGATCCTTTTTATGCATTACAAAGGAGAGAGCACCATGGATGAAATCGATACTCATAGGTTTTTGAAAAGGAAGTGAGATGAAATCAATCTCTGCAGTCAAGATCCAGATTTTGTGTTTTCTTTTTATTGACATGCCGTCAAATTCTGCAAAAGTGATCATATTTCGCAAATCAATCATAGTCTGAATTTCACCATGAACAATCGCCACATTGGCTGTGCTTTTCATCAAAGTGGCCGTTGCTTCAACCCATGATGATTCAATCCCATTGACTCCTGATGAAAGATTCACTTTGGGAAGTTTTGTGATAAAGTCAAAGCAGATGCCTTTCTCAGAAAGAACTGGAAGCATTTTTTTGACAAATGCTTGGGAACTCTCAACATAGAAATAAATCACCCCTATCCATGTCCAATTGAAATGCAACAGTAATTGAAGTATCCCCTTGTACTGCTGAGTTCTGTTGGGGAACATCCAGTGTAAGAAAATTGCTCTGTTTTTACTGGGCATATCTGGAGCAGAGCTGTATGTGAGCTGAAGAAAACCAAAAGGAAAAAAAGTTAGCAGTGGATACATGTTAAGAATAAAACATCTATTTCCCTCCCTCCCTTCTTTCTTCCCTCAGTCCCTATCGATATACTAAAAGAGACAATTGGAATATTATAATGCCTTATGAGCTTCATAAAAAATCTATTCACTCTCAACTGATTCCTTTTTATAAATATAGTTTCATGCACACGTTAGAGGTGGCAGCATATGACCCCTATGTTGATATCTCCACCTCACCTTCTTTAGCATAGAATCTTAATGAGAGGGGTAAGGGAACATGGCATGCGAGCCATCTGATATGAACAGATATGGACTATGTCCCTCCATGGCTACAAAGTTTTCAAGAGCTTCCCAGCATTCCACAGGGCAGGCAAGTTCATAGCCTCAGGGCCCTAGGGTGATGTTTTTGGTGGTGCTGAAAAGTACCCTCCAGTGTTCTCAAACCAGTGAGATGTGCCATCTGCGTGCATCCATGGTTCCTCTGATCAAGCCAATTACATGGGTCCACTAGAGATCTGGATTAGGGGACTCTTAATCTGGACCGTGCTCTGTCTAATGCAGATGGAGCAGGACCAACAGGAGTTTGGCCTCAGTGCAGAAAAGACCTCAAACCACCAGAATGCATACATTCATTATAAGGGTCCTTCCCATCCTTAGACTCAGAGAAGAGGGTTCGAAAATGGAACAATGTGTAAATACTCTTTAATGTGTAAGGTGTGTTTATTGTAAATTATTTTTATGCAAATAATAAAAGTAGGCAAGGATAACAGGACACCCACCCACCCAGAGATAACCTAGAATATAAAACTGCATAGTATAAAATATAAACAAGGACTCTTAGATTCCATACACAACATATCAAAAAATAAAGCTAGAAGTAAACTTTCTTTTAACAAATCTTCTTCAGTCAAATGAAGACAATTCAGAGATAGACTTTTTGACCATCTTCTGTATTGGCTTTTATATAATAATCCCAGTTCTTTTAAAAATCCTTCTCATTTATATTATTATGATGTTAACTTCATAACTGAATTTTTCAAAACCTATCAGAAGCTATTCCTGTTTTTAAAAACAACATGATGACATAAAAAGTAGTAGTACAAAAAGTGAGTAGTGGAAGAAGCAGCAAATTCCTTTTTCTCCAAATCGGCAATGCATATCCACACACACACATATATTAATGTTTTGATTTTTTAGAATCATGAAACTTCTTTCTATCACCTTGGTTTTGATTCTCAGCAGTAAATGCCATTGAAGGCATAGAAAGCAAAAGAAGTGCAAAACCCCTGAGTTTCCTTACCTGTGGGATTTTATAGATGCCTAAGATGGCTGACATTTGGTAATAGATGTTAGAGTTTGGTCCTCCAATGACTGCTATTAATTTGCTTTGGCCATGACATCTGTAGTTAGGAATGAATTTGTCTTGTGCGGAAAGAAGTTGCATTGAAGCTTGGTAGGTCACTTTTGAACTAAATTCATTGTTATAGATCTGGAATCCCAAGGTGATATTGGGCAGAATTTGAGGACTTTCATTAATCTCTTTTACAGCAAATACGAAAGCCAGAATATGTTGGTATATCTGTGGCATCACTCTGAAATTAGAGAGTCAATGCATGTACTTTGGAACATGAGAATCTGGGTATGTTATATGCTCCTTAACAATATAACATCAAGTTCTGAAGCTCATTCAAGGAAGAATTAAAAAGCCTGACAGACAAACATAGACTTTTGGAGGTTTGAAGTGCTTTCTCAAAATAAGAATGGCTTTGGGTGTCATCAGCAAGCACATGCAAATATACGCAAATGTACACAAACAAGGCAGAGTCTTTTTTTTAATCCTTTCCAAGATGCCCTGTACAATTTTAACCCAACAGCAGTTAATTCACATGAGTATTTGTGTTCAAAATGAACAGTGAACAACTCTTATGGTATTAAGAGGCCTATAAAAATATTTATCTAGTTCCACTTGCTTTAACATGCTGCTATCTGAAACATAAATTGTTTCAGAGAGTCTCCAGGTGTCACTATGACATTTTCTTCTGTGTCTGAATTTCCCCATCATGGTGCAAATGTGCTGCCAGACTTTCCCAAAGCCTACATCAACTCAGCAATAAGCCTGACGTTCCGTAACTTGCTGCTTTTGTTTTTTATTTTTGTTGAGTGCTGCAATGTCCTGGATGTCTGATGCAGGGCTGTTGCTAGACCAACACTTTTTAAAAAGTTCAGGAATTCCCGTTTGTTATTAAACATTTCTGGTGCAAGACCCTGTCTACCGGCTCTGCTGGGATTCAAGAGAGAGGCTACCATTGATACAATTTCAGTTAATTTTCCTTTTCGACACAATTCTGTTTGACTCTTAGTGCAGCCAAAATATTCAGCTCCTTACAATAGTTCAACAAATGATTGATGGTTAGGTTCTGTTGTGAAATCAACGTCTTCATAAGCAGGAACAATTTGAGAAATGATGGCAGGAATGACGAGGTCGCCTGCTTGATGATACTGGTGAAGAATAGGTTTAGGCTGACTGATTCTGCAATTGTGTGCCCAAACTCCTATAGGGAGCAGCAGAATCATAAATATGACAAATGCCACCATCACACATGAGCTTCTTCGTTCTGGATGCCAATTCATCTCCTGAATCATCTAGGTGTCCATTTATGGCTTTGCTGCAGGCTGGCTTGAATTAGATCTTGCTCGGCAGATGAAGAGATGAGGTTTTTTTTCGAGATAAACAGATGTGAAGCTAGCATAAGCAATTATAGAACACTCTGGCTCTTGGTAGTAGTTTTTTAATCCCTAGTGGTTACTGGAGGAAATCTATATTGATTTAATATTTGATAATTTGATAATTAGAGAGGAGACAACATTTGAAATTATAGAGTGATGGCAACACTCAGGATTTTTCCACTAGTACTAAGTACCCATTAAGTACCCATTAGTCTCAGAGCAGGAAGACCCCATTTCCACTGCAGACCCCATTAGAACCACATTTGTTTCCACCGGTACTAGGGAAGTCTGGATTAAATGGGTCCTTCAGAATCTATAATCCAGATTTCTTATAGACCCCATTAAAGGGCTCTACAATCTGGTCTTTGGCCATGAAATCCGGATTATATGGTGTGCGTTTGCACCACATTTGGTAATGGGGTCTAGGGGCAGGTTCGGAGGGACACCCATTTTACCCAGGTAAAATCTAAGAACTGTGTGCAAAGATTGTGTGTGGAGGCAGTGATTATGTAAAAGATGTCAAATACTCATCTGGGCCAGAAACGTTCAGGTTTAAAATAGTCTGATAGCCTAAACAACATTTAGGACAATGGGGTAAGCAAGTAAGGAAACATTCTCATACATTATTTTAGGCATTGCCTGCTTACATGAACAGGATGACTTTTGTTTTAATTTAGCAAGGTAATGAAGTATAATTAGCTTTCTGGCAAGGTTCCAGCTGTCACTGTTTTATAGTATACAGCAAATTGCAGGGGAAGGGTGAGGAAAAACCTCTTGTCTTTCTAAAATGAAACCTTTTCTTTTAACATAAATACTCAATTCTATACAGTCTGACACAACTCCATAGCTTTGTGTACAACAATATTTCATCTTAATTGTACATTTTATATCTCCAGAACGATAACGTAGATTGTATATTGATGATATTGCCACCTTTGAATATATCTGAAAATAGAAAGGGTGTGCTAGCTAGACACTGAAAATCGTGGTTTTAAAATGAGATTAGTTCCCTAGGGATTTTTTAGTTTATTTCACTTAAGACAGTGAGGCCACGGGTTGAAAAGAATATCACAAGTAAATTGAAAATCAAGACTGACCTGTCCCTTAAACAACTACCATCTACATAAAAAGTAGAGACTACACCATCAGACAATGGTGAATATATTTTTAATTCCTCCTTATTAAGAATGTTTTTTTGTTCAGATCTGGTCTCAATATCATAATGTAACATTTGGGTAAAAAAACACAACCCAAGAGTCCAGCACTAGAAACCAAGATGGAAAAGATCTCCACAGCCACCATATATTTGCCTTTGGTACTCAGATAGCTTGGGAGAAAGGTCAACCAGACACAGCAAAACAAGAGCATGCTGAAGGTGATAGACTTGCTCTCCTGGAAAGAGTCTGGCAACTTCCTTGACATATAAGCTGCACTGAAGCTGAGAAGAGCCAGGAACCCTATGAAGCCAAGAACACAGTAGAACATGGTATCTGATCCTTCATTACACTTCAGGGTCATCTCTTCAGTCTCTGAATGTGTGTCAATGTCTGGGAAAGGGGGAGATGTTGCCAACCATACAGTACAAATGATACATTGTATCAGGGAAGAGGAAAGCACAATGGAAGTGGCCACCTTTCCCCCCACCCATTTCCTCATTGTGGAACCTGGTCTAGTAGCCATAAAAGCTATTATCACAGTGACACTTTTGGCCAACATGCAAGAAACTGCCACTGAGAACACAATGCCAAAAGTGGGCTGTCGAAGGAGACATAACAGTTTCTGAGGCTGACCAATGAATAGCAAAGAGCAAAGGAAGGAGAGCAGGAGAAAGATCAGCAGTGTGTAGGACAGGCTGCGGTTGTTGGCTTTGACGATGGGTGTATTGTGATGCTTTGCAAACATTTCAAGCACTGCAAGTGTGATGGAAGAAAACAGAAGAGCAGCAAAGGTCAGGCCCACTCCTAAGGGCTCATCATAAGACAAGAAATTTATGTCTTTCAGTATGCAGGAATCCTGGTCATCGTTGGGGTAATGATCTTCTGGACAATGGAAGCAGTTATCCATATCTGTAAAAGACAGTGTTTACATCTGAAGTAATACATGACTGCCATCATAATAGTTAGGAGGAATGTTCTATGGATCACAGAAAAAGTGGGAAACACATTTGCATGGACATATTTTTCATCTTTGTGCAATACTGGTGTGGAATTCAACCCATCTTCATAACCACAGGCACAGCTGTATTGAATTTGATCCACCTTCCCTTTATTATCCTATGTATTGAGGAATGTAATCAAGCTATTCACCTCAAATAGAATGTGGAAATTGGCTCTGTGCACACCCCCAGTATGCCGTGAGAAGTAACAGGTTCTCCTTTGCTGGAGGACTTCAAGCAGAGGCTGGACCTACACCTATCTATGGTTTTGGAAGTCCTGCATTAAGCAAGGGTTGGACTCTATAGTTCTATGACTATAGATAGTGGCTGGTGACACAAGAGAGGGCCTTTACTTTGGCACCACCAGATTTTTAATGCTTAAGCATCAGAGAGCTGGGTAAAGAGAACATTTTGCACTGAAAAACTTGCAGAATTCATGCCTGGGGACCCACCATGGAGGAGCCTTCCTCTCTACATGTGGTCCTTTCAAAGAGGGTAGGAGGGAGAGATTATATTATAATGTATGTTTTTAACACTGTTTCATAGGGTTTTCTTTTTCCACTATGGTGATTCACCCTGTGATTTCTGAGTGAAGGAGGGATGTAACTACTCAAATCAATCAATAAATGTGCATTAATATGACAATTCCAGTACATGAAATCTCTTACCCTTCTGGTTTGAAATCATTCCACCTGGACATGGAAGACAGTCATAGCAGCATTGGGGTTCCCCTTCAATTTTAGCCTTTCTAAATCCTGGATTGCAATTGGAGTTACAAACAGAAAGAGGCTGTGTCTGTCCACAAACAACATATGGGAACATTTTAACATGCTTAAGGAAAAAAGTGAGATCCAGTGGTAATCTAATAAGGAAGTAGATAAAATATGAACTACATATTTATTCTCAATTGCCATGTCCAAAAGAGATAAAAGGAGGATTTTGGGTAGTAAAGAAATGTAATTCCAAACTATGGCCCTCCCTATATTCTTTGGAGTACAACTGTCAGGTCTGGCATGGAATACTGAGTGTTATAATCCTAAAACCTTGAGATCTCTGATATGAATATTTAGTTACAGAGGTACACAGTGACAGAGGTAGTTCAATATATTCAAAAGAATTTATTTGGCCAGGTTTCTTGCATGGCAGGTCACTATATATCAACACCTATAAAAGAATATTGGACTCCAAATGATTCCAAACCTGAAGAATGTCCAAAATAGTTCTAAGGAACTGAGCATGAATCAGTGAAACAAAAGAACAAAAACAGAATAACATTATTTTATTTCGCCAGTCCAAGTCCATCAGCCTCTCTGCCTGAATCCTTAATCTGGACCATGAGCCCTTATAAAACCAGGCTATGGAGACCTGAATGAATCTACGAGACCACGTTTTCTCTTAGCCCTGCTGCATCTGCATAAGATAGAGCTAGATCTGGATTGAAAAGGTGTTCCTCTGGATCTTTTGTGGACCCATTTAATCAGGTCCACAAGAGGACTGAAGGCCTTCTTCTGGATCACAGAAGCTGTGCAGGTGGCAGAATTTCATGATCTGGAACTTCAGGGGGGCACTGAAAAACACCACCTCAGGTCCCAAGGCTAGGAATGTTCATTCCTAACTGTTGGGAGGGGAGGGGAGGCAGCTGTGAAGTTCATGCAAGATTCACAGCCATGGGGAAGTGTGGGCTGGATCAGTGTGATCAGTGCAAATGATGAAGATCCAACCCATGCCAATACACAATCCAAATAAGCGGGTCTAGTTAATCCAGATCCACTGACCCAGAAATGGAGGTAAGTGCAGAAAAGCCCCAAGTTAGACATATGATTTCTTTCTCATACTGCTGCATACATACACACATATGAAACTCACCTGATTAAAATACTCAGGCCATATAATCATATCTTCATCAATGAAAAACTGTTTATTTTTTTGGGCTGCCTGTGGGTCTAGTTTTCCAACTTTGATTCTTATGAAAGATTGATTAGGATAATTGACCCAATTGACAATGTCATAGCCACCAATCAGCTCCCCATTTTGATCAAAAGAAATTTTTTCCCCTGCAGTGTTGTTAAATGAGAGATTTCTCAGTTGATGAGTAAACTAGAAAGAGGAAAACATACACATGGGAGTACCTTAAGGAAACTCACATAACTCTCCACAAAGACAAATTAAAGTGGTGAAAATGGATTCTGTGATACAGTAATGATTTAGGACATTTACACATTTACCTCAGGTACAGCATTCCATCTATTCTGACATACCTAAATCTTCCTTTTCTTGCACCAGCTTTAGAGCTTGTGCAGGGGGACTCCAAATGCATCAAAGGCCAGTAATATGGTGTGCCTTGTTGAACTTCTGGCATGGGTCCCCATGGCATACCAGGTCTCAGAGGTGCAGAGGTGCACTATACCATTACGGGCATCTGTGCTAGGCTTCCTCACAAGCATATGTAGCAGGGGGCACTTGACAATTTTTTTTTTCAAATGGGATGGCATCCTAGGCAGAAAAAGCCTTAGAAGTAAAGCTCTCTAAGTGTACTCTGAAATCTGTTACAATCCTTTCCCCACAGATATAGCACATTCGCCTCAAGGTTCTACCTTCCATGGATGCTGCTGGAGAAGCTTCTCTGCTGTTTTCTTCACCGAACTGTCTTCAGATATGGATGAATGCAAAGCATGTGCTATTGCATGGACTGCATTGTAAATACTGTAGCTGTGAGCAGTCATGCTCATTTCAAAAACAGTTGAAGGGAGAGTCTCAAGTTTCTCCTGAACACCACACATTTCCCCTTCTTGTTTCTCCCCTGTAAAGGTTGAGAAATCACAATCAAAGGCAGATTTCCAGAAATATCTGATGAAACCATCTTCTTTTTCCACTGTTGGAATCCTGTTCTGAAGAAATTCATGGAAACCCAACACATCCTTTTTATGCATTGAAAAGGAGAGAATGCCATGGATGAAGTCATTGCTCATATGTTTTTGATAAGGAACTGAGATGAAATCAATCTCTGCAGTCATAATCCAGATTTTTTGTTTCCTTTTTATTGACATGCCTTCAAATTCTGCATAAGCTATCAGATTTTGCAAATCACTCATCATCTGAATTTCACCATGAACAATCACCGCACTGGCTGTGCTTTCCATCACAACGTCAATCATTTCAATCCATTCTGCTTTCATTTCATGGAATTCTCTTGAAAGAAATATTTTGGGAATCTTTTTAATAAAGTCAAAACATATACCTTTGTCAGAAAGAACTGGAAGCATTTTTTCAACAAATGTCTGTGAGCTCTTAACATAAAAATAAATCACACCAATCCATGTCCAATTGAAATGCAACAATAATTGAAGTATCCCTATGTACTGCTGAGCTCCATTTGGAAACATCCAGTGTAAGAACATTGCCTTGTTTTTACTGGGCCTGTCTGGAGCAGAGCTGTAAGTGAGCTGAAGAAAACCAAAAGGAAAAAAGTTAGCAGTGGATGCACGTTAAGAATAAAACATCTATTTCCTTGCCTCCCTCCCTCCTTCATTCCCTATCGATGTACTAAAAGAGATAATTGGAATATTATGATGCCTTATGAGCTTCATAAAATATCTATTCACTCTCAGCTCATTCCTTTTTGTATAAATATGGCTTCATTCACACATAGCTAAAGAAAACCGTACAGGGAAAAAATCAAATGTTTTAAGAATAAATCAGGATATTCCTTTTCCTCTGTCACTCCCTCCCTTCCATCTTCCCTCCCTCCCTCCCACTCCCTCCTTCAATAGCAATAAATAAATAAATAAATAAATAATCAATTACTACAGTTGTAATTCTATCAACATACTAAATGAGACATTTGGAATGTTGTGATGACTTAGGAACCTTATATTTACTCAGACTTGAGGCGTTTTCGCACACGGGGTTTTCAAACGCGTGCAAGACAGCCTCGAACGCGGCATACGCATTGCCGCAGCGGGGCTAACGCTCCGACGTGTCCGGAGCTGTCTTGCGCGCATTCGAGATGTAGAGCACTTTAAAGTGCTCTAAATCCGTTCCAGTGCGGACGAAGCGCCCGCAGCCATACGGGGGGAGAAGCATTCGCTCATGTTTCTCTCTCCCTGACAGCGCAGGCTCCCCTCCCCCGCCGGCGCTGGCTGACAATCAGCTGATTGCCTGCCTTGCCGGCTGCGGGAGCCTCGGCAGCCGTCTCCCCGCCCCTTGCCGGCCAAGGCACTTCAGAATGCTTTGAGCATTCACACACAGGCGCGCCGGAATGCATTTACACGCATTCCTGCGCTCCTATGTGTGAATGGTCAAAGCGTCCTGAAGTGTCTTAGGCTTCCCGTCCTACACCCGTTCCAAATGGAATGGATGTAGTGTGGAAACGCTTTTGATTGCTTCCCTTGATGAATGGCTACATTCACTCTTAGCCAAAATTGGCTGAAAAGAGCATTAGAGGTAACAGCATTTAGATCCTGTTCTTATCTAAGAAGGAAGGAAGGACGAAAGGAAGAAGAACTCCTCCTCAGAAGAAGCTCTAAGTTGCATCAAATGAAGAACTTAAGAGATTCAATATTCATACAATGGTTATTCTTTTTGTCAGAGGTCCTGTTCATACTTATCTTGCAGGAGCATTTCTGGACTACTAAGTTTGGGGTGGTATCAAATGTTAACAAATAATTATATAATCATAAGCCTTTTTTTATCTTATATGCATTTTATGTATTTGCATTGATTATCATATGGCTAGACATGAAGATCTTTGGATAGTTTATAGAAAAAAAAATACTATGAAACACCATTTTAAGTTAAACCATAAAATACAGTAACAGTGTCTGAAAGTGAGTAGAGGATGGCTTTTATTAAGTTGAAAATTAGAAATTAAAAACGTATCTATATAATATTTGGGTAGAAACAAATTTCTTAAAGATATATGCTAAAATTGCATCAAATATTTGCATAAAAAAGAATAATTTTCTCTAACACTATTAAAGATAAGTAGAAGTTTGTCATTTATGTGGAAGGGGTAGTTTGGTCTAGTATGAGCCAGTTTGGTCTAGTGGTTAAAGAGCCGGACTCTTATCTGGGAATACTGGGTTTGATTCCACCCTTCCCCATGAAGCCAGCTGGGTGACCTTGGGCTAGTCACAGCTCTCCTCTGAGCTCTCTCAGCCCCACCTACCTCACAGGGTGTCTGGTGAGGGGAGAAGAACAGAAAGTTTTGTCAGCTGCTTTGAGTCCCCTTAAATGGGTGAGAAAAGCAGGGTAGAAAAGCCAACATTCTTCTTCTAATTCCATTTAATTCAGATCTAGAATACAGATGTGTATACAGGTATATGTGCATGTTATATCAAGTTTTTTTTAACCCTGATATTAAATGGGGAAAGTCCCCATCTCTCAGTATTCCAAATTGTGTTGAATTATGTACCCTTCTTAGTGATGGTCTCTCTGTGCACCTCAAATTTCACCTGGGTGGGGTTAGAATTTTCAAAATCATATTTGTTCTGAGTACTATAAGCTAATGGAAGACAGAGAAAACAAAATAAATCTTAGGATCTTTTAGTTCTTTTACCTGTGGGATTTTATAGATGCCCAGGATGTTTGACATTTCGTAATAGATGTTTGAGTTTGGTCCTCCAATAATTGCTATTAGCTTGTTTTGATAATCACATTTGTAGTTTGGAATGAATCTGTCCTTTGTGGAAAGCAGCCACATTGAGGCTTGGTAGGTCACTTCTGGTCTAAACTCATTGTTATAGATCTGGAAGCCCAGGGTGACATTGGGAAGGATTTGAGGACTTTCATTGATCTCTTTTATGGCAAATACTAAAGCCAGAATATGCTGGTAGATCTGTGGCATCACTCTGAAATTAGAGATTCAGTACATGCATTTTGGAATAAGAATATCTGGGTATGTTATATACTTGTGAATAATATAACGTCAAGATGAACCTAGTCCAAAGAAGAACTAAAAAGCCTGACAAACATACATAGACTTCTGCAATGTCAAAGTACATTCTCAAAAAGGAGAATTGCTTTCCATATTAACAGTTAACACCTGTAAATGTAAACTATCCAGAGTTTTTTACGAATATATTCTGGGAAGCTCAGTACAATCTGAACTGAATTGCAGTTAATGCACATAAAAATGCATGTTCAAAAGAATTGTTCAACAATTCTTATTTCAGGTACTAAGAAGCATGCAAAACTCATTTCATTCCTTTCACTTGCTTTAAGATGGTTTTATCAGAATTTCCCCTCAGGCTGCAAAGAGACCACCAGACTTCACATACTGTACAGCAAATCAGCATTGTCTGATACAATGCTGATGTTAGGGCAGCAGCACATTTAGAAAAGTGCAATGATTTCCGTATGTTCTCAATGGGTTCTGGGGCAAGGACCAGTCTACAAGACCTTCTGTGTTGCAAGAAAGATGCTCTAATAAATACGACAACTGTTATTCACCAATTCAGACAAAATTCATAGTGTAATTAAGATATCAAACTCCTTACAATAGGTCCATGAATGACTGATGGTTAGGGTCCATTGTGAAATTGATGCCTTCATAAATAGGAGCAATTTGAGATATTATGGCAGGAATGACGAGGTCACCTGCTTGATGGTACTGGTGGAGAATAGGCTGGGGCTTCTTGATTCTACAGTTGTGCGCAGAAATGGTACAGACTCCCATGGGGAGTAAGAGGATCACAAATCTGACAAATGTCACCATCACACATGAGCTTTTATTCCTGGATGCAAATTCAAATATGTGCATGCCCAATTATAGCTTTGCACACAGTCTAGCTTAAATGAGCATTTGCTTGGCTGATGAGAAGATGAGAATGTTTACGTCAAACAGGAATAAAACTAGCAGAAGCATTGATAGTGGCTACACCCCCCCCCCATGGTTACTGTAGCCAATCTATAATGACTTAGTATTTGGTAATTTGATAATTAGAGAGGATACAATAATTAAAATTATAGGGTAATGGTAACATTGCTGAAGGAAGCTTGTCTATTGAGTTTTATTGTTTATTATTTTCTTGTCCTGAAAGCTGGGCTTCTATGTGTAGAACATGGTAGATGTGGGGCCAGCAACTCATGAAAGTAAAGTAGTCAGTGGTTTATTGCCATCAGTTCCCCGGATAATCAGATTCACAGTCTGATCCCACAGTTCATATCTTCAGTATTGCTAGCCTAGTGATGTCCTTCAAAATGATTCTGAGACCACTCATTGCTTTTAGAAGCCCACTATAAAACCAGAGTAGTGAGTCTTATTTTTTAAAAAATATGGTGCTCAAATGTGGATGAGTCAGATAAAAGATTCCAAGGTCCTATATAGGGCACTATATATTTATTTACTGCTCTGTACAAGTGGTCCTAGATCCTCCATTCCACTCCTTGCCACATTCTAAAGAAAGCCCTGTTCCTTTTGGTATGTTCTGTCTACATTGCAAGGAAAATAGGCCTGTAAACTATGTGGATTAGTTGTCACAAGACTGGACTGCTTGCTTGTAGTAGTGCTATGTCCAAGGTATTTTTTCTTACCCTCAATGCTGCAAAAGAGCTGGGACACTTTTAGACATGCTATAATGTGCTGGAATGTTTTGTGCACAATTGGGTTCAATAGATAAGTTAGATTTTCAGTAGCATTTGAGCATTGTTATGCCACATTAACTTTTTAATTAGAAAGTTCGTTACTCACTAAAGCTTTTAATATTTTCATGAACATGGTGGAACTTTAAAGAATTGCTGGATCTAGTCTCATGAAGTGAACTGGTTCCTACTAGTACTGCTGATATGGGAGAAAACACCCACTCTAGTTGTCAGAGACAACTGAAGTTGGTTGTGGAGTCATCAGGAAGAGAAGAACATAGAGAATGCAAATCAAAATTTAAAAAGTTGCAAAGAGTCTTCTTTATTTATAATACAATTGGAAAAAAACACAGAATAAGCTCTAAGGGATATGGTATAGAAGAGGTTAAACAGCTCTATTTAAGCAGCTGACAAAGCTTTCTATTCTCCCCACAACAGAACACCCTGTGAGGTAAGTGGGGCTGTGAGAACTCAGAAGAGAGCTGTGACCAATCCAAGATCACCCAGCTGGCTTTGTGGAGGAAATTCCCAGATAAGAGTCTGGTTCCTTAACCACTAGACCAGCGTGGCTCACAAGACCAACTTGGCTCACTAGAGTAACTAAAATAACTAGGTGATAATAAGGAAAAGGTTATAATTGTGTATTTTGACAGCTGAATGGTAGTTGTAAAGAGAAGCATCTGTAAGCTTACTAATAGGGATGTGAACAAATATTTGTAATATTCATTATTCATACAAATTTGTATGAATTCAGACATTCATACACGAATCAAATGTTAACTTTTATACATTAACATTTGCATCAATACAAACGTTTCAGACATTCATACAAATAATTCAGACATTTGTTAAACTGGGGACGTGGGAAAGCCGCTTCTCCAGTCACATCTGCAATGGATCCAGATTGCATTCAACATGGATCAAGAGTGGATTAAAAGTGGATTCAGGTTGGATTTGATGCTTTCAGAGTAGATATGTTATGGGATGAGTACTGGATATGTATTGGATATATATGCATTCTTGTTGAATACGTGTTGGGTACTTATTGGATATGCATTTGTTTGTATCGGATATTAGTACAAATTCGTATGAATGCATTCATATCAAATAGAATCCTACAACATTTGAAGGGGATCTATTTGAACAAATACTAATTTTCTAACATTTGATTTGTTACGAATCGAATGTCAAAAAAACCATTCATGCACATCCCTATTTACTGGAGACATTAAGAGGCTTTGGAAAAGTTATTGTTGGAGCTTTAAATTATTAAAGTAGTCTTGGGCTACTTGCCTGCTTGCAAAGAACTGTAAAGTCATGGCCAGGAATGTCCTGGACCTTCTAATCCAGCACACCTGTTTCAATTAGCCAGGCTGGTCGTGCATAGCACCTGGAGAAAGGTCCACTTTGGATCGGTCAGTTCTTTCCCCCTTTCATGACATCTCTTTCTGACCTGTATAATTGTCCCAGTGTTTGACTAAGTCACTGCCCTTTGATGCCAAATACCTTACCTTATGTTCCTGTAAATACTTCTCCCTGCCTGTCCTGTACTAATTTTGCTACTACAAGAATAAAGCTATCTCTTGGAAGACAACTCCAGCCTGATTCCAGTCTGTGACTTCACCAAACGCTAAGCCTGCATGTCTACACGAATGTGCAGTCAATCCAGATTTTGACAGTTATTAGATGGACCATATGCTGGAGCAAAATCACACATTTCCAAATTATCTTATGATTGTAGTGATAAAGTTCTGGCTGTGCGGCAGCAATCATATTATACTTCAAAACAGGTACCATTTGCCTGGGTATAAAATTTGGGAGCCGTGAGCAAACTTAGGGGGTGTGGTGTGGTGGCAGTGGTTATGTGGAAGACGCAAATGATTCATCTGAGCCATAAACATTCAGATTTAAATTAATCTGGTGGCCTAATCAATCTATATCTTCTTTGATATTAACAAAGGTATATGCTTTGGTGTTTTCACGTACCACCTTAAGCATTTAAAACAAAACAATATTTTAAAACTAGTACATGGGTTTGAATACGATATACCAAGTTATATACTTACTAACCAGGAAATTGTCAGAAAACTCAATATTAAGATATTGCTTTTGTCACTGTCTGTTGAGGAAAATAGAAGTCTTTTTTCTTATAAGACAATGAAGTATCAATGGCTTTCAGTTTCTGCCTATGTTACAGCTGTGACTGTTTTACAAGGGAAGAAAATGGGTGAGGAACAACTTATTTTCTTTTAAAATATTTCCTCTTAACATGGAGTCTCAGTTAATGTCACAGCTTTGTGTACCAATTTGCAAAATGTATTACACCATTTTTTTTACATATATCTGAATATACATTACAAATGGTCTGTTAATCTAGACTTTGAAGGCATAGGTTGATAGAGTGCTATCACAATGAAATTATAAATCAAGAATGATCTATCTGTCAAAGGACTGTCATCTACATTTAAAACAGAAACTATGCCATCAGGCAATGGTGTATTATTTATTTATTGCTCCTTAAGTATTGTTTTTTATTCAGATCAGGTCTCACTATCACAATGTAACATTTGGGGAAAAACACACAACCGAAGAGTCCACCACTAGAAACCAAGATGGAAAAGATCTCCACTGCCACCATATATTTGCCTTTGGTGCTCAGATAACTTGGAAGAAAGGACAACCAGACACAGCAAAACAAGAGCATGCTGAAGGTGATAGACTTGCTCTCCTGGAAAGAGTCTGGCAACCTCCTTGACAGATAAGCTGCACTGAAGCTCAGAAGAGCCAGGAATCCTATGAAGCCAAGGACGCAGTAGAACATGGTATCTGACCCTTCATTACACTTCAGGACCATCTCTTCAGTCTCTGAATGCATGTCAATGTCTGGGAAAGGGGGAGAGGTTGCCAACCATACAGTACAGATAGTAACTTGTATCAGGGAAGAGGAAAGAACAATAGAAGTGGCCAACTTTCCCCCCACCCATTTCCTCATCATGGAACCCGGCCTAGTAGCCATAAAAGCTATTATCACAGTGACACTTTTGGCCAACATGCAAGAAACTGCCACTGAGAACACAATGGCAAATGTAGGCTGTCGAAGGAGACATATCAGTTTCTCAGGCCGACCAATGAATAATAAAGAGCAAAGGAAGGAGAGCAGGAGAAAGATCAACAGTGTGTAGGACAGGCTGCGGTTGTTGGCTTTGATGATGGGTGTATTGTGATGTTTTGCAAACATTTCAAGCACTGTGAGTGTGATGGAAGAAAACAGAAGAGCAGCAAAGGTCAGGCCTGCTCCCAAGGGCTCTTCATAGGAGAGGAAGGTTATCTCTTTGGGTATGCAGAAATCTTGGTCACTGTTGGGGTAATGATCTTCTGGACAATGGAAGCAGTCATCCATATCTGGAAAAGACAACACAGTAACACAGGACTGACATCATTACTATCTTATGTATTGAGAAATTTTACATACTTAAGATATTATTTAAATGGATTTTGCCCAGTTATTTCGGACCAGTTTCAATTGTTGCCATCTGAAGATGTGTTTGTTGGGGTTCGGCCAACAAGGTGCCCTCTTGATCCTTGCCCTTGTTGGCTGATTAAAAACTAGCCAGCAAGCTATGACTGGGTGGGTCTAGGGAGTAGTGAATGCCTCTTTAAGAGTTTGGTTTCCACTGGTTCTTAAAGAGGTGGCCAACATACCCTTTTTCGGCAAGGTTTAAGACAGGGCTGTGGCTGTTCAGCTGCCAGTATTCTTGGAAGAAGCTGATTATCTAGACCCATTTCAATCTGTTTTCAGGTCCTGTTATTGTTTATGACCCTGGTTGATGACCTTCTCCATAAGAGAGACAGGAGGAGTGCAACAAATATTACTGTTTCAAGATATATTGTTTTGTTTTAATGTGCTGAGTTTTGATACACGCCTAGAGACCTACAGGTATAGGGTGGGATAGAAATATAACTAACAAACAAACCCTGTTGGTTCTCCCGGATCTCTCAGCAGCTTTCGATTCCATTGACTGTGGTATCCTTCTGCAAAGCCTACAATGTTTGGAAGTTGGAGGAAGTGTGCTGCATTGGTTCCATTCCTATCTCCAAGGCCAATTACAGACAGCTGAGGCGTTTTCGCACACGCCTTTTTAGTACGTGTGGAAGACAGCTCCGGACACGGCATACGCATTGGCTCAGCGGGGCTTGCGCTCCGACGTGTCTGGAGCTGTCTTCCGCGCGTTCGAGATGTAGAGCACTTTAAAGTGCTCTACATGCGTTCGGGTGCGCACGAACTGCCCGCAGGCATTCGGGAGGAGAAGCATTCGCGCCTGCTTCTCTCTCCCTAACAGCTGCGGGCTCGCCTCCCACGCCAGCGCGGCTTTGACAATCAGCTGTTTTCAGCCAGCGCCGGCTGAGGGAGCCTCCTCAGCTGTCTCCCCGCCCCTTGCTGGCGTTTGCCGGCTAATACAGCTCACGATGCTTTGAGCATTCGCACACAGGCGCGCCGGAACGCGTTTACACGCGCTCCTGTGCTCCTGTGTGTGAATGGTCAAAGCGTCGTGAGCTGTCTTAGGCTTCCCGTTCTACACGCGTTCCAAATGGAACGCGTGTAATGCGAAAATGCCTCAGTTGTGGGTGATTCTATTTGGACTGCCTTGAAACTCACTTGTGGTGTTCCAGCAGGGACAATCTTTTCTTCCAAGCTTTTAAATATCTATGTGAAGCTGCTGGGAGATTTGGACTGAGCTATCACCAATATGCAGATGGCACCCAGCTCTATCTCCCTGTACCATCTGAATCAGAAGAGGTGGGTGAAGTGCGAAACAGGTGGCTGGAGGCAGTAACGGGATGGATTAGGGCAAATAAATTCAAGCTGAATCCAGACAAAATGGAGGTGCTGCTTCTCACTGGGTCTTGTGTCCATGAATTTGGGAGATGTCCTGTTCTCAACTTGGTTGAAATGCCCTGGAAAGGACATGTGCAGAATCTGGGGGTGCTCTTGGAATATGCGCTAATACTTGAAGCACAGATGAGGGCTGTGGCCAAGACTGCCTACTCCCAACTATGGCTGGTTTGACAGCTAAGTCCCTTCTGGGCATACTGTAGATGATTCAAGGAGGACCTTTCCTAATAATCAAAGAACTGAGTAAAGGGGAATATTTTAACCAAATGCAGAAAGACATAAGTTCATGTCTGGTGAGTCCCCCTTTCGAAGAAAGGTTTGAGGAAAGATTAACGTATATTTTAGACCGTTGGCTTTTGAGTGAAGGGCTGGATATCAATATTCAAATAAATGATAGGTAAGTAGATGATGATGATGACAGACGGACGGACGGATGGACAGATGGTAGATAGATAGATGACAATTGTTGTACATGAAATCTCTTACCCCTCTGATTCGAAATCTTCCTGTCTGGACACGGAAGACAATCATAGCAGCACTGTGGTTTCCCTTCTATTTTGGCCTTTCTAAATCCTGGGTTGCAATTCAAGTTACAGAAAGAAAGAGGTTGTGTCTGTCCACAAACAATATAAGAAAAGAGGGATTCCAATAGTAGTCTATTAAGGTTACAGGCTAAGGTTGCAGGTAAAATACAAGTAATCTCTGGAAGAAGTACACACAGGAAAAATAAAACTCTCTGTTTTACTTTTGTAGAAATTGTATCAAATTGAATCAAATCCCAAAAATTGCATTTGTGCACACCCCTGCTCTGCAGCTTGAAGTGATCCTTAGTTTGAAAATTATACTGGAGAGTACTACGATAGGATATCATTTTAGAGTTGTATTCCAGGCATTCTCATACTTTGGACCACACCATCTGTCCATCATGTGAACCAGTGGAATGCCTCAGTAAGAATGTAGACCCCAGAACCATTCTAATGGGCTCTTGAAATGCTTACAGAATGGTCCTTTTGCAGCGAACCGCAAAAATCACCTCTGTCACAATTTTAGAGACATGGGAGCATTTTCTCTTTGGTCACTCTTTGGGATGTGGCAGAGTGGATGACACTTAGTGTTCAAAGTAAGGTCCTTTCTGCTCTTGGACCTAATCTGGAATATATCTTGGGATAGAGGTCTGCTGTCTGCATGGTAATGCAGACTCTGGCAGATCTGTCCTGGAGCCTGCCATAGTCTGCACTAGCATTCAGACAGCAGGCCCCTATCCCAAGATATATTCCAGAATAAGGCCAAGTGCAGAAAGGGCACAAGACAATGACAAGCACACTATAATATGCTATATTTTTAGGAATGGATCCCATCTTGCTCATATTAGTCAGTCATCTTCTACATTTATGTTCTGTACATGCAGGTTAAGGAACAAATTACTATAGAGAAAAGTTACTTCATTTGGCTAGTCCATGTTAAACAAAACTTCTTTTTCATCTTGATGCACATATACATATGAAACCCACCTGATTAAAATACTTGGGCCATAAAATTGCATCGCCATTAATAAAAAACTGTTTGTTTGGTGGTGCCTGTGAGTCTATTCTTCCAACTCTGACTCTTACAAAAGATTGATTAGGGAATGTAACCCAGTTGACAATGTCATAGCCACCAACCAACTCCCCATTTTGGTCAAAGGAAACTTTCTCCCCGGCAGAGTTGTTAAAGGACAGGTTTCTCAGACAAGGAGTAAGCTATAGAGAGGAAAACAAACACATGGAAATGAAACAATGTTAGGCACGTTTGGATGTGGTTTTTGAAATGGATTGTATTATAATGTCAAATAATGACACACATGTTGCACTCCAAAAGGAGAAAATTAAAGGAGTAAAAATGAATCCTGCGATACAACAGTCTTGTGGGCCATTTCCACAGTTGCTTCAGGTAGAGAATCCATCTATTCTAGCATACTCAATCCTAATTCTTGCAGCAGCTTCAGAACTTGTGCAGGGGGATTTGGAGTTCATCAAAGGCCAGTAACATGATGTGCCTTGTTTCACCTCCTATATGTGTCCCTCATGACATACCAGCCCGTAGAGGTCCAATAGTTCAGTATACCACCCCCTAAGTTTGCTGGTAGACTTTGAAAAAGATGTTGATCAGTAGACTACACTAGGACAACATTTTGGGCATCCAGACCTAGTCTCCTATGCAGGCAGAGAACACTAGGAGGAAATCAGCTCAGTTTCCAGCAAATACAAAAAGACTCTTAGGTCACATTGGTCATTCTGTTCCAAGGCAGGGTTCATTTGTGTGACAGTATAGGAGCCTTCAGTGTTCCTGGGAGGCCCAATTTGCTGGTGCTCCCTGGTGCATCACTGAAATAGTTCATCCATACACTAGAAGGGGGGGAACATGTATCTTCCACAGATGACCAAATGTGGATTGTGTTGAATAGTTTGCCAGTAGGTCTCCCTGTCTTTGTAGAGAGGGATGGGGCACTATCCCACAATAGCACTTTGGACAAAAACTTCTATCAAGGGTGGGACAGGCTTCCTGCATTAGATACCAGCTTGTGAAGGAGAGTCCACTGGACCATAACATCTTGCAGTATCCTAGAATCCATGCTCCTCTCACCATGCTGCTAATGTATGACCAGAGGCCTTTTCGCACAAGGGGTTTTGGAATGCGTAGAGAACACGCAGGGATGCAGCATTTGCATCTCAGGGGCGGCCAGATCCATTCTGGACTGCCCCAAGTGTCCCAACATGCTCTCCATGTGTTCCATTTTCAGAGCAGAAAAAACTGCTCTGAAAGTGTTCCTGCATGTTTAGTGCGTTCCCAGCTGTTCCAGAGGTAGAGCATTCGCATGCTCTCCTTCTGTGACAGCTGGGCCCCTCCCCCGGGCTGCTCTGATTGGCTCCTCTGGAGCCACAGGTGGGCAAACCAGGATCCTCCTTTCCCTCGGCTCCTGCTGTCTCCAGAAACCGAGATCATGGCTCCTAGGATCAGCAGGACCTGCATCCCACACCCCCAAATCCACCCTAGGGGCACGCACGTGTGAACGGAGCTTACCTGTTCAGCACTGCACAACAACTGAGATTATTGGGCCGGGTGTGCTCTGCACATGCATGTGGGTTGCTCCCTGATTGCTGAGGAACCCTCCTGGCTTCAACTGGCCACCTGCACATGCAGAGGAGCCAATCGGAGCAGCCCGGGGGAGGGTCTTGGGCCTGAACAGGCTGAGAACATTTCCACATTCACATGTAGGCAGGTAAAGGATGCATTTGGAAAACATCTTTTACCTGCCAGTGTGAAGGGGAAACTGATCTCAACGCATTCGGGCTGAAGTGTTCTGAGGCGTCTTCATTGTAATGTGAAAACGCCTAAGATCATGTTGGCGGTTCTGTTCCAGCTGCCACCACTGGCTCTGTAGGCTGGGTTAGTTTGTGTGCCAGTATAGGAGCTCTCAGTGATCCAGGGAGGTCCATATTGCTGGTGCTATAAGTTACACCACTGAAACAGTCCACCCATTAACCAGAACAAGGGACCATCTATCTTCCATAGCTACCCGAATGTTCTGGATCATCATCTCCTTAACTTTGAAGTGTACCAGGAGAGAGGAATTGGGCACCTTTTTGATTGTCGTATCCCACTGTAGCACTTTATCCATATGGACAAACCCTGTATCAGGGCGTAGGCTTCCTGCATCCCACACCAGCTTGTGAAACAGAGTCTGCTGGGCCCTTTTTTAACATGGGATACCATCCAAAACAGAAAGGACCTTAAAACTAAACATAAGAACATAAGAGAAGCCCTGCTGGATCAGGCCACAGCCCATCTAGTCCAGCATCCCATCATGCATGGTGGCCCACCAAAATTCACTAGTGCTCCATAAATTCTAGAATAATCTTTTCCCCATAACTTTACCATATTCTCCACAAAACTCTACCTTCCACGGTTGCTGCTGGAGAAGTTCTTCTGTTGTTTTCTTCACTGGTTTGTCTTCAGATATGCGTAAATGCAAAACATGTGCTATAACATATACTGCATTGTAAATGCTGTAGCTGTGAGCAGTCATGCTCATTTCAAAAACAGAGGATGGAAGAGTCTCTACTTTCTCTTGGCCACTACAGGCTGCTGCTTCTTGGTCCACACCGTTAGAAGCTGGGAAATCACAATCAAATACAGTTTTCCAAAAATCTCTGATAAAACCATCTTCTTTTTCTGCTGTGTGCATTCTGTTCTGAAGAAATTCCTGGAAACCCAACACATTCCCTTTATGCATTGAAAAAGATAGAGCACCATGGACGAAGTCATTGTTCATATGTTTTTGATAAGAAGGTGTGATGATATCAATCTCTGCTGTCCAAATCCAAATTTTTTGTTTTCGTTTTGTTGACATTCCATCAAATTCTGCAAAACTGATCATATTTCTCAAGTCAGTCATGGTCTGAACTTCACCATGAACAGTAACCACACAAGCTGTGCTTGTCATCACAGTATTGATTGTTTCAACCCACTCTGCTTCCATTTCATTGATTCCTCTTGAAAGATTTGTTTTTGGAATCTTTTTGACGAAGTCAAAACAGATACCTTTCTCAGATAGAACTGGAAGCATTTTTTCAACAAATGTCTGTGAACTCTCAACATAGAAATAAACCACTCCAATCCATGTCCACTTGAAATGCAACAGTAATTGATGCATTCCTATATACTGCTGATCTCTTTTGGGAAACATCCAGTGGAAGAACATTACTCTGTTTTCATCTGGCATGTCGGGAGCAGAGCTGTATGTGAGCTGAAGAAAAGCATAAGGAAAAAAGAAAAGTTAGTGGCACAAATATGTTCAAACTATGATCATGGTATATTTTCAGCCCTTCCTCCCACCTGCCGTCAACAGTGAAAAATTGATAATTGCATTTGTACAAAGATGGGTGGAATGTTGTGAAGAGTTCTGAATCTCATTAAGCATCTACTTGACTCAAGTGATTGCTTTTCTGTAAGAATTGCTGCATGCACACATAGCTAAAATTGGCTCAAAATGCATTAGAGATGGTAGCATGTGTCTTTTGTGTTCTTTTCTCCATCACAGCTTCTTTAGCCTGGCTTGTTAATGAGAGGAGGAAGGGCTGGTGACATGTGAAAAGTCCCACCTCAGAATGAGCTCTAAGCTTTCTCACGTGTTTCAGAAGCATCAATAGATGCTTCTCCACTTCTGGATTTTTCTCCAAAGTATGATGATACACAGATCTATTTGTAAGTTTTGCTCCCTTTAGAGTGGAATTTCTCGTCTAGAAACACATGTATACAATAAAAGAACATCTGTATGAGTTTTTCTTGTATTAGGGAAAAATTGATTAAAAAATAAAGAGAAATCTTTAACAATATAAACAGTGAATGTAAGTTCCGTTTGTCATTCATGTAGAAGGATGACCTAATTCACATTAATTCAAATCTAGTATAGGGATGTGCATATATGTATATATGCATTTTGTATCAAGTTCAGTTAATCCTGTGACATTGAAATCCCCACTTCTCCCCATCCCAAAGTGTGTTGAATTAGATACCATTCTCAGTGATGGGCTCTCTAGGCACCTCATATTTCACCTGTCCAAAGTCTGATTTTTCAGAATTATATCGTTTCCCTTTTCCATCCCCTCAAATTCAGTTCTCAGCACTGAATGCTAATGGAAGCTAGAAAGCAAAGGAATGTCAGGTTCTTTCAGGTCTCTTACCTGGGGGATTTTATAGATGCCTAGGATTGCTGACATTTGGTAATAGATGTTCGAGTTTGGTCCTCCAATGAATGCTGTTAGTTTGTTTTGATAATCACATTTGTAGTTAGGGATGAATCTGCCTTGTGTGGAAAGCAGTTGCATTGAAGCTTGGTAGGTCACTTTTGAGCTAAACTCATTGTTGTAGATATGGAATCCCAGGGTGACATTGGGCAGAATTTGAGGATTTTCATTGATCTCTTTTACAGCAAACACCAAAGCCAGAATATGCTGGTAAATCTGTGGCATTACCCTGCAATAAGTGCATCTTCTTTGGAATAAGAATATTTTTGGAATGGTCTATACTTGTTAATAATATAACATCAAATAGTCAAAGTGGCTTCTCAGAATGATAATTTCTTTGGATGTTACCAGCTAGCACATGTGAATATAGTTAAAGAGACAAAGTTTTAAAAATTCTATCCAAAAAGCTAAGTATCATTTTAACCCAATAGCAGTTAATGGACATAAACATGTGTGGTCCAGGGATGTGCATGGATGATCTAAACATTGACAATTCATTTGAATTTGATTGAATGTAGACATTTGAATTTAAATAGAATGTCTTCATTTTTGAATTTAAACGTTTGAACAAATTTTGAATATTCCAAAACATTGGTTCAAATGATTCTGAACATTCAAAAGTACAGATACGTATGTATTACATACGTATCTGTACGAATCTCATACATATCTGTACACATTTGTGCTTACAGTATGGGATGAAAACAGGATAAAATGGGATGCGTACAAAATGTGTACAGATACGTATAATCTAACATTCGAACAACTATTTGTTCGAATGTTAGAATGCATTTGATTTGAATCAGATTTTGTTGTGTTCAGATTCTAAATATTCTATTCAAATTGAATGTTTGGATATTCAATTCAAGTCGAATTTGAATGCAAAAAAAAAACCCAATTCGTGCAAATCCCTAGTGTTATCAGGTATTAAGAGATATGAAAAAGTGGTTTCCTTCCCCCCCCCCCCCCCGCCCCTTGCTTTAAAATCAGTTTCCCCTTAATGGTGCAAAAAAGGCTACCAGCCTTTTTCATACCCTATATCAATATAACAACAAATCTAACATCCTGTAACTTGCAGCATCCCTGATTGCTGCAACTTCCTGGATTTCTGATGCAATGTTAAGGCAGCACTTTTAAGGAATTACTGGAATTTCCATATATTCTAAAAGGTTGCTGGGGCAAGATCATGCTTACCATCAGACCTGTTATAATGCAAGGAAGATGCTATGGTTAGTACAAACTCTGCTAGTCTCTCATGCAGGCAAAATTCATAGTGCAATTAAAATATCCATCTCCTTACATTAGTTCAACAAATGACTGATGATTAGGTTCAGTTATGAAATCAATCTTTTCATAAGCAGCATAGATCTGAGAAACTATTGCAGGAATGATGAGGTCACCTGCTTGATGATACTGATGGACAATAGGTTTGGGCTTCTTCATTTTACAGTTGTGTGCAGACATGGCACAAACTCCTATAGGGAGCAGGAGGATCACAGATACAGCAAATGTCACTATCACACATGAGCGCTTTGGTTCTTGATACCAGTTCATCTTCTGAACCATGTAGGTACCCAGTTACTGGATAGCTTTGCAGCTCAATTTGATGAGACTGTTCAAGTCACAGAGATGTAAAACATGCAGAGCCACTAACAGAACTCTTTAGCTCTTGATGGTAGCTTTTCTTTCTCCCCCACCCACCCCCAGCTTGTGGTTACTGGAGCAAATCCATGGTGAATTTATCCTTGATAATTTGATAATTAGAGAGGAGATGATCATTCAGATTACAGGTCCATGGTAACATTGCAGAAGTTTATTGTACTTTTACTGATCCCCCCCTTTCCCCCTAAATGATGGGTCTAAGAAATGAATGTTGTTTCTTTAAGCAAAAACTTATGTCTAGAAGATGGTAGTGGAAAGACTGTGGAAATTATTATTATTGAGGCCTCCAACCTATAAGACTCCTGCGGCTCATGGCCCAGATTTCATAGTGTTGCATTTAAATTTAACAGGCTTTTAAAAAATTCTTTTTCATCTAATTTAATAGGGAGTTCATTTCAAAATCTATTTTCAGTATCAATTTTATTCTATTACGTACAATTACCCAATTTTTTTAACCTTATTACAAGGCACAGGAAGAAAAAAAAGTTCCTTTAGTGTCATTACATTTCCAAAATTCACCCTAAAATCTCTTATCTATCATAGAAATTGTCATTTGGGTTTAATACCATCTATAACACATTTTGCGCCAATTTTCTCATAAATTACAATCATACAGAAAATTTAATAATGTTTTACCCTATTTCTTCCAATTCTGATCTTACAATCTGATAAAATTCTACATCCACAGTATTATAGAAATTTTATCCAATCTTTTTCTGTATTATTTTTCAATCACAATTTATATTTACCCATATGTTTATCTTCTTTAGACATCAACAATTTTTCACATCCCTTTTCTCCATTGCTTTGCCTGCCTTGCTTTTTTATTTCATTGTTAAATTAAAATATCCATGGTTTCCCCTGTTGCTATGATTTTATAAACTATATAACTACTCTTGATTTATTTATGATGCATGTTGTTTATAATAATTATCCCTAATATAATCAAGAAGTTTAAGAGAATTGAAAATAAAGTTCTGTACAAATACTCTTGTTGTTATGCATTTTATATATTTGCTCTTTTTATCCTGCACTATATGAAATGATTCTGGGCAGCAACAGGAATATATATAAAACAAGTCCTTAACTAGAAGCTCAAAAACATGATCATAAAATGAAATTAGTTCCCTTGTTTGTTTATTTTGTTCATATAAGATAATGGGTGCCACATGTTGATCAGAATAATGTCATAATGAAACTAAAATTCAAGAAAGTCTTAAAGTTCTATCAGCTTAACACTAAATGAGCTTTTAAAACAAGGTAATACTGTATTGTTTATTTTCTTTTCCTTAACAAGCATTGTTTTTTGTTCAGATCTGGTCTCAATATCATAATGTAACATTTTGGGAAAAAAACGCAACCCAAGAGTCCAGCACCAGAAACCAAAATGGAAAAGATCTCCACAGCCACCATATATTTCCCTTTGGTGCTCAGGTAACTTGGAAGAAAGGTCAACCAGACACAGCAAAACAAGAGCATGCTGAAGGTGATAGACTTGCTCTCCTGGAAAGCGTCCGGCAACTTCCTTGACAGATAAGCTGCACTGAAGCTGAGAAGAACCAGGAACCCTATGAAGCCAAGGACACAGTAGAACATGGCATCTGACCCTTCATTACACTTCAGGACCATCTCTTCAGTCTCTGAATTCATGTCAATATCTGGGAAAGGGGGAGAGGTTGCCAACCATACAGTACAGATAGTAGCTTGCATCAGGGAAGAGGAAAGGACAATGGAAGTGGCCACCTTTCCCCCCACCCATTTCCTCATCATGGAACCTGGCCTAGTAGCCATAAATGCTATTATCACAGTGACGCTTTTGGCCAACATGCAAGAAACTGCCACTGAGAAGACAATGCTAAAAATAGGCTGTCGAAGGAGACATAACAGTTTCTCAGGCTGACCAATGAATAGCAAAGAGCAGAGGAAGAAGAGCAGGAGAAAGATCAGCAGGGTGTAGGACAGGCTGCGGTTGTTGGCCTTGACAATGGGTGTATTGTGATGCTTTGCAAACAGTTCAAGCACTGCAAGTGTGATGGAAGAGAAAAGAAGAGCAGCAAAGCTCAGGCCTCCTCCCAATGGATCCTCATAAGAGAGGAAAGTAATCTTTTTGGGTGTGCAGGAATCCTGTTCACTGTTTGGGAACTGATCTTCTGCACACTTGAAACAGTCATCCATATCTGGAAAAGACAGTGGTCACATTAGCAGTAATATGGAACTGACGTCATAGAAATCAGAAAGTTCTCTGAATCACAAAAGAAGAGAGAAAGACATTATTATGGTCACCATTTTCATCTTTGTTCAACTATGGTGTATAATTCAGACTACAAATACAATTGTATTGACTCAGATACACTTTCCCCTTTTTATTCTATGCATTGAGGAATTCTATATAGGTAAGGAACTATTTTGGTGGATTTTGCTTTTCCTGTCACTAAAATGAATTCCATGTCCTATTGATATCTAGTTCACTTGTGTCATAATTGGAATCAGTTTTTATTCAGGAAACGTCTTATATACCCATTTAAGACAATCTAATCAGTCCCACAGAACACCTGAACTCCCCTGTGAAAAATGTAAACTGGTCTCACTTAAGGGCCCTTAAGTGAGAAGTTTACATTTCTCACAGCGTGAGATTCTTGCTCTCCATTTCATCCTGCCATTCATGTTAAAATAAAATTACAAATATCTGTGTAACTAATAATATGACAGATGGTTTTATTGCTAATGTAGACTGCCAAGCAAGTTTGGTGTGTCACTTCTTGCAGATACTTTGAAGCACCATGTTCACAATAATGATTTTTAAAAATAGATAAGTAAAAAAAGTTGGTTTTCTGAACGTGTACTGGACAAACAGTTTAGAAACTTGAATATTTCAATTTCTTCAGCAAGAATCAAATGTCTGATTTTACTAAAACACTTAAGAGTACGTTTCCACTGGACAATTTTAATCCAGTTTTATTCTGATTTTTTAAACCCGCAGCGAAGTAGGGATTTTTTTTTTTTTTGGCATTCCCATCCTTAACTTTTAATGCAAATTCACAGAGGAAATTATAATACTATTATAATTAAATTAAATTATTAAATTTAAACTATTATTAAATTTAAACTATTAAATTATAATATTTTAAAAAATTTAACACTGAAAACAGACAGTGGGTGGTGACACAAGACAGGGCCTTTTCTTTTTGTGGCCCCCAGATGTTTTTATTATTATTATTAATATATAACAACAAACATCAGAAACCCATAACATAAACCAAATATGCACTTCTGAGGATTGCATAGTCCATACTGTTCAATCAAGATGTATCCAGTACGTTCTAGAATGGAAAATCAGGGAAAAAAATCATCAATATTTTTTGTTTCAAAAATGATACTGAGAAAGAGGGAGATGGTCGAAGATTGCCCCCAGATTTTTGATGTTTTCACCAGGTGCTGAAAGACATACAAGTTCATGCATGACATACCCCCAGGTGGAGTCTTTTCCTCAATGTCTTACCTGTCTAAGGTAGGTCGAACAGAGGGTTATATTTTAATCCATGTTTTGCTTTGTCAACATTGGACTGAAAGGCAGGAGATGACTGATGATAGATGATGATGATGATGATGATGATGATGATGATGATGATGATGATGATGATGATGGATGGATGGATAGATAGATAGATAGATAGATGTGCATTACTATGACAATTGCTATACATGAAATCTCTTACCATTCTGATTTGAAATCTTTCTGTCTGGACAGGGAAGGCAATCATAACAGCATTGTGGTTCCCCTTCTATTTTGGCCTTTCTATATCCTGGGTTGCATCTGGAGTTACACAGAGAAAGAGGCTGTGTCTGTCCACAAACAATATAAAGTTTTAACATTTTTTGGGGAAAGGAAGATTGCATGGTTAAACTGCTAAAGGTAAAATATGAGGCACATTCTCAGCTGCCATGACAAAAAAGACATGAAAGACAAGGATGATTTGGCAGTGTGGTTGTAATGGTCCCCTCTGGCCATTGAAGAAGGATGGGATGGGAATATGGCAGAGTGGATGTCCTTGATGTTCCTGTGACACCAAGGCTGGCATCTACAGTGCATGTCAAGCCCACATGTGGCAGCTGCCTGATACTCTAGACATTGCAATATGCTGTCCTTTCAGGAAAGCACTGGTAGTCCATGGATCTCATCTCACACATATAGTCATTCTTCTTCTACACTTATATGCAGGCAGCTACAGAATAGGATTGTGCATGAATATTCAAAAGTTCAAAAATCTGATTCAAATACAACAAATGTTGACAGTCAAACTCAAATCGGATTTAATAACATTCGAATTTAGACACTGAACGGATTTTGGATGTTCCAAAACATTCGTTTGAATGATTCAAAGGATTCAAAGGATTTGAATGTACAGATACGTATTAAATACATACCTGTACAAATATTATATGTACTTGCGCTTATAATATGGGATGAAAACGGGATGCATACAGGATGAAAATGGGATGCATATAGAACATAAGAACATAAGAGAAGCCTTGCTGGATCAGGCCACAGCCCATCTAGTCCAGCATCCTGTCGCACACAGTGGCCCACCAAATGCTCATGGGCATCTCAAGCAGAGACAAGGACAAACCTTCTCCTGAGACGTTTTCGCACGGGGCTGAACGGAACGCGGAAAAGACAGCTGAGGACACGTCATCCGCATTGGCCGCGCGCGGCTTGCGTTCCGACGTGTCCGCAGCTGTCTTTTCCGCGTTCGAAATGTAGAGCACTTCGAAGTGCTCTACACGCGTTCCAACGCGGACGAGCCGCCCGCAGCCGTTCGGGAGAAGAAGCGTTCGCGCTTCTTCTGTCTCCCGAACGGCTGCCGGCGCGCCTCCGACGCCGCGCGGCTTTGACAATCAGCTGTTTGTCAAACAGCTGATTGTCGATCTGCCTCCGCGGCTGTCATCGCGCCCCTTGCCGGCGTTTGCCGGCTAAGCCAGCTTCGGGCGCTTTGAGCATTCGCACCCAGACGCTCCGGAACGCGTTTACACGCGTTCTGGCGCGTCTGTGTGTGAACGGGGAAAGCGCCCGAAGCTGGCTTAAGCTTTCCGCCTGAACGCGTTCCGTTTCGAACGCGATTCAGTGCGGAAATGCCTCTGCTCTCGAGTCCCAGCAGATGGCCTTAGAGTGCCCCGGTTCCTCCCCCCCACAGCCTGAAAGATGCATCTAGGCATTCGATCTAGTAGCCATTGATAGAATGCACACAAATATGTATAATGGATACGAATGTTGTCAACATTAGTATCTTTAAATATGAATCTAACATACAAATGAATAGATTTGAATTTTATGGATTCAAATCTGCTTTTTTGACTTTCAGATTTTAAACATTCGAATTGAATAGAATGTTTTGACATTCAATTCGACTCGAATTTGAATGCAAAAAAACATTTGTTTACACCCCTACTACAGAACATATTATTAAAAAGTTTCTTTATTTGGCTTAATGTGAAATAACATTTTTCATTTTGTTGCACATATACATATGAAACCCACCTGATTAAAATACTTGGGCCATAGAATCACATCTTTATGAATGACAAACTGTTTACTTTGGTCTACCTTTGAATCTATTCTTCCAACTTCAACTCTTGCAAATGATTGATTAGGGAATGTGACCCAGTTGACAATGTCATAGCCACCAATCAACTCTCCATTTTGATCAAAGGAAACTTTCCCCCCTGCAGTGTTGTTAAAGGAGAGATTTCTCAGACAATGAGCAAACTAGACAGAGGAAAAGAAACACAAGAGGAATGAGATGTAATGGAAGAATATTACTGGAGTTATTTGGGTGTGATTTTAGAATTAGATTTTTTTTCTATTATCATATTCAGTTGCCCAACATAAATATTATTTATTTATTTATTATTTACATTTCTATCCTGCCCAAAACCCGAAAGTCTCTGGGTGGGTAACAACCATTAAAACAACAGATTAAAAACAGGATATACATTAGAAACACTTTAAAAATTCAACACACTGAAAACAATACACTCCGTGTTACAACAACTTCAGCCAAAGGCCAGGGCAAAGAAGTGAATCTAAATAGGTGTTCTAAATAGGACACCTTAGAAAGGAAGAAAATCAGAACTGTGATACAGGAGTGTTTTAGGCTATATGCACTTTGGATGGAACAGTCTATTTGTGGCCTTTGAAGTTCCTGACGGCCCCCATTTTGATAATGTGCCTTTCGCATCTCTGTTATCGGTCCCCCAGGGCACATCCAGACCAAAGAGGGATACCATCCTTATTCCTCTGTGGTCCAGTATGCTCCCTGCTTCCTGGTATGTTGGTTCCCTTTGCAATGGTGTTGGCCTATAGACTACACCAAAAAAAACCCAAAACCATTTTGGGCATCCGGGCCCAATGTACATTCCATCCTGTGCAGACAGAGAGTACCAGGAGGGAAATGGTCCAGTTTCCTGGCAAGTGCAAAAAGGGCCTTAGTCCTTGCAGTATCTTTCAATACACAACACTCTCTCACTGGGTTAGGTTGTCCCACCCCTCACCCCACCCCCACAACCAGCTCTGAAGGCTGAACCAGTTTTTGGTGTCAGTATAGGATCTTTCAGTGTTCCTAGGAGGTCAATTTTGTCAGTGCTTCCTGTTGCACCACTCAAATGGTCCATCCATATACCGGAACAGTGGGTCATGTATCTTCTACAGATGGGATACTCTTCTGGATCGTGGTGAGTAGTATGCTGTAGGACTCTCTACCAGCAGAAAAGGATAAAATTTTCTATTGGGTGAAGCCAGGCTTCCTATATCCCATACCATTTGTGAAGTGGAGGCCTGTGGACATTTTGTTTTAAAATGAGTTAATATCAACATGGCCTTAAAAGTTCTCTAGTGCTTTCTGAATTCTGTAATAGCCCTCTCCTCATAGTTATACTCTCCTCAAAACTCTACCTTCCATGGCTGTTGCTGGAGTTTTTCTGCTGTTTTTTTCACCGATCTATCTTTAGATGTGGATGAATGTAAAGCATGTGCTATTGCATGGACTGCATTGTAAATGCTGTAGCTGTGAGCAGTCATGCTCATTTCAAAAACAGAGGAAGGAAGAGTCTCAAGTTTCTCCTGACCACTACAGATTTCCCCTTCTTGCTTTTCCCTCTTAAAGGTTGGGAAATCACAATCGAATACAGATTTCCAAAAATCTCTGATGAAACCATCTTTTTTTTCTGCTGTATGAATTCTGTTCTGAAGAAATTCATGGAAACCCAACACATCCTTTTTGTGCATTGAAAAAGAGAGAGCACCATGGATGAAGTCACTGCTCATATGCTTCTGAATGGGGAATGAAATGAAATCAATCTCTGCTGTCAAAATCCAGATTTTTGGTTTTCTTTTTATTGACATGTGCTCAAATTCTGCCATACTGATAATATTTCTTAACTGAATCATGGTCTGAATTTCACCATGAACGATCACCACATTAGCTGTGCTTGCCATCACAATTTCACTCATTTCAATCCCAGAAGATGTTTTTGGAATCATCTGAATAAAGTCAAAACAGATACCTTTTTCAGAAAGAACTGGAAGCATTTTTTCAACAAACGTCTCTGAACTCTCAACCTGGAAATACATCACCCCGATCCATGTCCACTTGAAATGCAACAGTAATTGAAGTATCCCTATGTACTGCTGAGCTCTGTTTGGAAACATCCAGTGGAAGAAAGTTGCTTGGTTTGTACTGGGCATATCTGGAGCAGAGCTGTATGTGAGCTGAAGAAAAACATAAAGGAAAAAGTGTGGTTTTTTAAAAACACACACACACAGTTTCTCCCATTGATTCATCTGAATGGTGTATCCAAAATTTGTTGCCCACGTAATCATGCATTCTTTGACCTGTTCATGTTCCATTTCAATCTGGAGTAAAACTTAATACATAATACCAATCACTCCCCTTTCAGCTTATTTAATTTTATTTCCCAATCCTGTTTTTCCCATTCTGCCTGCAGAATATATTAAGTCTCTTACCTGTGAGATTTTATAGATGCCTAGGATGGCTGACATTTGGTAATAGATGTTCGAGTTTGGTCCTCCAATGACTGCTAGTAGCTTGTTTTGGGAATCACATTTGTAGTTTGGGATGAATCTGCCTTGCGTGGAGAACAGTTGCATTGAAGCTTGGTAGGTCACTTTTGAGCTAAACTCATTGTTGTAGATATGGAACCCCAGGGTGACATTGGGCAGAATTTGTGGACTTTCATTGATCTCTCTTACAGCAAACACCAAAGCCAGAATATGCTGATAGATCTGTGGCATCACCCTGCAATAATAGATTTGGTGTGCATGTTAAGTGCTTGTTAACAACATAAACTCAAATGTGTGGCAACCACAACTAGTACAGACGGTATCCCCAGCACTTGAGACCTCTATGCAACTACCAACAGAACTATCAAAACAATGAAGAAGAAGAAGAAGAAGAAGAAAAAGAAAAAGAAGAAGAAGAAGAAGAAGAAGAAGAAGAAGAAGAAGAAGAAGAAGAAGAAGAAGAAGAAGAAGAAGAAGAAGAAGAAGAAAGAATATTGTAACTCGCCCTGAGACCCCCAGGTATAGGGCAGGATAGAAATACAAATAAATAAATAAAGAGAACCAGGGTGATGAGGCCCAGGGACAGCAGCCACCTCAATGGTATTGAGACACAACGTCTACTACCAACGCAACTTCAACTACCGACACAGATGCCCAGAAAACCCTAAAGCACAAGATGGCAAAGAGACTATGCAGCCGATCCACCAGTTGAGAAAACATCTGGTCCTGAGGCCGAGCAGGATGGGGCTGGGTAGAGAAACCGGCTGACTATCTCCACCTTCATCTGGTTTACTCATCAATGAAGAGAAAATTCAAGTTAAAGAGAATAGGAAAATTCCAGCAATAAGAAATGAAAAGAAGAATTGGAACTGAAGACCTCAAGTGCTTGCTTTTGTTGTTCCCTGTTCCCTCCCACTCCCTTTTCCTTTTGTTTCTTGTCTCTTTATATTGTAAGCCTGAGGGCAGGGACCTGTCTAAAATTAATATAATATTGTAACCCACCCTGAGACCTTCGGGTATAGGGCAAGATAGAAATACAAATAAATAAATAAATAAACATGAAAATGAATTCTTTGAATCTAGTTTAAGGAAGAACTAAAAAAAATCCAACATGCCTAAGTAGGCACTTGGAGTCTAAAAATGCCTTCTGACAATAGTAAATGCTTTGAATGTTAACAGTTAGCACACACATATGTAAGTAAGTCAATAGAGTTTTTAAGAATACTATGAAAGAAGCTCAAATAGCAATTAATGCTCAGAAACATGTATGGAAAGCTATCATTGAACTACTCTTATTTATGGTATTAAGAAGCAAGTAAAATGATTTCACTATCTCCTGTTGCTTTATGATGCCAGAATCACAATTTTCCCATCATGGTAGAAAAGAGGGCACCAGACTTTTTCAAAACCTACATCAACACTCAACATTTTTCTCCCGGAGTTTTGCAACTTTCTGGATTGCTGAAGCAATGCTGGTGTTAGAACAGCACATTTAAGAAATTTCAGGCTTTTAGATGCATCCCAAAAGTTTTTAGAGCAAGACCCTGTCTACCACCTCTGCAGTAATAGAAGGGAGATGCTATTATTAGTAATATGATTGTGAGCCAATCATTCAGGCCAAATCCGTAGTGGAGCTAAAATATTCAACTCCTTACATTAGTTCAACAAATGATTGATGATTGGGCTCAGTTGTGAAACAAATCTTTTCATAAGTAGCATAGATTTGAGAAATTATGGCAGGAATGATGAGGTCACCTTCTTGAGGATACTGGTGGAGAATAGGTTTGGGCATATTGATTCTACAGCTGCGTGAAGGAATGGCACCAACTCCTACGGGAAGCAAGCTGATCACAAATATGACAAATAATACCATTACACAAGAGTGTTTTAGTTCTGGGTGCCAATTTGGCTCTTGAATCATGTAGGCGCCTGGTTATAGCTTTCCAGCGGAGTCTGGCTGGTGAGAAAATGTGGCTGTTCAAGTCAAGCAGGCATAAAACTCTTCATAGTAGCTTTTTTCCCCCCTAGTGGTTACTGGAGCAAATCTATGGTGACTCTGTCTTCGATAATTTGGTAATTAGAAAGGAGATGATGATTCAAATTATAGGGCTGTGGTAACATTGAAGAAGAAAGCTTGTTTATTGTATTTTTACTGATCGTTTTTCCTTCCCCCTTCCTTTAATCAAGGACTTATCTGTGTAATAGATGGTAGTGGAAAGCCTCTGCAATAGGGATGTGCACGAATGTATTTTTTGCATTCGAATTTGATTCAAATCAAATATTTAAAAATTCCATTCAATTCAATTCAAATTTCAAAAATTTGAATTTTCAAAAATCTGATTCATATCAGGATGTATGAATGTCGATGGGATTCGTATCCGATACATGAATTTGCGCAAATATGTATTTATCCTGTATACATCCCATTTTCATCCTGCATTATATGTGCAAATATGTGTAATTTTTGCATATATTTATATACGATAGATAAAAATGTTTTCATTCGAATTATTCAAAAATCCATTTTCAAAAATCCAAAATTTGTCCAATTGTGTACATTTGGATTTTCAAAAATCCAATTCGAGTTCAAATGTCGACATTCAACATATTCAAAATTGCATATTCAAATTTTCAAATATCAGTGTACATCCCTACTTTGTAAGTTATGCCTATTGCGGTCATCAGCTGATAAGGCTCATTGCCATCTTTTCCCCAGCTTCTACAATCCTTTCCTGCTCTCTCACTGTTATTAACATAGTGCTCTTCTTTCAAATGGTTCTGAAACAAGGGAAATGCATAAATATTTGTAACATTCAAAATTCATATGAACTTGGCTGAAGCTTTATATGGTATTTGTATGAGATTTGTATGGGATTCGTATGGGATTGTTCATATCGAATTCGAATCCTACTACATTCAAAGGGGATCTATTCAAACAAATATTAATTTTCTTGCATCCGATGCAATACAAATCAAATTTAAAGAAAAAAATTGTTCACATTCCTATCTGAAACCACTGTGCTCATTCTCATTGCTGTTTAGGAGCACATTGTAAAAGAATATATTGAGGTCTCCTAAAGCACATAGCACTGGGATTTAAGTAAGGCAAAAGAAAGATATCTTGTGTGCCATTAAACTGGAATAGAAGATGGAATACAAAAGAAACCCCCTCTGCCTGTGAAAAGGAATAAAAATGGTTAAGGGGATTTTCGAGTGTTCAGTTATTCTGATTTATGGATAAAAGGAAGGTTCTATATACTTGTTTGAGGCACATCGCTGTTAGCTGATGTGGAGTCTTAGGGTTAAAAGGGGGGAAGTGAATTGTGAGTCAAGAAATAGTGCAAATGTAACAATATTTATTGAATCCAAACACAAATGATAAAAGCAAGTTTTGTTCAGTGAAAGAAACAGGTACTAAAAGTTAGGCATTCAATGGCCAAAAGATTTTTCTGAAAGGGTAGTTTGACCCCCAAAGGGGTCATGACCCACAGGTTGAAAACTGCTGGACTAAAAGGTGGAGTGTGTACTAAGCTCTCTTGTTTTGATAGGAGCAAAATAGATTCACTTTAAACTGAAGAGCAGTTTAAAGTGTGTGTGTACCTGATGAAAAAGTTCTAAGTACAGGTCCCTAGCAAACCAACCATTTCTCAGGACTGCAGATTGGGACATGTCACTCAATTTTCCCAATAATGGTCCTTGTTCCAACTGAAAATGCTTTATTCTTTATTAGAAAACAAAAACAAGGGGGCAACAGCAGAGTCTCTCACCATCCAAAGTCTTCTCCAAGGCTTGGTCTGTGCCAGGCAGGTAGAAGGGAAGACAGAAGAGAGGAAAGGACTCTCAGAAGTCTCTAAGCTTCATGCAGATATCAAAATTGGATGCCCAAAATGCACAGCAGAGCAGTTGGTTGGATTGTTAGGCTGAGAAGCCAGTTGGGAAGAAAAAGAAGGGGAGAGGTAAGTGGAACACTCCATGATCCCCATTCTTGAGTGAAGACAACTCCTTGGTATGTGGCAAGGAATCTGCCATTTTGAACATGGTGGGCTTTTAACAATTTGTTAAAAATGAACTACTTTATTGCTGCAACTAGGATGATCATGAATATTGGTGATTTCCCTATTTCTGCATACAGGAATGGTCTCTTAAATAGACACTGAAAAACATGGTCTAAAATGTTCACTTAAGACATAGAAAGCACATGTCGATCAGAACAATATCAAAATGAAATAGAAAATCAAGAAAGTTGTAACGGGCTATCAGCTTCATACCAAATAGAGCATATATTATAAGATAATGGTGCATTGTTTGTTTGTTTATATATTTCTCTTTATTAAGAATGTTTTTTTGTTCAGATCTGGTCTCAATATAATAATGTAACATTTGGGGGAAAAAACAAAAACAAGTAATCCTGCACTAGAAACCAAAATGGAAAAGATCTCCACAGCCACCATATATTTCCCTTTGGTGCTCAGGTAACTTGGAAGAAAAGACAACCAGACACAGCAAAACAAGAGCATGCTGAAGGTGATAGACTTGCTCTCCTGGAACGTGTCCGGCAACCTCCTTGACAGATAAGCCATGCTGAAGCTGAGAAGAGCCAGGAACCCTATGAAGCCAAGAACAGAGTAGAACATAGTATCTGACCCTTCATTACACTTCAGGACCATCTCTTCAGTCTCTGAATGCATGTCAATATCAGGGAAAGGGGGAGAGGTTGCCAACCATAAAGCACAAATTGTACCTTGTATCTGGGAACAGAAAAGGACAATTGAAGTGGCTACTCTTCCCCCCACCCATTTCCTCATCATGGAACCTGGCCTAGTGGCCATAAAGGCTATTATCACAGTGACACTTTTGGCCAACATACAAGAAACTGCGACTGAGAAGACAATACCAAAAGTAGGCTGTCGAAGGAGACATATTGTTTTCTCAGGCTGACCAATGAATAA
This sequence comes from Aspidoscelis tigris stejnegeri, assembly GCA_023333525.1. Lineage (NCBI taxonomy): Eukaryota > Metazoa > Chordata > Lepidosauria > Squamata > Teiidae > Aspidoscelis > Aspidoscelis tigris. The sequence continues at coordinate 10,676,672 of JALMGA010000009.1, forward strand.
CAAGGAGCAAAGGAAGGATAGCAGGAGAAAGATCAGCAGTGTGTAGGACAGGCTGCGGTTATTGGCTTTGACGATGGGTGTATTATGATGCTTTGCAAATATTTCAAGCACTGCAAGTGTGATGGAAGAGAAAAGAAGAGCAGCAAAGCTCAGGGCTCCTCCCATTGGCTCCTCATAAGAGAGGAAAGTAATCTTTTTGGGTGTGCAGGAATCCTGCTCACTGTTGGGGAATTGATCTTCTGGACAATTGAAGCAGTCATCCATATCTGGAAAAGACAGTGTTCACATTAGCAGTGATATGGAACTGACATCATAGAAATCAGAAAGAAACTATCTGTATCACAAAAGAAAGGGAAAACACTTTAACAACTATGGTGTAAAATTCAACTGATCTCTATGAAAATTTTCACTTTGCCTCCATACCCTGGGAGGCAAAGTACTATAATACTCTAGCCATCCATATGTGAAGATGGCTGGAACATTTGAAGCCCACCCTAAGTGTGAATGACCACCATTTCTTCAGTTGTCGATGAGGCTCAGGAATGTTGCCGGGACGACCAGGCAACACATTGTGTAATTGTGTGTGCACTGCCAGTTACATTCTTTCCCTGAACCTCTTCCACCCAGCTCAGACACTAGTACTGAGGCATTTCCGCACTGAATCGCGTTCGAAACCGAACGCGTTCAGGCGGAAAGCTTAAGCCAGCTTCGGGCGCTTTCCCCGTTCACACACAGACGCGCCAGAACGCGTGTAAACGCGTTCCGGAGCGTCTGGGTGCGAATGGTCAAAGCGCCCGAAGCTGGCTTAGCCGGCAAACGCCGGCCAGGGGCGCGCCGGCAGCCGCGGAGGCAGATCGACAATCAGCTGTTTGAAAAACAGCTGATTGTCAAAGCCGCGCGGCGTCGGAGGCGAGCCGGCAGGCGATCGGGAGACAGAAGCGGCGCGAACGCTTCTTCTCCCGAACGCCTGCGGGCGGCTCGTCCGCGTTGGAACGCGTGTAGAGCACTTCGAAGTGCTCTACATTTCGAACGCGGAAAAGGCAGCTGCGGACACGTCGGGACGCAAGCCGCGCGCGGCCAATGCGGATGACGTGTCCGCAGCTGCCTTTTTCGCGTTCCGTTTTCCCCCATGCGAAAACGTCTCAGGTGTGGACCATCTGAGAACTACTCTGTACTTTACTTCCAAGGTAAATGCAGAAAGGCCCTTCCCTTTACTCTTATATACGTTGATGATGTAGGTAAAGGATTATTTAGATGTATTTTGCCTTTATCTCTCACCAAAGAAATTTCCATGCCCTATTAATATCTACTTTACTTTTGCCATAATAGGAACTGGTTTCCAGACTTGAAAGACCTTCTATAAGAGAGGCTACATCTCCATCACTGAGTAAAAACACTTAGTCAGTCTCTCAGAGAGTAATGGAAAGTGGTCTTACTTAAAAGGGGGACCTGATTGAAGTATATAAAATCATGCATGGCATAGAAGGGGTGGATAGAGAAAATTTCTCTATCGCACAACACTAGAACCTGGGAACACTCTATGAAGCTGATGGGTAGGAGAGTCGGATCTGACAAGGGGGAGTATTTAAATACACAGATATTCAGGTATAGTGGAACATCAATAAATGAATAAATGAATAAATTTGACTATTTCTGTACATTAATTCTCTTACCCTTCTGATCTGAAATCTTCCCTTCTGGACAAGGAAGGCAATCATAGCAGCACTCTGGTTCCCCTTCTATTTTGGTCTTTCTATATCCTGGGTTGCAGTTGGAGTTACACACAGAAAGAGGCTGTGTCTGTCCAGAGACAATATAAGGAAATGTTCTAAGAACCTTTGGTGAAAGGGGTATTGCACTGTTAAACTGCTGTGGCTGTAGGTAAATTTTGGCCCTTGGCCCTATGGATCTAGATTTCCCAGGATCTATAGATGCAGATCATGGGGGGGTGGGGGACTGAATCCATGAAATCTGCATGGACAGTGACAATCTGGATCAGCTAAAAGGCTTGCATTGTACAACATGAGCTGCACTGACACCCTCACAGATAGGAATGACAGTGCCCACCCCTTCTTCCCATTATTTGATACAGTATTTGAGAATAAAAATTTGGACCTTTTCTGCATGAGTGTGTTGATCTGGATTCAAGCTGGAAAGCTGTATTGTAGACCCCATTAATCGGGTATAGAGTAAATCAGGATCAAGGGCCTCTAGATCTAGATTTAGCTTCATCCCATGAGGACAGATCTGGGCTAATCAAGAGTAGGGCCTTGGTAATCCAGATTAACATGAAGATGCAAAGGCCCTGAATCAGGATCATAGCCCCTTTGATCCAGATCAACATGCTTGGGCAGAAATGGCCCAGATTTTTATTTTCATCTACTGAGTCAAATAATGACAAGAACAGTTTGACAGTGAATAGAACGTATTCCATATTTTGCCCTTGAGATATTCCTGGAATAAAACCATTGTTTGGCATGGAATATTGAGGATTATAGTTATGAAATAACTTTAGGGCAGCCATTTTAGAATTCTGATATCAGTATTCAGTGTACAAAAGGACACATAGGAAAAAGATAAACTTCCCAGGCTATTCACATTTATCCAATTGGGTGCTATAATAATACCACTCCACTGAGGTAAAGAGCAAGCAGGAAGAGGGACATCTGTACTTCAAGTGCTGGTGCAGTGTCCATCTGTATCAGCAGGAAAAGAAGTGAAGATGGCCTGGCCTGGCCCAGCCAACTAGCCCTGGCAATGCCCCAGCAACATCAATTGCATGGAGATCAGCACACAAGTGCACAGCTGAAAGCATGCCACCCCACCCAGTCATCAAGTTATCAACCAAAAGAGTGTCTGAACATTAAGACTTCTTAAATGACTCCAATATTGCTCCAGTCTAGACTGTAAGCGAATATGGAGGGAGTAAAATTTGGATAATTTGGATTATTTTTGAAGCCCAAAGAACACCAAATTTAGACCTCCCCAGGGGAATAGGTAGCTTTATAGATCGTTTACATAGGATTTAATAACGAGGAATAACCAGAAAACAGAGACAAGACCCATTTCAGACTCAAAAGTCAATGTTTCTTGTTAAACCAGTGCAAAGAATTTATTAGAAATACAGAAGAGAAGTTGAAGTGAGATGTGAAGCCATATCAGAACCATATTAGGCATTAGAAGAGCTGAGATAGACATGCCCAAAAATCCAAACTTGACTAAATCCCCTTAACACATCTCTATGCATTAAACTAAGTTTACCCCATTTCCTGAGACCAAAAAAATGAACCTATGCAGCAAAGAAAAATCCCCAAAACACCATAAAATTGCCTTTTGTGATTAAAAGCCCTAAAAATGAGGATAAGGCTCCCATAAGAGCAATTCCAAACCTTAAAGGAACATATAAAAGCCCAAAAAGAAAATTAAAATTAGCCCTAATTCTAGAAAAAGTTCCCTGGCCCTAAACCTTTAATAAAAATATGGGAGAAAAGTGAATAGAAAGCGATCTTCCATTGTTCTCACCAACGATCCCATCTTCTTCACACCCAGAAGTTCAGAACCGAAGGTGCGTAGGATTCCAGCAAACTGCATCATTTTCAGGAACCAAAATGACTACAAATTGGGAAGGCCTTCAGTCTCAGTCAGACTGATCCCCAAAATGAGTAAAAATTAAAAGAAATAATTTAAAAATAGTCTCTGTAACTGTTTTTACCAAAGACCAAATGCAAAATGCAAAAGTTTTAAAATGCAGCTCCTGCAGAAAAACTCCGCCCTCTTTCTGTGTAGCAGAAAGAAGAAAGGGGGGGGGAGAAAATTTTCTCCAGGTCTCTTTAGCCTCCCATGATGACAAGAAGAAGAAGATGGAGACCTCCCTCCTCTGATGAGAAGAAGAAGAAGACCCAAAAACCATCTCTTCTCTGCCATTTTTTATAGCAAAAATTGGAACCAAAAACTGCTGATTGGGTCTTCCCTTGTTAATGAATAAAAATGTGTACGTGACTCCAGTCTCCTCATAGCTTCTCCCAAAAAGAATACAAATTAACCCAAACTTAACATTTCCTAATGAAGCAAACAAAACTGGTAAACAGGAAAAATATCTGAAACTCAAATATCTTATTTCCCTTGTAAAAGGATTAATTCTGTTCCCCTTGGCTAATTGTTTATTCTATCCATTGACAGAGATTCTCCTAGGGGACACTGGTTACTCATTGCCCTCTTCCACAATGGAAATGCCCCTCAGTGAAGTTCCACAGAAAAAGAAGAAATGAATAGGATATTTAAAAACCCTCTTATTTCAAAATAAGGCTAAATAATTTCTTATTGAAAAGAAACCTCATTAAACTTCTGTTTCTCCTTCAGAAAATAAGGGAGAACTCAACTTTTCTTAATATGAAACCATACTGTGTTTCTGTGTTGTGCTTCTGCTTGATGGCAAAAGTCCTTGTCTTGCATACCTTAATCAAGGTTTTCAGTTAGCACTTCTCCTGGCTAACCTAACTCTTAGCAAACCCTTACCCAATTCTGTTAAGATGTAAACCAAGCCACATTCAATATGAAACCTTACATCCTAGCACTGGTGACTTTTTCCATTTAGGTAGTAATTCCAACTCCTATATACATTATTTTACCAAATCTTTTCCAAAAATCCATTCCATTCCATTCTTTATTACTTTATTAAAATGAGACAAACCCATCTCTGTTCCAGATTCCATGGTTCTATTTCCCCTTCATTATTAAAAAAAAAAATTCTGTTACCCCAAAAAGAAAGAAAACCCAGGTCATCCAGGTGTCAGCATTCTTTACTGACTTAATCAAGATTAAAGCCCAAGCATTGTCTCTTGCATGCAGACTTTCAATCCTTTGCAAACAGCCAGCTTGTAACTTAGGAGAGAAAAACTGTGTCCTTTTTTTAAACTCCAGGCTTGTCTTTTTCTCAATATGGCTTCAGTCTTGCTATTTTAAGGCCTTTCCACATTTCATGGTCTGCCTTTAGCTTTCAACTATGCCAATCATATAACCAAATTCATATGTCAAAACCCGGTATATTTCAAGTTCCGATTTTGTAGTTAACATTTCTTATGATACTTGGACATCCAAAGTTGATCTGGTAACAGACTGAGAACATTTATATAATTGCAAATATATTTATAAATCCCACCTGATTAAAATAGCTGACCCATAGAATTGCATCTTCATGAATGACAAACTGTTTATTTTGGGTTGTCTGGCAGTCCAGTCTTCCAACTTTGACTCTTACGAAAGACTGATTAGGGAATGTGACCCAGTTGACAATGTCATAGCCACCAACCAACTCCCCATTTTGGTCAAAGGAAACTTCTTCCCCTGCAGTGTTGTTAAATGAGAGATTTCTCAGACAATGAGTAAGCTAGATAGAGGAAAAGAAGCATAAGAGAGGAATGTCATGTCCTCTAATCAAATTATTGGAGTAGTTTGGATGCAGTTTTAGAATTGGATTATATTATATTATTATATTAAGTAACCGAACATAAACAGGACAAGTTTGAAAATTGTTCCTGTACTACAGGAGTGTTGAAAGTGATTTCCATAGTTATCTCAGGTACAATAGAGCAGTCCATCTGTTCTGTTATACTCAACCATTCCCATGTTTGTACCTGCTTTAGAACTTGTGCAAGGGCCTCCAAATTCCCCAATGAAATTTCATGGTCTTTGGAGCTCCTGAGGGGCTCACTTCAATGATGTTACTTGTAGCTTTGGTATGGGTTCCCCATGGTATACCAAACCATAGAGGGATGTCATCCACATACCTCTGTGGTCCAATATACCACTCCTCTGCTATGCTGGTTCACTTTGGAAATAATGTTGACCTATATACTATTCTGGGAAACTCTTTGGGCTGTCCTGGCACAATGTATCCTACATCCTTGCAGAGTGTGTTAGGAGGGAAATTGTCACTTCTCCTGGAAAGTGCAAAAAGGTCCTTAGTCTTTGCAGTATCCTTTGATCAACACACTTCTGCGATGGGTCAGGTTGCCACTAGTGTACAGCAGAGTCACGTTGGCTCATCTGTCCCAGCCCCCTCCCCACCTACTCTGAAGGCTGGAACAGGCATTGTGATAATATAGGAGTTTTCAATGTCACCAGAAGGCTCATTTTGCCGGTGCTCCCTGTTGTACCATTTAAATGGCCTACTCATATACAAGAGAGGGTCGCACGAATCTTCCACAGATGGACTACTCTTCTTGGTCATAGTGAGCAGCATATCAGAAGTTCTCCTTGTCTTTGAAGTCTACAATAGAAAAGGTCAAAACCTATCAGGAGGGATTAGGAGTCCTGTATCCAACAACAGCATGTGAAGCAGAGACTACTGAACCCTTTTTAACATGGGATAAAATTTGATACAGTCCTAGAAGCAAAGTGCTCTAGTGCTCTCTGAAATACTTAATAATTGTTTCCACACAGATATAACATATTCTCCTCAAAACTATACCTTCCATGGCTGTTGTTGGAGATGTTCTCCTGTTGTTTTCTTCACTGACCTGTCTTCTGATATGGATAAATGCAAAGCATGTGCTATTGTGTAGACTGCATTGTAAATACTATAGCTGTGAGCAGTCATGTTCATTTCAAAAACAGAGCCAGGAAGAGTCTCAAGTTTCTCCTGACCGGTACAGATTTCTCCTTCTTGTTTTCCCCTGTCAAAGGTCAGGAAATCACAATCAAATGCAGATTTCCAGAAATCTCTGATGAAGCCGTCCTCTTTTTCTGCTGTATGAATTCTGTTCTGAAGAAACTCCTTGAAACCCAGTACATCCTTTTTATGCATTGAAAAAGAGAGAGCACCATGGATGAAGTCACTGCTCATATGTTTTTGGAAGGGAAGTGAAATGAAATCAATCTCTGCAGTCAAAATCCAGATTTTTGGTTTTCCTTTTATTGACATGTGCTCAAATTCTGCGATACTGATCGTAGTTCTTAACTGAATCATGGTCTGAATTTCACCATGTACAATCACCACATTAGCTGTGCTTTTCATTACATTCTCAATCATTTCAATCCACTCTTCTGATAATGTAAACGTTTTGGGAAACTTTTCAATAAAGTCAAAACAGATACCTTTCTCAGAAAGAACTGGAAGCATTTTTTCAACAAACGCCTGTGCACTCTCAACGTGGAAATAAATCACCCCAATCCATGTCCACCTAAAATGCAACAGTAAATGAAGTATCCCCTTGTACTGCTGAGCTCTGTTTGGAAACATCCAGTGAAAGAAAGTTGCTTGGTTTGTACTGGGCATATCTGGAGCAGAGCTGTATGTGAGCTGAGAAAAAGCATCAAGGAGAAATGCAAATGTTTGAAGAATAAATAATAAATCTTTTTCCTTTCCTTTCCATTTTCCTTAATTTCTTCCCTCTCTTTCTCAGTCCTCTCTTCCTCACTGCCTCTCCTTCCTCAATAGCTAAAAATCAGTCATTGCCTTTCCAATTCTATCAACATACTAAAAGAGACAATGATTCTGTTTCCCCCAAAATAAGACCTAGAATGATTTTTCAAGATTTTTCAGGATGCTGGAAATACAAGCCTTTCTAAAAAAAATAAGCCTTAGTTACAGTTCATACAAAAAGTCAATTTAAATAGCGTCCAGGCAGCTATATAAGTAAAAAAGTAAAATCAATTACAGCAAAAATTAATATAAAACCCTATCTTATTTTTGAGGGAATACAGCAGAATGGTATGACAACTTCTGAACTCCATAAAATGTCTATTTAAATTGACTCAACTTATTCCTTTCCTTGAAGGTCTCAACTCAAACATAGATAAAAATGGCTTAAAAGTGCATTAGAGATTGCAAGCTATAGCCCCCACATTCCGATCTTTGACAATGTTAATGAGAGGAAGAAGGGAAGGTGGCATGTGAACAATCCCATCTGAGAACCAGCTCCAAGGCCTCCGAGGAGCCTCAAAGGCCTTAAATGAAGGACATACAGATCTGATGCTCATCAACACTCCAATAGAGTGGCTGCTCTTTCAAACATTAACAAAATTTCAGAGCAAATACATTCATTATAAGATTAAAGATTGTTGTGATATCTAGTCTCTGGGTATACAGGAACAGAAAAGAAATGGACAACCTTTAAAAACTCTTTATAGCTGGGGATTTAGTTTTAAATATATTTTAATTTAAAATGTGAAAATATACAAAATAAAGATAAGAGAAATGACTAGAGATAGCATAAAATGTTAAATATAAATTACAATCATTTAGATCCATATATAACCCATCATATCAGTCACTAGTAATTCAACCCTGTATTAAATGTTCTTCTCAATATGTTTTTCAATTGCCGTAAATAATAAATAAATAAATAATAACCAGAAACAATGTCAAAATATTAATTATAAAAAATTCTGCAGGCTACAAAGATTTCTTCCCAAGAAAACAGGCATAATTAGTTGCATTGCCAGCCCTGTGAATGCCAGTAATCAATCAATCAATCAATCAATCAATCAATCAATCAATCATCATTCTTTAAAACATTCAATTTACAGTATACATACACACAATTTAAGTGAAACCACAGAAAACAATAGCAGTACCTGAACAATTTTTTTAAGTTAAAGATCAGAAATTCAATTCATATCTATATATGACAAAATGCAGCCAGTTTTTCTTGAGTAGAAACACAGTCTATGACTGTGATATGCTGAAGAGAAGTAACAAAATATTTGCAATTATGTTTTAAAAAATCAAAATTATTAGACAATTCTGTAAAGAAGAGTTGGTTTTTATACACTACTTCCCCATTAATTCTCATTAATTCACATCTAGAATACAGGTGTGTATATGTACATGTTGTATCAAGTTCTTTTAATCCTGATAAATGTGTAAAGCATAAACTGCCCAATTCTTCCCATGCAAAATTGTACTGTATTAAAAAAAGTCTTAGTGATGGTCTTCCTGATGGCAAGATTGAAGTACAAATAATTAATTAATTAATTAATTAATTTGCCCAAGGTTTGATTTTTTTAGAATCATATCAAGTTTCTTTTTTCCATTACCTGACTTCACTTTTGAACAATAAATGCCAATGGAAGATAGATAAAACAAAATAAATGTTTGACTTTTTCATTCACTTACCTGTGGGATTTTATAGATGCCTAGGATGGCTGCCATTTGGTAATAGATGTTTGAGTTTGGTCCTCCAATGACTGCTGTTAGTTTGTTTTGATAATCACACTTGTAGTTAGGGATGAATCTGCCTTGTGTGGAAAGCAGCTGCAATGAAGCTTGGTAGGTCACTTTTGAGCTAAACTCATTGTTATAGATATGGAATCCCAGGGTGACATTGGGCAGAATTTGAGGATTTTCATTGATCTCTTTTACAGCAAATACCAAAGCCAGAATATGCTGGTAAATTTGTGGCATCACCCTGAAATTAGAGATTCAGTGCACACATTTTGCAAAAAAGAATATTCAGGTGTGTCTTATGCTTACTAAGAATATAACATGAAAATAGAGTTTTTTAACCCAGATCAAGAAAGAACTAAAAGAAAGAAAGAAAGAAACCCTTAACAGGCCTTCTCACTTCTCAAAACAAGAATTGCTTTGAATGTTATCACATGCAAATACAAGCAAAGAGACAGAATTTTTAAGAATACTAACCAAGAAGCTCTGTATGATTTCTACCCACTAGAAATTATGAGCATAAACATGCGTGTACAAAAGCATCATTGAACAGTTCTTCTTTCATGCACTAAAGGCAAGTAAAATTGACTTTAGAATCTCCAAGTACTTTAACTATCCAACTCCTTACATAAGTTCAACAAATGACCGATGATTAGGTTCAGTTGTAAAATCAGTCTTTTCATAAACAACACAGATTTGAGAAACTATGGCAGAGATCATGAGGTCACCTTCTTGATGATACTGGTGAAGAATAGGTTTGGCCTTATTCGTTCTACAGTTGTGTGCAGAAGTGGCACAGACTGTCAAGGGCAGCAAGATGATCACAAATATAGCAAATGCCACCATTGGTTCTGGAGGCCCATTCGTTTCCTGAATCATGGAGGTGCTGTAGTTTTGCAGCACAATCTAGCTTTACATGAGCATTTGCTTGGCTGATGAGAAGATGAGGATATTCAAGCCAAACAGGCATAAAACAGCAGAGGCGTTAACGGAACTCTTTAGCTCCTGAAATAAGATCCCCCCAGTGGTTACAGGTGCAAATCTATAGTGATTTTCTCTTTGATAATTTGATAATTAGAGAGGAGATGATGTTTCAATATAAACAGCTGTGATAACACTGAAGAATAAAACTTTTTTATCATACTTCTACTGATTTTTTTTCTTGTCACAAATGCTTGGCCGAGGAAATGGAGTTTATTCCCTTTCCTTCAATCAAGGGCTTATGTGTGTAATAGGTGATAGTGGGAATCCTATGAGAATGATTCTTATTGGGGCCACCAACTTATAATAGCTCATTATTATTTTCTCCCCAGATTCTGTAGTCCAACATTCTCATTGATGTTTTGGGGACACTGTGAAAGAACAGATCGGAGACTCCTAAATAACATGCCAGTCAGACTTGAGTGAGATAGATAAAAGGTATCTGAGGGTGGTGGTGGGGGGGCACAATTTATTCATTTATTTTTTGCATTCAAACTCAAGCTGAATCGAATGTCAAAACATTCAATTTGATTCAAATGTTTAAAACCCAAATGCTAAAAAACCCAATTCAGATGTGTTACATTTAAATTTATTTGTCTGAATGTTAGATTCATATTTAAAGATGTGAATGTTGACAGCATTCGTATGTGTTATATGTATCTGTATGCATTTTGTATGCATCCTGTTTAATCCGTATTATAAGATACGTATATTTGTACAGATACATATGCAATGCATATGTATCTGTACATTACAATGATTCGAATCATTTAAACGAATGTTTCAGAACATTCAAAATCCATTCAAATGTCTAAATTTGGGTTCAAAATGTCCACATTCAAACAAATTTTGAATGTTTAGAATATTCATGCACATCTCTATCTGAGGGGCTTTCCTCATTTGCCACTGAAGTGTAATAGAAAGTGGAACACAAAAGAGACCCCCACTGTGAAAAATAACCAAGACATTTAAGGGGAAATACATGTTTCCAGTTATTCTTAATGGGTACAAAATGGCATTTATGTACCCATTAATGGGTACTTAATGGGTACTTCTAGTGACAGTGGAAAAACACCCATAGTGGCTGCATCCCCAAGCAATAAAAAGCTCATTAAAAAGCTTCTTTTGCCTCTGAGCACCCCCATGCATGGCTTTTCTCCGAGCTTCCAGTGGCACAAAAGGAGGAAAATGTGTGGGGGGGGGAAGGGCCCTTTAAACAAGACCACCAGAGCACTTTTTGGAAGCCGCAGGTATTCTGAGCAACATTGTGTATGGAGATGGTCCGTGGCAAAAGGGGAGGGGATTGGCAGTCAAGATCTCCAAAAAAAGCACCCTGGCTCTGCTGCTGCCGCCACCTGCACACAGTCTTAGACATTCACACATCTCCCAGAACAGCAGCACCTTCCCTTCCTTTCCCTTTCTAAAGGTCAGATCTTTTAAAGAGCCAGAATTGCGGAGAATTGCAACATTGTTATCAGGTGTGAAGTGGGTGGATTGCTACAGTGTACCAGCTGCTGTATGGGGTGGATTTTTACAGTGATTAAAATCACTATCTTTGGAAGCAAGCTCTGGATCCCAAAGTGATAAATGGCTCTGGTGGGTTTTGCAGGCAGGGGAGACAAACAGTGGACTTGTCGGGGGTTGTCTCCCTGGCACCCTATCAAGCAGAGAGGGGGCAGGGAGAAAAAGATGCAGGCAAACAAACACTCACTTGGGGATGGTATGTGCATTTAAAATGTGTGTTTTACCAAATCTCATGGGGATGCTTATTCTGGAATTGAACGGCACTTTTAAAGTCCACTGGAATATAGGGACAGTAGAGGGTCATCAGCTTATGGAGTGTGCTGCCAGAAGAGATGGTGACAGCTACCAGTCTAGATGGCTTTAAGGTAAGGTTAGACAAATTTATGGATGACAGATGTATCAATGGCTACTAGAACGAAAGCCTAGGTGCATCATTCAGGCTGGGGGGGGGGGAGGAACCGGGACACTTCTAAGGCCATCTGCTGGGATTCAAGAGCAGGAGAAGGTTTGTCCTTGTCTCTGCTTGAGATGCCCATGAGCATTTGGTGGGCCACTGTGTGCGACAGGATGTTGGACTAGATGGGCTGTGGCCTGATCCAGCAAGGCTTCTCTTATGTTCTTATGTTCTAGAGGAAAACTAGAGAGGCAAATAAGTTGCTTTGGGTCACAGCCAGTATTTGGATTAAATGGCAGAGTGCATTCTGAGCTTCCTTGTTAGCATGAGATTGATAGGAGCAAAATATATTCACGTTAAATTGAACAGCAGAGCATCTTGTGTGTATAACTGAGGAATGAGTTCTAAATAGAAAGCTAAAGATCTTCCAAAATCCTGAACAAATCCCCAAGCCACCCAAGTTGACCAATAATTAATCTCTGCTTTGTTCTCTTACTTTCTTGGTTTCAGATCCTAGTTGATGCTGACCACCCCACTCAGTCCTATGTTCCAACTGAAAAAGACTTATTCTATCAAAAGAAAAAAAAATGAAACAAGGGGGCAACAAAAGAATCTCCATCCAAAGTCTTATTCAAAGCGCAGTCTGTGCCAGGCTGAAGGAAAAGAAGTAGGGAAGATGAAAGGACTCATTCTCAGAAGCATCTCTGCCCCAGGCAGAGATTAAATGCATAGAGGAGTTGGTGCTTGGTTTGTTAGACTGAGAAGCTGGTGGAAAAACAATACCATATACTGTTATTGTTTTAATATGTTGATTTTAAATGTTGTTACCTGCCCTGAGACATTTACCTATAGGGTGAGATAGAAATACAAATAAAATAAATAAATCTGAAAAGTCCTGAGTGAAAACAACTTCCTCCCTAGTGGTAGGGAATTCAGGAGCTTGCTAATGGAAAAGAAAGACTGGGGATTTCCCTACTTTTGGATGCATCATAGAGAAATAAAAGACATGGGCCCACATGTACATCAGAATAATGTCATAATGATATTGAAAATCAAAGGTTTTAAAGGTCTGCTTCATTTCAAATACAGCTAATAACATCAGTTAATGGTGCATTATTTATTTATTTCTCTTTATTAAGAATGTTTTTGTATTGAGATCTCGTCTCAATATCATAATGTAACACTTGGGGAAAAAAATGCAACCCAAGAGTCCGCCACTAGAAACTAAGATGGAAAAGATCTCCACAGCCACCATATATTTGCCTTTGGTACTCAGGTAGCTTGGGAGAAAGGACAGCCAGACACAGCAAAACAAGAGCATGCTGAAGGTGATAGACTTGCTCTCCTGGAAAGTGTCTGGCAATTTCCTTGACAGATAAGCCACGCTGAAACTGAGAAGAGCCAAGAACCCTATGAAGCCAAGGACACAGTAGAACATGGTATCTGACCCTTCATTACATTTCAGGATCATCACTTCAGTCTCTGAATGCATGTCAATGTCTGGGAAAGGGGGAGAGGTTGCCAGCCATATAGTACAAACTGTAGCTTGTATCAGGAAACAAGAAAGGACAGTGGAAGTGGCTAGCTTCCCCCCTACCCATTTCCTCATCCTGGAACCTGGCCTAGTAGCCATAAAGGCTATTATCACAGTGACACTTTTAGCCAATATACAAGAAACTGCCACTGAGAAGACAATGCCAAAAGTAGGCTGTCGAAGGAGACATATCACTTTCACAGGGTGGCCAATAAACAGCAAAGAGCAAAGGAAGGAGAGCAGGAGAAAGATCAACAGTGTGTAGGACAGGCTACGGTTGTTGGCTTTGACAATGGGTGTATTATGATGCTTTGCAAACATTTCAAGCACTGCAAGTGTGATGGAAGAAAAAATAAAAGCAGCAGTGGTCAGGCCCATTCCCAAGGGTTCATCATAAGATAGGAAGTCCATCTCTTTAGGTACGCAGAAATCCTGGTTACTGTTGGGGTAGTGATCTTCTGGACAATTGAAACAGTCATCCATATCTGGAAAAGACAGTGTTCACTAATACAAGACTAACATCTTAAAAGTCAAAAGGAAAGTTGAATCACAGAAGGGAAAAACACATTTGAATGCACATCATTTTACTTTTTCTGCAACTATGCATAATTGTATTGAATCAGAAACATCTTCCCCTATATATCGTATGTATTGAGGAATTCTAGGTAGCTAAAGTGAATTCCATGTCACATTAATATCTGGTTGTCATTTCCTGTAATAGAAACTGGTTTCCAGACTGGAAAGGTCTTCGATATTTGAGACTGCATCTCAATTACCCTGTAAAGACAACTTAATCAGTTCCTCCAGATAAAAGAGGCCTTTTAGCATCGGGGGGTTTGGAATGCATCTAAGACACACTGGGACAGAGCATTCGCTCTTTTGGGGTGACCAGATCTATTCCAGGCTGCCCCAAGTGTCCTGACGTGTCATAGACACATTCCAAAAGCAGAGAACTAAAAAGTGCTCTCCACGTGCCCCAGCGTGTTTCGGCCATCCCTGGCCATCCAGGGAGGAAAGCATTCGCACACGCCTCCCTCCCTGATAGCTGCAGAACAATTGACCCCAAATCGGTTCAACAGGTGGCTGCCCACGCAAATCACTCACCTTGCCACACCTGGGGTTGCTATCTGCCAGGCACACAGATTCTGGTAGATGGGACCCAGGCTGACCACATGGTTCCCATCTACTGGGAGTGCGTGCACCTGTGTAGACCAAAGCAGATGGCAACCCCGAGCCTGGCAAGGTGAGTGATCACACTCGTGAGGGGTGGGAGGTGGCTCACTCCTGGCTCCTGCAGTCCCATCACGACTGCAGGAGTTGAGGAGACACCCAGATCGGCTTCCCCTCACCCCTTTCCAGGGTGGGGAAGGGTCGATCTGTGGCTGTCAGTGGCCTGGGGGATGTGGGGTCTCTCGATAGATTGTGTCTACCAAGGGAACCCACATCCCCTGGCCCATCGGGGCAGATCACTGGCCTTCATCTAGATCTAGGTTGCTCAGTCCCGCAGAGGCCCCCCGGTACCAACTCCACCCCACCCCATGGCCCAGGGACACGCACGCCCGTACAACACCTACCTGCTGGCTGTCCTGGGTCCCAATGACCTGGCTCAGTCGGCCCCGCTGTGCATGTGCATGCTGCGTGGCCTCTGATTGGTCAAGACCCGAGGCTGGAACAGAGGCAGCACCGTGGTGTGTAGTTGCTCCATCCTAGAGCATGCAGAGCCATCCTGTTCCGCAGTCTTGAAGTTGTTTTTAGTGACGTGCACAGATATTCAAAATTTTGAATATTTGACTCCATCAAATGTTGACATTCGAACTCGAGTAGGATTTTTGAAAATCAGAATTTGAACATTCGAACTCGAATACGGATTTTTGAAAATCCGATACGAATTTTCAAATGATTTGAATGTATAGGTTTGTATCTATCGTATATGAATCTGTGCAGAAATTATACGTATCTTGTGCTTAAAATACAGGATTAAAATGGGATGCATACAGGATAATAGGGGATGCATACAATTTTTTACGGAATGTGTACCGATAGGTATAACAGATCTGAATGTTGTCGATATTCATATCTTTAAATACAAATCTAACATTTGAACATACCGATTCTAATATTATGGATTCGAATCAGATTTTATGATATTCGGATCTTAAATATCCAAAATACATTTGTGCACATCCCTAGATGTTTTCACTTTTTCAGTTTAAGAACATTTGGTATGTTTAGCCGTCAAATGAAGTAAATGCTCTGTGCTCTTAGCACCACCACTGCTAAAACATCAAAAGTGAATACAGGCAGAGACCAGTGACACAAGGGAGGGAATTATCTACAGTGGTCCCCAGATTTTTTATGTTTGATCATCAAGGAACTGGGCAGAGAGGAATATTTTATTGAGGTGCTGAAAAAAATCTTGCCTGGAGTACCTCTGGGTTGAGCCTTTTCATGTACGTGTTGTCCTTCCAAGGAGGATTGGAGGGGGTGTTATATTTTAATTTATGTTTAACATTGTATATATTCAAACAAAGGGTGGGATAGAAATACTCAAATGAACAAACAAACAAACAAATGAACCAAGAAACCAACCAACAAACCAAAGAAAAAATGATTGTGACTATTTCTGCTGATGAAATCTCTTACCATTTTGGTTTGAAATCTTTCCATCTGGACATGGAAGGCAATCGTAGCAGCACTGTGGTTTTCCTTCTATTCTGGCCTTTCTAAATCCTTTGTTGCAATTGGAGTTACACACAGAAAGTGGCTGTGTCTGTCCACAAACAATATAAGGGAAGATCTTAACATTCTTGAGAGAAAGGGGGATTCCAGTAGTAATCTACTAAGGCTGTAGGTAAAATATGGACCATGTTTTGATTCTCAGTTGCCACATCAGAGTAAGGCAAAAGAGGGTAACCAAACTGTGGCCCTGCAAATATTCATGGAGTATAGCACTTGAGGCTGACAAAGAAGACCAGGCGTTATAGTTCTAAAGCAATGATGGGAAAGTCCTTCAAGACTTTTGACACATATATTCAGTGATAGAAGTCCACACTAGAGAAACTGTCTTTTACTTTTGTGGTAGGAAAGTAAGAATAATTTATTTGGTCAACTAAGAACTGAACATTAACAAATTCCTTAACAGAACAAAACAGGAAACATTAAGAGTCTTGTGAAATTCCACCATTCTTCAGAACAGACTTTAGTATACTGCTGTTGCCACCAACTTTTTACATGGCATTGCCAGAAACAATCCTAGGCAATGCAATGTTTGCTGACCCAGGTTTCCTGTTATGCATACGCAGTACACAGGGAAGTGGATTCCACAAGAGGAGTATACCTGGCAAGGGTTACATTTAGTCATCATGCACTGCAAGATATCTTTTCTAGCATCATAATGTACGGTTAGCTCACACCTGAGGCCTTTTCACACGAGGGGGTTTCGAATGCATGGAGAACACATGGGGATGCTGCATTCGCATGTCAGGGGTGGCCGGATCCATTCCGGACTGCCCCAAGCGTCCCCACACACTCTCTGAAAAACTGCTCTGAAAACGTCTCCACACATTCGGTGCATCCCCAGCTGTTCCGGAGGGAGAGCGTTCACACGCTCTACCTCTGTGACAGCTGGGCCCCTCCCCCGGCCTCCCCCAATTGGCTGCCTTGCAGCCAAAGGTGGTGAGGCCAGTCGGGTCCCTTCCCTGGGATCCTGCCACCTGCATCAGCCAGAATCAGGCTGATGCAAGTGGCAGGACCCCCACCCAGCACCCCCAACCCACTCTGGGGTGTGCGATTACCTTATGCAGCTGGGCCGGTTCTGGCTAGAATAGGCCAAGATGTTCTGAACATGCTCGCGAGGCGGCCCCTCATTGGCCGGGCACCCGCCTGGCCTCAACTGGCCATCTGAGCAGGCGCGAGTGCCCGGCCAATAAGGGGCCGCCCCATGAGCATGCTCACAACATCCCGGCCTATTCTAGCCAGAATTGGGCTGACAGCAGAAGGTAAGCCCCGTTCATGGGGGAGGGTCTTTGACCCAAACGGGTTGACTACACTTCCCTGTTTGCACATAGGCAGGGAAAGGACACATTTGGAACACGTCCATTTCCTGCCAGCGTAGATGGGGAAGTGTACTCAACACATTTGGGCCGAAGTGTCATGAGGGACCTGGAGCAACCTCTCAGTAGAGTGGACCCTAATTTGAAAATTGAACTGGATTGTGCTCCAATGAAATGCCTCCTTTGGCCACTCCAGTTTTCCAGTACCATTTTGCTGGGTCCTGGAAATGTCTTCAGAAATGTCCTGTTTGTGCTTCCATCTACAACTTCAAGAATGGGGAGCATTTCCTCACTGGCCACTTAGGAAGGATGGGATGGTGATACCACAGAGTAGATGGCACTTGGTGGCACGTCAAGACACACAAGCGCAAGCTGTCTAACGTCTAGACACTACAGTATGCTAGTTTTTTAAGGAACACATTGATCCCATCTTTTCATTAATCTTCTACAGCTATATTCTATACAAGTAGCTTAACACAGTGGTTCTCAACCTTCTTAATGCTGCAACCCTTTAATACAGTCCCTCATGTTCTGGTGACTCCCAACCTAACCCTAACCCTAACCCTAACCCTCACAACCCTAACCCTAACCCTAACCCCCAACCATAAAATTATTTTTGTTGCTTACTTCATAACTGTAATTTTGCTACTGTTATGAATCGTAATGTAAATATCTGATATGCAGGATGTATTTTCATTGTTACAAAGTGAACATAAGTACAGCATAGTATTCACATCAACCACAGCTGAATATAAAAGTGTCATTTTACCTCCAATACTTTTGCTTTCTACACAGCAGATGCTCTCTACTGTATTTGTATGGGGTGTAGGTGATGGGGTTGGTGTGATGATGTCATCATGCCAGGTACTCGTATGTGGGCATATCTGCATATGGGCAGACCCACCTGGAGACGAATAGAGGAGTGGTGTCTCGCTTCCTATGTGTCTTCCAATGGTCTTAGACAACCCCTGTGAAAGAGTAGATTGGCCCCCAAAGGGGTCATGACCCACAGGTTGAGAACCATTGGCTTAAGGAATACATTATAATAGAGGTAAGCTACTTTATTTAGCTAGTCCCTGGTAGACAAATAATGTATCTTTTTGCACCTATACAGGAAACCCACCTGATTAAAACACTCGGGCCACAGAACTGCAACTTCATTAATGATAAACTGTTTATTTTGAGGTTCCTGTAAGTTTAGTCTCCCAACTTTGACTCTCACAAAAGATTGATTAGGGAATGTGACCCAGTTGACAATGTCGTAGCCACCAATCAACTCCCCATTTTGGTCAAAGGAAACTTTTTCCCCTGCAGTGTTGTTAAATGAGAGGTTTCTCAGACAAAGAGCAAACTAGATACAAGAAAACAAACACAGATTATATTATAATGTCATATTGAGTTACCTGATCTAACAAAAGTCGCATTCCACCAGGATGAATTAGACCATCTCTGCCTTGTCTCAGGTGTGGCAGTCCATCTATTCTGGCATGCACAATTCTTCCCTTTCTGCCACCAGCTTCAGAGTTAGTTCAGGGTCACTCTGAATTCTCAGAAAGCCAGTAATGAAATGTCCTGGACTTTTCAGTGCCTGGGGGACCCATTTTAATAATGTGCCTGGTTGCACCTCCAATATGGGTCTCCTATGGCAGACCAGACCACCAAGGGGTGTCATACGCATGCCACTGTGGTGCTCAATAACACTTCCTAGTATGCTGGTACACTTTGAAAAAGATGCAACTAGTAGTAGCTCCCACCATTATCTCTGAAGACTGGGAAAGATTAGGTGTCAGTACAGGACCCTTTAATAGTCCCAGGAGGCCCATTCTGTTGGAGCTCCCTATTGCACCACTGAAATGGTCCACCTGTATACCAGAACGTGGGGGCATATACTGTTCTGTTTTATGATGAGCTGTATGCCAGTAGATCCCCCTGTCACTGAGATCTACCAGCACACACTAGTACTTCATTCTTGTGGACAAAGTCTACCATCAGGGTGGACAGGCTTCACATATCATCAGCTTATGAAGCAGATGCCTCTGTATCCCATGCAAAAAGGGTCAAAGAAATAAAGGTTTGGTAGTACTCTCTGCAACCCATAATGATCATTTCTGCAGAGATGTGACATAATGGTTTCAAAACTCTACCTTCCATGGCTGGTGCTTGTGAAGTTTTCCTGTGGTTTCCTTCACGGACCTGTCTTCAAACATGGATACATGCAAAGCGTGTGCTATTGCATGAACTGCATTGTAAATACCGTAGCTGTGAGCAGTCATGCTCATTTCAAAAACAGAGGAAGGAAGAGTCTTGAGTTCCTCCTGACCACTACAGGTTTCTCCTTCTTGTTTCTCACCCCTAAAGGTTGGGAAATGGCAATCAAATACAGATCCCAAAAAATCTCTGATGAAACTATCTTCTTTTTCTGCTGTGTACATTAGGTTCTGAAGAAATTCCTGGAAACCCAACACATCCTTGTTATGCACTGAAAAAGAGAGAGCACCATGGATGAAGTCACTGCTCATAGGTTTTTGAACAGGTATAGAAATGAAATCAATCTCTGCTGTGAAAATCCAGATTTTTTGTTTTCTTTTTATTGACATGCCAATAAATTCCGCAAAAGATATTATACTTCTGAACAAAATCATGGTGTGAAGTTCACCATGGACAATCACCACACTGGCTGTGCTTTTGGTCACAAGGGCAATTGTTTCAATCCACACAGCTTCAATTCCAACGACTCCTGATGAAAGATATGTTTTGGGAAGCGTTTTAATAAAGTCAAAACAGATACCTTTCTCAGAAAGAACTGGAAGCATTTTTTCAACAAACTTCTCTGAACTCTCAACATAGAAATAAATCACCCCAACCCATGTCCACTTGAAATGCAAAAGTAAGTGAAGGATTCCCATATACTGCTGAGCTCTGTTTGGAAACATCCAGTGGAAGAAAATTGCTTGGTTTTTACTGAGCATATCTGGAGCAGAGCTGTACATGAGCTGATGAAGAGCAAAAAGCAAAGTTGTAAGAGTAAATATGTTAAGAGTAAATTGTGATGTTCCTTTCACTCCTTTCTTTTTTCTCCTTTACCCTTTCTCTCCCCACTCCCCCATTCTCTCCTTCCCCCTCCCTCCTCAATGCCCTAAAATCATGAATTATATTTCTAATTCTGTTAATATACTAAGAGACAGCTGGAATGACAACTGGAATGTTGTGAACGCTGGTAAGCCTCATACAATATCTACCCAGACTCTGCTGTTTGCTTCTCTTTAATAATGGCTGCATTCACACACACACACGCAGCCCATGAAGCCATCTTGGTGACTTTGGGCTAGTCACAGCTCTCTTCTGAGTTCTCACAGCCCCACCTACCTCACAGGGTGTCTGTTGTGGGGAGAAGAACAAAAAAGCTTTGTTAGCCACTTTGAGTCCCCTTAAATGGGTGAGAAAAGCGGGGTAGAAAAGCCGACTCTTTCTCTTCTATCCTACCTTTGCAAATATAACGAAGCACTGAATGAATGTACAAAAGCATTCACTTCACATTTGAATGCCAATTTTTGAATATAGCCAATATGTGATTTGAATGCAAATGTTTTATTTTTTTTTTGCTATTTCATATTATGCAAACATGATGAATAATTAGTATACCTACCTAGTCCCCACCTCTTCCACTTCAAGTTGTTTTGAATTAGACACCACTCTTAATGATGGTCTCTCTGTGCATCTCATATCTCACTCGTCCAGTGTTTGATATTTTTAGAATCATATCAAATTGCTTCTTTCCAATACCTCAATTTGAATTCTCAGCACTAAGTTCCAATGGGAGATACAGAAAGCAAATGAAATTTCAGAACCTCTGCATTCTCTTACCTGTGAGATTTTATAAGTGCCTAAGATGGCTGACATTTCATAATAGATGTTTGAGTTTGGACCTCCAATAACTGCTACTAGTTTGTTTTGGTAGTCACATTTGTAGTTTGGGATGAATCTGTCTTGTGTGGAAAGGAGCTGCATTGAAGCTTGGAAGGTCACTTTTGAACTAAACTCATTATTGTAGATATGGAAGCCCAAGGTTGTATTGGGCAGAATTTGAGGGCTTTCATTGATCTCTTTTACAGCAAACACCAAAGCCAAAATATGCTGGTAGATCTGCGGCATGACTCTGCAATAAGAAAGTCAGTGCATATGCTTCAGAATAAGAATATTTTTGAATCTAGATCAAGGAAAAACTAAAGAAAATACGACTGGCATACATAGATTTTGACATCTGAAAGTGCTTCTCAGAATGAGAATTTATTTGGGTTTAATATTTATCACATGCAATTATAAGCATAAAGATGCACATAAAATTTATTGTTCAACTTTGAAAGTATCATTAAACTTTTTTATTTAAGGTGTTAAGAGTCATGTAATTGTGATTTCTTTCCCTCCACTTGCTTTAAGACACACTTTTCAGAGTCCCCTTGTCATGGTTCAAAAGAGGCCTTCCACGTGCAAGGTCTTCACAGTATCTGATGCAATGCTAATTTTAGTCAGCACCTCTAGGAAAGGGAAGGAAATGTCATACACTCTTAAAGGATTTTACAGCAAGATCCTATCTACCAGCCTTGCTGTGGTGCAAGTACGAAACTGTGATCAATGCCATGTCTGTTAGTCTCTCATTCGGACAAAATCCGTAGTGCAGTTAAAATATCCAACTCCTTACATTAGCTCAACAAATGGTTGATGATAAGGTCCTGTTGTGAAATCAATGGCTTCATAAGCAGGAACAATTTGACAAGTGATGGCAGGAATGATGAGGTCACCTTCTTGATGGTGCTGATAGAGAATTGGTTTGGGTGCATTGTTTCTACAATTGTGCACAGAAACAGCACAAACTCCTGTGGGGAGCAGAAGAATCACCAATCTGACAAAAGTCTCCATCACACATGCGTATTTTGGTTCTAGGTAACAATTCATCTTCTGGATCATGGACATGCCCACTTACGGCATTGTGACAGAGGCTGGCTTGGATTAGCTCTTGCTTGGCTTATGGAAAGACAAGGCTGTTATATACAGGCGTAGAACTATCAAAGATGTTAACAGAACTCTTTAGCTCTTGATAGAACCTCCCGCCCCCCAGTGATTACTGGTACATATCTATGGTGACTTCATATTTGATAATTTGATAATTGAAGAGGACATGATGATTAAAATTATATGGCTGTGGTAACATTGAGGAAGAAAGCTTATTCATTTTTTTCCTTGCCAATAATGGTGGGTTCATGAAATGAACTTTGTTCCCTTTTCATTAAGCAAGTGTCTGTTTGTAGTAGGTGAGAGCAGAAAACTTTTGCAAACTATGTGAACTGCGGCCACCATGCCATAAGAGGAAAGAGTTTAGTGGCTCATTGCCAACTACAGCCAAAATACCAGCTTCCATCTGTTCTCCCATACCAGATTTTATTTATGTATTTATCTATTATTTACATTTCTATCCCTCCCCATACCCAAAGGTCTCTGGGTGGGTAACAACAGATTATGAACAAGAATATACATTTAAAACCCTTTAAAAATTCAATAAATCTAAAACAATACACAATATGTTTAAAATGATGGTATCTGTACTGGGAGGGGAGATATAATAATCTCAGACAAAGGTCAGAGTAAAGAGGTGTGTTTTCACCACCTTCCTTAATATATGTAAGGAAGAGGCATGAAACACTTTAAGGGGGAGACTATTCCAATCTGGGGGGGGGCATCACCAAAAAGGCTCTCTCCCGGGTGCCCACCAGTCTCACTACTGAAGGTGGTGGGACAACCAGAAGTGCCTCACCACTAGATCTTAAGGCACAGGTAAGTTGGTATGGGAGAAGACGTTCCTTTAGATATATGTTCCTTTAGATTAACATAGTGCTTTTCTTTCAAATGATTATGAGACTACTCTGCCCATTCTCATTGCTGTTCAGGGCACACTGTAAAAGCACAGTCTCCTAAAGAACATGGCACTCAGATCTGAGTGAGGCAGATGAAAGATATCTGAAGGCCTTTCCACGTTTACTGCTAAAGTGATATACAAACTGGTATACAAAAGGGGGTGTAAAGGAATAAACTGGTTTAAGGGGAATCATATGTGTCCAGTTATTCTAGCATAATCTATGCTTAATAGGTAAACTTCATGAAATGCTCTACAGCAGGTTGAAATTGGCTGATGTGGAGCTTTAGTCCAAAACTAGCAAACTTTATTGAAAAAGCTTTAATATCTAAAGAAAATAAAAAGGGGGGCAAAAGAGTCACTCATCAGCCAATGTCTTCTCTAAAGGCCTGTTTGCACTTGGCTGCATTCTGGAATATATCTCAGGATAAGGGTCTGTTGTCCACATGGTAATGCAGATTCTGGCAAGCCTCACCTGGGGCTTGCTGTAGACTGTACTAATATGTGGACAGCAGACTCTCATTCCAGGATATATTCCAGGATAAAGCCATGTGTGAACAGGCCCCAAGTCTCAACTGAGCCAGGTTGAGCAAAAGGAAACAGAGGAGAGGACTCTCAAGCTTAGAAGCATCTCTGTCTTGTGCAGATATCAAAATTTGAAGCCCCAAATGCACATCGGAATGGGTGCTTAGGTTGTTAGACTGAAAAGCAAGGTGGGAATGCACTAAAGGACACAGGAAATGGAGCACTCAACAATCCTTGCTCTTGAGTGACAATAATTCCTTGCCTAGTGACAGAAATCCTGAATGCTTTGAACATGGTGAGATTTATTTTATTTTATTCAAAATAAACTCTTTGATTGCTGAACCCAGATAGATCATGAAAAGGGAATAATAATGAATTCCCTACTTTTGTGTATAGGCATGATATCTTAACTAGACACTCAAAAGAATGGTCTTAAAAAGAAATTAGTTTCCTTGTTTGTTTATTCACATAAGACATGGAAGTCACATATTGTTTGGAAAAAATATATATTAAAATTGAAAAACAAGGTCATAAAGGTCTGTCCCCTCCTACCAAATTTTATTTATTTATTTATTTATTTATTTATTTATTTATTTATTTATTTATTTATTTATTTATTTAACCTATCTATCTATCTATCTATCTATCTATCTATCTATCTATCTATCTATCTATCTATCTATCTATCTATCTATCTTTATTAAGAATGTTTTTGTGTTCAGATCTGGTCTCAATATCATAATATAACATTTGGGGGGGGGAATAAAAATGAGTAATCCAGCACTAGAAACTAAGATGGAAAAGATCTCCACAGCCACCATATATTTGCCTTTAGTGCTCAAGTAGCTTGGAAGAAAGGACAGCCAGACACAGCAAAACAAGAGCATGCTGAAGGTGATAGACTTGCTCTCCTGGAAAGTATCTGGCAACCTCATTGACAGATAAGCCACACTGAAACTCAGAAGAGCCAAGAACCCTATGAAGCCAAGGACACAGTAGAACATGGTATCTGACCCTTCATTGTATTTCAGGGTCTTCAGAATGTCAGTATCTGAGAAAGGGGGAAAAGTTGCCAACCATACAGTACAAATGGTGGCTTGAATCATGGAACAGAAAAGGTTCCCCCCTTCCCCCCACCCGGATTTCTGCAGGATAGTGCTCAGAAAATCCAGGGATAAGAAGTGGAATGGGAACGGGGCTTGCTGAATTTGGATTACTTGACAATGTAATGGGAACCCTTGATGCCGAATTCAAACCCAGACTGGATTTTAGTGCCTTTGGGAACACACCCTGGCACTCTTACAAGACCAAACTGGTTCATGTGTTCTCATCTTCAAAGCTATCACTCAACTATTTTAATCTAAGGCATTAAGAGTCATGTAAAACTTATTTTTTTCCTTCCACTTGCTTTAAGATGCTGCTATTAGAATTTGCCTGTCATGGTGTGAAATAAATACCAGACTTTTTCATACCCCACATAAGCTTAGCAACAGGTCAGCCTCCCTGAAGTGTCTTCTCCCACCTTGTGTTCTTCAGCTTCCTGGATGTCTGATAGAATGCAGCTTTAAGAAAGTTCTGGAATTTCCATACATTTGTAAAGGTGGGGCAAGTTCCTGGCTATCAGCCATTCTGTGATAGAAGGGAGATGCTACCATTAATGCCACGTCTATTAGTCTCTCATTCAGGCAAAATTCATAGTGCAATTAAAATATCCATCTCCTTACATTAGTTCAATAAATGATTGATGATTAGTTTCGACTGTGAAATCTATCTTTCCATAAGCAACATAGATTTGAGAAATGATGGCAGGAATGATGAGGTCACCTGCTTGACGATACTGGTTGAGAATAGGTTTGGGCTTACTGAGCCTACAGTTGTGTGCAGGATTGGCATAAACTCCCATAGCGAGCTGGAGGATCACAAATACGATAAATGTCACCATCACAGATGGGTGTTTTTCTTCTTCATTCTAGTTTCATCTCTTGAATCATGTAGTGGCCCTGTTATAGCTTTGCTGCTCAATGACTTGAATGAGCATTTACTTGGCTGATGAGAAGATGAGGATGTTCTAGTTAAAAAGGCATAAAACTAGCAAAGGCGTTAGCAGAACTCTTTAGTTCTTAACGTAATCTCCCACTCACACTGGTTAAGGTGTAAATCTATGATGATTTATCATTGATAATTTGATAATTAGAGAGGAGATGATTATTTAAATTACATGGCTGTGGTAACATTGAAGAAAGCTTGTTTACTGATTTTTTCTTGTCCTCAGTGCCTGGCCCCTGAAATGCACTTTGTTCCCTTTACTTTAATCAAGGACCTATGTGCAGTAGATGACAGTCAAAAGCCTGTTCATATTATTCTCAATGGGGCCTCCACCTTACAAGAGCAAAGACCAACACCATCTTCTATGCAGATTCTATGGTCCATATCTCCTTCCTTGTTCTATTAGCATAGTGATCTTGTTTCAAATGATTCCCAACTACTCCCCCATTTCTCATTACCATTTAGAGGACACTGTAAAAGCACACATTAGAGTCTACTAAATAACGTCTCCCCTTCTGAAACACGTGGCCAGCTATTCTGATGTAATCTATGGTTAATTGGTAGATTTTGCAAACTGATCTGAGGCACGTTGTAAATGGCTTTGGTGGAGTCTAAGGGATAATGGTGGGAAAGAGAGGCGTTCTGAGTCAAGAAATAGCCACCATCCAAAATGTTCTCCAAGACTCTGTCTGTGCCAGACTACAGAAGGGAATTTAGGGAGAGGAGAGGACTCTCACTCTCAGAAATATTTGTGAAGAGATCAAAACCAGCTGCTCCAAATGCACAGTTGTTTGTATGCTTGGTTAGTTTGTCTAGATGACCCCACTTATACTTTGGTACCTGTGGAGCAGTAAAAAGTGCTCTGCAGCTTCACCAGGAATACCTACAGCACTCACAGTACAGTCCTGCATACAGCATTCACATATTTGCATGTGCAAAGGCTGTGTGAGGGTGGGACAGTGTGGCGATGGCTGTGCAATCATGCAGAACATCACCAATCACCATAACAATGGCACAGCACACAAGGCTGCTGCTGCTGCAACACACTGGGTGGTATGGACAGGACTGTTCACATTTCACCCAGCCCTTGGCAGATAAGAGCAAAATCCCCAGATCCAATTCCTTCTAATACCCAATCTATTAATACTAATTATCCTCACAATAACTAAAAGAAATTATTGAGTCACATGTGTATTGCAGTTTACTTTGGAGGTGGTGTAAGGATGTAGGGTAGGGGACTCTGCTTTCCATGTCTGATTGTTTCTTAGTGAAGTCATATTTACATATCACCCCGGGAACTTAAATATCCCCCTACCCTGAAGCTGTTTTGATGCTTTCCTAGGCTTAATGTCTTTAGGGAACCCTCTCTACTACAGACCTTGACTGTTGGAACAGTTTCACTTCCCACTTTCAGGCATTATTATTGTTTTCAGTGGATTCATTTAATTTGTTTTTACTATTGTGACCCACCCTGAGACATTCAGAAATTAGGCTGGATACAAATACAACTAAATAAATAAATGTGGAAAGACAGAGAAAAAATGTCTTAATTTATTTCCGATTTAGAAGAATCTGAAATAGAAGGGGAAAATCAGATTGATTCTGTCATGCCTTAATATTTTCTTCTTATAAGCTGCTCTTTTTTGTTTAAATCAGGTCTCAGTAGAATAATATAACATTTGGGCAAAAAGATGCAACCCAGTAACCCTGCACCCGAGGACAAAATAGAGAAGATCTCCACAGCAACCATAAATTTCCCCTTGGTGCTTAAATATGTTGGAATAAAAGATATCCAAACACTACAAAAAACTAACATGCTGAATGTAATGAACCTGGCTTCATTGAAACTGTCTGGTAACTTCCTGGCTAGGAAAGCCACAATAAAGCTCACAGTGGCTAAAAATCCTGTATAGCCCAATACACAATAGAACATGAATACAGATCCTTCTTCACATTTCAGAACCACTTCCTCAGGTATCAAGTACCTGTCCAAATCTGGATATGGAGGAGAAGATCCTAACCAAACAATGCAAATACCTACTTGAACAAGAGTACAGCCCAAGACAATGGAATCTGCCAGTCTTTTCCCTAACCATTTCCTGAAAATGTTCCCAGGCTTGGAGGCCATGAAAGCAACAATCACAGTAATGGTTTTTGCCAATATGGAGGACACAGCAATGGAGAAGATTGTGCCAAAAGCAGTTTGTCGAAGGAGACAGGTAACTTTGTTGGGTTTCCCAATGAAAAGCAAGGAACAAAGGAAGCAAAGCATGAGAGAACCAAGGAGAAGATAGGTGAGGCTCCGATTGTTAGCTTTGACGATGGGTGTGTCCCTTTGTTTAATGAAGATGCCAAGCACCAAAGCTGTTATTATAAAGAAAAAAAGAGTCAAAGAAGTCGAGGTAATGCCCAAAGTGTCTTCAAAAGAGAGAAAGCTTTGAATCTTAGGAATACAGTGATCTCTACCATTATTTGGAAATTGATCTTCAGGGCATCTGATGCAGTCATCCATGTCTAGAGAAGGAAAATTCATCCATTTTAGAGATAATACAGTTTCACTCTCACACACAAAAAGCCCTGTCTTCAAAGATTTCACTTTAGAAGGTTTAACCTAAGCCTAAATCTGCAGGGTTGGCATGAAATAATGAGAGCAATCAATGTTACTTTTATCCCATTTCATACAATAAAATAATATAATAAACATAGCAAAATATGGGTCAGGATACAAGTGCTAATTTCAAGTCTCTCACTACTATCTGCTACTTTAAGGATCTTAATCTATTCATTTTTCAGGCATTTCTGGACATTATCATCTCCCAAAAAGAAACAAAAAGATGATGCATGCCAAATTATATTATTATTACTTTCTAGAGGACACTCAGGTGCCAGCGGATGCCTGAAATCATGTGTTGATACATAATTATGTCTTTTACAGTCCAACATGATCATGTGCAAGTCTACGTTTCAAAATATCTAGTAAACCAGATTTTGATGCAACATCAGAACTACTTATTACTAAGTTGGATTAAAGTGTACATAAAAGAGATCAAAGGCTATGATATTTACAGGAGTTTCATCTACCTTCCTCATTCGAGAACATATCTTCTGAGCATGCAGTACAATAATAGCAACAAAATTTCTTCCCCTCTTTTTTTTTCCGACTGTATCCAGGAAAGCATGGTTCATTACAAAGGGACAATGGAGGCACCTATTATTTAACAAACATAAGGATTTAACATACAATTAAAACAAGTTTTTTAAATATGTACATACATGCATGTAATAACTTGCAATTATAAATTTGAAACAATAGTGGTAGGAAATTCAGTGAGAGCTAGAGTAGGCTTGTGCACAATTTTTTTGTTTTTTTGGATTTGAATTCAAGTCAATTTGTATGTCAAAACACTCAATTCAATTCAAATGTTTAAAATTTGAATGCAACAAAAACCAATTTGAATCTGATACATTTGAATCTTTTCATTCGAATGTTAGATATGAATTTGAATATACGAATGGGTCTTATATCAGAGTATATTCCAGAATATGGACCAGCCTCCACTAGAGTTTCTTCAAAGTAAATCATATGTTTCATTCTGCAATTCAAATTCACTTTTGACATTATAAATTGCAATATTATAAAGCTATGTAGTTTTATATTTCTTACTGGTATATTGCCCAGTAACACCTAGCTTGGTGAGTGCAGTGAAAAGGCCCCCCTTTGCGCCAAATCGTCCTTTGAGCTGATCCATTTCAG
The DNA here is from genome assembly GCA_023333525.1 of Aspidoscelis tigris stejnegeri. Classification (NCBI taxonomy): domain Eukaryota; kingdom Metazoa; phylum Chordata; class Lepidosauria; order Squamata; family Teiidae; genus Aspidoscelis; species Aspidoscelis tigris. The sequence continues at coordinate 10,706,556 of JALMGA010000009.1, forward strand.
GTTTGACACATGGACTTGGTCAGGGCAACATGGACTTCAAAGGATGTTCACAGACTGACTGTAGTGTTGGGGAAGAGCTTCAAACTCCATGGCTGTTATTCCAAAGAAATTCTTAAACCAAGAAGAGTGTCTATTGATTTCCCTTCATACAAATTTCCATCTGTGGATGAACATGGATTTTTTTCAGTTCAACTCAGTTTCCCCTTATGCCCACCTGAGTGAAATTTCTACCCCACTGGAGTTCCTCTTCATTAATGATGAGCAATTTGCTGGAATGTGCACGTGGATCCAGGCTTCCAACGTTGATTCTAATATAGGACTTATTTGGGAATGTGATCAGATTTGTAATATCAAATCCAGATGTTAATTCTCCATGTTCATTAAAAGCAATTTCATCCTCAACACTGTTGTTGAACGTGATTGTCTGAAGCAATGAATGAAGCTGATTGGAAAGAGAAGAGTAATATGCTAAGACCCAGTCCATTTTCTTCATTAGAAAAATGTGATTTTTTTAAAGTGAGATCATAAAAATATTCAGTGACTTGGCTTAGTGTCTGAGCTGTCATTGACTTTTCTTATGTCCTCATGGTCCCTGAAGAAAGATGGTCATTGCTCAGTTTTAATTTGATTTTAGTTTTTAGTCCCTGTGTTTGTATATTTTTCTTTTTGTTGAACAATCCCAAATAATGTGTCTGCACACACAGACAGACACACAAACACAAACACACACACACCTTCCAGGGTTCCACATTCAAAAGACTCAGTTTGTCTTCCATGTTTTTTCTCCCAGCCTTGGATCTAGTGGAATAAATGTAATTTATGGCATGTGCCACTGCATGGACAGCATTATAAATGCTGTAACTATGACCAGTCATCTGCATTTGGAAAAAAGGTCCAGGAAGGTTCTCTAATTTCTCCTCTCCAGTACATGTTTCATTATCAACTGAGAGTGCATTGGAATTTGAAACAAAACAGTCAAATGATTGTTCCCAAAAATCTTGAATGAAGCCATCTCCTTTGCTTTGAAATGGATTGATACTCTGAAGAAATTCCTGGAAACCTGGAAGCTTTCTGGAAGGGATTGTGAAGGAGATTGCACCATGGAATATTTGGATGTCCCAGCTTCTTTGCAATACAAAAAGTGCAAAATCAATCTGGGCTGTTGTTATCCAGACCTTCCCATAAAACTTCCTATCATTCTGTGAATATGTCTTTGTCCCCCACATAATGGGTAACAGCCACCTAACAGTTGCAGTTTCTCCATAAACAACAATTGCATTGGCAGTGCTGTCTCTGTAAATAGGAATACTCTCCATAATGTATTTGTTCATTGCACTTAATTGCAAAACAAGCATATAGCGTGGAACTTTATTTGTGAAAGCTGAACATATTCCATTCTTGGAAAGTAGTGGCTGAATGGTCTCCAAGAAGTGGTCTCCACTTTCATTATCCATAGTCATCAGACCTATCCATTTCCATCTGAAATGCAGAAGCAGCTGGATAATTCCCTGATACTGAAGGGCTTCATTGGGAACCATCCGGTAAAAAGAATGAAATCCACTTTGATGTTTCACCGCTGGCTGAAATGAGCCATATGATAGCTTAAAAAGAAAAGGCAATAATTCTTTGAAATACTAGATATAGAAGAAAAGTTGTTTGATGGATAGCTTCCTCCCTGCATTGACAATGTCCCAGATATAAATGCCATCTCTCTGAGGTTGAGATAGCACTCAGAGGGAGGCATCTGTACTTAAAGTGCTGGTGAGGTCCCCAACTGGACCATTAGCACTTGAAGTGTGGATGTCCCAGCTCAACCCAACTGGATTGCCATGGCAGCAGTCACCACAATATCCAACACATGCTGGGACAGTGCCAAGGTAATCGGTTTGCAGCACAATAATTCACAGCTAAACTGCCCCTACTAACCTCTCATAGTGTTTCCATCCAGATGAGAGCATGAATGCTGCATCTGGGAGCTAACTACCTCTGGTAAAGCTGTGTTGACATGTTTTTACGTGGAGAACACTCTTCAGGTATTGCTTCAGAACTCTCTAGCAGTGAAGCACATATGTTTACTTCCTATGGAGCAGTTTTAACTGCTCCAGACAGGTAAGGTTGAACAGCTCTCATGTACCCCAACTTCATTTTTCATTCTTCTTCCTCTGCCTTTTTCCTATAAAGAGAGTTTGTATGCCTGCAATTATATCTTTAACAAATAAAAAGTGGGTGCTTTCTCATTTGAGAGATGTATAACTTTCCTGGCCTTCTTGGTGGAAGAGACACCATATTCAGAGCTGGTCCACTTCTTACCTCCCTGGACATTGAAGGCCCTTTACACACTGGATTAGAAGCCTAGTTCAGTGCAGCCCTTAGAATGGATGGTTTGATGCTGAACTGGTTTTCAAAAGGCATGCACCTGGTAGATTAGGCTGTTCACATGTCATCAGATGCAGAGCAAGATATGGCACAAAAATGGCACTGCAACCTTCTCATCTTCTGAAGTGGAAGTTTTTGAAATAGTTCAGTATAGCATATCTGCCCTTTATGGGTTGGCTTCCAAGAAGCAGTGCCAGAAGTGCCCCATTTCTGTATGGGTCCCCAGGAAAGTCTCAGTCACCAATACTAAAAGTCATGAAACTTCAATCCCGGAGTTCAAAGTCAGGTCAGGAAAGACTATGTACAATATGTTCTATTATAGCCCAGCAGTAACTTATCCCACCTTAGGACAGGCTGCCTGCTGTGGACCAAAATGACCTTCCATAGCTTGAGATAGCATAGTCCAGTGCAGAAACCACCAATTGACAGCAGACAGAATTCTACCAGAACTCTCTTCTTTCTATAATCTTCATAATTTGATTCTGATGTGTAACTTACCTGTGGAATCTTGAAAAGATGCAAGATGTCTGCCATCTGTGAGGATGTATCAGAGCTCATCCCACCAATGACTCCCATGATATGTTTCTGTGTACCACATATGTAGTTGGGAAGAAAGTGGTGCCATTTGAAAAGAAGATCCAGGGTGGTGCGATATGTCATCTTTGCATCATAGTAACTATCATAGACATCGAACCCAAGAGTGACATTGGGCAAAATATTCTGGTTTTCATTTATCTCATGGATGGCAAATGCCAGAGCCAAAACATGCTGGTAGAACTTTGGAACCATCCTAAAAAGAGTTCACAAAATATTTGTTTATGCATGAGTTAATGCTTCCAAGAAATCATTGTGTGGCCTCACTGGCCTTAAAATATTGTGTGAGGTGAATGGAAAATACATGACAAAATAGTTTTAGAATATCTTTTGCACACATTATTATGCAGCATCTAATGCATCATTTGGAGCACTTTTCTGATCATTTTCTGAACTGATCTGAATCTGTATTAAACTGAGATGCCCATAATGGAACATAGGATTCAAATAGCAGAATTAAGGCTTTCTATGATTTTGGGACTAAACTGGCAATAATGCAACCCAGAACTGCACTTGGGGGGGAAAAATAAGCTATCAGGATACTTAGTAATTAATCTTTACAGAAAGTCATTGACTGGTTAAAAGGCCCAACAAAAGATACTTCCTTCCCCCTAATTATTATCTTTCCTGCTTGTCAGAGCTTTCAGAGGCCATTTCCAAGGTTCAGGTCCATTTACATTATCTTCCTACCAAGATAAGGTAAGTCTGTTCTTGTTACTTTTGTATCAGACAGCTGAATCAGCAAGTTGGTCACATCATAATTTACCTATCACAGTGTTTTGTCATTATAAAAATCAAAAACAAAAACACTGCTATTAAACTAAACTCTCATAGATCTCAGTTTTGCACACCACAATTTTGTTTATATGTTCTTGGTGAAATTTTATTTCCCTTGTTTAAAATACTGCCAGAAAATTTCAAGGATGTGGTTTGTTCTCTGAGATGGCATTGACTTGAATCTGTAGACAGCAGCACCCTCCATAGAAACACTAGTAGACTGAAGTTCCATTGGTTTATCTTGGTTGGTTGGGTCTATAGTTGTCCTAACACTAAATTCTCCATAAGCGGTAACTACTAGCAGAATATAGCTTTATATGACATGACATGACATTTCCTAGAACCAAATTGGAGCATCATACACAAGATGCCTGTATTTCACTCTAACATTGCAAGAGCTACCAACCATTACCAATATTTGCAATCTTAAAAACTGGATCCCATCATGAAATGAGAAGCAAGCATTTGGGAGTTGTGAGATGGATAAAATGACTCCTTACATTTGGACTTCAAACTCTTCCTCTGAAGGCTGTTGCAGAAAGTTAACTTCAGGAAGAAGGAAGTAGATGTGAGACACAATCTCACCAATGAAGATTTCCCCTGGCCGGTGCCATTCATGTGGAATATGTACTGGATCATTTTGCCTGCAGTTAAAATCCAGTAACTTGCAAGCCATGTGAGGCAGTAAAAGCAACAGGAGAACTGCAAATTTGATCCTGTCCAATGGATCATTTCCAAAACTGTATTCCATTCTATCACAGGACTTCTGCTATCAACCAGCATTCAAAAATTTGACTTCATTGTCAACTGACTTCAAAAGAAAACTGAATGTATATTGTAATTTTCTTACAACTTTATCTTTAATACTTAGTGAAGAGCAAAGAACACCCTTCTTTCCTTTATAAAAGCCATGATTGGAAAGTGGACATGTGACCCAAAACAGAGCAGTATTCAGGTCATTCCTATTTGTAGTGTCCATGATGTAAGGGTTTGGCATATAAAATGAAGTATGATAGTATTTTCTGTTTTTCCCTCTATAGTTTTCTGCAAAATCCCTCGAGATTGAATTAATGCCTTAAAGTATCTCTCCATTTGGACTCTGTTTCCTAGGGGGTTAAAACTGAATCCTGGAGCAATTTACAAGCATATTATTATATCAGTACAATAACAAATAGTTTTCAACAGTTAGCTAGAAATTCAACCAACAATGTTCAAGCTGGAGTTTTTTTGTCTCCTTGGCAAGCTGAAGTTCAACTTAGGTCATAATACAGTTCTGTTTGTGTTTAGTCCATCGACGTGCCTCTTTGTGGCCACTGGAATCAATAGTGACTATACACAGGTACCTTAAGATTGTGAAAGACTAGAATACAGTATTTGGAAACAGTTGTCAGCCACTGAACAAGGCTTTGTGGTGAAACACATTGGACTGGAAAACAACTATATAGAATAAATTAATTCCACGATTTGAGCATAGGACTGTCCAGTAGACATACAGCTTTAACCTTCTGCCAAACCTACCTGGAACTTACCTTGCAGCAGGATAAGTGCAAATTCCCCAATCCAGCAGCAGCCAGCTCACTGCAGCAGTGCATGCATCTCAGGCCATTGGTGTGGTGATCAGGCAACATGGCATATGACTGCACAGCTGCAGGTGCCACTCCCTGCCTTCACACGGCCTTCACATGGAAGTAGGTGCTGGCATTCCTAATTTTGCTGTGAGGATTTACTGTTCCACAGCTATGAAAGGCGGGGATGGCCATGCCAGAGCAAGGCAGTAGCCACTTCATGTCAGTCCCTATGTCAGCATATAAATACACCTATACATACCTGCTGAAACACCTTATTGGTGAACTGGCAGCTAGTTCATCTTTTTAAAGACAAGATGGGTATCTGCATAACTATGCATTATTAATACCCCAGTCTGGAAGTTACCAGAGTATGGATTACTGTGGCCAGATTGTCTCTGCCCAGAAATGACCATAGCTGCCAAACCAGACACAGTTGGATGTAGGTACATTGAGTGCCATTGCAGAACCCAGGAAGACCCCAACATTTTATACCTCTCACTGGAGGCCATAATGGACTGAATGAGGCGACTAGATGAGGGTCAGTAAATTGAAGTTGAATCTGGAAAATATGGTGGTGCTGTGTCTCAGAGGATAAAAGGGCTGCAAAATAGGGTGGGATTTTGTTCTAAATGGGGCTGTACTGCCTTAAAATAGATAGATGCACAATTTGGAGATGCCCTTGGACACTGACAAAAGACTGGTAAAGGAACACCTATACACAATGGCTTTTACCTGAGGAAAAAGCTTCCACTTTCAGGCAATGAAATTGATTCTAGTGGGTTATTCTGTTTTTACCATTCTAACAGATCCCAAGGTCTTTGGGTACAGAGTGGAAAAAAGTACAAAGAAAAAAATATAGGTAGAGAAATAAACAGTACCTTATGATAGCAAACTTTCAGTCTTTTTACAAATTAATTTACAGAGAAACAACCAGATTAAATCCATCAAACTTTAATATTGTCTCCTTATTAGCTGCTCCTTTTTGTTTAAATCAGGTCTCAGCACAATAATGTAACATTTGGGCAAAAAGATGCAACTCAGTAACCCTGAACCAGAGGATAAAATAGAGAAGATCTCCACAGCAACCATAAATTTGCCCTTGGCACTTAAATATGTTGGAATAAAAGATATCCAAACACTACAAAAAACTAACATGCTGAATGTAATGAACCTGGCTTCATTGAAACTGTCTGGTAACTTCCTGGCTAGGAAAGCCACAATAAAGCTCACAGTAGCTAAAAATCCTGTATAGCCCAATACACAGTAGAACATGAAAACAGACCCTTCTTCACATTTAACAATTACTATTCCAGGTATGGAGTGCATGTCCAAATCTGGATATGGAGGAGAAGATCCTAACCAAACAATGCAAATACCCACTTGAACAATACAGCAGCCCAAGACAATGTAAACTGCCAGTCTTTTCCCTAACCATTTCCTGAAAATGTTCCCAGGCTTGGAGGCCATGAAAGCAACAATCACAGTAATGGTTTTTGCCAATATGGAGGACACAGCAATGGAGAAGATTGTGCCAAAAGCAGTTTGTCGAAGGAGACAGGTAACTTTGTTGGGTTTCCCAATGAAGAGGAAGGAACAAAGGAAGCAGAGAATGAGAGAACCAAGGAGAAGATAGGTGAGGCTCCTGTTGTTAGCTTTGATGATGGGTGTATCCCTATGTTTATGGAAGATGCCAAGCACCAAAATAGTTTTCAATGAGAAAAGGACAGTCAAGGATGCAAGAGTAATGCCCAAAGTGTCTTCAAAAGAGAGAAAGCTTTGAACCTTAGGGATACACTGGTCTCTACCATTATTTGGAAAATGATCTTTGGGACATCTGATGCAGTCATCCATGTCTAGAGAAAGAAAATACACCAAGTTTTAAGATAATACAGGTTCTTACATAAAAAACAAACAAACAAAAGCACCCTATATTTAGAGAGTTTACCATAGAAGAATTATCCTTAAATTAATTAGACCAGCCAATAATACTTTTACCCATTTCATATTATAAAATAATAAAATAAAGCCAATAAAAGAGGCAGAATATTTGGGTCTCAGGATACCAGCATCAATTTCAGGACTTCCTCTACTATCTACCATTTTTATGCTTAATCCATATTTAGAGACATTTTTCAGCATTACCTCATCCCACTGAGGAACAAATAGATGATGAATGCCAAATTGTCCAGACTGGTGGGAAGCTTCAAATCTACTTGATGCTGTGAAGCGAGTGTTCTCCAGCCAGCATTAAGTAAATTTGCAGTAGCTTTGTATAGTGCAACACCACTACAAATATTAGCCATCATGTGTGGTGGCTCAGTCTTGGCTGCACATTCCAATATGCACCGTCAAAAAGCCTGGACACACCCCATTGCCATTTAGTCCCTCTGGGTGCACCCTATGAACCATTTGCTCTTATACAAGTATAACCTGCCTTCCTGATTTGAGATCATATCTTCAGGACATGCAGAACAATCATAGCAGCAAAATTTCTTCCCTTCTTTTTTTTTCCGGCTATATCCAGGAAAGCATGGTTCATTACACAGAGAGAATGGTGGCACCTGTTATCAAACAAAGACAGAATTTAGCATAGAAATGTAAGGCTACAAATAAGTTTTTAATAAATAAAGCTGTTAATTTGCAGTAATAAAGCTGACACAGCAGTGGTATGAGAGCAGTGGTAATTAATTTAGGTAAATGGCATAATAGAGATGTGAGGAGCATCTGATCAGTCTCAATAGACCCCTATGCAAGCCCTTAAATAGAGGAAAGCATGCACTCCTAAGAAACTCTGCTGGCTACCCAGGCCTTTCAAGTGGAGCACTACATATTGTGATAACTGTGAAAGGAAATATGCCAGCCATTTCCAAGGAGACAATGGAACAAGCAAAGCAATGCATGCAGACAAACACCATTTTGTGGGACATCAGAAATAGCTCACAGCTGGGGCTGTTTATAGGCATGCCTTTAAAATGTCACCACTTTGCAATTTCATGGTCTAGGAATATTTTCTCTCCTGCTCTCTGAAATTAGGCTGGAACAGGCAAGTGCCTGGCAGATGGATGCCATTTTGTTCCTTGAAACATCTGTCATTCCTTTCCCAAATGTTTTGACATGAGCCCAAGAAAGTACTCCATGTCAGACACACCAGGGTGCACATGGCAGGAACTAGGGATGGGCACAAATATTTGTAGGCATTCAAAATCTGATCAAATGTGCTGAATTTCAACATTCAAACTTGAATAGAATGTCTCCAAATTTGAATGTAAACTTTTAAAATTAAATTTCAAATTTTGGTTCTATTTGTTTGCATTATCCAGACACACGTAGGTGTACAGGTTCATACAAAATGTGTACATGAAGATCTGCATCTTTCCTGCATCTGTATGAATTTGTACGGATCCATATGGGACAAATATGGGTTGCATATGGGATAACTACAGAATGCATAGTACAGATGCGTACAGATTTATTTATTTATTTATTTACATTTCTATCCCACCCATACCCGAAGGTCTCTGGGCGGGTTACAACAGGTAAAAATAAATTAAAACAAGAAACAAATTAAGAGCAGATACAGATTAAAATGAAATACAAATAAAACAAGATGCACACTTAAAAACATCTTAAAAACATCTTAAGATTCAACAAATTTAAAACCGTGCACTCCGCAGTGCATTAAAATGATACCATTATATCTGGGGAGGGAAAATAAATCCTTAACCAAAGGCCGAGGTAAACAGGTGTGTCTTTAAGGCCCTCCTAAATAAATATAAGGAGGGGGCATGGCGCACCTCGAGGGGGAGGCCATTCCACAATCTTGGGGCCACTGCAGAAAAAGCTCGCTCCCGGGTGCCCACCAGCCTCACTACCAAAGATGGCGGGACAACCAGGAGGGCCTCATTATTGGATCTTAAGGCACGGGCAGGTCGGTATGGGAGAAGGCGTTCCTTTAGATATTTGGGGCCCAACTCATTTAGGGCTTTATAACACCTTGAATTGGGCCCGGTAGTAAATTATGGGGAAGATGTGTACGTGCACATACAAATGTTGTCAACATTCATTTGTGCAAATTCGTATTAAAAATTTGGTAAATTTTAATTGAATCTTGTTAAATTTGAATTTAAAAGATTTGAATCGAATCGGATTTTGGGATATTTGATTTGATTCAAATAGAATGCCAAAAAAACATTTGTGCACATCCTTAGCAGGAACAGCCTTAATGCATTCTAAATAGTTCTTGCCTGTTTATTCAGACTTCCCTAGAAGGAAGACTTGTCACTAGTCCAAGGATTCTCACAAGTTTCCCCTTATCAATGATTCTGTAATTAAGACCTGCTGTGACAGAATAAATTATAACACCATATAGCTTAAAACTCACTTTTGACACTATAAATTGCAATATCATATAGCTTATATGGCTTTATATTTCTTACTATTATAAGATATTGCCCAGTAACACTACATTCCTTCCGACAGATGAGGTGCTTTCACACTTCAGCCCATAATGCATAATAAGGGAACTTCTGGATAACTTGCAGAAGGCATTTACATGCTAGAAATGCCCCCTGCCTGCCCAGAGGTTCCCTAATTATGAGCTGGCTGTGGACCACAAAAACATGCTCCACAAGCTAATTAATCTTTACTCAAAGCCTTGCATGGAGTGTCCAGGCAGTGGCCATTAACAGCTCTTCCAGTGCTGCAGGGTTGTCTGAGATGCTGTACAAGTGCATTGGAACCTCAGACAACCCTAGATGCAACTGCAAGTGTGCAGAGCATCAGTGTCATCATAGCAATGGCACTGATGCACACACAGAGCCCAGAGGAGGAGCGGCAGTGCAACTGAACACAGGTGAGTGTTTGGTCACGTGTGGAATGGGCTGTAATCAACTAGCACTGGTAAGTGCAAGCGCTAGTTAACGCTGAGTGATTACACTCCTTTCCCATCCAGCAGAAGTGCGAAAACATCCTTGTCTGTGAGCTTCTTTGAAGTTCATCTGGTACCGCCAAATCCTCCTTTGATCTGATCCTTTTCAGATTTGTCATATGGTCTTCCCAGTGCCACTTGGAGTGCAAAGGAAGGTCAGTGTGAAGAGGAGCTTCAAGCTGCATTCACCTGTGGTGGCTGCCACAGATGCTATCCTTAAGAAATTCTTACATCAAAAAGAGTGTCTACTGTTGGACATGGATTTTGGCAGCTCAGCTCAGTCGCTCCTTTTGCCCACCTGAGTGAAATTTCTACCCCACTGTATTTCCTCTTCATTAATGATGAGCACTTTGCTTGAATGGGCGTGTGGATCCAGGCTTCCAACTTTGATCCTGATATAGGACTTATTTGGGAATGTGATCAAATTGGTAATATCAAATCCAGATGTTAATTCTCCATGTTCATTAAAAGTAATTTCATCATTGACATTGTTATTGAATGACATTGTCTGAAGCAATGAATGAAGCTGGATGGAAAGAGATGAGTGATATGTTAGAACCCAGCCAACATTCAGAATTGGTAAAATGATTTTTTTTTCTTTTAATGCAATCAAATAAATTTTTAGAGCTGTTTCCATTACAAAAGCTGCTCATCGGAGTTGCCCAGTCACATCTGTGACTGGGCAGAGGATCAGCATTGTCATAGCAATGGCACTGATGAACACGCAGTCCTAGAGGGTGCCACACTCAAGATGGCGGCACACAGAAGAGGAGCAGCCCAGTGATCGAACACAGGTGAGTGCTTAATCACGCATGGGGTAGGCTCACTATAAAAGCCAAATAGTCCACAGTCACTTTTCTTGGGCCTTTCCCTCTCTGCTCTGAGAGGAGAGTTTCAACTTAGATACACTCAGAGTCTGGTAGCAGTTCCTTCTTTCCCTGCATGGGCTCTTCTCCCCTCTAGCACCAAGCGAAGAGGCCCATGCACACACCTTGGAGCAGCGCTCCCTGATCCCCCTCTACACCCTGACAAGAAACAAGAGAGAAAAACCACGAGCTGCCTCGTCTGCCTGCTTAAATAGTTCATGCTTCAGCAGCTGCGAATGGTCCATTTTTGTCAGGCTGCCATGGCTTCTGCTGGTGCTCCATCCCTCCTGTCAATCATGGGGGTCCAAAAGCCTACCAAGCTGCTGCTCTGCTGCTTAGCCTTGGTGCAAACACCACATATACTAGTGAGGTAAGTACAACAAATTACCTTCCAGGGATCCGTGTTCCAATGGGTCAATGTGCCTTTCTTGTGGTTTCTCCCTGACTTGGATCTGGTGGAATAAATGTAATGTATAGCATGTGCCACTGCATAAACAGCATTATAGATGCTGTAACTGTGACCAGTCATGCTCATTTGGAAAACAGGTCCATGTAGGGTTTCCAGATTTTCTTCTCCAGTACATGTTTCATTATCAACTGTGAGTTCATTGGAATTTGGAATAAAACAGTCAAATGATTGTTCCCAAAAATCTAGAATAAATCTATTTCCTTTGTCTTGAAATGGATTGATATTCTGAAGAAATTTCTGGAAACCTGGAAGATCTCTTGAAGGAATTGTGAAGGAGATTGCACCATGGAGTATTTGGATGTCCCAGCTTCTTTGCAATACAAAAAGTGCAAAATCAATCTGGGCTGTTGTTATCCAGACCTTCCCATAAAACTTCCTATCATTCTGTGAATATGTCTTTGTCCCCCACATAATGGCCAACAGCCATCTAATAGTTGCAGATACCCCATACACAAGAATTGCACTGGCAGTGCTGTCTCTGTAAACAGGAATACTCTGCATAATATATTTGTTCATTTCAGCTAACTGCAAAACAAGCAAATAGTTTGGGGCTTTATTTGTGAAAGCTGAACATATTCCATTCTTAGAAAGCAGTGGCTGAATTGTCTCCAAGAAATGGTCTCCACTTTCATCGTCCGTGGTCATCAGTCCTATCCATTTCCATCTGAAATGCAGAAGTAGCTGGATAATCCCTTCGTACTGTAGGGCTTCATTGGGAACCATCCGGTAAAAAGAATGAAATCCTCTTTGATGTTTCACTGCTGGTTGAAATGAGCCATATGATAGCTTTAAAAAAAAGTAGCAAATATTTCAAGTACTGGATATAGAAGAAAGATTCTTTGATTGATTGGTTCTTACCTTCACTGATGAATACATTTTTCCAACAGCATTTATGTGCAATTTCTAGGAAAACGACTAACTGCTCCTATTCAAGTAATTAAATGGTTTCTATGTTTTTTTCTCTCCCCATGTTTAGGAGTATGACCCAAACCAAAACTTCAAAAAGTATTCCAGTTGGGAATAATACCAAGGAAAACATAACAGCAAATTGTTCTATCTTAGAAAGTTCTGAAGTCATTTTAAAGTCCTAGGGCCTTTACAAAGCTTTGTAGGGTATAAAAAACAAGAAAGATCAGGGATGGATCATGTGTTCACCCTTTGAATAACTAACATATCCCACTGTTACCTGGCATTTCACTAAGTGCTGTGTAAGTGTGAAGGTTGCTGTACTAGCAGAGCAATAGCCATGCAAACCAACCATTGACCCGGTGACCAGGAACACTCAACCCTCATGAATCCTTCACCTCAAAGCTTTGCAAGGCTGTGTGCTGGAGTGAACTAGCCACATCCTAAATGTGGTTAGTATATGTGTGCAGAACTTCTTATGTCCAGGGGTAATACAGCTCACTTGGAGCAGCTTTTGTAATGGAAACAGCTCTATGTGGTGTGCATGACTTAATACCCACTCACATGAGCCAGTTTGGTCTAGTAGTTTGGGAGCTGGACTCTTATCTGGGAGTACCAGGTTTGATTCCACCCTCCTCCACAAACCCAGTTGGGTAACCTTGTGCTAGTCAAAGCTCTCTTCTGAGTTCTCACAGCCCCACCTACCTCACAAGGTGTTCTGTTGCAAGGAGGAGAATAGAAAGCTTTGTCAGCTCCTTTGAGTCCCCTTAAGTGAGTGAGAAAAGCAGGGTAGAAAAGGCAACTCTTCTTCCTTCTTCAGCAAGTGTTGTATCAGAAACCTTCCTATAAGCTCCATGTTCCCTTCTAATTTATATTTTACCTGTGGCATCTTGAAAAGATGCAAGATGTCTGCCATCTGTGATGATGTGTCAGGGCCCAGTCCACCAATGACTCCCATGACAGGTTTCTGTGTACCACACTTGTAGTTGGGGAGAAAGTGGTGCCATTTGAAGAGCAGATCCAGGGTGGAACGATACGTCATCTTTGCATCATAGTAACTGTCATAGATATGGAACCCAAGAGTGACGTTGGGCAAGATATTTGGATTATAATTTATCTCATGGATGGCAAATGCCAGGGCCAAAACATGCTGGTAGAATTTTGGAACCATCCTGAAAAGAGTTTTTAAGAACATTTTTACAGGCAAATTGATGCTTCCATGCAATCATTTTGCGCTCCCATTGATCTCAAAATATTGTGGAAGATGAATGGAAAAATAAATGCATAACTATTTTGTGCCATGATTTTGGAAACAACCTGCCAATACAACCAGCTCCTGTGCTTTAGTGACCCAAAGAAGGACCTCCATGAAACAAATAATTTTTCAATAAATTCAGTCTACTGTTCTTCCCGGGCACGGGGAACTATTTTTGTACAGAAGGTTGTTGACTGATTAAATTAGCTAACAAATGGTTTCAGAATTAATATGTTCCTTTCGTTTTTTTCTTTTTGCTTTATTGCTCTAAAGGATTGTTTGCACTTACTGTTGACGTTGCTTGCACTTACCTTCAAATGGCAGACTTCACCTCTTTGATTACCCTAACACTAGGTTCCCCATAAGAAGCAACTACTTAAAGAATACAGATTTACATTACATGGCATTTGCTTGAGACAAGTCAGAGCATTATACATAAGATCCATGTATTTCACTCTAACATTGCAAGAGTTACCAACCAATACCACTATCTGCTATCTAATAAACTAGATTCTGAAATGAAATAATTAGCAAAACTTTGGGATTCTTGAGATGGATGAAATGGCTACTTACATTTGAACCTCAAACTCCTCCTCTGAAGGCTGTTGCAGGAAGTAAACTTCAGGAAGAAGAAAGTAGATGTGAGACACAATCTCACCAATGAAGGTTTCCCCTGGCTGGTGCCATTCATGTGGAATATGCACTGGATCATTTTGCCTGCAGTTAAAATCCAGTATGTTGCAAGCTATGTGAGGCAGTAAAAGCAGTAGGAGCACTACAAACTCCATCCTGTTTGACGGATCACTTCCAAAACTATTTCCCTTTCTATGACCGGACTTCAATCATCAACAAGGTTTCACCGATTTGTCTTGAATGTCAACTGAAGTCAAAAGAAAGTTAATTTATATTGTGAACTTCTTACCACCTTGTCTTCAATGTTCAGTGAAGGGCAAAATGATTTGGAAGCTGACATACAACCCAATATGAAACCTGTCTTCCTCTATCATGTAAGAGATTGGCATATATAATGAAGTCTGATGAGGTTTTCCCATCTATTGTTTTCCACAAAATCTCCAGAAATTGAACACCTTAAATGAAGTACCTATCTGTTTTGGACTACTGATTTCCTATGGGGTTACACTGAATCCAAGGGCTATTTGCAACCATATTATTATTGCAATAAAATTGGTAGTCAAAAGTTAGCCACAAGTCAAACCAACAATATTCAATCTGCACTTTTTTTGAATTCCCAAATGACTTGATTTCGTTTCCTAAAACCATTGAAGCTGTAATTAAAAATACAGTGTTTGTGTAATTATGGGGAAGAAAATAACTTCTGCAATCTCTATCAGAAGTATAGACCAATACACCCAGCAGGAGCTGTTGAAGTTCTTGTTATATGAAATCATCACTCAACCTAATTTTATTCCTAAGTGGCAGCGGAAACAAGCAACAATGTGAGAATATGAGTAAGAAAGTGTGAGCCTTTTTGCACTTCGTTTTCTCCAGGACAACATCCCAGGCAAGCAACGTTCTGGAACGGTTTGGCCCTCTGCATTTTTTTTTAACACCCAAGCCATTTGAAACTGTGCCATTTTATTTTTATACTTCCTTTCCAAAAGAAAATGTGCACAATGCAGTTTACAACAAACAGGAAATCTACAATGGAAAATAATGATATAATAATATTATAATGATATAAACATTATAATAAAAATACATTATAAAATTGTACACAAACATTGCAAAATAAGCCCAAACACTCACTCACTCACTCACTCACTCACACAAACAAACAAAAAAGATTGAGGCAGCTGAGGCAAAATGGAGTCCATAGCAGCTGACCAAACCCCCCCAGTTCCACAGAGTTGTTTCAGAGTTGCGTGAAAGTCAGACAGGAGAAGAGTGTGAGAAGAAGTAGAGAGTGATTCTGAGAGTGTGCATACATAATAAACCACAGTACCCTCTGTCAGATGTTGTCCTGCAGCCAGTTATGCTATAGAAAAATTCCTGTGTCTAATCAGTGAAAGTCTCATTAGAAACTTGCTGCATGAAGTCATAAAAATGTTTTTCTATTTACAAGCTCTTTGGAAAAACTGGTTTTGGTCTCACTTTGGTGGCTAGTCCACCTCTTTTTTCCCAATGGGAATGCTACTGGATTATTTGGGGAGGAGATCTGCCTTTCAGGCTGTCCCCCCCCCCATATCCTTCTGGCCAATGCCTGACACCAATGGGAGGGGTTTCATGTCTGGGAAGGTCTATCCCCCTGTCCTTCCCATCCCTGCAATGCTAGAGTCCTGGAGATTAAAAAAAGTGTTGGATCTTTGAACATTAATTTCCTTTCTTGTGAATGCCACTGTAACTACTGGAGAAACATTACATCGGTACAGCAATTGGCAGAGGAAATATTATTTTAGCCTGCTCTGTCCTGAGCAGCTCATTCAAAGCAGAGAAGAAAGAAGAGAATCCCGTCTTCTCTCTTTGAATCTGTGCAGGAATCACAATCCTCCCCCCATCCCTCACTGTTTTCAAAGGGAGAAATGGCTTTGCTCTGTCTGTTCTTTCACTCAGCTGAATCTCGCAAAGCTGCTTCCTTCCTGATAACATAGTGAATGGAGGGAGCACCCAATTTAATAGGGAGAGTGATTGCTTTGCCCTGTCTGTTCTTTTGCTCAGCTGATTGTGAGCAGGGCAGCCTTACAGAGTTTGGACAAAGGGCATCGATGACAAAATCCTGTTTCTCTGTGCTGGGGACTTGTGTGGTTTGAATGGGAACTGAGGTATTTGAATTGAGCCTGCGTTATCATCAAGCAAATAGAAACAGCCAGAATGAACACTCAGTTCTGAATCCAAATTAAAATATTCCAATCTGGATTAAAATAGTCAAGTGGGAACACGGACTGTGTTTCTATGCTTTTCTTTGGATTTTTAGTAGTTTAAATTGTTATTTGACTTTTTTTATTTTGTTATTTGACAGTCTTGCCCTCTCAAAAAGGGAGTTTGTGTTTGAGAGTTATTTTAATATTCTTCTAATATTCACACATTATTCTTAACAGTGTGAAAAGGTCAATTCCTTGACTGCTTTCTGCAGGTCAGTAAGGGAGAAAAGATTCCTTTAGGCATTTGGGGCACAAAAACTTTGGGGTCTTGTAGGTCAAATTTTGTTTAAAAAACTTCAATCAGTTTTGGTAGTGAATAGGCATCCAATGTAGCTCTTTCAAAATTAGAGTGATGTGCATGTAGACAGAAACTCCACATAGTAGTCCAATCTTGAAGGTACCAGAGGCATTACAAGAGGACTAGATGAAGGCCAATAAACTGAATCCAGATAGAGGTGTTGTGTCTCAGAGGATATCAGGTCTGTGAAGTATGGAGGCACTTTTCTCTTACTGGGGCTATATTGTTTGGGTATGACAGGTGTACAGCATGGTGATGTGGTTAGACTTTGCTAGAAGACTAGTAAAGACACACTTATATAACTTGGACTATGGCTGAGGAAAAAGCTTTCCCGCTCCCCTTTCAAGTAGTGTTATTGCTTCTAGTGAGCTCTTATAATTTGTTTTTACTGTTGTAACCTACCCTGAGACAATCAGTTATAGGGTAAATAAATTAAAAAAAACACTGTACAGATTATATTCTTTGTTTTAGAAGAATCAGGAATAATAGGGGAACAGCCAGATCAAATCCATCAAACTTTAATATTTTTTCCTTGTTAGCTGCTCCTTTTTGTTTAAATCAGGTCTCAGCACAATAATGTAACATTTGGGCAAATAGATGCAACCCAGTACCCCGGCACCAGAGGACAAAATAGAGAAGATCTCCACAGCAACCATAAATTTCCCCTTGGTGCTTAAATATGTTGGAATAAAAGATATCCAAACACTACAAAAAACTAACATGCTGAATGTAATGAACCTGGCTTCATTGAAACTATCTGGTAACTTCCTGGCTAGGAAAGCCACAACAAAGCTGACAGTGGCTAGAAATCCTGTATAACCCAATACACAATAAAACATGAAAACAGACCCTTCTTCACATTTAACAACCACTTCCCCAGGTATCAAGTGCATGTCCAAATCTGGATATGGAGGAGAAGATCCTAACCAAACAATGCAAATACCTACTTGAACGAAAGAGCAGCACAAGACAATATAGACTGCCAGACTTTTCCCTAACCATTTCCTGAAAATGTTCCCAGGCTTGGAGGCTATGAAAGCAACAACCACAGTAATGGTTTTTGCCAAAACTGAGGACACAGCAATGGAGAAAATTATGCCAAAAGCAGTTTGTCGAAGGAGACAGGTAACTTTGTTGGGTTTCCCAATGAAGAGGAAAGAACAAAGGAAGCAGAGCATAAGAGAACCAAGGAGAAGATAGCTGAGGTTCCTGTTGTTCGCTTTGACAATGGGTGTGTCCCTTTGTTTATAGAAGATGCCAAGCACCAAAGCTGTTATCAGAAAGAAGAGAAGAGTCAAAGAAGTCAAGGTAATGCCCAAAGTGTCTTCAAAAGAGAGAAAGCTTTGAACCTTAGGAATACAGTAGTCTCTGCCATTATTTGGGAAATGATCTTCAGGGCATCTGATGCAGTCATCCATGTCTAGAGAAGGGAAATGCATTCATTTTAGAGATAATACAGCTTTTCACAAAGAAATAATTCTATCTTCAAGTATTTCACACTGAGATTGAAGCTGGTGGTTTGATATGCGATAATGAGACAATTAAATGTGGAAGAATATTGGGACATATTTTTTCATTGCTATTCACTACTTTTACAAGCTTAATCCATACATTTTACAGGCATTTTTCAGTTTCACTTGTTCCCACTGAGATACAAAGTAAAATACTTGCCAAATTGTTATTATCCTCTAGAAGACACTCATTGGCCTCTGCAGAAGTTTGTAATCATGTATCTATATATAATGATGAGGGGACTTTGTGGAGACTGTGAATATTAAGACTGGGACACACTGAACTCAAGTGAATGCTCACTTTGCTCCTAGCTAACTCAGTGTTACAAAAATAGGCATCATTGTTTCTCATGTTTCTATAACCATTCAAAAGAATGATCTGCACATCCCTAAAGCTAAACTAAAATGAAAATGGGGATTGCTAGTGTTACTCAAATTTGCTAAATTTATGAAGTGTAAATTTAGTATATACTAAATTTACACTTCATAAATTTAGCTGTATTAAATGCCATTTTCTCCACAGATTAAACAATAGATTTTTTCACATTTATTTATGAATTAACACCAATGTTATCTTGATTCTCCTATATCACTATTACAACCTTTTTTCTTTGTACACTGCTTCAAAGTTATATTTTAATGGGACACTATAAAAATAATTTTATTTTTATGGGATCATTGATTTAAAGATTTGTTGCTACTTTGAAGCTATGGTTCCATGAGTTCAAGTGGAATTACAAGTGACCAGTTATTATGAGTGGGGGTGTGTATGAATGCAGTTTTGCGATTTGATTCTATTTGAATCGAATATCCAAAAATTCAATTTGATCCAAATCTTTAAAATTCAAATTCAACCAAATTCAATTCGAATTAAGCAAATTCTAATCTATTTGTTCAAATGGATTTTCTAAAGCCTAGTTTGTCATATATTGCAGAGATCAAACGGAAGTGCCATTTGCCCCCTTTGTTGTGCCCTATGCACCAGTTGCTGTTATATATATTTAAATGTAATCTACCTTCCTGATTTGAGATCATATCTTCTGGGCATGAAGTACAATCATAGCAGCAAAATGTGTTCCCCTCTTTTTTTTGCCGGCTGTATCCAGGAAAGCAGGGGTCATTGCATAGGGAGAATGGAGGGACCTATGATTGAAGATAGGATTTGGACAGAATTATGAAGATACAAGTAATAAAGCTGATAATTTGCCACAATAAATCTGAAATATCATTGGTATGCAATTCCACATGACGTGCACTAAATGTAGGCAGCTTCTATTCGGTCACAAAGGACAATGCAAGCCCCCTCCATATAGGTGGGCATCCATGCCTAAGAAACTTTTCTGGCTACATAGACCTTTTAAGTGGAGATCCACACTTTGTGAAAACTATGCAGGGAAATATGCCAGTCAGCCTCAAGACAACAGTGGAGCAGCCCAAACAACATATGTAGCCTCACACCATTTTGTCCAACTTCAGAAATACTCCACTTCTAATGTTTACAGACACATCTTTTGAATCTCACCATCCTGCAATTTCAGAGGCTAGGAAAAATTTTCTCCCCTGTTCTCTGACGTTAGGCTGAAGCAGGCATTCTTATTCTGTTTATTCAGAGTTCCTCACAGTAAACCATGAAATGTCACTAGCCCAAGGATGCTCAAGGTTACACTTGATCAATCATTCTGTAATTAAGACCCACTGTTGACAGAAATAAATTACAATACTATATAACTTTTATGCTTTTATATTTCTCATGGGCATAATATATTACCCAGTAAAACATAGGTTGTGATCAGACCCAGCCAAAAATAAAATAAAATAAAAATCAAAGCTTCTCAGTGGTGGCTTTGAAAAGTCATAAGAACCTAAGAGGAGCCCTGCTGGATGGGGCCGCAATCCATCTAGTGCAGCATCCTGTCTCACACAGTGGCCCACCAATTGCTTTTGGGCATCTCCAGCAGAAGATAAAGGCCAAACTTTCATCTGCTCTCATATCCCTGCAAATGGCCTTTGGAGGCATCCAGGCTGTCTCCCCAGCCTGGAGGATGTACCTAGGCATGGTAGGGTTCTTCATACGTAGCCAGTCAATACCCATGTCATGAACATTCAGTGGTTGAAAAGGTGAATTAAAAAGGAATGGGAACATGAGGGCCACATACTATCTCTGTACTTGTGTTTGACTGAACACAGCCCTAGTTAGGGATGAGCACAAATATTTGAATGCATTCAAAATTCAATTGAATCAACCAAATTCTGACATTTGAATTAGAATTGAATGTCCTTAAATTCAAATCTAAATATCTGATCTGAATGTCAAATTTTGGATCTATTTGTTTGAATTATTTGAATATTTGTATGTGTATGGGTTCATATATGATGCATACTTGAAGATCTGCATCATTCCCACATCCATACACGTTTGTACGGATCCGTATGGGATGAAAACATGTTGCATACAGGATAACTACGGAATGCATACGGACATGTATGGATGCGTACGGATGTGTACGGACCAAGGGAAGATGCGTACAGGTATCCATGAATGTTGTCGATATTCGTAAGTGCAAATTACAAATTTGAATGCAAAAAATTCAAACAAATATATTCAAATTTGCTTAATTCGAATTGAATTTGTTTAAATCCAAACATTAAAGATTTGAATTGAATCAAATTTTCTAGTATTTGATTCTAATAAAATCAAATACCAAAAACTGGATTCGTGCACACCCCTAGCCTTAGTGCAACCCTTCTGACAGCTGGTCCATGAGCTTCTCCTTTCAGCTATCCGTCTCACGTTTGAGATATGGACTTTGCCAGCGCCACATGGATTCAAAGAATGTTCAAAACTGACTGTAGTGTAAGGAAGAGATTCCATGGTAGCTATTCCAAAGAAATTCTTACACCAAAAGTAGTTTCAATTGATTTCCCTTAATTCAAATATCAATTCAGGAATAAACATGGATTTTCTCAGCTAAACTCAGTTGCACCTTCTGCCCACCTGAGTGAAAGTTCTACCCCACTGGATTTTCTCTTCATTGATGCTGAACCCTTTGCTTGAATGTGCATGTGGATCCAGGCTTCCGACTTTGATTCTGGTGTAGGACTTATTTGGGAATGTGATCAAATTTGTAATATCAAATCCAGATGCTAACTCTCCATTCTCATTAAAAGCAATTTCATCCTCAACACTGTTGTTGAAAGAGATCATCTGAAGCAAAGAATGAAGCTGAATGGAAAGAGAAGAGTAGTGTTTCCCTATTAGGTCATCCCTTGTGTAAGGGTGTTGCATTGTCATAGTTTCTGAGTTGAATCTTGGAGAATTTCCTACAGTTAGGTTTCTTGCAGTCACCATGTAGTATAAAGCATGCCTGCCACTGCATGGATATGGAATAAGATTTCTTATATCACTTTAAAGTTTACAACCAGACCCTTAGGCAATGTACAAGAAATGACCCTAGAATACATTTTCTGTATGGTATTTAACAGAGCTGAATTAATATTGACCCTGTAGCACACAACATCTCCATTTTATTGGATTCACTTTCAAATTATTGCCCCTGTCCATCCAGCACGTTAGTGCCTCCAAGCATCTTGTCAAACCCATGATTCAAATGCCATAGGGGAAATGACCTAGGTGTCATCTGCATTTTGGTGACTCATAACTCCAAAACTCTTGGTGGCCTCTCCTAGTGGCTTGATGTAGATGCTAAAGATGATGGGAGACAAGAGTGATCCCTCAGGAAGCCCCACAAGTGTGTCCCCAGTGCATGGAGCAAAGATTTCTTTTACTGATCTGGGAGATAGGAGCAGAACCATTACAACACAATGCCACAAGTTTCCAAAATGATACCATGGTTAATGGTATCAAAAACTGCTGAGGGGTCAGGAGAACCAACAGAATAATATCCCCATGTCTTTTTACCAGAGAAGGTCATCAACCAGGGTGACCAAGACAGTTTATGTGCTATAAGTGTACTTGATAATCAGCTTTCTCCAAGCATGATTGCAATTGGGCAGCCAAATTCCCCCCAGTACTTTGTCCAGGAAGTTGCCTGTTGGAAAGGTTCACCATCTACATGTATCTGAACAAGTAGTTGAAGTAGTTGTATCAGTGTTGAAGTGGAGAGCCAACCTAAACCATCCATTTTATACTATATTGCAGGACTCCACATGAAGCCAATACAGTTATCCTGATCTGAAAGAATTACCTTCCAGGGTTCCATATTCCCAAGAGTTAGTTTGTCTTTCAGGTTGCTTCTTCCAGAATTGAATCTAGAAGAATAAATGTAATGCAGGGCATGTGCCACTGCATGAACAGCGTTATAGATGTTGTAACTGTGACCAGTCATGCCCATTTGAAAGAAAGATGCAGAAAGGTTTTCCACCTTCTCTTTTCCAGTACATGTTCCATTACCAACTGGGAGTCCATGGGGCTTAGGAATAAAACAGTCAAATGATTGTTCCCAGAAATCTTGAATAAAGCCGTTCCCCTTAGTCTGAAATGGATTAATATTCTGAATAAATTCCTCAAAGCCTGGGAGATCTCTTGAAGGGATTGTGAAAGAAATTGCACCATGGAGTATTTGGATGTCCCAGTCCTTTTGCAATATAGAAAGTGCAAAATCAATCTGGGCTGTTGTTATCCAAACCTTCCCATAAAACCTTCTGTCATTCTGTGCATAAGCCTTTGTCCCCCACATAATGGGTAACAGCCACCTAATTGTTGCAGTTTCTCCATACACAACAACTGCACTGGCAGTGCTGTCCCTGAAAACAGGAATGCTCTCCATAATATATTTGTTCATTTCACCTAATTGCAAAACAAGCATATAGTTTGGAGCCTTGTTTGTGAAAGCTGAACATATTCCATTCCTGACAAGTAGTGGCTGAATGGCCTCCAAGAAAAGGTCTCCGCTTTCATCGTCCAAAGTCATGAGCCCTATCCATTTCCATCTGAAATGCAGAAGTAGCTGGATGATCCCCTCATACTGAAGGGCTTCATCGGGAACCATTCGGTAAAAAGAATGAAATCCACTTTGATGGTTCGCTGCTCGTTGAAATGAGCCATATGATAGCTTTAAAAAGAAGGTAAGGCAGCAATATTTTCAAATACTGGGTGTAGAAGACAGTTTCCTCGAAGGATAACTTGAATACAATTTTCTAGCAGTCTTTATGTGGAAATTCCTATAACATGCAGTACAAACCAACTGCTCCAATTTAATTTAATTTGTTTCCTTCTTATCTAGAAGTTAGTAGTATGCCACAAACCAAAGTTTCCAAATTAGCTCCAATTTATCACGTAAAATTTGCTTCAAGGCAGGTAGCAACTAATTTAGATCACATGGCTGTTATTTTCTAAACCCTTTTGGAACTTAGGATTTTAACTCCCCAAATGTTACTTCAAACATGGTCAAACGTCTTTTGTGGTTCATCCTTTTCAAAGAAACTGATTTTATTTGACTTTAATGGAGAAACATTGGAGTGGATGACATATTCCAGAATACAATAAAGCTACCAGGAGGGCTTGTCCTCTTATGTTCTTATATTCTAGGTGTGTCTTTATTATTGCTTAGCACTCATATGCTTATTCTCTATCTATCTCTCTATCTCTCTATCTCTCTATCTCTCTGTCTGTCTGTCTGTCTGTCAGTCCTGCCCTTATACCCAAATGTCTCAGGGCAGGTAACAACCTTTAAAACAGAAAATTACAAACCAATATATATTAAAAACAATAATATACATAAAAACACTTAAAAGATTCAGCATATTTAAAACAATATCCTAAATTTTAAAATAATAGTATCGACATTGCATGTAAAATACATATGATAATCATCAACATCCATGTTATAGTACAGTTTCAGGTCGCTTTCAGATTGATGGCACATTGGCAACGTGACTAGTTATTTTCTTTTCACCTTATCTAACCCAAAGGTGGATTTTTTTTTGAGTTTGCCAATGTGTTCTAACCCTCTGAATGTGGACTGATTCTGGATCAAAATGCAGGTATTGGTGAGCTCTAAACAAATAAAATTACATGACTGACATTGTAAGAAAGTAGCCTAGTGGTCTGTATACCATAGGGGATTTTTTTTTAACAGTTCACACCACCCAAGTGCCACCTTAAAAGCTCAAAAGTCCTGGCATTGTCACTAGTCTGGAACAAGTGTGGGGGCTGGTTTGGGACAGGTTGCCCCAATATATACAATTTTTCCCATGTTAGATGCAAGCAGCCTAAGCTCCGTATGAGTTGTGGATCCCCAAATGAGGCAGCCCCCTGAGTCCTGGGAATGAAGAGTTAAGTGCAAACAAATTCATACTTACAATGATCTTTCAAGACCAAGTATGCACATAACACCCATTCATTTCTTGCTGTAACAGGAGTTGCACCATCAACTTTTCTATAACCTTCATATTCCTTTCAAATTTATATCTTACCTGTGGAATCTTGAAAAGATGCAAGATATCTGCCATCTGTGTGGATGTATCAGAGCTCAGCCCACCAATGATTCCCATGACATGTTTCTGTGCACCACACACGTAGTTGGGGAGAAAGTGATGCCATTTGAAAAGGAGATCCAGGGTAGAACGATATGTCATCTTTGCATCACAGTAACTATCATAGATATGGAACCCAAGAGTGACGTTGGGCAAGATATTTGGGTTTTTGTTTATCTCATTGATGGCAAATGCCTGGGCCAAAACATGCTGGTGAAACTTGGGAACCATCCTGAAAAGAGTTTAGAAAACGTTTTTATGGGCAAATTGATGCTTCCATGCAGTCATCTTGTGTCCCCATTGGTCTTAAAATATTGTGGCAGATGGACAGAAAAATAAATCTGTAATAAATTTTCCATCATGATTTTGTAACCAAACTGCCAATATTATAGCCTAGAATTGCATTTACTTCTTTCACTACGACCACATTATGGGGGCAGCTCAAATGCATTAGTGACCCAAAGAGGGACTTCTCAGGAGCAAATGAGTTATCAATAACCTCTTTCTTTTGGTTTTTTGGGGACAAATATTATTAAATTTGTATTGCTTTGCTCAAGCTTCCTCTTTTCTTGATTTCTTATAATGTAACAAAGGAACATCATAAGTATCACACTGGATTAGACCCATAGCAGTCTGCTCCCAGCTGCCTGCTAGCAACACAGGGAAATCCACCAGAGCTGGCTAACCACCACCTATGTTTCTCTTGTTTGGGATAGGAAGAAAATCACAATTTTGCATATTATGGTTTTGCTTTATTGTTCCTAGTGAAATTTGGTTTCCCTTGTTCAGTAGAGTGCTGGTAAATTTCAAGAATGTGGTTTGTCCCTAAGGTTTCATTGATTTATATTGGTAGGCTAGGAAACTGTCTATGGAAATACTGGTAGATTGGGTGTCCCCTCTGAAATGCCATTGATTTACCTTAGCAGGCTGGGTCTGTGCTCAGTTGCACTATTGGCTTAAGATGGCAGACTAAGACTCTATGGTTACCTAACACTATGTTCTCCATGAGTGGCAAATATTTGCAGAATACAGTTTTACCTTACACAACATTTCCTGGAGAAAAATCATAGCAACATTCATAGAATGTGTCTATCTCAATCTTACATTTCAAGAGTTACCATCAAGTGTCATCATTTGCTGTCTTAAAAACTAGATTCCAAAATGGAAAGCAGACTTTGAGGAGCTGTGATATGGATGAAAAGGCTCCTTACATTTGCAACTCAAACTCTTCCTCTGAAGGGTGTTGCTGATAATAAACGTCAGGAAGAAGAAAGTAGATGTGAGAAACAATCTCTCCAATGAAGATTTCTCCTGGCTGGTGCCATTCATGTGGAATATGCACTGGATCATTTTGCTGGCAGTTAAAATTCAGTACCTTGCAAGTCACATGAGGTAGTAAAAGCAACAGCAGCATTTCAAACTTCATCTTGTTCAGTGGATCATTTTTTTCATCCCCTTCTTTAGCACAACTTCTACTATCTGCCAGCTTTCAGGAAACTGGCTTCATTGCCAACCAATGCCGAAAGAAAACAGGATTTATGTTGTGATCTTCTTATCACCTTGGTCTCTGACCATAAATAAAATTCATTCATTCTTATCAACTTGTCCTTAATATTTAGTTAAGTGCAAAAAACACATCTCACTTTTTTATAAAAGCAGGGATTTGGAAAGCAGACATTCAACACAAAATGGAACAATATTCAAACCACTGATAATTCTAGTCTCTGCCTGTGGCTTTGATGCAGGAGTCTGGAATCTAAAATGAAGTTTTCGGTTGTCTCCAGAGATTCCACTAATGCCTTAAGGAAAGCACGGATATGTTTTTTTACTCTTATTTAATACCCAGGTGGTTAAAATAGAATCCAAGAGCAATTTACACCTTATTATTACTATTATATCACTAAAATCATTAGTTGTGAGGTCAATTAAGAATTATGAATTTCTAAGGGTAATTTCTAATCTAAGATTTGGGTGTATACAAATGACTTGATTTTATTTCTAGAAAGTTATTGGGGAAAAATAAAAGAAATTTTAAAAAGTTATTCAAGCTGTGACTCATAAATACAGTCATAAATGCAAATGATATAGTGGCATCATCTGTAGCATAAGGCCTGTTCATCTTTACCTCTTGGGAGTGATTCCAGCTGCTCCTGGGGCAGTGTGTCTGCATGCTTCACCACCAAGGCTGTCCTGGTGTATCCTGCAGCTCCCTCCAGCTGCCCCATTTGTCACTAGCCATGAATTCCCAGTCAAATATTTACACTTCCTTTCAAGTATGAGCATTGTGGGTGGGTAGTGTAGTGCAGCTGTGGCTGCGTAGGTCAATCATCATGTCAACATTCAAGCACAACCCAGGAATTACTGCAGACATTGCCATGGTGATCTGAACCAGGACCATCTGTGCTTCAACTACTGGTCTATTGGGGAGTGGAGCAACACGTGGAGGGGGGATAGTTCCCTCCTAGATTGATCTTTGCTTTACTGGAATGGTATGATAAGAGGATTCCTGAAATCTTTATTTATAAATAAATAAATAAATAAATAAATAAATAAATAAATAAATAAATAAATAAATAAATAAATAAATAAATAAATAAATAAATAAATAAATAAATAAAAGCAAGTAAGTTCCTCCTGGACCGGTATACTGCCCATGCATTTTCACCCTTATAAGTGATTATTAGCTGATAATGAAGGACTAAGGCTAGGGTAGTGGCCCATTGGCAAGGCAAGATTGTTCCTTTATAATAGTCACCAACAGGGCATAGGAGAAGATTTTTTAAAAATAAGTTACTCTACGGTAATAGTTGTCACATTCTTCAATGAGAGAAAGATAATATTGAAAGGGAGGGACTATGTGTTAATGTCTGTGTTTTGCTGATTGGGATTGTATTCTGAGCATAAACACATTTAGTTCCCGAGGTTTTCCTTAATGAAGTCAGAGATAATATGTAGTTATGGATATAACTGCTTTTGATTAAAATCAAGTGCTGTATGATATTTCCTATATCAGCTAGAAGATGCCCTGAAGGTCACCCGGTGCAACATATTGGTAATGGTTAATCTATCAAGTTGAGAAAATATGTTCAAGACTGGGATTTTTAAAAATTGCCTAGTTTATTCTTTTTATTTGTTCTCGAGTGTTTAACTCAGGCCTTATCACAATAATGTAGCTTTTGGGGAGAAAGATACAAACCAGTAAGCCAGCACTGGAAGATAGGATGGAGAAAACCTCCACAGCTACCACATATTTCCCCTTAGTACTCAAATAGGAGGGGACAAAAGACAGCCAGACACTGCAGAAGACCAACATGCTAAAGGTGATAAACTTGGCTTCATTAAAACTGTCAGGTAATTTCCTGGCAAGAAAAGCTAAAGTGAAGCTGACGATAGCTAAGAAGCCCATAAAGCCAAGAACAGAATAGAACATGATCGCTGAACCTTCAGTGCATCCCAATAATACTTCTTCAGCCATTGATTTATTATCCAATATTAGAAGTGGGGGTGAGGTTGATAGCCAGATAATGCAAACAGAGGATTGTATAAAAAATGAGGAAATAACAATTGATTTGGACAGTCCTTTCCCCAACCATTTCCTGATTTTTGAGCCTGGCTTAGTTACCCCAAAAGCCAGAACAACAGTGATGGTTTTGGCAAGCACACATGATACAGCCACAGTAAAGATGATGCTAAAAGCAGTTTGACGAAGAAGGCACATTACATTCTGAGGACGTCCAATAAACAGCAATGCACAAAGGAAGGAGAGGAGGAGAGAGGTCAGGAGGACGTAGGTGAGATTCCGGTTATTGGCTTTGACGATAGGAGTGTCTTGGTTCTTAATGAATATCCAGAGTATTAAGATTGTAAGGAATGACAGGATAAGAGCAAAGCTGGCTAAGGTTATCCCCAGAGGTTCTTCAAAAGACAGGAAGGTTATATATTTTGGAAGGCATATATCCTGATTTTTACTTGGATACTGATCTTCAGGGCATGCAATACAAGCCTCCATGTCTGTAAAAGCAAACATAGCCTCCAAAACATTACATTTCATTTCAATGATTTTGTGTACCCATATCACAAAGTGCTGAGTTTCAGAAACTGGCCCCTTTCTGCATGAGGCCTTGATTCAGCTTAAGGGCCTCTATGGTCATCTTCTGGGCCTCATCCAGAATGTTAGTACAGATCTAGAAGGCCCTGATTCCCACTGGTACACTCTGTCTGCAGTAGATGGAGCATAATCCCAATCACTGAGGAATATTGGTAGACTTAAGTTTATCTGTTTGTGTACTATTGGCCCCTGATCTTGAATGAGGTATGTAGTGTAGATGGCAAAGCTCTGTGTTTAGGACTACAGAGAGATGTACTTCAGGGGCACATCAAAGTCTGCTAAAATATTTCTCCTGGTAACTCTAAGGTTAGGAACATTTGTTCCTGGTCCTCAGAGGTTTCAGGGCCCAGCCTGAAGCTCATCTGGACCAATGTCAGGGCCAATGTCATTGTGCAAACAGTGTTAATTCAGCTTATGTCTTTCCATGGTCAGAATCGGTGAATCTGGCTGTTCCAGATCCACTGATTCGAATCACTGATAGGTAAGTGCAGAAGAGACCTAGGTCATAATTTATGGACTCTTACCATATTCTTTATTGAAACCTTACAAAAGTCACACTTCTGTAATTCCTCTCCTTTTTCCTCCCACTTGCATAAAGGAATGGCAGTGGTTTGTGTGTGTCTTTGTGTAGGAAAGAGAGAATCATACTGAGCCCTTCATCCTCTTAACCACAGTCATAACCATCTTTATTTACAACCAGTAGTGCCCAGTGGATAAGGATTCTGATTAGGGGCCTATTCACACTTGGCTTTATTCTGGAATATATCCTGAAACAGGGGCTTGCTGTCCACATGCTAGTGCAGGCTACAGCAGGCCCCAAGTGAGGCCTACCAAAGTCTGCATTAGCATGTTTGCCACACATCCCTATCCTGAGATATACTGCAGAAAAGGGCCAAGTGCGAACAGGCCCTAGGTCAGGATCCCCAGCTGTATTTGGCAAACATGTCACAAACATTATAAAAAATTTTGCTTCTGTACCTTGAAATGCATCCACTCAATATCATAATATGCTTAATATTCCATACCTTTCTGGTTTGAAATTTTTCCTTCTGGACATGGAAGACAATCATAGCAGCAAAATTGTTTTCCTTCTTTCTTTGATCTGCTAGAACCCTCTGGACAGTTGTCATTGCATAAAGAACGAGGACGTATCTTTACAATATAAGAAGGGAGCAACATGAACAATGTTGAGGTCAGTCTGACATTATACAGTTCACCACTGTTATCTACTTTGAATGTAGTTGTCAAGTGGAAATTTCAATTTAGTCATTGGTCGAGTAGTAAGTATATTGGGAAAATAAGTGCACTGTTTCTTGTTCAGTAGCCTTTTACTGAAATCTCAACAGTTGTGATCTGTAATTCGGGACCACTGGACCAATGAGTATTCCTTTTGTGAAGGAAATCAACCCTAACTGTTCATTGGAAGGACCCTTACCTGATTAAACTTGTTGGGCCATATGATTTTATCCTCATAAATGTTGAAGTCAGTGTCCAAGGAATTATAAGGCTGTATCTTTCCAACTTTCACTTTAAGGAAAGATTGGTTTGACAATATGACCCAATTTATAATATCATACCCAGCTAGAAGCACTCCATTTTCATCAAAGGAAATCTTTGTCCCAGCAGTGTTGTTGAAAGAAACATGTCGCAGGAAAGGGTGCAACTTGGATGAAAGGTGTTTTTTTTTTTAATTTTGTTTCATTTTCAAAAAGACAAAAGAAAAGCAGAGTTAGGGGTAAGAATATTGTTTGTAACAGAATATCGGTTGCAAATGCACAATGATGATATCTTGTATTGAAGAATAATGTTGATAGGTCCTTCATAATGGGCAGTGTGATGGTTTTGGCAGGGTGGGTATAGGATGGAACTAAATGAAGCATCTTTGAAACCAAAAGTTTTAAGTGCCTCTTGTGAGCCAGTTTGGTCTAGTGGTTAGGGAGCCAGACTATTATCTGGGAGTACTGGATTTGATTCCGCACTCTTTCATGAAGCCAGCTGGGTGACCTTGGGCTAGTCACAACTCGCTTCTGAGCTCTCACAGCCCCACCTCACAGGGTTTGTGTTGTGGGGAGAAGAATAGAAAGCTTTGCCAGCCACTTTAAGTCGCCTTAAGTGGGTGAGAAAAGTGGGGTAGAAAAGCCATCTCTTCTTCTTCCTCGTGGGTGAGGATCTCCCTGAAGATAGCTAAATTGGTCAAATGGGCTGCACTTTCTCTCTGAACACAACCTCCAAAACCCTCACAGATCTCTGGGTATAGAATGGGATAAAAATGTAAATGAATAAATAAATAGGTCTTTAAGTAGGTTTCACCACTGTGACTTTTCCATATGTGTCCACAGATAGGCAATGCCCCCAGAAACCAGTAGTTTTAAGTCTGCTGCAAAGTGGCATAAGTAGGAATCAGCCTGCTATTGTATTAATATTAATTCAGTATTTATTTCATTATTTGCATCTTCTGAAGGCCACAAGGTGTTAATTCACCTTCTCCCTCATTCCAAATGGGCAAGGAGGAGGCAAATAGATCAGCAATCTAGCCTTTGAGGGTTTTAAATCCCACTTTATGACTAGAGTTACTTCAAGGATGTTTTTCTGCACACTGAGGCCATCAAATGTATGGCATGAGAGGTACTCTTTTTTAGCTGTGTAGATGCAGCCATTTTCTCTTACCTTTGTAAATAGTGCATAGTAGATTTGACTAATTGATGTATGCTGACAGACAACCTGATAGTCCTGATTCAAGGGCTATTTGTTAAAAAAAGGACTCCACTTTTTGAAGTGGTTGGCATATGAGCACAGCTTATTTGAATAAGGTATAAAAGATGATGGGAACTTACTGTGTATGAGCAATTTTTCAGAAAAAAGTTCTTTGGAACCAAATGACATTTGCAGGATATAGCAGAGCCATCATTATTTATTATTTTTCCAATGTATGATTGCATAACGCAAATGTATATTATAAGATGACATTCAGAGTATGCTAAAAGGCAATTACTGTCATCCAGTGTAATGGGATAGCCTATTTCACCTTTAATTTGAAATCTAAAAAGCAATGGATCTGAGCTTTGGAAGAACCTAGGCTTTGAAGCTAGCCTTTCACCTGCTAGCTGATTCTTGGGCAAAGACAGTGCTAATTGTAAATTGGCAACAACAGAAAACAATTATGGGTGTTGATTTTCAAGCATTCCATGGTAACCACTGTTTTCATGTATTTCATTGGTTAATACTGTATTTAATACACATAGTAATTGTGTATTAGCCTTAGTAGGGGGGATCTATCTATTTTTGCCTAGTTGACTTACCTGCTTTGATCTATCTTTTTTTTAATGAATGCTGAAACCCTGAATTCTTAAAACCTGTTCCTGAAGGGTAAAGTCTGGTTTAGGACAATACCAGAACTTTTGATTTTTGAAATTCAATGTTTTTACCCTAGGCATTTCATATAAAGATTTCTTTCATTTGCCTGACTATTGTTTTATGTAATTTTGCACATTTTTTGTGCTTTTATTTGTGTTTTTTTAATAAAAAAATAAACCAAATATTTCTTTAATTCCTTCTGGTTCTTTTGAGAAAGTCCAGTAAGGGTGAGCTTGAGATAGAAATATCTGGTAAGGTTTGGTGTTACTGCCACATCCAGTGGCAGCAATGGTAACAGTAGCCTAAGAATTGAGAAATCAGGACAGAGGAAGGGTGAAGTTCTAGGTGGAAGCTTCCATATGGACTATACTCAGCACCACTTAAGACTGATTTCAAGCATCAATGACTATGGGTATCTAAGAATGGATATATTATGCTCACATTCAAATATGTGCAAAGTGCGTGTTGAATTGCATTCATAATGATTTAAAGAATCCAGGGGGGAGAATGACCTTTTGCTGGCAGAAGTGGAAAAATAGAAATTATTGTGAGAGAAAGAATTGGTTTCTTTATTCCCAATGCTTTGAGATCCTTGAATTCCCACTGGTTGGAAGCAAGGGGATCATGTACCAATACTGCACTGCCAATAATAATAAAAACCTCTGTTACTGAGTACCCAGAAAATGTATTTAATACTTACAGTTGAAGGGAGGGAGGGAGGGAGGAAGGAAGGAAGGGTCTACAGCCTCTGCTCTTAGGCTAAGCTGCCTTATATCTTACCTGCCATGATAGCTGATTGGAAAGTGTGTTCCTCTGGTTTTTTGGAATTGCTTTATGTTTTGACTTGGTCAAGCCCCTCTCCAGTGCATGAGCTACCGTGTAAACTGCATTATAAATGCTGTAACTGTGGCTAGTCATACTCATGCCAAAAACAGTACTAGGGAGGACCTCTAGGTTCTCTTGTCCTGTGCAAACCCCATCATCAGTCATATCTGCTGCAGAGTCATGGAAATGACAGACAAATGCATTCTCCCAGAAGATTTTAATGAAACCGTCTTCTTTTTCAGAAATTGGATTTCTCATCTGGAGAAATTTTTCAAATCCTATAACATCGTCTGATTGAGCTGCAAAGGACAGAGCACCATGGAGAAAGTCTATGGGCCAAGTCCTTTGGAAGTGATATGATGTAAAATCCATTTGAGCTGTCATAATTAGCAGTTTCATATTAGTTGGTTGATTCTCAAGTTCTGACATACGGAGCTGCAGCAAAATGATTAAAAACGACATGGTTTGGATCTCTCCATGAACAACCATCACATTAGCAGTGCTGTTGCTGATAATTCGATGTATTTGTATTCCTTCGTCCATAATTATACCAATGTGCTTTGAATAACGATGGACTGGTAGATTTTCAATAAAGTCAAAGCAGACACCTTTCTGGTTATAAAGGGGAAGCACCGTCTGTACAAATCTCTCTCCATTGTCATCGGGTACATAAAGCACGCCAACCCATGTCCACTTGAAATGAAGGAGTAACTGGAGAATCCCCATATATTGGTGGAATCCACTAGGGAACATTTGCTGGAAAAAAGCCCCTTCACTTTTGGCATCCAATACTGGAGGAGCACCATACGTCAGCTCAAAAAGAAGAAAATAATAAAATAGAGTTTCTAAAATGCATCCAACTTTTGGTTTTCAAATATGTAATGTTATACTTTCGGGGATGCAACTGCAGGGATTGCAAAACTAAGTCTTATTCTAAGTTAATTTGAGATTTTAGCCACTGTCTATTTTTCATTCTATGAATGGTTGAGATCTGGAAAGGTTGTTTGTTTGTTTGTTTGTTTGTTTGTTTATTAGTAGTAGCAGCAGCAGCATTATTATTATTAGTAGTATTTATTATTATTAGTAGTAATATATTAGACTGTAGATTATGGGAGCTCCCACTTTTCCTAGAATTCCCTATCATCACAGAACAGAGCATAGACAAAGTTAAGGTGCGAAAAAATGGTTCCTTAGCCTGGACTACTGGTATACCTTACTATTGAGGTTTACTGGGTGCTAGGGCTAGTATATTGGACCATGAAGGCATGTGGATGGCATGAACTATCATGTCTAGTATACCATGCAGGGGAGGTCAGTGACACAAAAAGGGTGCACAACTTAAATCTTTCCCATCTCCTAGGAGCTCTGAAAGCCAGGAACTCCAGGACTGAAGAGTGTGACTCCAGCCTACCCTTAACAGTATGTTTGACATTAATGGATGCCTTCACTTACCAAAGACCTTATTATTGCTTGGTTGTGAAGTTCAAGGACTTCCATTAAATCATTCCCCTGTAATATTAAGCCCATAATCACATAATAAAGGAAAGCAAAAATTATTTCTTAAACCATTTTTGCTCCATAACTACATCTTACCTGTGCAATCTTGTAGTTGCTAAGGATGGTTGCCATATAAAGACAGACATTAGAATTAGGACCACCAATGACCGCTACCAGCCTATTCTGATTGTCACACTTGTAATTTGGGATTAAACTTCCCTGAGTGGATATAAGTTCCATGGAGGCTTGATAGGTCCAGCTTGCACTGAAATAACTGTTATAGATCTGGAAGCCCAGTGTGACATTGGGTAAGAGTTGGGAATTTCCATTAATTTCCCTAATAGCAAATACCAAAGCTGTGATGTGCTGATAGTGGTGGGTCAGTATCCTGCAAAGAGGGCACAGGCTATTCAATGTATTATTCTGCTATGCTTTGATCCAACATATCATTAATTACAATAATGAATAAAATCATTCTGTAGACTCTTTATAAGGTGTTTTGAGTTTGCATAGGATACCTATATGGATTTTCAAGTACACAAAGGAAGAATGTGGAAGGCTTTGTCTAGTAACAGTGGTGGCTGTTAATAGATGTGATTGGTAGTGTGGTGGTAAGGAAACTAAACGGCAGCAGCACCCTGGATCAGAATATATAAAGCAAATGATAAGTGGGTATTGTATCCTCTTTGGTTGCATCCAGACAAGGGGAATATAGCTCCATTACAGCATTGTTATAGTGGGGTTGCCACCACAGCCCTATTTTTTCCCCCTTAAAAAGTGCTACATACTATTGCTGGAAAACCAGTGCTGGTCATGGGTTTTCCAGCAATAGTGCTTCTACTTACCATCTA
Source organism: Aspidoscelis tigris stejnegeri (assembly GCA_023333525.1). Classification (NCBI taxonomy): domain Eukaryota; kingdom Metazoa; phylum Chordata; class Lepidosauria; order Squamata; family Teiidae; genus Aspidoscelis; species Aspidoscelis tigris. The sequence continues at coordinate 10,742,112 of JALMGA010000009.1, forward strand.
GATGGAATAGCAATAGTTGCTCTATCCATCACACATGTGTGGAGGCTGAAACAGCCAACCATGCATGCATGGTGGTGGTGACACATACATCATGGAATTTGTACCAGGATATCACAGAAACATTCAAAGGCAGCATGGGCCACAGCACAGTCTAGACAGGCAACAGTAATGAGGAGACAGTAATAACTCACATTATCATTTTTCTACCATGATACCTAGCCACCATCTGGAGGCAGCCCATGAAGGAGAAAGGGAAAATGTATTCAAAGAGGGTTTTCCCACTAGCAGAAAGCACCCATTTAGAACCCATTAGGCACCCAATCATACAGATCAATAAGACCCTGTTCCCACAAAAGAACCTATTATTTATTTATTTATTTATTTATTTATTTAATCCATTCATTCATTCATTCATTCATTCATTTCTATCCTGCCCTATACCCGAAGGTCTCAGAATCCAATCCATTCACACCAGCATAAGGGAATCCCAATGGAACGGGGTCCTCAGGCCCTTAAATCTGGACTCCCCGTGGACCCCGTTAAAGGTGTCTTCAATCCGGTTTTCAGCCCTGAAGACCAGATCTGAGGTTGCCCATTTGCACTGCAATTGGGGCAATGGGGTCCAGGGGTGGGCTTAGCAACCACCATTTACAACAGGACAGCTCAGCCCTGGCTCAGTACTCACATCTACGTCCCCGTGCACATCCTTTGTAGTTGCCTACAAAGTCAAGTACAGCCTGTTTAGTTACAATGTAGCTGTCTATGTAGATAGATCTATCAGCATAACTGCCCTATGTGTCCAATGGCATCTTCATAGATGAACTACTCAATTCAGGTATAGAGTGTCTGCCAGACTTCGTAGCTGCTACGTAACCTGCTACAAAACTTTACCTCTCCACCATTGTCACTGTCAATGGAACACACTGGCCAATTGCAGCTTGCCACAAGCACACCTTTTGCTTAGGACAGAACAGATTTACCTAATGGGTGCTTCAGTGTTCACACTCTGACCCTGTCTAGCACCCACTGGCATCAGGTGCTAGACTGCCAGTGAAAAAGCATTGGGTCCTTGCGAAGATCCAGATCTTCAAGGACCAGATTCATTCAGGACCCTATTTCAAAGATCCAGATCTTCTACGATCCAGATTAAAAATGTTAAGTGGAGAAACACCCAAGCTTCGAGCCTATAAGTATGGTAGCACACTGTAACCTTTGCCTTTAAAGATCTACTGCTGCTGGTTAGCTTTGTTATTTAATGAATACATAATGTCCAAGGTGAGTTTAAGATGTTTGCTTATATCATTCTCACTGTGCATTTACTTCTTTGACTGAAGATGAGATGAAAACCATTTTTGCTACAGTTCCTTTTTTGCATTCAAGTTTCTGCAGGTTTTTTTTATTAAAAATTCTTCTGACACTTTTGCTCAGATACAAAAAAATGGACACCTTCAAATCAAACAGCCATAACTGTGACAAGAAAAAGGAAGGCGACATCTTATTTCACTCCAGACAACAAGATATGAATGACAGAATTGCCACTAAAATGAATAAAGGGATTGTATTGTTCTAGCTACGAGGGTATGGCTGAATATACTAGCTGTAGAGAAAAAAACAAGTAATCATCATCTTCTACGGTGATTTAATAATTTAGAATAGAGAAATGGAGGGAGCTAAATACTATATAATAGATAGGTTTCTGATTTCTACAACAATATCAATAATAAAACTACTTTAACACATTTCAGAATTTCTAACACTGGGGCCAAGAACTGTTTTATAGAATTACAGAAACATAAGATAATCATTAAATAAATCATTTGTAAATGTATGCTGTGAAAGTAGACTTCTTAATTCATGTACATTCTTAAATCTTTTAATGTGCTTGTAAACTGTTCTGCCCAAAGGGTATGATCATTTTGTACCATATGTATCTAAAGTATAGATTGGATCATTCAACATTTTAAGTTTGCTGCTGAGAAGTTCAGATGTTAATAATTTCTTTTGTTTTTGGTTCTTTTTTATTAATGTAAAATTGACAGGTGTATATGTTTGTGGTTAGAAAAAATGTATATATGAAATAATTTTGATCCAACAAGCTCTAATTGCATGAAAAAATGACTTTCATAACAAGAAGCAATTAGGGAAAGAAAATTGTTAGCAATTTATACATGAGCACATGAATATGCACATATGAATTACAAAATATTGGGACTTGTTCCTTCCCAATTCCTCTAATTTTAGAATGTGAAAATCTGTATGTTTCTAGTGTATTAAACAATCAAAATTAACAGTATGGGGTAAGACTACAACACTCTAGTTTTTCAGAGACATTAAAAATGGCATATTTAGATTTGACTCAGTCTATGTGTATTAGATCTTGTATCAAAGTTTTATATTTCACAATCAGTAGCAACACAGAATATATTATATATTATGCTGGTCAAAACTGAGAGAAATACACTAATAACAATAACAATAATTAAGAATGAAGTGATAGATAAAGTGGGTATACCACATAGTAACAGGTATATCACCTATTCCATATACTTTAGAACAAAATTGAGCACATTTTTTGAGGTTGCCGGTGAATGCAGAAAACATTTACCATATATCTTCAAACAGCTGAGGAGAAGGTCTTTCCACAAAGGTTATTGAATTGAGAAACACAAAACTCTGAGAAGTAATGGCTGCAATATTGAGATCTTCTAATTTGTGGTATTTATGAAGAATAGGAAGCGGTTTCTCAGTTCCACATTTCACAAAAGGATAGCTGCATGCTACTTGAGGCAATAATACCAAAACTAACATAACGATTACCATATTTTGATAATGTTTAGGAATTTTTTTTTTATTCTTCCATGGTATTCTTGTAGTTGTATATACTTCACCTAGCCTGAATATCTCACACAATGAGCAAGATTAAATGTGCAGAGCAAAATATCACAAGTCAGTGAAGGCTTCCTTGTTTCTATTCTGTGTCTTGCAAGTTCAAGAGATGTTAATGATATCCAAAGGTTTTGCAAAACAGAGGATATGCCCTAGGGATCTTGAGAATGAATCATACTTTTTACTATATATATAATTACAGGCAATATAAGTTCATACTTAGAAAAATAGGATGCTTGTAAAATTTGAAATCTTCATTGCAACCGGACTATATTAATTGCATCCAGTGAAATTTATGGAATCCAATGAAATCTATGGAACCTTAAATGCCAGTGAGGCTAAAATCAGTTTACATGCTTTGAATCCAATAATCCAAAATCAATTTACATAATTTGAATCTGAGATAATTCATGCCCTGTTCTTATTATTTCTGCTCTAGGAAAGAAATAATAGGAAATGCTAAAAAAAAACCCAAAAAACCCTAGATAAGTTGCTTATGTTGCTAGTGGCCTAGATGTCTCCATGGAAATGGAAAAGAAGCAAATTATTGTAGAACAGTTAATTACAAGGAGGATAAATCTCTTTTCTGTCATTTTGCTTTTTGAAAAAGACATGTTTTTCAATTTTTTTTTTCAAATCTCAGCTGAGTTCAGCCACAATGAAAACTAAAACTGTCAAATAATAATGCTTTAAAAGAAAATATTCTTGAAATTATGATACAAATATGGGGATGCTGTAGGAACAGGATTTTGCCTCAATTAACATCTCTTCATCTGCTATTCTGTGTAAAATGTAAGCAACTAAGCTAGTACTGGCACTTGATTTCATTGGAGAGATAGCATTACATGTTGGAACATCTGGCATTAAAGATGAATGGGTAAATTCACTTCTGGTCTTTTTCAGTTTTAGATGCATTTATTCATAAGCCCATTTCATTCCATCTTCCTATTCTCCTGCTATTTTAAGCTGAAAAACTTCTACTTGAGAATGCATATCCCAATGTATGGCCATAATGCACGCAGATAAATAGCAACACAAGCACATAAATATCACAGCATCTACTAAAATAAATATGGATTCATTTAAACAAAAGGAAAAGGAAAAAAGAAGGAAATAGTAAATAATCAAAAAGAAAAGAAGGGGCAGAGAAGGAAGGAAGGAATAAAAGAAGGAAGGAAGGAAATCAATGGAACTCTGCTGATCATTTGGCTCATTCTCACTTCCTCATCTTATATATCCAAAAGCCATGTTTGTCTATGGGATTATAGGCAGGATCCACACAGAGAGATTGACCTGATGGTAGAGGAACCACATATTTATCCCCCCTCCCATTGCATCACAAGAGTTCCTGGGTCCTAGGAATAGTCATTCTTCCATAACCACAGAGAACTGTAACAGCAGATTAACGCAAAGAGCTTTGACAGTGTTTCTCAATGCTTTTTCTACAACTTCTACAGCCATTTCCTGTGCTTTGCAATAAGCCCAGGGTGCAAACACTGAGCAGGAGAATGAAAGTTCTTTGATTTGATAATTTCACCACTGGGAACAGCACCCCTGAAAACTTAGGTGTGCTATCTCCAGGGTCGCATGGAAGCTGCAGGCGTCTTTGGATTGAAGAAGTAAGTGGTCAAGGCTGGCATGAGCAAAAGCCTGCAGCAAAGGGTCCTTTTGTCCACTTACTGCCCTTAACCTGGATTAGTGAATTCAGATTAACTAGACTGCAGCAAATGCATTCTAAGTAACAAAGCAACGCAGATGCCTGCACGCTGTTCCATATGAGTGACCCACACCCCCATTGATCAAAGACTGCATCCCAGTAGCAGGGTGAGATGTCTTTGTGGGAAATGTGATGACACCTTCACTACAGATGCAAAGTATCCTTGCCAGTGCCACAAAGATACCACTGCTGTCTTTGGAATAACAGTCACAAAAGGGTCAATTTGAGCTCAAAGTGAACCTGGAGGGTTCATCCAAACTGATTGAACTGCTTGGTTTGACCCAGACCTATTTCTGTCAATCAATACTTTGTCTTATAAAAAGGGGTTATAAGCACTTTTTGTGACAACAAACAGATGTGAGGGCTATTTGGGTTTGAGTCAAAGAAGATGGTTACACAAGAGATAGATATGTTTTGAGATATGCTTTTGCCATTAAGGAAGCAATTTCCTCCAACTGAACTGGTTGTCAGTGGTGAAAATGTACAGTATGCAACAGTAGAAGGCTAGTGAGGTCAGGGCACAAAATGCATGCTAACCAATCTATGCAAGTTCCTAAAGCAAAAAAACACAAAGTGCAAAACCAAAACTGAACAGGGCGGTTCTGCCAAAGAAATGAAAGTAACCCCATAGGGTGAAATAAATAAAGACAATGTCTTCCCCAAACACCTGTGTGAATAACAAATACAAAACTATAAAACAGAAAAGCAAATATAATTTCTGAAAGGGTAACAATACCCCACTAGGTTTTAATGAAAAATATTAAAAATAATAATAGAAAATACTTCAGTAAATGTAATCAAATATATTATCTAATCCAAAGGTGGATTTTCTGAGTTATTTAACACCGAAAGTGGACTTTGTGGAGGCCACTTCTGCATTTTGGTGCACAAGATCTGTCTTAAAAATGGGTCTTGCCGCTGAAATCCGGATTAAAATGAAGACCTGAAAAATCAAGTCTTCAACCTGTTACTTCGCCTGGCTGTGCACAAAAGCGGGACGCTTCCGCACGTAGCCAGGCAAAGGGATGGATGTCCCTCTGGCTGCCATGTTGGGAGGGGTGGAAGCAGGACTGGCTGCTTCCGGAACCCCTCATCTGCACGCTGGGTGCTGCCGGAAACACATGGTGATTGGCAGCTCACTGCTCCAGTCCCACGGCTCCAGGGGCAGCGTCAGTGGCGTGTGAGCCAGAGGACTTTTGGAATGGGTGCTGATGTGTCCACACAGCACCCACTCCATCCATCCTCCCCACGCATGTGCGGACGCGCGGGGACATCCTCGAGAGGATGGATGGCCAAAACGCAGATCTTTTTAGATCTATTTATTGGTGGCAAATGTGGAAACAACCTTACTTTTATAGTGCACAGATTTTTATCTACAAGTTAGCTTTCCATAGGATTACAAAACAAAGTTTCATCAAAATAGAACAAAAACAGGTAAATTCCAATCTCCACCTCAATATAAGAGGAAAGTAGGATTGAAGAAAATGGAAAATAAAATTTCATTTGTGGTTCTATATTTTGTAGGTATTAGGGAAGGTGAAGTAGTCTATTTTGTTTTTTGTTTTCATTTTGACATGTTTAATTTATTTTTTTCTATTTATTAATTGCCTCTTAGTGTTCAGTTTAGGCCTCAGAATAATAATGTAACATTTTGGAAAAAATATGCAAATTAACAACCCAGCACTAGAGGCTAAAATTGAGAAGATCTCCACAGTCACCATGTATTTTCCTCTGGTGCTCTGGTATGTTGGAAGAAAGGTTAGCCAAACACTGCAAAACAAAAGCATACTAAAGGTAATAAACTTGGCTTCATTGAACACATCTGGTAGCTTTCTTGCTAGGAAAGCTACAGTGAAGCTTATAAGTGCCAAGATACCCAAAAAACTCAGAACAGTGTAAAACATGAAGATGGAGCCTTCATTGCACTCCAGAACAATTTCTCTGATGACTGAGTGCATGTTAAAATCTGGAAAGGGTGGTGAGTGTGCCAGCCATATGGTACAAATAATGGCTTGAATGGAGCAACAAGAAAGAATCATAGGGATTACCAATCTTTTTCCAATCCATTTGCTCATCTTAGATCCAGGTCTGGTAGCCAAAAAAGCAATAATTACTATTAATGTTTTGGCCAGTACACAAGAAACTGCAATAGAAAAGATCATGCCAAAAGCGGGTTGCCGAAGAAGACATGATATCTTTGCAGGTCTACCAATGAATAAAAATATGCATAAGAAACAGAGAAGTAGAGAAGCAAGAAGACCATAACTGAGGCTTCGGTTGTTGGCTTTGACAATAGGAGTTTCTCTGTATTTAATGAAGACTCCAAGCACCAGAACTGTGAGGAGAGAAAAAGAAAGAGCAGAAGTAGCCAAAACAATTCCTAGGGGTTCTCCATAAGACAAAAAAGTTGTATTTTTGGGAAGGCATCCATCTTTGTTATTGTTTGCATATTGATCTTCTGGACAGTCAGTACAGTCATCCATGTCTGGAAAAGAGAACATGGCTTTTGACATGTGGCAGCCCAATTTTTAGGACATTAAACTAACCAGGTTTCAACACCTCAGTCTTTTCAGAATTTACTTTCTAGACTTCCCAAATAATTATATTTGTAAGACATTTCTGAAAAAGTACAGATAGGTTTAGCATCAGAGGCTCGTTGAACACTGCTGTGATGGTCATGGAGAAAAAGCAAGATTCTAATTGGATGACCTACTCCCTGAATTACTCTTTGACCTTATTTCAGGGCTATCTATAAGGGAGAAGGCACTCCATATATTAGGACTTTATATGTCAATACCACCTTCTTGAATTGGACTCAGGAGCAAATTTGTAAACAGTCCTTCAAGATGGATGTATTATGTATGTGGTCAGAAACTCCTATCAGCAGTCATGCTGCTGCATTCTCCCTTTTTTATTCCACCCTAAATAGATTAAAACAGATTGACTAAAATAGTAACAGTGCCTACATTGTGGGTGGTGGTGGTGTTATGTTGTTCCTTCAGCCAAAGGCCAGGGTGAAGAGCTAATGTCTTCACCAGTCATGTGAATGAATGCAGTGGGGGTGCCTGACACACCTAAGAAGAAGAAGAGTTGGCTTTCCTACCCCACTTTTCTCACCCATTTAAAGAAACTCAGAGTGACTGGCAAAGCTTTTCTATTCTTCTCCCCACAACAGAACACCCTGTGAGGTAGGTGGGGCTGTGAGAGCTCAGAAGAGGGCTGTGGCTAGCAAATGGTCACCCAGCTGGCTTCATAGTGGAGGGTGGAATTGAATCTGATATTCCTAGATAAGAGTCTGGCTCCCTAACCACTAGACCAAACTGGCTCACCAAGAGGGGAGATTGTTCCATAAGCTGGAGGCTACAACCAAAAAGTCCTACTATGTGTTCCAGCTCCCTAAGTGCTGAAGCTAGTGGGGCCATCATCATTGTAATTCAGATCTTTATGGGAAGGAGTATTTGGGGCCCAAGCCATTTAGGTCCTTATAAATTAATGTTAACATGGTGAACTAGGTTTGGTAGAAAATAGGAGCCAGTTCAGTTCATTTAGGACCAGCATTATGTGCACCCAGCTGCATTCTGCACCAGCTGTAGCTTCTGAAATGTCTTCAAGAGCTGATTCACACAGCTGCATTACATTAGTCTATTCTGGAGGACATGAGAGCTCAGATCACTGTGATTATGTTGTCACTGTCCAAGGAAGGTAAAAGCTGGTGAACCAGTCAGAGATGGAGGTAAGCACTCCTGTCCACCACTGTCACCTGAACCTCAAATGACAGTGATGAGTCTGGAAGAACCCTCAAAACACACCATTTTTTTTCAGGGCCAAAACAACCCTATCAAGAATCAGATGCAGTCTACAGGTGTTTTTCCACCGCAGTTTTTCTTAGATCCGGATCTAAGGAATGGGTACATTCCTTAATCCAGATCTAGTAGATCCGGATTAAGGGAAGCACCCAATGTGTTTCCACAGGTGGTGTAGCACCCATTAGCAATGGGTGCTAACCCCCCTGCCGTAGAAACACATTTGCACCCATGTGGGGAATCCCGATTGACCCACAAAGGGTCTGCCTATCACCCCAGGTGTTTTGGGGAACAGGGGGTGCAATCTCTGAAGTCCCTCCGAAATCCCTCCAAAGTTGCCTTCGAAGGTTAGCAAAGGCTCCGAAGTCCCTCCGAAGGCAACTTCAGAGATTAGCAAAGGGTCCCTTGCAAGAGCTTGCATATGAATTAACTCTTTATGAGCAGGGATGAGTCAGCCTCATTAAATATGTACCTCTTTCTATGCCTGGATGTAACAATCTGCTTTGTTCTCCCTTTGTTATCAGAGGTTTGTCTTTGGAGCTTGTGCTAATCTTTTAATTTGCCTTCTAAGGGACTTCGGAGCCTTTGCTAATCTCCAAAGGCAACTTCAAAGTAACTTTGAAATGGCTTTGAAATGATTTTGAAATGATTTCAAAGCCTAGGTTTTGGGGCTCCCCCCCAAAGGTGCCCCCTCCCCCTAGCCTCCTTTAGACCCCATTGCCAAACTAATGTGGAAACAGGCTCCCTTTAATCCAGATTTTCTGGCTGAAGACCCCATTGTAAACCCCATTAATGGGGTCTACAGAAAATCTGGATTAAAGGCTGAGATGTACCCATACAATCCAGATTTCCCCAGCAGCGGTGGAAACAAATGTGTCCCAAATGGGTGCCGTGGTGGAAATGGGGTCATCCAGCTCACACCCAAATGGGTCCTTAATGGGTGCAAAAATGGGTACTTTCTGCCAGTGGAAAAACACCCTACCTTAATGTACCTGAGAGACCCCATTTCTCATGGTACTTCCATCTTGTCTTGATTCAGTTTCAATGTATTGTTACCCATGCAGGACATTAGGCTAAAGCCAAACTATGAAACGTGAGAACTCTTACCTGTATTGTTTGAGATCTTTCCCTCTGGGCATGGAAGACAATCATAGCAGCAGAACTGTTCACCTTCCTCTTTCTTTTTTGCTTTTCTAAAACCCAAATGGCAATTATCATTGCATACAGAAAGGGGTTGTACCTGTCCAAAAATGGAAGAAGAAAAAATTGCTACATCATTCAGTGGCAATTTTCAGTGGTGTTTTTTTCACCTTCATATATGTACTATCCTATATGTAAGAAGTGGTTTATTGTTAAAAATACATGATTCTCTATAGCAGTGCAATACACAGTTGTGAAACAAACAAAAACTGAGAATGTTTAGGTCTATATGAAGTACATGTTAAATATCAGTGTCTAGCTTCTGAATGATTAGCTTCAGTTATATTTTATCTCAGACTGAGCAAGAATCCTAGAACAAATGGAAGTTTAATAACCACAGATCTAGAAGGCATCATGTTGTGTGTGTTTTTTTTCTTTGATAATCTGGAATTATTATCAAATGATTCCTTAATTCTGGACTGATATTGCTCCGACATTATAATGTGAGTTTTAGTGATTAATCCTAAATTCTGATCTCTTCTGTGAAGCGAAAATGAGATTTTTCTTTTATCTCTGTGTTTTGAGTAAAGCAGCTATCCTACCTGATTAAATGTGGCTGGCCATACAATGGCATCTTCATAAATACTCAATATTTTATCTGGAGAAGCATGTAAGTCTAGGTTCCCAACTTTTACTCTTATAAAGGATTGATTTGGGAATGTGACCCAATTTATGAAATCAAATCCAGCTACTAATGACCCATTTTCATCAAAGGAAACCATTTCCCCTATGCCGTTGTTGAAAAAAACACTTCTCAAATACTGATGGAGCTAAAAATAAGAAAAGAAAAAAATACATAGTCAGAAAGATGCTAAGTCAGTATGAAGTTTGTTTCCAGGTTTTTAATGTACACAGTTTGGCCACAGCTGAACTTCTATGAATCTGAACTTCCTTGTTGAAGGAAAAATAAGGAAAAGGTTAGGAGAAGACAATATTATTATTATATATGTGCCTATTGGAATTTCTATAGATCTGGGATGATGATACATTCCTGCCACACAGAAAACTAATATCTCTCTAAAAGCACAATGTCTTTAACTTTGCGGACTCTAAAGGCCTTTTTGCATGAGAGGTATTTGAACGCATCTACGACTCGCTGGGACGGAGAATTCGCTCTTCTGTGGCGGCCGGATCTGATCTGAGCTGTCCCAGCCGTCCCAACACATCATAGATGTGTTTGAGTTTCAGAGCACAAAGAAGTTCTCTGAAAGCATCCGGGCACGTTTGGCATATCTGGGCACGTCCCCAGCTGTACTGAAAGGAGAGCATTCGTGTGCTCTCCCTCCATGACAGCTGGGCCCCTCCCCCAGCCTCTTCTGATTGGCTCCTGTGGAACCAAGCATGGGGAGGCCTGTCTGGTGCCTTCCCTGGGTTTGTGTGATTGGATCCCTGCAGGTAGTATGAGCCCTACCCACCCCACCCCATCCCATCCCAGTGCGGGGGTGTGTGCAGGTGATCGCTGCTTACCTGCTCGCTGCCAGGCTGCAACAAGTCCAGAGGAGGGACTTGTGAGTCCCGGGATGGCCATTCGGCCCAAACACTTGTAAGACACTTTCCCCATCTGCACGTAGGCAGGTAAAGCACACGTTTGGAACATGTCCTTTACCTGCCAGTGTGGATAGGAAAGTATCTTACACGCCTTTGTGCTGAAGCATTCTCCAGCTTTTACGCTGTAGTGTGAAGATGCCTTAGATCTGCATGGCTACTTTATGGCTCCATGGGACCATCTTGACAGTGCAAGCATGTGCAGGTAACCCTAACCCATGTGCAGGAAAGTGGTAAAAGAAAAGCTGATAGAAATGTCCGTTCTGAGTAAAGAACTCTGGGTGGAAACTGGCAGCAAGTATGCAGGCAGTTTGATAATTGAAAATAGCCTGATGAGTGCTATTCAGTCCCTGTGCACTTTGACATTGCATGGAAATTTCCACATTTCTTGGTAGCCATGACCATAAAGCTAGAAACTAACCCAAATGTCCCCATTCCTCAAATGGAGGAGACATGGCTTTCCTCCTCTTTTGACCTCTGAGTTTGGACCTTTCATCTAGGGAAGACTGCTGCATGTGACCTTAGTTATCAGGTCTGCAAATAGAAGAGAAAAAGGCAGGCAGGCAGATATTTTGTGGGTAATGTGCATTGTTTAGCCCCAACACACAGAATAAAGCTAATGAGCAGGGAGTGAGGATTGATTTCTGATCAGAGCTTCGTCTTTGATATCTCCAAACCAAGAAAGCAAAAGTGTTCTGTACTGAACTATTATTTTTGAGACCTAACTGATGTGAGTGAATGTCCAAACAAGTGGAAAATAATCTGTCTGCTCTGAACCAACTAGAACCCTCTGCCAAAAATTGTTTTTACTTGCCTGCTTATGTATATTCCTTCATTCAAACGTATTTGTTGAATTATCTTAGGAAATAAAGGTGGCCTCAGTTGACCTTTCGACATTACATGATCATGAATAGAAGAAAATAAAGAAATAAAACAATATAGCACAGAGGTCTGAGACTTTAGATGGAGGTCCTTACTGCACTGGGCCTTATTTCAGACCCTATGCCAGAATAGGAATCTGCCCTTTGTGTGCTAGTGCAGACCATGGGAGGTGCTACCCAGGCCTACTCTATTTTATACTAGCACACAGGTGGCAGGTTCCTACTCCAGGATATAACTAAAATAAGCCCCAGTGCAGAAACAGCCAAAGTCATCATGGATAAAGTTCTCTCCATGCTTCAGAAAATTCTCTAATGCCTGACATGACTCCAGGTGCTTTCTGGATTGATGGAAAGAGATGAATAAATATCCTGTATTGTCTGGGATGTTTTGACACTTCCCTTCCTGTCCACTGCACTGGAAGAGTGAATTATAGATTAATGTTGACTAGTATTTGCACTTACAAATACTGGTACGTGATAGCCTAGACCCACATGATCAAAGACTTACCTCTATCCGGCCACACATCCAATTTTCTGCAGAGTACCACCATTTTGGTTGCTCAGATGACCCTTCACATCAGAAAAGGTGCAGATGGTCCCCCACTAGATACTGCCTGGTAAGTTCCTGGTCAAGATTAGTTAAGGATAGTTAGCTTGTGGTGCACCACAGCTAGTTGTGATAATTAGTTAACATCTGTGCAGGCAGGGGGAATTTGTAGACTGTAAATGCCTCCTGGAAGTGCAGTCGCACTTACCCAGATGTTAACTAATTATCAACTAAGTTGCCAAGTGCTAATTGGCCTCTGGTCATAACATTACCTGCCAGGATTGTGTTTTCAAAAATGTCCATTTCCCTCCCATTGCTTTTGCCCTGTCATTAGATTTGCAATGCAAAGCATGTGCCACGGCATAGACTGCATTATAGACACTGTAGCTGTGACCAGTCATGCCTATTTCAAAAACTGATGTTGGGAGAGTCTCCAGCCTTTCCTGTCCAGTGCAAAATTCGTGACTTTCATGGTCTACTCCTTGAACTGGAAATGAACAGCTAAATACTTCCTCCCAGATCACTTGGATGAAACCATCTTCTTTTGTGAGTGTAGGGTTTATTTTCTGAAGAAAATGTTGGAAGTCTGGCAATGCCTTTGAAGGCATTGCGACTGATAAAGCACCATTGAGAAAATCTATGTCACAATGCATTTGTAGGAAAGATGATGAGAACTCCATTTGTGCTGTCATAATATAAACCTTTTGTCTTAATGACATATGCTCAAAATTTGCGAAGCAGAATAATGATCCCAAATAAGCCAAGGTCTGAATTTCACCATGTATAAGCATCACTGTAGCAGTGCTGTTCATGATAATTTCAAATGTTTCAGTACCCTTAGCAATCATTTTATGGAACTCATTCGAAAATGTTGGCTCTGGGATTGGTACCGTGAAGTTAGCACAGATGCCACTTGAAGAAAACTTGGGTAGTGCTTCCTGTAGAAACCTCTTTGCACTGTCATTGTCAACATAAAGCACCCCAATCCATGTCCACCTGAAATGGAGGAGTAACTGCAGGATCCCATTATATTGGTGGTCCACATTTGGAAACATTTGGTAGAAGTAAACTCCTTGAGTTATGCTTTCCATCACTAGAGCAGAACCATATGAAAGCTACAATAAAATAGGGAGGAGAAGACTGGAAAAGATGTGTTCTGACTAATTTGTGAGAAAGTTGCAAATGATAAAATGGTACAAATCTGACAGCAGTTCCAAGTTAGACTTCCTTCTGATCTGCCAATCTGTGATGGAATTGTCTCAGGTGTTCCAATTAGAGATGCAACTGAAAAGTCTTCTCGGCTGACCAGTCCAATGTTCCTGCTCCCTGACCAGTACTATTTCTTCCTTCTTAAAAGTACTGGGACTGAACACAATGAAAAGCTGGACGCATACATCAAGATCCTTCACAAATCTATTTGCTTTGATTACTGGTTAATACAGAAGGATGAATTTCCCTATACCTTTATATCCTTCTCCCCTTTCTCCTCCTCCTCTTCCTTTTCCTCCTCCTCTTCAAGCAGGGCCTGCTGTAGTCTGCAGCAGCAAACTGCTTACAGACTCCTATTCCAAAATATAATCTGAAATAATAGCCAGTGCAGAAAGACTCACTATCTGTAGACTTTTGTAGAAGTATTTTATTCATTCAAGTATCCAAGCACTTGAATGCAGGTAAAGATAGGCAAAGTGATCAAATCACACATGCCTTGTAGCCCAGAGGTGTAGCCAGCTTTCCATTTCTCCTCCACCTATCTTTCAGCCCAGAGTTAACTACTGTGGAGATCATCTACTATGAGTAAGTGTGTGCAAGAATATTCAAAACCTTCAAAATTCTATCAAATTCATTCAGATTTGGACATTTGAATTCAAACTGAATGTCTACACAGTCATTTACGTATCCGCACACATATTATTTGGATCCACACATATTTGTACGGATATGTACGGGACAAAATCGGGTTACATACGGGATATAAACAGGATGCATACAAATGCATACAGATACGTATGATCCAATATCTACTGTATATGGATAGATATGAATGTATTCAAACCGGTTCAAATTTGAATACATTTGTTTTTTCTCTATTTGTATTAAATGAAACATTTGAATATTCAATTAGAATCAAATTGAATGTTAAAAATTGCATTCGTGCACACCCCTAACTATGAGTTTACACAGAACTCAACCTTATAGTAGCTCTTTTAACATTAGTTAAACCTATTCTGGTCCTTGGTATCACTTCTTTCTAGGTGCCTTGTTTTCCATCCCACCAGTCACAAGGCCACCATTATGGATAAACAATTATACGCAATATGGCATATAAGTAGTGCTATAAAATCTGACTTTTAAATCCTTGGTGATTTGTGTTTCACAGAGCTGATAGAATGAAATGGAAAAAAAGAATAGGAAAAAGGCAAAAAAAAACCACCCACAAGATCTGTGATCTTCACACACGTCCCTTGTTTCTTACCTTTGCACAATTTCTTCATACAGCTTACCTGAGGAATCTTATAGTTACATAAAATGGGTGCCATGTTGTGGTCAACATCAGAATTTGGCCCTCCAATGACTGCTACCAGGACATTCTGGTCATCACATTTATAGTTAGGGAACAATCTATCCTTTGTTGACAGAAGTTCCATTGAGGCAAGATATATTGACCTTGCATTGAAATCACTGTTATAGATGTGAGAACCCAGGGTAATGTTCTGCAAGAGTCGGGGATTTCCATTGATCTCTTTTAAAGCAAAGGCCAAGGCCAAGATGTGCTGGTAGTGCTGATTTACTTTTCTAAAGAGAGAGAAAGATCTATGTCATATTCACACTCCTCAGATTTGAATTAAATGTTAGTTCATACATGTCTTTCCCTTGGCCATGACTCTTTCTGCAGATTAAAACTTAGGTGTAGGCTTGGTCCTCAAACACAGAATGAAATAATACTTGTAATAGTAGCAACAGTAATAATGCAGACAATATTAATAAGGCAGTATCTGCAAAGAGGAAGACAAATGCTGTTTCTAAGTAACTTAGGAAAAAAACAGTCACTTTATTAATGCATTGAAATCACAGAATCATCTTGGCAAACCATATATTCTAGATTTGATTATAAGCCCTACTCCTTACAGGATATCAGCAAAAAGTTCAGGAGAGGGCTGTCTGGTAAAGGATATTTCATTTAAAAGCGGGAAGATCTGAGAAATAATGCCACCAATTATCAGGTCTCCTGACTGATGAAACTTATGGCGAATAGGTAGAGGTTTGGTGGTCTTGCATCTGAAAGCTGGAACCATGCATGCTGCCTGTGGAAGCAGCGTTAACACCAACATCACAAATGCCACCATTCCCATGAATATGTTGTCTCTGGAAACAAACCACTTGCTTCTATTTTGCCATTTGAGCATCCATGATACAAAAGGCCACTCACTCAAATGATTGAAGCCAGGACTTCACAGGGCAATGCTCCGATGCCAGAAGGATGTGAGCCCCATCCATCTCTAGTCCTGAATAGAGGACTAGAGCTGTCTCAAGAATAGGATGAGTTATTGAAATTCATAATTGCAGGGTAGATAATAACATAGTTGTGGGTCCTATGAGATATCAAAGGAAAAAATAAGTTGGTACCATCTTCTCCTGAGCAAGACACTAGTAACAGGATTTTATGAAAGGTGGGAGGGAGGCGTGTCAGTAATCAGAAGAATAGAAATGTGCAATATGAAGTTCAATAAACTATTGATGTGCTCATATCCATGAAGTTTCAGCAAACGCTACATCCTTATACTGCAAAAACTAAGCCAAAAGTTTTTAAAAGGGAATATCATCAATACATTTTACTGCATTTTCATTTTATTTTAACAGTTAGTGTTCACACGATCCTGTTAACATGGAAGAACATAAGAGGAGCCCTTCTGGATCAGGCCACAGACCATCTAGTCCAGCATCATGTCTCACACAGTGGGCCACCAATTGCTCCTCCTGGGCATCTCAAAATTAAACACATTCCTTTTTGCGTTATAATTTTAATTTTTTTTTAAAAACGACACAACATAAAAAGTATATACATATATAAACTTTTCTTCCAATTTTTCCTAACATTGCCATTATAATCTATGTGACTTCCACCATTTTTCTGGCTTCTCTTCTTAATATCTCTTGATTCTTTGCTTCCTTTTCAGTCTCTTAGTATTTTCCGGCTGACCTCTAAAATTTCCAGTCAAAACTTTCCGTCATTATCTCCAATTCTTGTAGATAGTTAATAAACAGCATCCAATCTTCTAAAAATTTGTTTGTTATTCTATCCTTCAATAAATTTATTAGTTAGTCCATTTCTGCCAAATCTATACACTTAATTAACCATTCATATCTTGTAGGTATCTCTTCCTCTTTCCATTTGTGTACATATAACAGTCTAGCTGCTGTCACCATATATAATATCAATACATTTATATTCTCCAAGGTGTCATCTACAATTCCCAATAAAAACAATTCAGGTATGAATATAAAGTATCTTTTTGTTTCATCCCATTATATATTTGTATCCAATTTTTTTTTTTTTTTTTTTTGCTTTTGCACACATCCACCACATGTGGTAAAATGTTCCCTCCTTTTTATTATACTTCCAACATTTGGTTGACATATTTCAGTAAATTTTCCCTAATTTATGTGGCAAACACATTCCTTTGCCTTTGCCATTTTCTTTCTCTGTGTCATGGTATTTTTAAGTTCCAAGTACTAGATATATTAGATAAAATATCTTGTTTCATTTATGAGTCTCTGGGTCATAATATACTGTGCTGTTTTTAATCACACATGATATTAAGGATGGGGCTGTGTCCTGATACTCTGAAAACAAGACCTCTGTGTGAAAAAATGGGCATGAGGAGGCACAGTTTTCCCATGCATAGGGCCAGATTGGGAGTGAATATTCTTGGGCATGTTTCGGATGAAATGTTATCTGTGCAACCAGCATTTTGATTTTTAAGGGTATCTCACAGAGTATCTGTTACCTCTTTTCCTCTTTGCAGTTGAAAGTTGAAGGGCTCCAAGGGTGTGCTGATATGACTGGGTCCCTTCTATTGACTTTAAATTAAAATTATAGTCTACATCCAGTAATTCTATGAATAACGGTATTTTATTTAATACACGTGGTCAACATTTCATCCAATGATACTGTGTTAATTCTTAGTAGTCACAAAAACCATCATACTCTCATAATTTTATAAACATTCCCTCATATTTAAATACATTTTTGTCTCTTTTTAAATAGCCAACATTTGTTCTTATTCCCTCCCTCCATTCCTTCTCCCTCTTCCTATGGACTTGGTTATTCTTACCCTTCCTTGCATCATTGAAATAATATCCCCCTTTCTTTTTCCAAATATGACTCTCTGGCTTTCTCACCTCCCAGAAGCCAGGTATCCTTTTGTGTAATCTCCAGATCTTCCACTGTGCCCACTGAGACAGCCTTCCCTCACAAACTTGCTCCACTTCATTGTGTTCCACACCATAATTGAATTCCTAGAGTTAATCATCATGCTTTTTCAACAGGGTTTTTTATTGGGATGGTTTGAGAGCAAGATGTAAGGAAATGACCTCTGCTTGGGTGGCCCAGGCCTGTAGACTGACACAGATCATGCTGGTCTAGACTCCTTGGAAATGAAGATGCCAAAACATATAATCATCCATCCATCCATCCATCCATCCATCCATCCATCCATCCATCCATCCATCCATCCATCCATCCATCCATCCATCCTGCATTATCTAGCAAGCTATTGCTGGATCTATCTATTTAGAACCAGGGATAAACATGGTATGATAACAGATAGATAAATAATCCATGGCAATGACTTACTAGCATTCAAATATTATGTTAGGGTTAAGAGGAAGATTTCTTTCTGCTGTTGAACTGATGTGAACCTGTAAATTATCTTTCCTTGCAATTCTTAAGACTTTAAAGCTGTAGTCTTATAGTTTAGATAACAAAGCATTAGCAATAAAACTGTTCTACCAAGTCCTGCTTACTGGATAGTGTAAATGTGGGAAACAGCTCATGTCCACAGAATTGGGCAAGATGGGTAGAAAAGGAGATGCTATACATTTCAGTGCCCTACTTGTGTTAGTTAGCCAGTTGCATTCTAAATTTCTGTAGTTGATAAAGTTTTAAAAAACTTCAGATTTTTGCTATGATGCAAGCAAAAGATTCATTAAAAAGACTGATGTTGCAAGTAAGTGAATTTGCAGGAGATGAACTGACTTGCTAATTATTTAATTCTTCCTTATTGCAAGGTGTTCTCTGCAATTCAGATCTGACCTCAGGATTATAATGAAACACTTTGGAAAAAATATGCAGCCCAGTAAACCAGCACTTGAAGCTAAAATAGAGAAGATTTCCACAGCCACCATGTATTTCCCTGTTGTACTCAAATAGGTTGGAACAAATGAAAACCAAACACTGCAAAAGACCAACATGCTAAAAGTGATGAATTTGGCTTCATTAAAAGTGTCAGGCAGCTTCCTTGCGAGGAAAGCTACAGTGAAGGAAACAAAGGCTAAGAGACCCATAAAGCTTAGAACACAATAAAACATAAAGTTTGAACCTTCATTACATTCTAATACCATTTTTTTAGATGTTGAATACAAGTCAAAATATGGAAATGGAGGAGAGGTTGTCAGCCAGAGAATACAAATTATTGTTTGTATAAGTGAACAGGAGAGTACAATGGAATTGGCTAGGCCCTTTCCTACCCATTTCCTCATGCTGGATCCTGGCTTTGTGGCCATAAAGGCCAGAACTACTATGATAGTTTTAGTCAGTATACATGAAACTGCCACAGAAAACACCATGCCAAAAGCAGTTTGTCGGAGGATGCAAGTCACCTTTGTAGGTTGTCCAATGAAGAGAAACACACAAGCAAAGGAGAGTAAGAGAGATAGAAGGAGAACATAGGTGAGGTCCCTATTGTTAGCTTTGACTAAGGGGGTGTCTTTGTGCTTTAAGAAGATTCCAAGAACGCAAGCTGTGATGAAGAAAAAGAGCAAGGCAAATGTGGCCAAAGTGATCCCCAAAGGTTCTTGGTAGGATAAGAAAGTTATTTCTTTTGGAAGGCATCCATCTTTTTTATGGTTTGGATACTGATCACCAGGACATTCAAAACAGTTGTCCATATCTAGAAAGATAGAGAGATTGAGCGAGGAGAGAGAGAGAAAAAAAAACTTCCTTGAATGAGAAATAAGGTTAATACTTTCTCAAGATTCTAAAATTCTCACTGTTGTAATCCAAAAGTAATATATATATATACCCCATAATATAAAGAAAATGTTTCCTAATGTTTCTTTTCTTATAGCAGCAGTTGTGGGCAATGCCAAATGTCATGGAAGAGGTGTGAAGTGATAATTCACCAAAGCCACATGGAACTTTAACTTTTCTGCCCTTTTTTGTTAATTTAGATCAGTGGATCTGGAATAACCAGGGTCACTGATCTGGATTACACGGAGGCATGGATCGGATCGGCGTTATCTGTATTGAAGGCCACGCTTCCTTGTGACTGTGAAGCTCGTGTAAGCTTTATAGTTCCCTCCATGCCTAGTGTTCTTGACTATAAAACAGTGACAGCATCCACATATGAGCCAGCACTATACAATGGGAATGAAATGCATCAGAAAACATAGATTGTCATACAATGGATTTTTTTATTCTTTCTGTCCTCATACTCCTAGCAATATTGAATTATGGGTGTCATTCCATTTCAGATCAGTTTTGGAAAATTTGCCCATCTGAATGTCTATCCTAATTTCTATCTTCGTGCCTATATATTCCACCGCTTGTACTGGATAAATACATAAATGTTTCCGTATCATGAGTCTTATATGTCCAAACATTCACTTGTACACTTAAAAGTTAACTAAAATCCATTGTGTTCCACCATGCAAGAACCATGACTCCATCAACTGAAGTATGTCCATGCTTTCAAAATATTTCCAAAGCAAAAGCCAAACTCTTTAACTTTGCCACATCTTCCTCCAAACATCATGTATATTGAACTGAGCATATTACGTGTTACAATTTGACACAGGTGTATGTGAATACATGAATACATTTCTTACCCTTCTGGTTTGAAATCTTCCCCTCTGGGCATGGGGCACAATCATAGCAGCAAAACTGCTTTCCTTCCTTTTTGCTTTTACTATAGCCAGGATAGCATTGGTCATTACACAGAGATAGAGGCAATACCTGTTAAAGAATGGACATATATGTTTGGACATATAAGACTCATGACACAGAAACATTTCTGCAACACACCAGGAAAGGGATCTCTGGGTTTTGATGTACAGTTCAATGAACGTGTCAACCCAGTACGCGGCAGCAGCAAAAAAAAGCTAATTCAATGCTGGGATTAATTAGGAAGGGAATAGAAAATAAGTCGGCAAGTGTCATTTTGCCCCTTTATAAATCTATAGTGAGGCCACATTTGGAATATTGTGTACAATTCTGGTCACCACACCTCAAAAAGGATATAGTGGAACTAGAGAAGGTGCAGAGAAGGGCAACCCGAATGATTAAGTGTCTGGAACACCTCACTTATGAAACCAGATTGCACCGTCTAGGCCTCTTCAGTCTGGAGAGATGGCATTTAAGAGGGGACCTGATTGAAGTATATAAAATTATGCATAGAACAGAAAAGGTGGATAGAGAAAAAAATTTTTCTCTATCACACAATACTAGAACCAGGGGGTACTCCATGAAGTTGATGGGTAGGAGAGTTAGATCCAACAAGGGGAAGTATTTCTTCACCCAAAGGGTCATCGGTTTATGGAATGTGCTGCTGGAAGAGGTGGTGACAGCTACCAGTCTAGATTGCTTCAAGGTAGGGTTAAACGAATTTATGGACGACAGATGTATCAATGGCTACTAGAATGAATGCCTAGGTGCATCTTTCAGGCCTGGGGGAGTGGGGGAACTGGGGCACTTCTAAGGCCAGTTGCTGAGGTTCTAGAGCAGGAATAGGTTTGTCCTTGTCTCTGCTTGAGATGCCCATGAGCATTTGGCGGGCCACTGTGTGCGACAGGATGCTGGACTAGATGGGCTGTGGCCTGATCCAGCAAGGCTTCTCTTATGTTCTAATGAAGAGAATTGTTCAAGATTTCTGCCTGTTTTCTTAAACTATGCCCATGTCTCCAATTCCAGGTGGCTCCATGCACTGGGTTGCCATGGAAAAAGGCATTCTCTTTATCTCTATTTCAAGGTATAGAAGTGATGTTTGTCAAAAGGTTCCATGTATAGCAGGAAGAAACTGTACTGCAATGAAGGCACTCCATGAGCCATTGTACCCCCAAACTGCTTATGTGATCAGTTTGAAGGTACCTGCTGCCACAAACACAGAAAGAGAGAGGGACAGAGGGAAGAAGAGATGGCTTTTCTTCCCCTCTTTTCTCACCGATTTAAGGGGGCTCAAAATAGCTGACAAAGGTTTCTGTTCTCCCCGCACCAAAAAATCCTGTGAGGTAGGTGGGGCTGTGAGAGCTCAGAAGAGAGCTGAGACTAGCCCAAGGTCACCCAGCTGGCTTCATCGGGGGGGGGGCGGCGGAATCAAATCCAGTATTCCCAGATTAGAGTCCAGCTCCCTATTTACTTGTTTTATTTGGTTGGTTGTTTGTTTACATTTCTATCCCGCCCATACCCAAAGCTCTCTGGGTGGGTAACAGCAGATTAGCCAGCAGATTAAAAACAAGATACACATTAAAAACAAAATACAGATTAAAAACACTTTAAAACTTCAAGACATTTAAAACAGAATGCTCCATACTGCGTTCATAGTGACTGTAACTGGGAGGGGGGAGAATATAATCACCTCAGCCAAAGGCCAGGGCAAAGAGCTGCGCCTTTACCACCTTCCTAAATATATATAAGGAAGGGGCATGACTGAAAAGGCCCTCTCCCGGGTGCCCAGCAGCCTCACTACTGAAGGTGGTGAAATAACCAGGAGGGCCTCGCTGCTAGATCTTAAGGCATGGGTAGGTCAGCGTGGGAGAAGGTGTTCCTTTAGATATTTGGGGCCCAAGTTATTTAGGGCCTTATAAGTCAGAGTTGACACCTTGAATTGGGCCCGGTAGTGAATTGGCAGCCAGTGCAACTCTTTTAAGACTGGTGTGATGTGCATCCGGCTAGCTTACCACTTAGGGAGGGAGAGAAGAACACTATTCAAGGGTTGAACAAGATTTAAACGCCTCTGATAGACCTTACCTGGTTTAGTTTACTGGGCCATACTATCTCATTGTCACGAATGGAGAATATCTTGTCAGGGGATGCTTGTGGGTCCATCATTCCAACTTTAACTCTAAGAAATGACTCATTTGGTAATAAGACCCAGTTGACAATATCAAAACCAGATACTAAGTTTCCATGCTGATCGAAAGAAATTTCTTCTGCAGCACTATTATTAAATGAGACATGCCTAAGATAAGTGAAAATCTAAATTTTGGGAAGGAGAAGGATAATCATGAGTATATGCTAAATTAAACAAATGGCACTTGAGGATGATTGTACTTTATGCTAAGCCACGATCTTATTAATTTCTGTGCATTGTAATTATCTAAAATAAAACGACTTTAATGTCATATAGGTATACTAATAATCTTCCTACTGAGTGCTGCACACAAACAAAAAAACCTTTGGTATCTCAGAACATTTTTTTAAAATAGTGAAAATGAAATTCTAAATCAAACAGAGCAAATAAAATAAAATAAAATGTAACCTATGGCAGAGAATTTCAAAGCAAAGAATTTTTAATGATAGCATTTTATTATTTAATTAATTACTTAATTAATTAATATCCTGCCCTTCACCAAATGGTCCCAAAGAGTTATCCCCTACATTGCAGGCAACATATTCAAATAAACAATCTAATATAATAATTAGTTAAGTTTGGGATGCAAGGACCACATTTACACTGTTAGCATTGGTGGAGTCCTCAACTGGACCACCAGTGCTCACAATGTGGAGGGCCTATTCCAGACTATCCAAATTCCCATGTCAACGGCCATGGCAACTTTTGCAACACGCCTGGCTATTGCCTCGGTGGCCATGATGCAATTGCAGAGCCATGGCTGCATCAGCCCACCTCCTCACAGCTTCACATAAGAATTTATCCAACAGATCAAAGGTGGGTCTTTTTCCACATGTAAAGGCCATTAAAATTGAGCAAGGGATCTCTAATTAATCCTACTGTGGCAGCCCAAGTTGTTAGCAGCTAAGCTGAGTAAAAATATAATTCCATGCACTGTGTTCAGTTTTCAATAATACTGAATATTTGAATGATAATGCAGATGCATGGAAAAATACCACCAATCCAGATCATGGCAAAAAAGTAGAGTAAATCTCATGTGCTCACTGACCAGTATGTGGGGCTCTGGCATGTTCCTTGGGCCCAGTTAATGCCCCACAGTTATGCACATGCTGAGCTGATTTTGGGGGCAGCCAAGTGTTTTGTTTGCTCAGAAACCAAAATTCCAGTTTGGTAAGGGCAAGCCAAGAGAGAAGAAGGGCAAGGAAGAGAGAGAGGGTCAAGGGGAAATTGTCCTTCTTTGGGCTAAAATGGAAGACATGGAGGGTTCTGCTTATATAAATATAATTTTTGGTAGCTCCCTGTATCAAATGAGTGAGTGCCTCACCTTCCATGGTTGCTGATTGAGATATTTCCATCTTTCTTCATCTGTCATTGCATGGTGTCTGAACAGGTGAGAACGAACAGCCTGCAGAGCATGAGCCACAGCATAAACGGCATTGTAGATATTGTAGCTGTGAGCTGTCATGGTCGTTTCAAGCACAGACCATGGAAGATCTTCAAGTTTCTCCTCCCCAGTGCAAAACCTCTCTCCTTCATTTTCCAGAGAAGGTTTGGAAAATGAACACATAAATGCATGCTCCCAAAAGGACCTGATGAAACCATCCTTTTTTTCTGAGATAGGGTTTCTCAACCGGATAAACCTCTTGAATTCTGAGAGGTCCTTTGAATGAATGGCAAAGGATAATGCACCATGAAGGAACTGGATGTCATCGCTTAGTTGAAAGGGAAATGATGTGAAATCCATCTGGGCTGTCATTATCCAGACTTTTGCTTTGGTTAGCATTGGTACGTCTTCTGTTTCTGCATGGGGGGGTAGCATTCTCAGTACCATAATGGTTTGAATTTCACCATGTACAACTACAACTTTGGTTGTACTTCTTAAAATTACATCAAATATTTCTGAACCATATTTCACGATATCAGTAGACTCATCAGAAAAGGTTAATTGGGGAAAAGCTAATATAAAATCAAAGCAAATGCCCTTCTCAACAAATTTAGGAAGCACACTTTCTACAAATTTCTGTCCACTATCATTACTCAAAGAAAAGATCCCAATCCACGTCCAATGGAAATGGAGTAGAAGCTTGAGAACTGCACTGTGTTGATGATCATTTTGTGGAAACATCCGATGGAAGAAAGTAGTTTGAATGTAGTTGTTCACTGAAGGAGAACAGCCATAGGTGAGCTAGAATTCATCATTTTTAAAGTGAATGGTATTTTTATTGCGATCAAGAAGCATGCTGAAAATCTTTCAATTTTTTGTACCTTTTTCTTTTTAAAAAAATATATACAAATCCCATTTATTGACTAAGATAGTACTTTTGCATAAAATACATTTTCCCCTCTTTTTGTACATATCAGTGGCTAACCTGGGTCATTGGATCTGGATTAACCAAACCCCCTGATCTGGATCTTTTGGAGTCATGAGCCAGTTCAGTGCTGTCCTTGTTGACTTTGCTGATGTCTCCCAAGCCACCCCAAGGCAACAGATTTCTTGTGAACTTTGTATCTCCCCTCCCCAGTGGTTAGGAGTGATAGTTTCTAGCTTCATGGCTTGAAGGGAAGTGTTTCCAGCAGCATGATTTGCCAGTGATTTAGGGAGACCTAAAGTATATCTGAAGTAGAATATATAACGTAGTGTTGATTTGTTGTTGGTAGTTGTGGTGTGCATGTGTGTGCATGCTATACAATTCTATAACTATTTATCTGCATTCTGACTCCCCCCCCCCCTTTGAAGTACCTCAGTGGACAGCCAGTATCCAAGTCTTAGTATAACTATTCTCCTTTCTTCTCAAAGCATTTCCTTTATCATCAAATAAGACAAGACATATTTGCACAAGATTATATACAAGCCATAATCAGGAGATACCAAACTTAAACCCTGATGGCCTATTGTGACTTCTGATTTTTATCACTCAAAATTCTCTCTGATCAATGAGTGTGTCAGAATTTTATGACTATTAGGAGAAGCTATATATATGAGTTTGCTGTCAGTATATTATCTATTTAATGGAGATTATGCATGTATACTTACTTGTGACATCTTATACAAGCGCAGGATGGTGGCCATGTGGAGACATATGTCAGCGTTTGGTCCCCCAATGAAGGCTACTGGAGTGTTCCCACCATTGCACCCGTAATTTGGAATGAGTCTCCGCCATCTTGAAAGTAGCTCCATTGAAGCAAGATTTGTCCAGCTCGCACTGAAATAGCTGTTATAAATATGAAAGCCCAGGGTGATGTTGGGCAAGATCTCAGGATCTTCATTGATTTTGTTCACAGCAAACACAAAGGCTACTATGTGCTGATAGAGCTGTGTCATCATCCTGAAATCAGAATTATATACACTTTAAGAGTTGATCATCTAAGAGTCACATTAATTTTTGCTACGTATCCAGATACTATGAAGCTTTAAACTCAAGACAAACAGGTTTTTACATTGGAAGGGAGAAGAGAGGGAGAGGAGAAAGGAGAAGGAGAAATTATGACCCTAAGAATCAGTTATTTTGGTGCTCAGCTGCTGTAAAAGAAGAGCATTTGTACAAGATGGAGGTGTTCCCATTCACTAACTTTGGAATGCTCCATCATTTTTGCAGCAAGCTCATTTTTTTAGCTGTTTTTGTTTGTTTTAATATCCACCAGCAGAAAATTCTGCAGAAAAAATGAAGCACAATTCCTCATTAGCAGAGCACATCTGCCAACTTTCACACAAAGTTCAACCTAAAATCCCAGTGAATAACTGGGACCGATTATAACATTTGCTTTTTTCATTTTAGTGCATGATCCAGACTGTGTCACCAGCTCATACTACTCTCAAATATATATACTGTATATTATGGATTCTTCACTATCTGAAGACTGAAACCTTGGTCCTTTCTGCACTTGGCCTTATTCTGGAATATATCCCAGAACAGGGACCTGCTATCTGCATGCTAGTATGGACTATGGAAGGACCCAGGTGAGGCCTGCCATAGTCTGCATTAGCTTGTGGCCAGCAGATTGCTATACTGAGCTATATCCACAGTAAGGACAAGTGCAGAAAGGGCCCTTGAGTCCCTCCTAGATAGCATGATAAATTTAGGGGATCTCCTTTAGAAACTACATTTGACTACCACTGCTCCAAGCAAATGACAAGAGACAATCCCTGGCTCTTTCCTCCGTCTGCAGAGTCTTTGCACTATTGTTCTTGTCACAAATACCTAGATTCTAACTAACAGACATATGTTAAATGCATATAATTATTTGCAGGTGATTGACACAGCTGTATCAGCACATTTTCTCCTCTGTGTTTCCCACAATAGGGATATTTTGAGGGTATCTTCTTGACATCTTGGGACTATGGACTATGTGTGACATTCCCAATATAGTCCTGGAAGAATTGTGGGTTTTGACACCTTAAAGGTTCAGCATTCATTAGTAGTTTGAAATCTATGTCTTCTGCAAATTGTTACATAAATTGAAAACAGAATTCCTTACATATGATCATCAAAGAGATCAGTAGATGGACGTTCCTGGAACATTATCTTTTTTAAAGTTGTATAGATTTGTGACATAATTCCAGCAATGATGAAGTCACCAGACTGATAATATTTGTGAAGAACAGGAAGGGGATCACTGGTGGAACATGGACCTCCATGAATAAAGCACTCAAGAAAACATAGTTGCACTAATATTAAGGCCACAAATAATCTCATATTGCAAAAAACAGACAGTCTTTCTGAGAAAAATTCATCTCTTCATCTTATGATACTAGATGGTCTGAGGGCTTAACAATGTGGTACAAGAAAATAAAGATCAGAATGAAAGGGTTCCCCAAAGCAAATGATTAGTTCTGTGAATAGCACATCAAATATAATAGTATCCACCAGTCTTGGGTGTGTGTATTTTTTTTTTTTTTTTTTTGGTAGATTAAGACCACTGGACCTGAACCTCTTCAGGAATAGGGATAATTATAATTATTTTCATACTTACAGGAAAGACTGTTATTATTGTCATGCACATGTAATTCTCAGACTTCTGAGAAAAGATTCTTCAGACAGAAAATTATCTGCTAATTAATAATAGAAAGACATTAGCTATCAGGTTTGGACAGTGTCAGTAGCTGTTTCTGCACTTGTGATTATGACAGACTAAGGGTGTTTTTCCACTGTTGCTAACAGTACCCATTAAGTACCCATTAATGGGTACATAATGGCATTTTTGTACCCATTAATGGGTACTTAATGGGTACTTCTAGTGACAGTGGAAAAACACCCTAAGAGATCCAGGGGGTTCCCTTCTGCATTTTGGTACTGTCTAAAAAAGGTCCCACTCTTGCTAGCATGGTTTGTCTGCCTCCTAATCCAAACTACCAATTAACTTCCAACTGGCAAACTAGACCATGGAGGTGTATGGATGATATACCTATGTGGAATTGTAGATCATGAGGGACACATTTCAGCAGTGCAACAAAACTTGCCACCAAAATGAGCCACACAGGTGCTAGAGTCCAGGAACTTTAATTCTTGACATGAGCTTTGGGGGCTTGCCAAGGTGTGGGCTGTTCTAGCAGGTTCAGTGCTCCAGTGAAAATTGATAATCTGGATAGGTCCAATGGACATAACTCTGGAAATACCTTTTGTGTGATGTACTCAAGCCAAAGAACCAGTAAGAGCTTGCAAGGAATATGCAAATTTAATAGTACTCCTTCAAAATCCAATACCCCTTCCTTTTACCTCCTTGTCCTCCACCATACTAGTTGCAATGAGCAGGGGACTCCATGATCAAGTACTTCTATTTCCCATGTTTTCAGCTTTAAATAATTTCAGCCACCAGTGATAAAACTGGAAAATCTCACCCTTGTGTGATAAGTGAATGATCATTCCAGAGACAATCTATGGGGGTGTCTCCGTGGTCTCTTTTTGCTTCTCCCTTGTGTCGGATTTTTAAAATGTGGGTTGTAATTCATCTCTACCATCATCCGGTTTGTCATCAATGAAGGGAAAATTCAAAGTAAAGAGAATAAGAAAATTCCAGCAAGAAGAAATGAATAGAAGAATTGGATCTGAAGACCTCAAGCACTTGCTTTTTGCTGTTCCCTGTTCCCTCCCACACCATTTTCCTTTTGTATCTTGTCTCTTTAGATTGTAAGCCTGAGGCCAGGGACCTGTCTGAGTTTAATATAATATTGTAACCCGCCCTGAGACCTTCGGGTATAGGGCAGGATAGAAATACAAATAAATAAATAAATAAATAAAAATAAAGCATTCTCATGTGGTTTGGGGCAATGCGGATTTACAAAGTACTTTCCTGTCTCCATGCAAACTGCTTTTTGTGAGCCCAAATCTTTTTCTTCCCACCCCCACCTGGTAGATCCGGATTAAGAGAAGTGCCCAATGTGTTTCCATGGGTGGTCCAGCACCCAAAAGCAATGGGTGCTAGCCTGCCTGCTGTGGAAACACCGGAGCACCCATTTGCAAATCTGAATCTACCCACAAGGAGTCTGCCTGTCACCCCAGGTGTTTTGGGGGACAGAGGGTGCAATCTCCGAAGTTGCCTTTGGAGATTAGTGCAGGCTCCGAAGGCAACTTCAGAGGGACTTCAGAGCCAGCTTTGGAGGGACTTGAAAGTCTTGAGTTTGGGGCACCCCCCATGGGTGCCTCCCCCCTGAGCCTCCTCTAGATCCCATTGCCCAATTCTAGGGTGTTTTCCCACTAGCACTAAGTACCCATTGAAACACCCATTAAGGACCCATTTGGCTGAGAGCCGGATGACCCCATTTACATTACAGACCCCATTAGAGACATATCTGTTTCTACCACAGCTACTTAATGCCACATAAGCTTGGGAAAATGTATCAAAATATGTCAACGAAGTATTGGAAATGTAAAAAGGTAGAGGGTACTTTTTATCATATGTGGTGGACATGTGAGAAAGCAAAAACAAAAAAACAACTGGATTATAATAGGGCATTGGATGAGAGAAATTTTGAATATTAATTTTGAGCCAAAACCAGAATTATTTTTGTTCGGCATTGTTGATGAAGGCTTAAATGAGGTAAAGACATTTATATTGTATATGGTAACAGCTGCCAGATTGTTATACGCACAGAAAAGGAAGCAAGAAGAGTTACCTACAGAGGAGGAATGGATAATTAAACTGATGGAGATTTCAGAAATTGATAAACTGACAAACTTATTAAAAGACAAAACAGTGAATAAGTTTATAGAAGATTAGGGACCTTTGATAGAATTTCTTCGGGGACTGGGCATTTTGATGGAAGGTTTGGGCCTTTAAGAGTAAGAGTAACAAGTATATGAAGGGAGCAAGGAGCAAAAAAAGATTACAAGAAGAAGTGTCCAAAGAACAGAGGAAGTCACATGGAAAACTTTAAAGCATTGTAATGGAAGTTATTAATTATGTATTGAAATGTGTTTTAAATGCTTAATGAAAATAAATAAAAATGGATATAAAAAAAGGACCCATTTGGCTGAGAGCTGGATGACCCCATTTCCACTACAGACCCCATTATCCAGATTTCATATAGACCCCATTAAAGGGGTCTACAATGGGGTCTTCAGCCATCAAATCTGGATTGTAGGGAGCCTGTTTATACTAGAATTGGGTAGATCCAGATTTGCAAATGGGTGCTCCGGTGTTTCCACAGCACGCAGGGTAGCACCCATTGCTATTGGGTGCTAGGCCACCCATGGAAACACATTGGGTACTTCTAATAGATCCGAATTAAGGGACGTACCCATTCCTTTGATCCGGATCTTCTTCAATCCTGATTAAAGGGGCTCAGTGGAAGAACACCCCTAGTGGAAATATGCTCCCTATAATCTGGATTTGATGGCTGAAGACCTCATTGTAGACCCCTTTAATGGGGTCTACAGGAAATCCAGATTATAAGTCCTGAAGGACCCATATGATCCAGATTTCCCTAGCTGTGGTGGAAACAGATGTGTCTCTAATGGGGTCTGTAATGTAAATGGGGTCATCTGGCTCCCAGCCAAATGGGTCCTTAATGGGTGCTTCAATAGGTACTTAGTGCTAGTGGAAAAACACTCCATATCACAGACATAATACAAAAGTTAAATTACCCAAATAGGGGGGGGGGAGTTCTCCATCTTCCTCAAATCAAATGGGAGTTTATTCACTAAGAATGAAGCTTCTGCAGAGAAAGTTCATAGTTGAATATTTCCCCAAAGTTCTTTAGGAGACTCATCCAATAGCTTAACAATTCTGCAGAGATAGCACTTGGGAGAGCTTTCTTCTCAAATCAGTATAACACAGTGCACCCACTAGAAATGAAGGAAGAGCTGGAGCAGTCCCTTATATTGATTTTCTGTATTTGAGAACATCTGATAAGAAAAAGCACCTTGAGTTTCGTCATGCAGCATTTAAGCAGAGCTATATTCCATTCCATTCAATTCCATTTTTATTTGTGTACCACCTTTCCAAAAGAATTTTGCCAAAGGTGCTTTACAACAAACAAACAAAAAATACAATACAAATACAGTAATCACATCAGAGAAATACAGCAAGTAAGGAAATCAATTCCAATAACTAAAAAAAATATCATAAGCAATGTACAAATTCTAATAATAAACTATGTAATCTAAAAAACTATAATACATGGTATGAACTAAAAAATAAACCACAAGACCAATTAACACAAGACAACTCAAAAATGTCAAAGGAGAAACTGAACCAAAATTGCAGCAAAGCAACAACAATCAACCCAGGCATCCCTATGTTCCTCCATCTTCAGCTGGAACCCACACCTAGAGGAGGCCGTGGCAAAGACTCCACTCTCACAGGTGCAGCACAAGACTTGGTTGATTCTCCTCTCACCCCAGTCAGAAACAGCCACAGTTTTTATATCCATCCTTGTGGAGGGTGTGGTGCAGACTCCAGTCTCACAGGTGCAGCACAAGACTTGGTGGTTTCACCTCTCACCCCAGCCAGAAACAGCCACAGTTTTTATATCCATCCTGGGGGAGGACATGGTGCAGGCTCCAGTCTCATAGGTACAGCACAAGACTTGGTTGTTACTCTTCTCTGCCCATATGACAATGGTGATATGTTTTCCAAAGCCAAATAATGATTCTTGTGAGTATAGTACCAAATTATAATCTTTACCTCAAAATGTGATCAAGATGGGTTCACATCTTGTTGTGCCACTGGTGTGACAAACATAAACATGCCATCATAGGTTGGAGTACTTCATGACAGTGCTCCAGAAAATCATGGCCAGATGTTGAACTGGAAGTGGTACACAACCACAATGGTCTCTCCTAAAAACAACAAAAGGTTGAGAATTTCTATTCCTTACCTTTGGAGCCTCAGTGCTGAATGAAGACAGCCGTATCCTGCTTCATCAGCAACCTGTCCCAACATGAGAAGATAAGTGCAGAGACCAAGAAACCACAAGGAACTGAAGAGTATGAAGCGTTTCTCTAGCCTTACCCTGATGACCCATTCTCCCCCACCACTCAAAATGACAATTAAAATAGGCATGTTGAAGGGGAGAATACTTATACTCAAGCGTCAATAACAAGCTCAAAACTTTCTTTTTCTTAATTGGCCCTTGCTATTCAATTCTGGTTTCACTATAATGATATAGCATTTTGGGAAGAAAATGCAGCCTAATAATCCAGCACTGGAGGCTAAAATAGAGAAGATCTCCACAGCTACCATGTATTTGCCCTTGGTATTTTCATATGTTGGAACAAAAGACAACCACACACTGCAAAAAACCACCATGCTGAATGTGATAAACTTGGCTTCATTGAAGGTGTTAGGCAGCTTTCTTGCCAGGAAAGCCATAGTGAAACTGACAATAGCCAGCAAACCCAAGAAGCCCAAAGCACAATAAAACATAACAGTGGATCCTCCATCACATTCTAAGATGATTTCCTTGGTCAATAAATGTTTGTTGTTATTTGGGAATGGAGGAGAAGTTGCTAACCATATACTATAAATCACAGCTTGTAAGATAGAGCAAGAAAGAACTGTGGAATTGGACAATCTTTTTCCTACCCATTTTCTAATGCTGGATCCTGGCTTGGTGGCCCTGAAAGCCAGAATTACTGTGATGGTTTTGGCCAATATGCAAGAAACTGACACAGAAAAGATAATTCCAAAAGCAGTTTGTTGAAGGAGGCATGTCACTTTTGTAGGTTGTCCAATGAACAGAAAAACTGAAGCAAAGCAGAGGAGAAGGGATAAAAGAAGTGTGTAGGTAAGATTCTGGTTGTTCGCTTTGGTAATGGGTGTATCCTTGTATTTCAAGAAGAGCATCAGCACCAAAGTTGTGATGAAACAGAATGAAAAAGCCAATGTAGACAAAATGATTCCCAAAGGTTCTTGATAAGACAAGAAAGTAACATCTTTTGGAAAACATTCATCTTTAGCATGGTTTGAATACTGATCCTCAGGACACTTAAAACAGTCATCCATATCTAAAATAAAGAAAAAGGATCAATGGCAAGTAATAAATAAATATGTACAATTTATTTTTGAAGGTATTACCTCAAATGCATATGCTTGTGAGTGCCATTAACAATTTGCATTCAGAAAGTTCTAAGACCTATGGAGAAGCTGATTTCGAGATAGGCTTTTTCAGTACCCACAACATCCTTGAATGTGTGGATCCACCACCACCCACCCACACACACACACATAGTGAAAACTTAATTCCTGGTAGTCTGATGTTATTTTAAAAGAGTAATTTTTTTTACCCTTCTGGTTGGATATTTTCCCTTCTGGGCATGGAAGGCAATCATAACAGCAAAATTGTTTCCCTTCCTTCTTCATCTTGCTAAAGCCAACACCACATTGTTCATTACAAAGTGACAAAGGATTTTCCTATATGTAAAATATGAAGGAAAAAGAATCTATGAGAATTCTACGAGAATTTTTAAATTATGCTTCCTCTCATTCTCTAATCCTTATTAACAATCTTATTAATTCTTCTGGCCAAAAAGAAAAATGAAAAGAAAAGGAGGGAAGGAAAGGAAAGGAAAGGAAAGGAAGGAAAGGAAAAGGAAGGAAGGAAGGAAGGAAAGAACAGGAATGGAAAGTGAAGGAAGAATGGAAAGGAGAGTAAAGGAGAGGAGAGAAAGTGCAAGGGAAGGGAAATCACAGAGCCTCCTTGAAGTCTTGAGGCTGTGAGAGGCAGGGAGCCTCAGAGGGACACAGAATTCCCCAGCAGAGCACCCTCGAGGACCCCAAAGACCAGCTGTGACTTGAGGAAGGAGCCCAGAAGGGGACAGTGAACAAGAGAGAGCTGGCTGCCCACTCACCTGGCCATGTGCGCACACTCAGTCACTGGCAGGGCATGGGGAGGAGAGACACCTGCTTCCAGCTCAGGTAGCTCCCAGTGTTGCTGTTGCTTCTGCTGTCCCCAAGCAGACCAGAAGCTGAGGTGGCCACCAGTGCCAGCAGTACCTCCCACCCTACTTCACCTCTTTCATTTTTAGATGGAATCTCCCTCCCTGCCAGCTCTTCCTGTTTGCGCTTAAACAGGAGAACCGACATCACAAATTCTAATAGAGGACTGACAGCTCTATTTGCAACAATGTAATGGCATCATCCCACCCTGAAAGTTTCCTTTTCTCTTTTTGCTACATCTGATCTCTAGGAAACTAGCAAAGGGCAATTGGAAGATTTGTACTACCACCAACAACAACCCTTGACCACCCCAGAGGGATTTTCGCACTGCAACGCATTCCATTTGGAACGCGTGCAGGCGGGCAGCTTAAGACAGTTCCGGACGCTTTCACCATTCACACACAGGAGTGCCGGAACGTGTGTAAACGCGTTCTGGCGCGCCTGTGTGCGAATGGTAAAAGCGCCCAGAACTGTCTTGGCCGGCAAAGGCCGGCCAGGGGCGGGGATTCGGCCGGCAGCGCTGCCGCCCATTGGGTGAGAGCACCCAAGGGGCGGGCAGCGCTGTCAAGCCAGTCGCCACGCTTTGTGCCAGCTCTACGGGGCCGGATCGGGCCCTGTGGAGCTGGCACGAACATACCCAGGCACCCGGGTGCCCATCGGAGGGCCCAGGGCAAGGTCCCTATGGGGCAGGATGCCTTTGGAGATCAGAGCCCCTGGCTCTGATCTCGAAAGGCTTCGCCCCAGCCCTGTTCCTGCCCATCTGCGGGGCGCGGGCACCTGGATCTAGGCGCGGGCGCCTCGCAGATCAGTCCCCCGCCCCCACGAGTCCCCAAGACCCCCACCCCCAACCACCCTCCGAGCACGATCGGGCCGATCTTCACTGTGTGGGTGCCTACAGCGAGGCACCTTCACCGCGAAGATGATTCCCCCCCCTCCTCCAGGGCCCCGGGAGGACGCGCGCGCGACGGAGGACTTACCTCGTTGCCGCCTGGCCTCCGAATGAGGGTGGCATTCTGGGAGCGCGCAGCACGCAGCCCACCTAAGCCCCCTATTGGACAAGCAGTTCATGTGAACTGCTTGTCCATTAGGGGGGTTAGGTGGGCTGCGTGCTGCACGCTCCCAGAATGCCCCCCCTCATTCTGAGCCTGGACAGCGACGAAGTAAGTCCTCCGTCGCGCGCGCGTCCTCCCGGGGCCCTGGGGGGGGAATCATCTTCGCGGTGAAGGTGCCTCGCTGTAGGCAACTTCACAGCGAAGATGGGCCCGATCCGGCTCGAAGGGTGGTTGCGGGTGGGGGGTTTTGGGGACTGGGGGGTGGGGGACTGATCTGCGGGGCGCCCGCGCCCCGCAGACGGCCGCGATGGGGGTGGGGGGGACCCTTGGGGGGCCGGAGCGATGTATTCTGGCCGCCCAAGGGGTTCCTCGGCCCCAGCCAGCCCGGGATCGGCCTCCTGCCATCCCGGAAAGGGGCTACAGGACACCGATGCTCCCAGGTCCCTGACTCCGGCAGCCGCAATGGGCTGCCGGGGCCGGGAAGGGCCTATCTCCCCCGGTGCGGAGGGCGATCTCCTTCGTCGCCGGGCTGCGGGAGTGATCGGGCAGCGGCGGCGAGGCTGGAGATGGCAAGGGGTCCTACGATTCAAATCGTGGGCCCCTCACTGCCATCCAGCCTCGCCGCGGCTGCTTGATCGCTCTCACAGCCCGGCAATGAAGGAGATCTGCCCGACCGCCATCAGCTGCTGGGCCGATTTCTGGCCCATGCTGACGGCGGAGGCGTGGCCGTGGCTGTCAAGGAGAGAAGCATGAGCTCTGCATCTCGAACGCGTGCAAGACAGCTCCAGGCGCGAGGTGGCGCAAGCCCCACTGGGGCAATGCGAATGCCTCGTCCGGAGCTGTCTTGCACGCGTTCTGAAAAGGCCTGTGCGAAAAGGCCTCAGGCTTGCAGGACTATCATGTCAGAACAACAAGCGGCCACATTTCACTTGGCAGTGGTGGCTCACTTCAACAACAGAGGCCCCACCCATTTCATGGCACACCCACAACAGTGACAGATATTGGGCAGAAGGCTGGGGGGGGGGGAGAACTTGAAACCCAATACTGCTGTACTGTTCCCAAAGGAAAAAAGATAAAGCATTTTAGCAGCAAAAATGAGGAAAGCACCTGTTTTTTCAGGTCTTTTTTAAATGCATTTTTTGGTGATTTACTCCTTGGAAAATGCAAGAAGCCATTCTGTAATGGAAACAAATGGTTTTCAAACAGTTTTCAAGTAGTTTTATAACGTGAGTGGATCGCAGCCATGAGGACTTCTTTTTTGTAAACTGTCTGAATTTGACCATACCTGATTGAATCTTCTTGGCCACTTGATGATACCATCATAGATGGTTAATTGCTTGTGTTCAGGAGCTGCAGGATCTATGTTTCCAACTGGGACCCTAAGGAAGGACTCATTAGGTAATATCGCCCAATTGATAATATCAAATCCAGCTTTCAAAGCCCTATTTTGGTCAAAGGACACCCAGTCTCCAGCACCATTATTAAATGAGACACTCTTCAGAAACTGATGGAGCTAAATTCAAGAGAAGAGTCAAAGGGATATGTGATATTTCATAAATGGACATTAATACGTTAACAGCTGTCAGTGATTTGCATTGAACAACATTCTCCTCTTACAGGAGTATAAATTTAGCAGCAAAGTAGTAAAGTAACCAAATAAATATTGCTGTTGCTTAAAATTCCATATCATGTCGTTATATAGTTGAACAAGTATTTAGCAACATCTCTCAAAACAGAAGTGTTTTGATACAGAAGTGTGGGTCATTTTCTGCCTCTTCTTTTTTCAGATGAAGGTATTACCTGCCATGGCTGTTGGTGTAGAAACATCTGTTTTCTGTTTTGCCCTCTCAGACTTGGTTTGGAAGAATACATGTCTTGTAGAGCATGGGCAACAGCACACAAAGCATTGTAAATACTATAACTGTGCGCTGTAATGCTTAGTTCAAACACAGAGGCAGGAAGGTCTTCCAGTTTCTCGTCACCAGTGCAGAGCTCTTCATATTTCCTTTCTAAAAATGGATGAGGAAAGGAGCAAAGGAATGCCTCTTCCCAGAAAAGTCTGATGAAGCTGTCTTCTTTTTCTGAAGTAGGGTTTCTCATATGGAGAAATTCCTGAAATGCCACAATATCCTTTGAGTGAATGGCAAAGGATAAAGCACCATGGAGGAAGTCAAGAGGCCAGCTTTTTTGGAAAACAAATGATGCAAAATCTATCTGGGCTGTCATAATCCAGACTTTAGCCCTGATATGCATTTGTATGTCCTCAAGCTCCGCAATTCTGGGGAATATTCTCATTGCCATGAAAGCCATGATTTCTCCACGCACGATCACAACATTGGCAGTGCTTCCCATCACAACACAAAATGTTTTAAAACCTTCCTTCACCATATCATCCACTTCACTTGAGAACTTCAGTTCAGGGAATCTTTCAATGAAGTCCACACAGATGCCTCTCTGAGCAAACTCTGGGAGAACATTGTGTAGAAATTGCTCTGTACTTTCATGTACTTGGCAAATCATTCCAATCCAAAACCAACCGAAATATAGCAGTAACTGGAGAATCCCTTTATTTTGATCCTCTGATCTGGGAAACATCCAGTAGAAGAAACTATCCTGAACGTTGTCATTCCTTATTGGAGGTGAACCATAGATGATCTTTAGATAATAATTTTAAAAGTCAGTGGTCAGCAAATGTGTGAGGGTAAGACCTATATTGCACCATGAATGAACCCTACAAATTGTTGTTTCTCTGTCTCTTTTCCTTGCTTGTGAAACAGTAGTGAGGAAATCCCCTCACTACCGTTTGACAAGCTAGGAAGGCTTCTTCCAACCATGCTGATTACCTAAAGGTTATGCTGGAAAGTCAAAGGCTGTTTTTGCACACTGTTAATCTGGATTTAGAAGATACAGTTCTTTGAAATACGAATCTTGTTGTATCCAGACCTTGACGATCTGAACCTTGGTGAACGCCTCATATGTTCATGTGGACTGTCTAGCACCCATTGGCAATGGGTGCTAAACAGGGCTGCCATGCGGATACTGTAAGTCCCATCCTGAGGCTCTGATTGGACTCAATTGGGCTTGTGCACGAGGTCTACTGCCTGTGTGGTGCAATAGGCTTTTGCAGGTGTAACTGTAACAGTGGAAGACCAGATTGAAGACACTGTTAAAGGGGTCTAACAATCTAGATTTAAGGGCACAAAGACCTCATTAAATCCAGATTTTAATGGTACTCATTCAATGCCGGGAATAATTAGGAAGGGAATAGAAAATAAGTCAACCAATGTCATTTTGCCCTTTTATAAATCTATAGTGAGGCCACATTTGGAATATTGTGTACAATTCTGGTCACCACACCTCAAAAAGGACATTGTGGAACTAGAGAAGGTGCAGAGAAGGGCAACCAGAATGATTAAGGGTCTGGAACACCTCCCTTATGAAACCAGGCTGCAATGTCTAGGCCTCTTCAGTCTGGAGAGATGGCGTTTAAGAGGGGACTTGATTGAAGTATATAAAATTATGCATGGTATAGTAAGCGTGGATAGAGAAAATTTATTTTCTCTATCGCACAACACTAGAACCAGGGGGCACTCTATGAAGCTGATGGGTAGGAGAGTCGGATCAGACAAGGGAAAGTATTTCTTCACCCAGAGTGGATGGTTGCATATGGGATAACTATGGGATGCATACGGGTCTGACAGGGGGAAGTATTTCTTCACCCAGAGGGTCATCGGCTTATGGAATGTGCTGCTGGAAGAGGTGGTGACAGCTACCAGTTTGGATGGCTTTAAGGTAGGGTTAGACAAATTTATGGATGACAGATGTATCAATGGCTACTAGAACGAATGCCTAGGTGCATCTTTCAGGCCGGGGGGGAGGAACCGGGGTGCTTCTAAGGCCATCTGCTGGGACTCGAGAGCAGGAGAAGGTTTGTCCTTGTCTCTGCTTGAGATGCCCATGAGCATTTGGTGAGCCACTGCATGCGACAGGATGCTGGACTAGATGGGCTGTGGCCTGATCCAGCAGGGCTTCTCTTATGTTCTTATGTACAAATGGGGTTGTTAAGGGGTCTTGTGTGTTAACTGGACATGACTGATCCATACCAATTGAGTACCAATCAGGTTCCTAATAGGGTCTTCACTGCTAGTGGAAAAACAGCCAAAGATGACTCTCAGATATCCAGTTACCAGACTTCACCATCCTTCACATAAGCTGAAAATTCAAGAGGCACTTAAGGGCCCTGAGAGTTCTATGACTCTATACAAGGAGTTTAAAATGTTTCTAGCATTGTTCCAAGTGACCGGCCTACTCAGAAACAAGAATACCACAAAATAGAACTGTGTTCTAATGGACCACTCAGAACATTCAAAAAGTTCCAAGCTGGAAGAAAGTTCAAAATCTGTTCCATACACTCATGTGCATGTGAACATACATAAAACACACACCCAAACACAAACACATCTAAGGATTAGTTTAAACACAATGCCACGTTATTCAGTGATTTCTGATTCAGGTGTTCCAGAAGCCAAAATTGTTCCTGAGAAAGTATTGCAGATAAAATCCATGTGTAAAGAGGCTTGAGGATGATGTGCTAATCATGTTCAAGAATGAAAAATGGAAAGGAAATTAGGCAGCTTTTAACCCACTCACCAAAAAAAATTGGAATCAGAAAATAGCTGAAATGGAAGTCAGTTTTAGCCAATTCTACGATATATGCAGATCAATGGAATGCTTAATTCATCTAAATTGTGAAGCATTTTAAAGTGCACTTAATATTTTCTGATCATTCTATTCAAATGATGCAATCAAAATGACTTACTTGAGAGATCTTGTAGGTGCCCAGAATATTCGTTAAAGCAAAACAAACTGAAGATTTAGGTCCCACAATGACTGCTATGATACTGTTCTTCAGACTACACTTGTAGTTGGGGACAATCCTTCCTGAACTAGAGAGAAATTCCATGGAGGCAAGGTAAGCCCCACTTACAGTGAATTGTCCATCAAAGATATGGAAACCCAGACTGTTATTGTGCAAAATGTATGGATTTTCATTGACTTCCTTTACAGCAAAGGCCAAGGCTGCAATGTGCTGGTAGAACTGAGTCATTAGCCTGCCAGGAGAACACAACCCAATACCAGTGCCAGTAAGCTACACAGAATCATTGGATGTCACAAGACAAAGTAACGTAGCCCTAAAAGACATACCAAAATTACAAACAAGATGTGCAATGTATACAAAAGTGTTGGCTTTTTCCACTTAAACTTTTAAAAAGCATTTACAAATTTATTTATTTTTCATTCCTGGAGGCAGTAGGAAATAGTTTTTTCTCTGCAATAAGCTTTGTCTGGGTTTATAGTCCAGGGTCCTGCCATCAGCACACTAATGTAGAGCAGCAGAGTCCCCTCCACACTGTAGTACAGCCTGTCTGCATCAGTCTAGGCCATGGACTGGTATTGTATCCATGTCTAACTATGAGCTCCTTTAAAGAGGCCCACAATTGTGCCATTCCATGTATTCCAGACGATGAAGAACATGCAGAAAGCACAGGACTTTTTTTTTTTTAATACAACTGGGTAGAGAAGTGCACATATATTTTTTTTTTGGCATTCAATTCAAAATGAATCAAATGTTGAAAAATCTATATTTGTACGTATAGATCACATTCAAATGTGGTAAAATTCTATTCAATACAAATCTATTCATACATATTAATACGAACATTCAATAGGTATCTGATACGGATAGATACGCATCTGATATGTACCGATATGTATCTGATACAAATAGATACGTTTCCCCAGCTTAACAAATGCCTGAACTATTCGTACGAATGTCCAGAAACATTTGTATTTGTTTGAATGTTAGTATACGAATATCGTAACATTTGATTTGAGTTCAAATGTCCGAATTTGGGCAAAATTCAAATGTTATGAATATTCATGCACATCCCTACAGCAGGGAACTCTACTTGGAGTGGCCCTGGGAGTTGGTGTGCCATCAAAGAGGGCCTGGCTGGAAATGCTTTAGTTCTCAGCCTTCAAGGTCTGAGTCCAGCCTTAAATGCAGTTGCTTGGGTCTTGGGAAGATGAATGGTCTATAATGTGGACAGCCCTATTCCTATTTTGGAGCAGACTGCCCCACCCTGTTCCAGGATAGCCATAGATACATATTATGGGTCACTGAGAGTGTCTCCAGACTCATTAATACTGCACAGTGGAATTTGCAGTAGCAATGGAGGCATCACACACCATGATTGACGGATCTTATACTGGGATGGAGAAAATAGCTCACCCATACATCATCTTCTCAAGGCAGGATCTCATACAAAAATGGGTCTAAAATGTCTAATTGCCCAAGTGAACCATAAAAACAAAAGACAGCACAAAATCTCCCAGACAATAGGTCCTTTAAAAACAAATGCAATCTTTATTTTTAAAATCCCAAGCAAAAGTGCCCAAAATACAGGAAAACAGCCAGTCAGCTTCCTGTCAGGGTCAAAAGCAAGCAATACATAAGAAAACCATGAAGTGCTAGGTATTTCCACATGAGGGAAATGAGGGAGCTTTTACTACACCTGCACAGATCCAAGCAAAGCTGTAATGAGATAAACAGGACTCCAGAGTGTGAATGGAAGGTTCTTTGAGGTTATGCAGATGTGTTTTGCCTTTTCTGGAAGGCAACTGGGAGAAAGAGGCTAGGGCAGGGAGAAGGGGCCTTGACATCACCCAGAACATCCTTAAAGTAATAGGCAATATTGTGTCTATGAATATATTTATTGAAGAGGTAAATTGTATATGTAATATTTAATTTGATTCTGTTTTTCCCCTGCACTTTCCTTCCTTTTCTTTTTATCCAGCAAAAAGCATGGAACAACTTTAAGGGACCTGAACATTCAAGGGTGAGACCCGAAAATAACTTTTATTTGATCAATAAACTTCTTACATGTGATCATCAGAAAGTTCCAGTGATGGATGTTTCTCATATGTGATGATATTGGAAAATATAAATGTCTGAGACATTATACCAACAACCATGATGTCCCCTGGATGATAATATTGGTGCAGAATTGGAATAAGACTGTTAAAGGAA
This sequence comes from Aspidoscelis tigris stejnegeri, assembly GCA_023333525.1. Lineage (NCBI taxonomy): Eukaryota > Metazoa > Chordata > Lepidosauria > Squamata > Teiidae > Aspidoscelis > Aspidoscelis tigris. The sequence goes on from JALMGA010000009.1 coordinate 10,784,555, forward strand.
CAGAGATTTGTAAGGTTCATGTCTAGTCCTGGTATCAGTAACAGAAAGATTACCATTACAATAGGAAGAATTTTAAAGGAAATCATCCTTTCTGAAAACAAAGTCAAGGATACCTTCAATGTCCATCCTTCCTATGCAGAACTCCTTGTTTATCAAGTAATTATAGTGAAAATAAGCAAGATGAACTACGACTATTCTGTTTCCTCTAGAGAATAACATGTATTTGATCTGATCAAGTATATTCTCTGAGGCTCCTCAGAGACATAAGAAGAGAAATAACAGGTGCTTCCCTCCTGCTCCTTTAGTGAGAATTCTCAGAAGATGAGAGGAATGAAGCAACATTTATTTCTATGAGAAAAGAATAGATTGCACCAGAGAAATAAGAATTACTGAGATAATAGAAATAGAAACAAACAGTTGCACAATATTATAGTTGATCTGTTAACTTGGAAAAGAAAAATGATTACTGATCCCACCCCATATAATTTTCCATGAAAAATGTCCAGAAAACTTTCTCCTTAGAACATTTATGTCAAGTCTTTATTACTGTATATTAATTTGGGCACAGAATAAAATTATTTTCTGCATCTGAGCCCTGATTCATCAAGTTCTTGGAAGTCACAATCAAAACCTATGTCAAGAATAGGAATAAATTGCCAATCCCCCCCCCCCCAAATTGGAATATGTTGTACTGGTGAGGTCTCATTTCTGAATATGATGAGTTTTAACATACTTCACTTGAAAACCATAATTGTCAGGAGAAATCATAAATCTTTCAGTAGAACACATAAGATATTATATTAGGGATGTGCACAAACAAATTTGCGTTCAAATGTTCAACTGAATTTTAAAATTTGCAAAAGTTCACATCGAATCAAAAGTGTGGACATTTGTACATCCAGACATTCTTCAAAAGATTCAATAGTCCTTCTTCAGAAACCACCAAGAATTCAAGAACAAAGGGCTTTTTTCTAGCCTTCTTCAAATAAAACCTTCTTTGCCTCAAATTTACTGTGGAAGAAAGACAGAAAAATATACTATTTATATTGAAGTAACCATATCATTATCAATCTTTTCTTTTTGCTAATTGGTCCTTGCTGTTCAACTCTGGTTTGACTAAAAGGACATAGCATTTTGGGAAAAATATGCAGCCTAATAATCCAGCACTAGAGGCTAAGATAGAGAAGATCTCCACAGCTACCATGTATTTGCCCTTGGTATTCACATAAGTTGGAACAAAAGATAACCACACACTGCAAAATACTACCATGCTGAATGTGATAAACTTAGCTTCATTGAAGGTGTCAGGCAGCTTTCTTGCCAGGAAAGCCACAGTGAAGCTGACAATAGCCAGCAAACCCAAGAAACCTAAAACACAATAAAACATAACAGTGGATCCTTCATTGCATTCTAGTATGATTTCCCTGGTCAGTGAGTATTTATTATAATTTGGGAATGGGGGAGAAGTTGCTAGCCATATATTACAAATTACAGCTTGGAAAAAAGAACAAGAAAGAACTATGGAGATGGATAATCTTTTCCCTATCCATTTTCTTATACTGGATCCTGGCTTGGTGGCCCTGAAAGCCAGAATCACTGTCACAGTTTTGGCCAATATGCAAGAAACTGACACAGAAAAAATCATTCCAAAAGCAATTTGTTGAAGAAGGCATGTGATCTTTGTAGGTTCTCCAATGAATAGGAAAACAGAAGCAAAGCAAAGTAGAAGGGATGAAAGGAGTGTGTAAGTGAGATTTCGATTGTTGGCTTTGACAATGGGAGTATTCTTGAACTTCAAGAACAGTGTAAGCACAGAAGTTGTGATCAAACATAATGAAAGAGCCAATGCAGACAACACGATTCCCAAAGGTTCTTGATAAGACAGGAAAGTTAAATCTTTTGAAAAACACTCGTCTTTAGCATGATTTGGATACTGATCTTCAGGACACTCAAAACAGTCATCTATATCTAAAGCAAGGAAAAGAAAAATACAAAGAAAGGCTCAATGGCAACTACTAAGTTATTTCAAATACACCTATTTGTGAGTGACATATTCATTTAGAACCGGGGTGGAGAAAGTTCTTAGTCCTAGGGTACTCTCAAATCTACCTGTTGGGAACTCTCTTTTACACTCTGGGATGCTCTATATGGATGGATTGGTGCTGTCTCTGTACCAGAGCACCCTGGAGCATGCAGGAGGTTTTCTGGTCTTCTGAAGTTGTAGAGCAGTTTTCACTGCTCCACAGTTTCATCAGGACCTGGGGAACTCCCAGTGTGGTCCCAGATGTAGCCATCATACTTTCTTCACATTTGAACATGCTGGAAGCCTGGTGGAGGTAGCTGTGGAAATCTCACTGCATTGTGCTGTCCATGACAATGTCATAACCTGCACTGAAAGATGCAGCTGAAAGTGACCATTTGCACTTCAAGTGCTCATGTTCAGTCCTGGGGTTGTCCTCACATTGGAAGTTTGAAGCCATCCCATTTTGTTTCATCTCACTGAGAATGGGTCTCTAAAGAGAATAACCTAGATCACTATTTCTTTGGATGTTCTGGAAATTTCCTGTAGACATTGTTTTAAAAGAATGTTTAGGAATTTACCATTCTGGTTTGAGATTTTCCCTTCTGGACAGGGAAAGCAGTCATAACAGCAAAATGGTTCTTCCTCCTTCTTTATCTTGCTAAAGCCAACACCACATTTCTCATTACAGAGTGACAAGGGATTTACCTATATACAGAAAGAAAGGGAGAAATGTCATTTGAATCATTTGATTAAACACAGCCCTTTTATATCTGAAGAAACTACTCTACAGTAGAACTGGTTACTTATCCCATGTGCATTTTGCCTGAATATGGGGAATTTTGCTTAGGCAGAGGATACAACACCTAGCTATGGAATCTGTATGCAAACATATGAAAAGAAACAAGAAATTATTACTTCTGAGGAAATTCTGAATTGGAAGAGGGAAGCTACAAAAAGGAGTATAACTGAAACCAGAAATAATATCAATAATTGACTACCAAGCTAATGATCATCTTTCTTGCAATACTACTGATATACCTTTGGTTGAAAAAAGCCATATTTTGATTATCAATAAAGAAATAGCTGGTGATAGTTGGGTGATAGAAAAAAGCTGGAAAAGGTCATCAGACACAAACACCTGCAAGCTGAAATGGAGATCCTATACCAGAGGAGGATGATTATTTTACCAAGTTATTAATGCCACTGGAACAGTTCCAAAAGAACTAGATCTTGAAACTTGGATATTTATTGTCTGTTCCTCAGCTACTGAACACTTCTGCATTGATAGCTTAGACTATCCTAGGTCCTTGGGTATGATATGATAATCATAATATCAAACCAGCCCTAAAAATCTTCAGATTATTTATTTATTTATAAACATTCTAAATTTGACCATACCTGGTTGAATTTTCTGGGCCACTTAATGATATCTTCATAGATGGTTAATTTATTGTGTTCAGGGGCTTCAAGGTCCACTTTTCCAGCTATGATCCTGAGAAAGGACTGATTTGGGAATATGGCCCAATTGATGATATCAAATCCTGTTCGCAAAGCCCCAGTTTGGTCAAAGGTGACCCATTCTCCAGCAACATTATTAAAAGAAATACTCCTCAAAAATTGATGGAGCTAAATGCAAGGGAAGAGTCAAAGGAATATGTGGGTTTTTTTGTGTGTTTTTACAAATGAATATTAATGCTTTAACAGCAGGCAGTGTGGAATTACCCACATCTCCATCTCAATGCATTCTAGGCTATCAATCTATAGATGCAGCATGGATATTCTTACCTACCTTGAAGGAAAAGGGAAAATAAATGCCAAAACAAAACAAAATAAAATAATTAATAATCATAATATCATAAATGAATTAAGAAATCAAGTTGGAAGTGAGTGCCCTGACTTATGGAGCTCAGCAACACAGAAAAGCAGCAAGCACATTGTAAGAAACAACAGTCTTTTATTAGACCTTCACAGGCAGCAATTCAGGAATATCTGCTGAATCAGGAATCTAGGAATATTTTTAACTAAGCAAAATATTGCCTTGTATAAGAATAACTATTTGAAAATATGGGTGGAGGTCAAACAAGACCTTTTGAGGTGGTCTAATTTACAGCTGTCATTGATGGGAAGAATATCAGTGATAAAAATGAATATACTTCCAAGGCTGATGTTCCTGTTTCAAGTTTTACCAATTGTAAAAAATACAAAGAACTTTACAAAATGGTAAAAGGATATTTCAAAATTCCTATGGCAAGGAAAGAAACCTAGGATAAGATTTAAACTCCTACAGAGGAGGTTTGGGACTGCCAAACTTTAGATTATATCATGCCGCAGCCTGTTTGAGCTGGATAGCCAAATGGTTTTGGCTAAAAGACCAAAGACTTTTACAGTTGGAAGGAGAACGGCTTAGGTTTGGCTGGCATGGGTACCTATGGTATGACAAAGCAAAGGTTAATGCAGATTTCAAGAATCATTTTGTTAGAAATGCCTTATTTAAAACTTGGTCAATGTACAAAAACAAACTCTATAGAAAGATTCCACTCTGGGTATCACCCCATGAAGGTCTGTTAAAGGAATTTGGGGATGGTGGACATTGGTATAAATATGAGGATTTATTATATAAAAAAGACAATAATGAATTTGATATTAAATCAAGGGAACAATTGATCCAAGAGGGAAAAAATATACAGTGGTTTACATATGCACAAATAGTTGATATATTTAGAGAAGATAAGCAAAATTTTAATTTTCAGGAAGAAATTGAAGATTGGGAAACAAAACTGAACAAGGCGGAAAGGGGCACTATTGGGTATGCAGATTGATATGGAACATGAACAGGTTAAAGAATGTATGATTACATGGGCTAGAAATTTTGGGTATAATATACAGATGGAACAATGGGAAAAACTGTGGACAAAAAATATGAAATTTACGAATTGTATATTATTAAAAGAAAACATTTATAAAATGATATATAGATGGTATTTAACACCACACAAATTAGGAAAAGTCTACCAAAATATATCAACCAAATGTTGGAAATGTAAGAAAGAAGAAGGAACGTTCTACCATATGTGGTGGACATGTAAAAAAGCAAAGAAATACTGGGCACAATTCTATAAGAGTATGAGATCAATATTAAAGAAGCATTTTTTTATTTAAACCAGAATTGTTTTTATTGGGTATAATAGATAACTCTTTGGATGATATTAATGTATTGGTATCATATATGGTGACGGCAGCAAGACTACTATACGCACAAAAGTGGAAGGAGAAGGAGATTCCTACGGAATATGAATGGTTAATTAAACTAGTTGATCTGGCAGAAATGGATAAATTGACGAACTTGTTAAATGATAGAACAATTGATAAATTTGTAGAAGATTGGCACCTTTTTATTAACTATCTACACGAACTACAAGTGTCGACAGAAGGTTTTGACTAAAAATGAAGAAGGCAGTCAGAAAATGACAAGAACAACGAAAGAAGCAAAGGAACAAGCGATACTAAGAAGGGAAGTCAGAGAAACGGGGGAAGTCATACAGAATAATAAAGCAATACACACTAAGAGAAGATACAAGAAATTGTATGATAGATATTAATTGTTTTTTTAATGTCATATTGCTTTTAAAATCAATACAAAAATTTTAAAAAAGGAATCTAGGATGAGATTACACAGCAGCAGAGAAGCAAAGAGAGTTATTTAGCAGCCTCCAACATCTGCACAGAGAGAAACGTTCCAAGAACTAAATACAAAGTCAGAAGCATAGGCCAAAGTCACAAAGTATAATCATGGGGCATTTCTGCACTTGGCTTTATTCTGGGATATATCCCAGAACAGGGACTTGCTATCTGCATCCTAGTCCAGACTATGGAAGGTCCCAGGTTAGGTCTGCCATAGTCTACATTAGCTTGTGGCCAGCAGACCTCTATCCTGAGATATGTTCCAGAATAAAGCCAAGTGCAGGAAAGGGCCATGGCTTGCAGTTCAGTTGCTGGGAACACAATTCTGATTTGTTGAGATCCTTTTATTCACTGTCAGAACTTGTTGAGTCACAGCCATGCACACACCTGGCCTCAGCTTCTGCTGCAATCTCCTGTCCCTGAGCCTGTCTGACTCCCTGTTTTTGGTGATTCATCGAGGGCCTCTGCAGGGGAACTGAAGGCCCAGGCTGAGGAGAACCTTCAGACTCTACATCTCCTTGTTTTTTCAACCATGCTTACAATCTCCTCCATGTTGCTAGTTTCTTCCCCTGAATCTGTTAGGAACATGTGCAGAAAGCAACGACATGATACCGGGGATGTGGAGGATGGAGGCTGCATATGTTTCGTGTATGAAATTAGCCCCTTTTATTAAGGGTTTTTTGTTTTGTATTTCAAACCATACAGCACCAAGGCACTCTTTTGTTTTTCAGGTGAAGGTATTACCTGCCATGGTTGTTGGTGCAGGAAGTCCCACTCCCTGTGTTGCCCTCTCAGTATGGGTCTGGAAGAGTACATGTCTTGGAATGCATGGGCAATAGCAAGCACACCATTGTAGATGCTATAACTGTGAGCTGTAATGCTTAGTTCAAAGACGGAGTTAGGAAGTTCTTCCAGTTTCTCCTCCCCAGTGCAGAGTTCCTCATATTTTCTTTCCAAGAATGGATGAGGAAAGGAGCAAAGGAATGCCTCTTCCCAGAAAAGCCTGAGGAAGCTGTCTTCTCTTTCTGAAGTTGGGGTTCTCATCTGAAGAAATTTATGAAACTCCACAAGACCTTTTGAGTGAATTGCAAAGGATAAGGCACCGTGGAGGAAGTCTATAGGCCAGGCTCTTTGAAAAGGAAGTGATGCAAAATCTATCTGGGCTGACATAATACAGACTTTAGCCTTGGAATGCATTTCTATATCCTCAAGCTCAGCCATTCTGGGTAACATTCTCATTGCCATGAATGACATCATTTCACCGTGAACAATCACAACATTAGCAGTACTCTCCATAACAGCAACAAATGATTTGAAACCCTCCTCTACCCTATTATCAATTTCACTTGAGAATGCCAGTTTTGGAAATCTTTCAATGAAAGCCAAACAGATGCCACTCTGAGTAAACTCAGGGATCATATTTTGTAGAAACCTTTCTGAAGTTTCATCCACCATGGAAACTACTCCAATCCATATCCAGTTGAAATACAGCAATAACTGGAGAATCCCTTTATTCTGATCTTCTTCTTTGGGGAACATCCAGTGCAAGAAAGTATCTTGAAAATTGTTGTTCCTCATTGGAAAAGAACCGTAGGTAATCTTCAGAGAAAAATGTTGAAAAGTCAGTATCTGTCAAATGCATATAAGATCTGCATTGCACCATGAATATGACATAAGTGCATAGAGTCTCCATAACATTGCACATTCTTGGCACACAGAATATTCTGGCTGTGTACATCATCCATGGAAAATCTGGAACCATTTCCCATGTTTAAACAATCATCCCTGATTGGAAATGTTGTAGCTGAAAAATTAATCTCATGATGGGAGACACTTACAGGTGTGCAAATAACATGATACTGTATTTGTCAGCAGGGCAAGCAAAGGACACTCTAGCAAGAGGTTGACTCACAGCAATGTAAAAGGCAGCTTCCACTATCATGCATATGCTCTCTTTTTCTCTCTGTATATGTATGTGTGTGCATTTGTGTGTCTACGTGCACACACATACATGGAATGTTGCTTTGAAATCTGACTTTTTGAAAAAAAATGGAATATGGACACAATCTCACATTTAGTTACTCTCTAGAACAAATTGTTTTGCCTCTCTTCTCTCTGTCTGTCAAATGGAAAATCTTGGTCAGATTTGTGCCGTTAGTTGTCAGATCTGGGGTAGACTTCAGAAACCGCGTATAAGCCATCTCCAGTGGACTGGCCCAGGCTCAAGCCTTTTCAGCAGTAGGAATGGTTCCACTGCATTTGGAAGGCTTCATGGCACAGCATTCTTCTCCTGGCCAGGAACACACACTCTAGAGCCAAGAACTAGGAAATGAACATCCTGTGGGTCCACTTTGATGGCACCATTAGGTGTACCTCTGCTAAATGGTAACAGTGAGGCATGCGGACTGCTGCATGTCTCTCTGGGCTGATCTAGCCACTCCTGGAGAACATGTAGACCTTTAACAACAGGTGTATTGGTGGCAGTGTGGTCCGGCAAAAACAAACAAACAAACAAAAAACCCTATGGCCCTGTGCTGGTCTGTGGACTGGTGACTGGGGACCCCTGGGTTAAAGAATGTCATATTTTTCAATGCATGCTGTCCGGGCATTCCAATATGAAAATAGCTGAAATGGGAGTAGATTTTAGCTGAACAGTTTTGTTATTGTTTACCAATTAATATGAATGGGATCAGAATGCAACAGAATGATTATTTCATCTAAATTGTTAAGCGTTCTTTAAAAATGAATTTACATATTTTTAGCTTGATGTATCCAAATCACATTATTCAGACAACTTACTTGAGGCATCTTATAGGGACCCAGAATACTTGCCAAAGGAAAGAAAACTTCAGATCTTGGTCCCACAATAACTGCCATCACTCTGTTCTTAAAATCACACTTGTAGTTGGGGACAATCCTTCCTGGTTTAGAGAGAAATTCCATGGAGGCAAGGTAAGTACTAATTGCAGTGAATTGTCCATCAAAGATATGGAAGCCCAGACTGATATTGTGCAGAATTTGTGGATTTTCATTGACTTCCTTCACAGCAAAGACCAAAGCTGCAATATGTTGGTAGAATTGTGTCATTAGCCTGCAAGAAGAACACAACACGATAAATGAGTATTTGTTACAAATGTTTATAAATCTAGCATCAGTAGTTTTTAATATATGTGGCCATATATTCAGGTAGACATCAGTGATATCATCAGAAATACTGAAGTGCTATTTCCAGATTTCCCCTTTATTTATTTTGAAGCAAAAGGAAATAGGCTATACGGAGAGGTCCAGGGTTCTACAGGCTACTTCAGAGTAGCAGAAGACCTGCCTTCCATAATACAGACTATATCAGACTGAGGTCAGGAAATGAACTGCTTAAAGAGTGCCACGTCATGACCATTGTTTATATTTTGGACCCATGAAGGCACACTCTTTACCCTGGAAGTTAATGGGTGGCCCGTTTCAATGGAAAGGAACTAAGTGATGCCAGAGGTCAATGTCCCATCAAAATGGACCAGGAAACTGTGAGCCAGTCTGGTCTTGTGGTTAAAATGCTGGACTCATATATCGTAGTCACTGAGCTTGATTCCACACTCCTCTGTGAAGCCACCTGGGTGACCTTGAGCTAGTCTCATTCTCTTTCTGAGCTCTCACAGCCAGACCCACCTCACAGTGCATCTGTTGTGGGGAGAATAAAAAGCTTTGTCAGCTACTTTGAGTTCCCTTAAATGGATGAGAAAAGCAGCATGTAAAAGCCTTTCTCATTTCTTTTCTTTTTTCAGCACCCAGGAACAATTTTTGAGGAACCTGCAGATACAACCTCATTTTTTTTCCTACTAGCTGTAGTCTTGGCTGGACCAGAATTTGGATTTGAAGCTGATCAATGGGCTTCTTACATGTGATCATCAGAAAGTTCCAGTGATGGATGCCTCTTATATGTGATGATATTTGAGAATATAAATGTCTGAGACATTATACCAACAATCATGATGTCCCCTGGATGATAATATTGATGCTGAACTAAAAGAAGGCTTTTGAAGGCACAGAGATTTGTAGGATTCATGCTTAATCCTGGTAGCAACAGCAAACAAAGACAAGGATAATAGTAATGACCAGCCTACCTTTTTGGAACTCTTTATTAAGTAATTGATAATAAAGGAAAAATGTAGAACCCTAATTGTAGCTATTATTGAATTTCACATGAAAAATACTCGAGTTCTGTGATCAGGCATATCATTTGAAGCTTCTTCAGGGACAGATGAGGAAAAAATATCTAGTACTTCTCTCCTCTATCTTTAGTGAGCATCCTCAGGAGATTAGTGGAATGAGGCAACAATTCATTGTTGTTGTTTTAAACATGGAGACACGCGATTGTATCAGTAGAGAGAAAAAATAGGAATTCATGAGGTGATTGTCATAGAAATAAATAATTGTCCAATGTTAGAGCTGATCTATGAAACTGCAAAAGAAAACACAGCTATGGCATTTTTCATTGTTCTCAATGAAAAAGCAAAAATTATATCATTAGTATTTTTTAAAAAGCTTCCAGAAAACGTTATCCTTATAATATTTATATCACATGGGGAAGGTGCTAAGGTCAAGATTTTTTTTTCTCTCTTATTGAAAAAAGAAGTAGCAACAATTATTGGATTTTTTGTGCTCTGGCAGAGCGGGGCAGGACCAGAAGGAGCAGCGGAAGGGGGAGTCACTTGTGATGTCCAAGGGACTAAAAAAGAGGGCAATAGAGGTCATGAGGTTCTAAGAACATTTGGACTAAGGCAATGAGATTGGAGAAATTATCAATAAATCTCTAATGCATGGAGTGCCTGATGGCAGTAGTGTTTCTTGACTGAAGGTTTGTGCTGATTAGGTGATATATGTATAATAATGTATGTATTATTAAAACATATATATATATAATGACATCTTTGTTTAGATTAAAATGATCTGAGACAAGGATGCAAACTGATATTTCTACATGAAAGGTCAGTCTTAAGAAGCCCGATCAGTTTCTCCAAGATCTGGTTAACAACAAAATTGGCTGAAAAAAAATTGATGTCAAAGATAATCACTACAGGATTCACAATATTAATTTTTGAAATAATCAATTTGTGTATGATACGAAGCATAGGCTTATCTTATATAGGATCCCAAAATATCAGAGCTTTGAGGAGGGATTTCCCTTTAGTGCAAATATAGTGGCTGAATTCACACTTAGGCCTCTGGAATGCAATTAGGACAGCTGTACCAGAGTTATACCAGAGCACTCCTAATTGCATACCAGAGGCCTAAGGGCGAATTCAGCCAGTATCTAGGCAGCGTATGACAAGTTTACCTGGACTGGTAAGGCTGGTTTGTTTCAATGTATGCTTTTCCTTTGATACTAGTCTGGGCATGTTCCCACTGGGTAGCAATATGGCCACCATACTTTACATTTTTGTGATTCTGCACATTCAAATGAACACATGCTTTTTCATAACCAGCCTATTGTACAACAGTAGAAACCCAGATATGAGCATCCATTAAAGAAATAGATTAACGGCACTCTTTAGTGTTAAGGGGGTGTTATGTTAGGTCTGTTATGTTAATTGTTCTTTGTTTTGTTTTATAAAAGAGCCATATTACATGCTTCCTGGAAAAATGCAGCATGCAATAGGTACCAAAAGCGAATAGTATGTTGCAGAATGAAAGGATTCACTTGTAGTCTTCTGCCAAGATACAAACCATTTCTCTTTTTAAATTCGTACAGGATTTTCAGCTTTAGGCCAAGTTGCACCTTAAGTAGGTATGATGGCCAGCTAACATTTGGAATGGTTCAGATATCCACACCTTGAAATGTCTGAACCATTCAGACCTTAGCTGATGCTTCTCCAAGCAACAGCTAAGTGCAATCCATGCTCTGGTAACCTCTAGATTGGACTACTGTAATGCACTCTACATGGGGCTGCCCTTGAAGACGGTTCAGAAGTTGCAGCTAGTGCAAAATGCAGTTGCTAGAGTGCTGACTGGAACATCTAGCCAGATGCACATCACGCCGGTCTTAAAAGGGTTGCATTGGCTGTCAATTTACTACCAAGCCTAATTCAAGGTTTTGACTCTGACTTATAAGGCCCTAAATAACTTGGGCCCCAAATATCTAAAGGAATGCCTTCTCCCATATCGACCTGCCCGTGCCTTAAGGTCTAGTGGTGAGGCTCTCCTGGTTGTCCCACCACTTTCAGTGGTGAGGCTGATGGGCACCTGGGAGAGAACCTTTTCTGCCATGGCCTCCTCCTCGAGGTGCATCATGCCCCTTCCTTATATATATTTAGGAAGGTGGTGAAGACGCAACTCTTTGCTCTGGCCTTCAGCTGAGCTGATTATATCCCCCCATCACATTAAAACATTTTAAACATGTTTTGTACTGTTTTAGATGTGTTGAATTTTTAAAATCTTTTATTGTATTTTCTGCTTTTAATGGGCAGGATATAAATAAATAAATAAATAAATAAATAAATAAATAAATAAATAAATAAATAAATAAATAAATAAATAAATAAATAAATAAATAAATAAATAAATAATAGAGTTGATTGCATCACCACAGCAATAGGCATACACAGTGTTGTTGTCATGGCTTGGGTGACTTGCAAACACACCTGTGGCCCTACTGGTTTTATTTGGTCAGAAGAGGTATGAAGGGAACCATGCCATGCTATCCTGGTGGGCTGCTGGTATAGTTCCATTCCATTTTTATTTGTATACCGCCTTTCCAAAAACAAAATTTTGCCCAAGGCGGTTTACAACAAACAGAAAAAAATACAAAGAATACACAAATCAATACAAGTAAAAAATCAATCACAATAAATAATCAGTTGCATCAAAGAATCCCACAAATCAATACAAGTAAAAAAAAACAATCTCAGTAAATAACAGATCAGTCTCAGTAAATACAAAGTACAAAGTAAATACAAATTAATACATCATACATTCAATGAGTACACTAATACATTAAATAAATATTATAAAATTATATATAAATGGTATAATATACTATGAAAATTACATAAAACATTGGGGGAGGGTAAAAGGGCAACAATACCGGTTCCTCCTCCTTTCCCCTCTCCACGCTCAGTTTTATTTCTATCTGCAGCCACCAACAAGTGCTGCCCGGGATGATCCTCCCTCTTCTAACCAGCCTTAATGCCAAGCAGGGAGGAACTGCACAAGCACACAGCAGTGGGTCTGGCAGTGATGGTTCTTCTGCATCCTCTCACCAACTTGGAGTTCGGCCTTTTATCTTGGTGGAGGGAGGCCCATGTGGTAGACACACGCGCAATCCAGCCCTGGCAGATGTTTCTTCCCTTCACCTCAGTGTTCGGCCTTTTATCTTGGTGGAGGGAGGCCCAGGTGGTAGACACACATGCAGTCCAGCCCCGGCAGATGTTTCTTCCCTTCACCTCAGCATTCGGTCTTTTATCTTGGTGGAGGGAGGCCCAGGTGGTAGACACACATGCAGTCCAGCCCCAGCAGATGTTTCTTCCCTTCACCTCAGCATTCGGTCTTTTATCTTGGTGGAGGGAGGCCCAGGTGGTAGACACACATGCAGTCCAGCCCCAGCAGATGTTTCTTCCCTTCACCTCAGCGTTCGGTCTTTTATCTTGGTGGAGGGAGCCCCAGTTGGTAGACACACATGCAGTCCAGCCCCGGCAGATGTTTCTTCCCTTCACCTCAGCGTTCGGTCTTTTATCTTGGTGGAGGGAGGCCCAGGTGGTAGACACACGCACAGTCCAGCCCTAGCAGATGTTTTGGAGCATAGTTGTGGAGCATAAAAGTGTATTTGTGGGGGATGCCCCAGCAGAAGTAAAGCAGCTTCTGGTATAGAAGTAGCTCTGTTCAGTACATTTGCTCCATGCTAGCCCAAACCAGGTGTTCCCCTTTTCACAAACTACAGAGAGAATCTATGATTCTAAGGTCTCAATATATTTAATTATAATTGCAATAAAATTCAAATGGAAGCATAAAAAAGGAAAATAGTGTAAGCTCTATGCATATTGCAATTAATGCACTTATGACCATGATTTGCATTTCACTGTCAGAAGAATATGGAGCTGAAGTAGAAACATAGGTTGGTGGAGGCAGTTTGCTGAATAGTATAACTGCCAGAAGAGCTGAAGACAACCACAAAATTTGGTTGCTGTTTGTGAAAGGATGATTGATATATATGGGACATCACAAATGGTATGCAAGATGTGGATGTTCAGTTATATCTCAGACCCATAGCAGTGAACCCAGAAGTGGTGCAAAGCCTGTCCAAGCAGAAGGGATTATGAATACTTTGAGATTGTTCTGGGGCAGCAGCAGCAGGTGGAGGTGCAGACAGTACATTCCTGTGATCCACTTAGGACATCCCAGGTAAGGGTGGAATATTTTAAAATATGACATATAATAGTCCCTCTGAGTTATTTATAGAGAGTTTATACAGAAACCCCAAGGAACTCTATAACAAATTGCTTTTCTCATTTTCTTTTTTTTAAAAAATTGTTCCCCTCAAATCTATATTGGAAGAAAGCCTCATAAATAGGATAATGTTTATATCCAAATGTGCACACCAATGTCAATATTTTCTTTTTGTTAGCTGTCCCTTGCTATTCAACTCTGGTTTAACTAAAATGATATAGCATTTTGGGGAAAAAATGCAAACTAATAATCCAGCACTAGAGGCTAAGATAGAGAAGATCTCCACAGCTACCATGTATTTGCCCTTGGTATTCACATAGGTTGGAACAAATGACAACCACACACTGCAAAATACCACCATGCTGAATGTGATAAATTTAGCTTCATTAAAACTGTCAGGCAACCTCCTTGCCAGGAAAGCCACAGTGAAGCTAACAATAGCTAGAAAAGCCAAGAATCCCAGAACAAAATAAAACATAACAGTGGATCCTTCATTACATTCTAAGATTATTTCTTTGGTCAGTAAGTGTTTGTTGAAGTTTGGGAATGGGGGGAAAGTTGCTAGCCATAAACTACAAATTGCTGCTTGTAGCACAGAGCAAGAAAGAACTATAGAGTTGGATAATCTTTTCCCCACCCATTTTCTTATCCTGGACCCTGGCTTGGTGGCCCTGAAAGCCAAAATTACTGTGACAGTTTTAGCCAATATGCAACCAACTGCTACAGAAAAGATAATCCCAAAAGCAGTTTGTCTAAGTAGGCAGGTCACCATTGTAGGCTGTCCAATGAATAGGAAAACAGAAGCAAAGCAGGAGAGAAGGGATAATAGGAGTATGTAAGTAAGATTCCGGTTGTTAGCTTTGACAATGGGAGTATCTTTGTACTTTAAGAAAATTATAAATATCAGTATAGTGATGAAACAAAGAGTTGCAGCAACTGTATATAAACTTCTTCCCAAAGGTTCTTGATAAGACAAGAATGTTACATCTTTTGGAAGACATTCATCTTTAGCATGGTTTGGATACTTATCTTCAGGGCATTCAAAACAGGCATCCATATCTGTAAAAGAAAATGATTTAAAGGCTATGAGCAAAAATGATAGGGTCAGCCTTCTTCTCTACTACCTAAAATGAGATGTCAGTACTTTAGTACGTTCTGCAAATTGTACCCAGGAATAGGATAGGATATCAGAAGGTTTGGGCCTTTCTGCACTTAACTTTTCCATTCCAGTCTGTTCCAGTCTAAACCCAATGTGAGTTGTATGTATTGCGAGGGCTGGAAGTTCCTTTCCCTATGAAAAGAAAAAGTATTACTGCTCCAAGCACCGCACACCCTTCTCAGTCATTGGTCCATGTCTCTTCCTCACCAATGTCATATCTAATATGTGAAGGTGTATCTGGGTTTTGAAAATTATTTTCAAAACCAGCATAAGGCAAAATAATTCCATAGAACCTTATTGAAGATTATGCAAGCTTTGAGGAAGGAGCTGTAGCACTTTCCTAGTTCTGGATCAGAACTGACAGTATCGGAATGGTTGTAGACATCCTTAAACAAGCTCACCATGAAATCAGAATTAGGTGCCCTTATGATAGTTTTGGACTGGATCACCATCAGTCCTCTGCAGAAAGGGCCAGTGAAAAGCACTTTACTATGAGGAAGACAATGTTTTTATACTATCACGCATTTTATAACAGAACCTAGAAAGTTCTGAATGACAGTTCTTAAGGCTGCATTTAAAAGTTGTGTGGGACTGGAAAAAGGACATCTCCCATGGTGAGGGTTAATGTACTCCCCACCCAATGTGGCTTGAAGATACCAGTGCTGTTTTGAGGGAGGGTCAGGGAACCCTTATATGAAGCAAACAATTAAAATGTTGCCAACCAACCATGCATACCAACTGGGATGACTGGAGGTTAAAATGTATAGAATCTTGGATCACAAATGGCTGCAAAATCAGCTATAAAGCATTATTGTGGATAGTCCAAACCTGACCTCACATATGAATGTCTTGCCAGGATAGTTGAGACATGTCTGGGGTAGCTGCTATATCAACTTCTATAATGTGAACAGCTCCTAAATAATGTATCTGATGGTTATGTCCTAAACAATTTATCAGGCATAATAGCAATTTCCAAGACTGTAGATTAACAATAGCATTTAATAGCTTTACCCAGTTGGTTGGAGATTTTTCCATCCGGGCACTCACCACAGGCATAACAGCAAAATGCCTCCGTTTCTTCCTTTCTCTTGCTGAAACCTGGTTTGCATTTTTCATTACACAGAGACAAGGGTTTTTCCTATCCATATACGGAAAGAGAGGGTATTTTAAGTAATTCTGTTCTACAAGCTTGGAGCAAGAAGGAACATGCAATGATATGCAAAAAGGGCTACTAAAAGAATAATTCTTTTGAATACATTCATTGAAAACTGTGATAACACTTGGGTATTCTTTGTTGGACATAACCATTTCAGGATGGTTGCTTCTCACCTTGTACACAAGTGTTACATAAAATAATACCTCTTGGTACTGAAATGGAGACTTCACTAAAAGTGGAGATGCGGCCAATATGGCCAAAAAGGAGGGGGAAAGGACCTTTGAAATTTATGGAATGAAAATGTATATTTGATGCTTATAAATCCTGGTACAATCACAACATTGATAAAGAATTACAGAATAACCAGGTATAGGTTTTATGGAATTTCCATATTCAGGAAAAGAATTCATGTAATATTAATAATAATAATGAATAAGAAGGAGGAGGGAAAATCAAGATCCACATCCTCCACAGGTTCCTATCTGGAGTTCACTTGAATTGAGATTTACCTGGTTGAATCTTCTGGGCCACTTGATGTCATTATTATGGATGATTAACTGCTTCTGTCGATTGTTGTCTGGGTTTATTTTTCCAACTCGAACTCTAAGGAGGGACTCATTTGATAATGTGACCCAATTGATAATATCAAAACCAGCTACTAATTCCCCATTATCATCCAAAGAGACCCACTCTCCAGCACCATTGTTAAATGAGATACTCCTCAGAAATTGGTGGAGCTAAATACAAAGGAAGAGTCAAAAAGAATATATGAAGATTCTACAAGGCTTCATAATAAACAATCTATTGAGATGCTGTATGAAGAACAATTTTAATCAAAGCAAAAGTTCAAATACATAGTATTATTTGAATGAAAGTATTAGCAGTTTTGTTGTCTACCTGTACCACACACACACAAAAAAAAAACTAGGGATGTGCATGAATATTCGAGACATCTGGAATTCATACAAATAGGTGCAAATTCCTAGATTTGTGGATGAATGGAATAGGGTTCTCTTTGTAGGGCCCTCTTTGTCCACAAATTGGATTATCTGATATTTGTAGAAGCTTCAGCTGAAGCTTTGGCAGATACTGGCTGCCCCTGGGGCCTCCCCCCCCCATGGCTTCCCACTCTGTAGCTCATCTCACACATTCCCTCTTGCCTTCTTTTGCGGCTTCTCTGGCATTCCTGGACCTTTTTTGTAATGATCTGGTGCCCAAACTAGGCCTTCCTGAGGTCAGAAAAGGCACTTTTGGTTCCTGGAAGGACGAAAGCCAAAACCAGAAGGCCTATTTTGGCCCTTGGATTCTGCCAAAAAAGGCCCCCAGACTGTTAGAGAAGGCATCCTGCCCACCTCCCATGTACCCCCTTACCTTCTCTTCTGGCTCCTATGGCATCTGTGGACCTTTTTGGGAGCAATCCTGTGCCCAAAATTGGTCTTCCTGAAGCTGAAAAGGCACTTCCAGTTCTGCATGTGCAGACCCGGAAGTGCCTTAAAATACGGCACAGAGGCGATGACAAGGACAGGTAAAGGGGGGGGAGGTTGCATTCATTTCATGCATGAATATTCATTAGAATGTTCATGCACAAATACAAATACTCCCACATTTGTGTGGGTGGGATTCGGCCACAGCCAAAATTTCCCACATTTGATTCATTATGAATTGAGTGTGAAAAATGGCTTTGTGCACACCCCTAAAACCCCTAAAAGGCAGCACACCAGGATACAGACCAGTTGGTTTGATCATGAATGCTCTAGCATGAGGTTTTTGGAGCCTTGGTATCTTCCTTGAAGTCTAACAAGGCGCTGGGTGAAGACTGATTGCCATCCCAGCTTTTTAAAGCCTATATAGACTGGTGGACTCCATTTTTAGTAGGGCTATTCCCCCATATAAATCCCTCTGGTTATATTCCCACAGGATGGAAACTTTCTATTATAGTACCAGTTTTTAAGCAGGGAAAGATCCAACAAACTATAGGCCCATAAGTTTGATTTATATTGTGGGTAAATGTTATGCCAAACATCTCCTTTGTATGAGAGTTGGGTGGATTCAAATGAACTTTTAACAAGCTGGCTTTCAACCTGGCCACTCCACCACAGATAACTGTAGAGCCCCATCTTTTTGTCCCTTGTTCAACCTTTCTCTAGATTATCTGGATACACTGAAAAAGTATCATTTACATGCTAGCATTCTAACACAAGAAAGAAGTTGTCAAGCAAGTTGAAGAAGTTGTCATTGCAAGTACATCTATGTAAAATTAAATTGTGCTTCTAAAACAGGATAATACCTGCCATTGTTGTTGATGCAGAAACTTTTGTTTACTCTTTACAACTGTGCGTGAAAATTTAGTATACATGTCATGTAACGCATAGGCCAAAGCATACACAGCATTGTAAGTACTGTAGCTATGAGCAGTCATTCTCATTGGAAAAACGGTTGCAGGAAGACTTTCCAATTTCTCTTCTCCACTACAGAGTTCTTCAAATTTTCTTTCCAAAGAAGGGTGAGGAAAGGAACAGAGGAAGGCCTCTTCCCAGAAACTTCTGATGAAGCCATCTTCTTTTTCTGAGATAGGATTTCTCTTTTGTAGAAATTTCTGAAATTCCACAAGTTCCTTTGAGTGGATTGCAAAGGATAAAACTCCATGGAGAAAATCAATGGACCAGCTTCTTTGAAAAGCAAACGATGCAAAATCTATTTGGGCTGTCATAATCCATACTTTTGCCTTGGCATGCATTTCTTTATCTTCATCTTCTGCGGCTTTCATAAACATTCTTAATGCCATGAATGCTGCCATTTCTCCATGCATAATTATAACATTGGCAGTGCTGTTCACTATGGCATTGATTGTCTTAAAACCGCTCCGGATCACATCATCAAATTCACCTGAGAAGTCTAATTTGGGAACTCTTTCTATGAAATTAAAGCAGATACCTGACTTGGGAAATTCTAAGAGAATATTCTGTACAAATTTATCTAAAATTTCATCATCCATGGAAATCACTCCAATCCATATCCATCTGAAGTGTAACAATAGCTGGAGAATCCCTTTATTTTGATCTTCTGTTTTAGGTGACATCCAGTAGAAGAAAAGGTCTTGAATGTTGTCATTACTTAGCGGAGTGGTACCATACATAACCTTTGATATGTATTTTTTAAGAGAAATTATTTTAAAAATGAAAATGGAATGTCATTTACAAATCCTGCTTTATTTTTATTTAACTCTGGTCCTCAACCTGGGGGTCGGGACCCCTTTGGGGGTCGAACTACCCTTTCAGAGGGGTCACGACGAGTCTCCCGCTGCCCTTCCCTCCCACCTCCCAGCTGCTCTGCCCCCATGGTTGGGGGTCTCCACAACACGAGGAACTCCATTAAGGGCTCACGGCATTAGGAAGGTTGAGAACCACTGATTTAATTAAACTCAAAACCAACTTTAGAGAATTTCAGCACTTACCTATATTGATCTATTTAAACTACTGATAAGTCTATTTCTCATTCAAAATAATGAAGTGGTAAACAGGAAATGTTCATTTTACATTGTAAGTATGGCTTTGGAAAGGCCAAGGGTCCTCTTCCTTCTACACCTGAACCTTTTATAGATTATATTTATTCCATTTATGATTCTCCAATCTTCTTACAAATCATGCATTCCGACAGAAAACAATTCAGCATTCCTCCTCACATCACAATATATTTGCAAATCGGGATTGTTCTGCGACATGACTTACCTCTTTAGAATAATAGGATATTGAAGTACATTGGTTAATTTTATAAGAATAATAACTTGGTAAATTGTTGTTGTTGTTGTTGTTGTTGTTACTATTACTATTATTATTATTATTATTAATTCCAAGAACACTGTGATCATGTCTGACATATCAGGTACACAATGACAAAAATAATATTTGAATGACTTACTTGTGGCATTTTGTAGATGTCCAGGATGGCTGCCATATAAAAATCAACTTCTGAATTAGGTCCCCTAATAACCGCTACAGCCGAGTGCTTGAGATCACACTTATAGTTTGGAATGGTCCTTCCTGTTCCAGAGAGAAATTCCAGTGATGCAAGGCAGATCCCACTTGCAGTGAAAAATACATCATAGATACGGAATCCAAGAGTGATATTGGGTAAAATCTTTGTATTCTCATTGACCTCCTTTATGGAAAATGCCAAGGCAACAACGTGCTGGTATAATTGGGTCATTAGCCTGCAGGAGAACACATAATATGCTTATTAGCATCAGTATCATTATTGTTGTTATTATAGGCTGCATCCACATGCAGTTGAAAAAAAATGTAACTCAAATTAGTTCATAGTTGCTAGCTGGTATACATTAGTCTTCCCATCCTACCTTTAATCCAGATCAGCATTTTGTGGCTTTTCATCTGAACTAGCACTGAGATATAAACACTATTAAATTTACTAGTACAAATATCTAAATCTGCAGGCATTATTACACAGTGGGGACAGATGAGAAAGTATTATTCCCAAACCTTATCTGATCAGCTTCACATCAAAATGAAGTTCAGCTATAATCAAAGATGAGATGCCCATTACTGCTTCATTCCTCTCTGAACCTGTGAAATGAGTTGCCACTGCTATTTACCGAAGCACAATAAGCATTTTAATTCGAATTTCCATGTAGTTAACTATTCTTTTTAAAATACTAGCATATGCTAGCAAAAACAAGCATAATAACCCATACCGAAGATGTTACTCTTTCTTGATATACACTATTATTAAAAATGTCCATTACTTACATAGGATCATTAGAAATTTCCAGAGATGGGTGTTTCCCAAAATGAATAGTGTCGGAAAAGAAAAAGACCTGTGACATAATTCCAACAATGGTAAGTTTTCCTGGACTGTAATATTTCTGCAGACTTGGAAGAGGGTTTCTGGTGGAGCAGTGGACTGTAGAAGTCATGCTTAATTGAGGTGGAAGCAGCAATAAGACTACCAGTACAATATTAGCTGTTTTCAAGGAAATCATTAGTTCAAGGGAGAAAACAATCTATTCAGTACCTAACTGAATATATTAAGCAGATTTTTTTTGACTGACCTCTGGCATTTGAAAATGATTATATTGTTTATGTTCAAGTGAACATCTTATTTGCTCCCCCTTGAGGGACAGACAAGAAAATTAGCCATTACCTCTTCTACCACCAATAATTTTGCAAGAGGCCACTTGGAAGTAGGAAGATAAGTAAAAAAAATATATATATTTTTAAAAATTGCTACACCAGAATGCTCCAGAGAAATTGGGGGAGGGGGTGCAACTGTGCAGAGTTTGAAAAGTACTGCCAATATAGTCACCTGCTCTAAATTAGATATTATCCTTGGAATGTCAACAGAAAACATGTTGATTGGTTTGGCTGAAAGATTCATCATTGAGAAGCCATGGATGTTATAATTAAAGTTTTCATATTCATTTTTAATAAAAGTCATGAAAACTGGTGATGATTTTTTTTCCATATTACACCTTTTACTTAGTAAAGAGATGGAATAAACATAATTTTGGCAGATTAAATGGCCCCAATAGTTGAACTCTTAATTGTACACACTTGTGCTACATAATTACATTTTCTAAGCTCCATAGAAAAACATACAACTATATTTTCATTTGACTTGGGTAAATGTTTTATTACTTTATTTAGTTACATTTCAGTTCTGTCCTGTCCTACCCTATCTTATCACAAATTACAAAACAAAATCAATTATGCAAATACACAAAATGCATTTTATTAAAAATGTTATTCTTACTCCACCATAGATTGCTCTGGAAAAGCAAAGCTCTATTGAGTGTAAATAAGTTGTTCTGTTAAGTTGCTCTTTAATAAACCTTTGGCTTTTTAAAAGTATGGTCCCCTTTATTCAGCATTTCAATGAACCTTTCTACTCATCACTGAGAAAGAAGCTCCCTAGCTGAGACAGCAGATGAGGGACTTTGGTCTTCTGCAGGATTGCAAGGTACATGGCATGGTGGTTGGTATCTCTGTAGACTCAAGCAGGTGGGCATGGGCATCCCACAGGACTGTGACTCCAAACAGGCCAAGCTCTCAGCCAATTAAAACAGTAGATACCATGAGTTCTCAGAATGTAAGAGATGAAATTGGTACCCTCAAGGAGGGCATGAAAAAGCTGGTGGAGGTAACTTGGGGACTAGCTGCCAGGGACACTTACCCTATATCAATTGCTGGGAAGATGTCACATAGGCAGAGGACAGTCAGCTGCCAGAAGAAGCAATCAGCAGTAAAGACATACCAGAGGCCTAGTAGGTCAAGACAGAGGAGTGGAGGCCACAGTTCAAAGAGCTGAAAGTCTCTTTTGATGGAAGCCCTAATTTTTTTTTCATTCTTTCTAATGGGTGTAGCCAGGTTGAGAAGTAAGGTGACATGTTTTTCAGTGAGACTAAGGTCTGCTATCTATCAGTGAGCTCCAGAGTGAGACGGTGGGTGGTTAGATGGTTGATGTTGATGAAGATCCAGAAGTTCTATGATGGCTTGAGCCTGTGGATCTCTACCTCACCAAACCATCACTCATAAAATCTGAAGCCCCAGTGCAGTGTGTTCCTGTGGTAACCCAGTAACTTGCCCTAAACAGTGTCACAGGGTAGGTTGAATCAAACAGATACATCCCTGAATTGTCCTATACAGGTTGGCTGGAGAAATGTTCATAAAAAATTTAAATTTTCTGTTATGTGTGTGGCTGATTCTGGTTGCATCCAGAGTGCAGTGGACTCTTTTGCAGTGCATTGTCTTGGATTATAGTATCAGGCTTTCCTTTTAGTTAACCAATCCTTGCTATTCAACTCCTTCTTTACTAAAATGATATAGCATTTGGGGAAAAAAACACAACTTAATAATCCAGCACTAGAGGCTAAGATAGAGAAGCTCTTCACAATTACCATGTATTTGCCCCTGGTATTCACATAGGTAGGAATAAAAGACAATCACACACTGCAAAATACTACCATACTGAAAGTGATAAACTTTGCTTCATTAAAGCTGTCAGACAGCTTCCTTGCCAGGAAAGCCACAGTGAAACTGACAATTGCCAGGAAGCCCAAGAAACCCAGCATAAAATAGAACATAAAAGTGGACCCTTCATTGCATTCTAATATGATTTCTGTGGTTTGCTTAAACAATCACTCACTTTGTCTATTGGAAAATTATTTTCTAAGCTATGAAATACTGACATTTTAAGTCCTTTATTTTTTTGTTCATCTTCATAAAATCTCCAAGTTAAATCCTATTTTGCACATCTTTCAACAAGCTCAAAACAGATGGCACTCTATGGGAACCTAAGAAGCACATTCTGTGCATACCTTTATCCGTTACCATCACATCAATCCATACCCATTTGAAGTTTTTTTCCCAAAAAGCAATATTGCATTTAATAGAGTCTAATATACACTCTTTCACAAACTCACAGTATATGAAAGTCTTTTGCTTTCCATTTGGAAGATTGCTTTGGCAATTCTGCTGTCATGCCTAGTTTCGCAAGGTATAACTGGAACTCCTCTGGCTTGGTTTACCTCCTTCCTGTCGGGTCGGTCGTTCTCAGTAAATCTCCAAGGGAAAACCTCAAAGACAATCTCGTTACCGGTGGGCGTCCCACAAGGCTCAACCTTGAGCCCACTGTTGTTCACCCTTTATACCCGCTCACTTGGGTTGTTTCTAACGGACCGAGGATACCAATATCACATGTATGCTGATGATACTCAAGTGTTCAAATCTTTTGATTCCCTTGGTGCTCCCAAATGGGATTCGATTAAGGAAATTCTGACGAACATTGCTATGTGGATGGCAACTCAACCTGACCGACTACGGACTCCAATTTCCTGCCCAATCATTCATCTTCAAGGCCACATATTAACTCCTACGTCAGCAGCAAAAAACCTTGGAGTGATATTTGATGATCACCTCTCCTTACGTCCATTTATAGAAAAGACAGCTAAAGTTTGTAACTTCCATCTGTACAATATACGGAAAATTAGGAAATTTTTGTCCGTGGACATAGCTCGAACATTGGTTCAAGCCCTGGTTTGTTCAAGGTTAGATTATTGTAATAGTCTCCTTGCAGGTCTCCCGAATAGCTCCTTACAGCCTCTAATTTTAACACAAAACTTAGCAGTCAGAGTGGTGATGAACCTGCCTAGATATGTGCATGTCACATCTGCAGGGAAGTCATTACACTGGCTCCCAATTTGTGCCAGAACTTATTTTAAAATTTTAGTTCTGGCATTTAAGGCGGTTAGAGAGCAAACCCCAGGTTATTTAGCAGCCAAATTAACGTGGTATTCTCCTGCTAG
Source organism: Aspidoscelis tigris stejnegeri (assembly GCA_023333525.1). Lineage (NCBI taxonomy): Eukaryota > Metazoa > Chordata > Lepidosauria > Squamata > Teiidae > Aspidoscelis > Aspidoscelis tigris. Next base: position 10,809,327 of record JALMGA010000009.1, read on the forward strand.
GGACCTGCGGTCGATGGATAAAGCCCTATTGGTTGTACCTCAAACACCTACAGCTACCACGAGACTTTGAGCTTTTCAAGACCTGGTCCCATATCTTTGGAACAGGTTGCCCCTTGCCCTAAGGCTTGAAAAGGACCTGACCAAATTCTGCAAGAGCTTGAAAACAGTTCTTTTTAATACCTGATGGTCCCTGGCCTATAGACTGACATATATCCATTCTTATTTAGTTAAGGGACTGAAAATTAATTAGGAGGTTATTTTGAGTAGGGTTTTAAGGGGGATTTTAAACTTATGGGTTGTATTTTGTATTTATTAGTGATGTTATGTACCGCCCTTTGGTGGAAAAGGCGTTATAAATAAACGTTATTATTATTATTATTATTAAGTTCTTGCAGTGGTAGGTCCCACAATCTTTGTTTCAAGAATTCCATAACTTTAGTCCACTTTTGAAGTCTGCTCCTTCTGGTTGATATCCCATATGATGTAATTCAAATGATCAAATAATTCAACATTAATTACTCCCCTATGTAGTCACACAGTTGTTGGATTGTTTTATCTTTCACATTTTTCCAGTTCTTAACTATCACTGCTTGTGCTGCCTGATGTAGTTGTAATAGTTATATAATGGTCCTCTATGCTTTTCTATTATATTTTTGTAGCAACATTATTTCCCTTGTCCATATTATATTACTTTTAAAATATTCCTCAGCACTTTCTCAATTCCACACCAAAACTCCCAGATTCCCTGACAGAGACACCATAAGTGAATATACATTTATTTTTATTTGCATTTAATCCAGCATTATGAGCTTATACTTAACATTTACTAATACACTTGAAATTGGTGTATTCAATTGGAGTATAAGAGCTTTCAGAGAGGGTTCGTTATGGGATTCACATCAGGATCGGGGATGAAACTGGTGGTGGCAGGAATTCAAGGAGAATTTTAAGGGAATTTTAAGCATAGGACCATCAAAATGGCTCCATTTGCCTGCATGCAAATCTTGGTTCCATTCATTTAAATGAAAGTGAACAGGGGGAAATTTGTACATACCTAAAGCAAAGAAGTGTTTGTAAAGGGGGAACTTGTACTCAAACACCAAAAATAAGCTCAATCCTTTCTTTTCATTATTTGTCCCCGTTTATTTAACTCTGGCTTGACTAAAAGGATATAGCATTTCGGGGAAAAAATGCAACATAATAATCCAGCACTAGAGGCTATGATAGAGAAGATCTCCACAGCTACCATGTATTTGCCCTTTGTATTCACATAGGTTGGAACAAAAGACAACCACACGCTGCAAAAAACCACCATGCTGAATGTGATAAATTTAGCTTCATTAAAGCTGTCAGGCAGCTTCCTTGCCAGGAAAGCCACAGTGAAGCTGACAATAGCCAGCAAACCTAAGAAACCTAAAACACAATAAAACATAGCAGTGGATCCCTCATTACACTCTAAAATGATTTCCCTGGTGAGTGAATGTTTATTATAGTTTGGAAATGGGGGAGAGGTCACAAGCCAAATAGTACACATTGCAGATTGTAAGAAAGAGCAAGAAAGAACAACTGAGTTTGATAACCCTTTTCCTACCCATTTTCTTATACTCGATCCTGGCTTGGTGGCCCTGAAAGCCAAAACCACTGTAACAGTTTTGGCCAATACACAAGAAACTGCCACAGAAAAAATCATTGCAAAGGCAGTTTGTCGAAGGAGGCAGGTCACCTTTGTTGGTTGCCCAATAAATAGAAAAACAGAAGCAAAGCAGAAGAGAAGGGATAAAAGGAGTGTGTAAGTGAGATTCCGGTTGTTGGCTTTGACAATGGGAGTATCCTTGTTCTTAAAGAAGATGCCAAGCACCAAATTTGTGATGAAACAGAATGAGAGAGCCAGTGTAGACATTGTGATTCCTAATGGTTCTTGATAAGACAAAAAAGCTACATCTTTTGGAAGACATCCACTTCTATCATGGTTTGGATACTGATGCTCGGGACACTCAAAACAGTCATCCATATCTAAAATAAGGAAATGAAAATATGAAAAAAAAAGGCTTAATGACAATTACTAGTTCAACATATATTTTCCCATTTGTAATCAACTTAGTTTCAAGGTAGGCTTTTATAATGTTCAATTTTATTACTTAGAAACTGCTATCAGTACCCAATACACCCTTGGATGTGCTGAAATTTTTATCACCCAAATGAAAACTTGATTTCTGGTAACATGATGTGCAAGAGTTTTACCCTTTTCTCTGGAGATTTTCCCTTCTGGGCATGGAAGGCAATCATAACAGCAAAATGGTTTTCCCTCCTTCTTCATCTTGCTAAAGCCAACACCACATTTTTCATTACAAAGTGACAATGGAATGACCTTTTTCCAAATGAAAAGGGAGAAATGCCATCAGAACTTTTTTATTATGCTTCTATTCAAGCTTTAATCCTCAGGATTAATAGGTATGATAAAATGACTCTGTAGTATAACTTGTTACTGGTTCTTCTTTGAGACTGAGAAAAAAATTACATGTAGATTATCAATATAGAAATAGCTGGTTATAGTAGAGTTGAGTGGGGGAAAGCTGAAAAAGGACCCCAGATACAAAGACCTGAAAACTGAAATGGAGTTCCAAAGACCTGGACAGACTTCTTGACACTTTGGGCATTAATATATTGACTTTTCTGCACTAATAACGAGAAGAAAATGATAGTCAGAATATCAGACCAGTCATAAGCAGCTATAGACGGTATGATGATGTAATGCTATCTACCTATCTCTTGCCCCTTATCTCATAGACCTCGCTGAGACTAACAACAAAAGATAATTACAAAAAAGCTTAAAACTTTAATAAAGCACAATTAGAACAAAGATTAAAATTCAGTAAAACAGCAACAATTAAAAACAATGACACTCAGGAGCTGTGAACTGCCTTCTGAAAGAGGTAAGTTTTCAAATTTCTCTGAAATTGAGATAAGAGATAATGATGATCATTAAAATAATGGGATGGCATTCATAAGTTGGAGAGTGACTCCTGAGAAAGTCCTATGCTATTTGATCACCAGTTGTGCTTCCTTTGATTTTGAAACTCCATGTGTTGGCTTTCAGGAGCAAGCAGTTTCAGTCAGCTAGTTGATAATTAGGTAACTTCTGGGAAGGCATGGGGAGCTTGGAGGTTGTAACAGCCTCCTCTAAGTGCAGATCTCTTCCCCAGATGTTGCCTATTTTTTTACTACAAGCCAAAGTGTGAAAAGGCTCTTGGTCTACAAGCACTGAACAGCACAAAAAATAATACTAAGGTAACCCTCAAACAGAGGCTCATGGGCAACAAAAGACTATCTCAACCTTCTTCATACTCCAGGCATTTAAAAAAATACCATGTTAATGCAGGAAGGTTTATGTAGGAATGACCTTCCACACTATAGAAAAAAATGTGAACTCAAAAGACACACCTGTCTCATGAAGACTGACAAGTCAGCAGTAACAGAACACACCTGGTCAGAAAAATCAAAAAATCTTATTTGAACAAACAAACAATAGCCAAAGTAAACTGGCTACCAGAGAGTCCATTCAAATAAAACATCCCACGAGGCTTGTTCCTCAGTAACATCTGGAAACCCCTATACAGAAACAAAGAAAACAGAAATTCACATCATACCTCAATAACCACATGACTCACTGGTCACTCACCCCCAAGGATTATGCTAATGCGGAACAAATAGGAAAGCTTCAACAACTTAATTTGTATCCTGTTTTAATCTGTTTTAATCTGTTGTTACCCACCCAGAGACTTTCAGATATGGAGTGGAATAGAAATGTAAATAAATAAATTAAATAAATAAATAAACTCATTGTTAATGCCTACATCTAAGGAAAGAGCATTAACAGATTATAGCCAGAATAAAACCAACCCCTCATTAACAACTCCACAAGAAGAACTGCCAAACAAACAGCAAAAGGAAAACAAGTGCTAGGAAGACATTAGTCATCTTTAACCCTTCCAAAAGTTAAATCCACTGAAGAGGGATATTGTAGCAATATCCAAAAGCTTAGGTTCTCAGAAGAAACCTGGAACATGTCATAATAGCCCAAAAACTGCTACAAATGAGACTGAATCAAGCTGTGAAAGCCTATGTGAGACCACTGATGCTATTTGATCTATACCTTACTACAAATGTTCAAAAATGTGGTTATTGTATGTTTTATTTTTACCCTGATGTAATGAAATCATGACTTTATACATTATTTGCCTTGCCTTTACTCTATCCATTGAGAAGAAAATTTAAAAGTAGTGCAGAGCATCTTTACCTCTCATATAAGGCTTTTCTAAGCAGTTTGACTTTGACCATACCTGGTTGAATCTTCTGGGCCAATTGACTGCATCATCATATATGGTTAATTGTTCATGTTCAGAAGCCTCAGGATCCAGTTTTCCAACCGGGACCCTAAGGAAGGACTCATTAGGTAATATAGCCCAGTTGATTATATCAAATCCAGCTTGCAAAGCTCCATTTTGGTCAAAAGACACAAAGTCTCCAGCACTATTATTCAATGAGATACTTCTCAAAATCTGATGGAGCTAAATAAATGTCAAAGGGTTGTGTGAGTTTTTACAAATGAATATTATTGCTTTAATAGAAGACAGTATTTTGCATTTGTCAATATTCTCCTCTTTCAGGAAGAAAAAAAATAGGAACAAAATTTTAAAAAGCTAAATAAATATCACTATTATATTTAAGAACATAAGAGAAGCCCTGCTGGATCTGGCCACAGCCCATCTAGTCCAGTGTCCCATCGCACACAGTGGCCCACCAAATGCTCATGGGCATCTCAAGCAGAGACAAGGGCAAACCTTTCCTGCTCTTGAATCCAACAAATGGCCTTAGAAGCGGCCCACTTTCCCGCCACCCCCAACCTGAAAGACATACCTAGGCGTTCATTCTAGTAGCCATTGATACATCTGTCATCCATAAATTTGTCTAACTCTACCTTAAAACCATCTAGGCTGGTAGCTATTACCACCTCTTCCAGCAGAATATTCCACAAACAGATGGGTGAAGAAATACTATTTATTTATTTAAGAATTGATATCCTATCCTTCAACAAGAGGTCCCAGAGCAGGTCACAACAACAACAACAATAATGGATCACTTGGTTACTTAGCCATTAGAGGTTTCCCTCTATGCCTATCCACGTGGCATTGGGCTGAAGGAAGAACTGATGGAAAAATGACCTGTTTTCCATCAAACCATCTTAGGGGCTCTATGTTAGGGTTTATTTGCTTGGCTTTCTCCATTCCCAATGCACTCAAAAGGAAATAAGGCTACTTTAGTTTGAAAGATCCAGTAAAATTAATTGCAGAGCTGGGATTTGAAACAAGGGACTCCTAGGTTCTAGCCTAATGCTTTTAACCACTGCACCCTTAAGCAACAAACAGCCATAAACTATACAAAATGAAGAGGAATAGACCAAGCTTCAACTGGCTACATATCCTACTCAAATCCTTGCAATCCCCAGATCATTCAGACACATAGCCAACTGATGATTCGCTCATTCATTCTCCACAGGCACCCTCAGAAAATCCTCCTGGTATGACAGTCCAATGCCCAGAGTACCTTTCACTGTCAGTTGCTTGGAGAAGGCTGCTAGAGGGCCTTCCATGCAGGCTATCCTTCCATGCAGGCTATCAGATCATTCATCAGAGCTCTAAAATTATTTGGATAAATAATGACAGCAAGTGCACCCTACAGAACATGCATTATTCAGCCATCGTGGCAGCAGCGGCCCATTTAGGGATTTTTTGTGGCATGAGGAGCCCCCCACACACACACACACACTTTGGCTGTTTGTCTAGAAAGCATCTCCACCAAAGCACACTCTATCCAGCCAGGCTGTGGATGCAGCCGTGGTGTGCTCATGTAACTCACTTGGTTCTTGAGAAAATTACATCATTTTCTGAAGAAATGGGAAAACAAAATGCCACAATAATAAAAAGAAATTTAAAAAGCAAGCATGTAAAGGATCCCCCAACCCACCTTATGAAACTATGCTGTAAAGGGTTCTTGATGTTTTTTATTCAAAGCATGTGAAACATTTTGTTTCAGGGTCAAAACATACTATCTGCATATCTATAATTCTGAATAAAAGCTATTCATTTTGTTATAAAATGGCCCCTATGGTAGATATGCATGTTATTTGCCAGCATTCAATGCTAGGAACCAAATTTTGAATGCATCAGAAACTTACATGAAGACTAATATGGCACTCTTTTCTGTTTTTCAAATGGTCATATTACCTGCCATGGCTGTTGATGTATGAAGTCCCACTCTCTGTTTTGCCCCCTCAGTGTAGGCTTGGAAGAATACATGTCTTGTAGAGCATGGGCAACAGCACACACAGCATTGTAAATACTATAACTGTGAGCTGTAATGCTTAGTTCAAAGACAGAGGCAGGAAGGCTTTCCAGTTTCTCCTCCCCAGTGCAGAGATCCTCATGTTTCCTTTCCAAAAAAGGATGAGGAAAGGAGCAGATGAATGCCTCTTCCCAAAAAAGTCTGATGAAGCCATCATCTTTTTCTGAGGCAGGACTTCTCGTCTGAAGAAATTTCTGAAATTCCACAATATCCTTTGAGTGGATTGCAAAGGATAAAGCACCATGGAGAAAGTCTAGAGGCCAACCTCTTTGAAACACAAATGAAGCAAAATCTATCTGGGCTGTCATAATCCAAACTTTTGCCCTGGCAAGCATTTCTATATTCTCAATCTCTGCAATTCTGGGAAACCCTCTCATTAACATCAATGCCACCATTTCTCCATGCACAATCACAGCATTGGCAGTGCTTCCCATTGTAACATCAAATGTTTTAAACCCTTCCTTCACCATATCTTCAAAATCAGTTGAGAATTTCAGTTTTGGGAATGTTTCAATGAAAGCCACACAGATGCCTCTCTGAGCAAACTCTGGGATAATATTTTGTAGAAAACTCTCTGAAGTTTGATCAACAAGAGATATAACTCCAATCCATATCCAATTGAAATACAGCAATAGCTGGAGAATCCCTTTAATTTGATCCCCTTCTTTGGGAAACATCCAATGCAAGAAAATATCTTGAATGTTGTCATTCTTCTTTGGAGAAGCACCATAGACAATCTTCAGATAATTTTAAAAAAAACAGTGTTCAGGAAAAGTGTATGGTACATCTACATGATCCTGTGAGTATGACACAAATGTGCAAGGTCACTATGACATTACACGCTCATAGCACACTGTTTGTGTGCATCATCTATAGAGATCAGAACTTTTGGGAACATTTCTTGTGTTCAAAGAAACCTTCCAGACTGGGAACATCAGAGCTGAGCAATTAAAATTCCCTGTTTGTGATGTTCTTATGATTGGAGACAGTGCCTGGTGTGTGAACAACATGCTGCAACAACTTACAGTGGGGAAACAAAGGGAACTGTACCAGTGATCTTTGTTCGACCATCATATATGTCCTGTCTGTGCATGTGTCTATGTGCATATAAGGAACTTTGCTTAAAAGTCTGATTTTTTTTTGGGGGGGGGAAGAGGGAATAATATATGACACAATATCACATTAAGTTTCTCTCCTAAAGAAGTTGTTTTGCCTTTCTCTCTCCATGCTGCCTGTCAAATGATTGCCAGGGAACATCATGAAGAAATGTTTTGATTACATATCTTGGTAAGGCTTGCAGAGTTAATTGACAGGTCTGATACAGACCATAGAAGCTGTTTCCACACTTATCTTTGTAGGCCCGTCCAGCACCATTAATTGCACCACTGTTATTGGGAACACTTCTCCTGGCGCAATCCTCCTTTTTGGCTCTGGAGATTGCATGATCTCTGAAGCCACTTCTGGGTTTAGTGAATCCTCAGAACTGAATGTCCTCTCCTCTGTTCAGTTGATGGACCTGATTTGGTGGAACAATTTGATGCACCTCCAAAATCTGCCTCCCTGCTAAATCACAACACAGAAGCATGAATCCTTCCACAGAGTTCACCGGACTCATTCAGCTGCCACTGGAATGCTGGTAGATCTGCAAAAACAGGTCGACTGATCTTCCAGTATATGTGTTAATAATAGGTGATAGGGATGTGAACGAATATTTGTTAACATTTGGAATTCTGCTGAATTTGGCCAAATTAGGACATGTGAATTTGAATCAAATGGCACAAATTCAAATCAAGTGTTTTAATACATTCATATTGAATCTTCATATAGGATTTGTATATGGGATTCATATATGGGATCTTTATGCTATTTGAGCACATTTGCATGGAACATAGCACTGGAAATGAAAGTAGACTTTAGCAAATCATGTGATCAATGACTTACTTGAGGCATCTTGTAGGTGCCCAGAATTTTTGCCAATTGGAAACAATCTTCAGATCTTGGTCCCACAATGACTGCTATCACGCTGCTCTTAAGATCACACTTGTAATTGGGGACAATCTTTCCTGGTCTAGAGAGAAATTCCATGGAGGCAAGGTAAGCCCCGCTTACTGTGAATTGTCCATCGAAGATATGGAAACCCAAACTGATATTGTGTAAGATGTGTGGATTTTCATTGACTTCCTTTACAGCAAAGGCTAAGGCTGCAATGTGCTGGTACAACTGAGTCATTAGCCTACAAGACAGAGTATTTGTTACAAATGTTTATCAGTCCAGTTCCAGTGCAAGCAGTGTAGCTTTAAAAGATATGTCTGAAAAAAACTCCAAAATAAAATGTGAAAAATATAGCTTAATAATTTTAAACTCTTGACTTCTCCATTTAATTTTTTAGAAAGCATTTATTGGTTTCTTTTCAACATTCCTGAAAACAATAGAAAATCGACTTTCTTTGCATTAACCTTTTTTTCTGGTTATGGAGGCTTCCACAGGGCTGCAACCCATACAATTGTGTGGATAAGCAAAGGCCCCTGCCTACATCAAACTAGAACATAGTTTTACTATGATAACACAATGGAACTATATCTGAGTCCAGGTATGGAGATCTTTAAAAAGCTCCACAACTAGGCATACACCACGCCCTTCATGGCAGTAGTTATTTAATACAGTCTCCTTTCAGGTTGCTAAGATAATAAAAGTGATTTTCCCTGCCTGGGATCAAATCACAACTAGCAGACAAGAAAATGAGGAAACTGCTCAAACTAATTTGAGTGCACAACACCCTCCCCCCCTACACATGGTTTAGTCACAGTTCTGTGAAGGCTTTTCTGATCTATTGGAAGTTTGAAACATTTAATTAGCTTAAGTGGAAATAGAAATTTGCTTCCCAGGTTGTTTAAAGTTACTTTTATATTACCCTATATCTCCGTCTCAGTGCAGTGTAGGCAACACATAGTAAAAACTAAAAGAACAATAAATAGTAAATGAAATAAATGAAAACTACAGTAACCCCCCCAAAAAAACCTTTTTAATTTGTATCAAATGGACAAGAGTTAAGATCATAGTATTTAGAATATAATTGTGAATGAACGTTTAACAATTAGAAGCAAAACTCTGATTCTTTCTCCATATCTTTTATGGCTGCTGATGCAAAATTATAATAAGTCATTATAGATGTATAACTTATCCCAGCCTGCAAATGTCGGCTATGTAAACCAATACATTTTAGGGAGATAATTAGAATCCTTAGCATTATAGATTTAGGTTAAATCACAGTGTACAGAGTTTCACTGTAGTCAGGATCCTACCATAAGCATTATTACTGATGTGCCCGGAGAAACTGGAAATGATTACACTTCAAAACAGAGCTACCCACAAAACAGAGCTATCTCCCATTACAACCATAACATCTCCATTCAAAGTGGCAGCAGCAGCTTTGTGGCGATCCCACCACCCCTTTTGCCACAGCAATCACCATTGGAGATGCCTTGTTTGCAAGTGTGAAATACAGAGCCATCTTTTTCAGCTGCTGACTTCCCATTTGGCCACAACAGAACTGCCTCAATCCCTAAGTGGAGACTCAGCTAGTAACTTCCTAAAATATTTACTTTGTACTGTATACCCTACAAATGTGTAAGGTCAAACATTTCCAATATTTGCACTCCCTACAGCATATGTGGTTCTTGCCAAAAGCATTTTTTCCAGTATAGTTTACACATTCCTCTTTACAGTGAGGAGATGACATGGTCATCTGAAGCCGGTATGTCTCTAACAGAATTATTCTATATTACTGATATGTAGGACAATGGCTATTTTCTTATCTATAATATTATTAGCTCCATTTTCTTTCTGCTATAAGAGTGCCTGACAAATTCATTTTTTTAGCTCTAGTCTTGGCTGCACAGACTTTGTTAGGCTTGTGTTGAGAACTTTGCTTTGAAGCTGGTCTGTTGGCTTCTTACATGCAATCATCAGAAAGTTCCAGTGATGGATGCTTCTCATATGTGATGATATTTGAAAATACAAATGTCTGAGACATTATACCAACTATCATGATGTCACCTGGATGATAATATTGATGTGCAATTGGAAGAGGGCTTTTGATGGTGCAGAGATCTGGAGGATTCATGCGTAATCCTGGTAGTTGCAGCAACACAAATATCACTATAATAGAAAGTGTTTTGTAGGAAATTGCCATTTCAGAAAACAAGTCAAGGATAGTTGCAATAGCTATTCTTCCTACCTAGAAATCTTTCTTATCAAGTAATTAATAATAACGGAAGGAATCAGGAGGAGGAACTTAAGTTACTATTTGTAACGCAAAATATATTTGTCTTCCCTGATGAAACATCTTCTTTAATGCTGCTCAGAGACAGAAGAAGAAAAATACCAGTTATCTCTTTCCTCTCTGTTTAGTAAGAATCCTCAGGAGATTTGGGGAGTGAGGCAACAATTTGTTTTTATATGGAGTCACAAAGATTGCATCAATACGGGGGGTGGGTGGGGGTGTAATACACGTACAGGTGGCAGCGGTGGGATTTGAACCCACGCCTGTACATGTGTATTACAGGGGGTAATAGGAATTACTGAGGTAAAAGCATAGAAATAAACATCTGTTTAATGTTAGAATCAATATGTGAAACTGCAAAACAAAACATGATAACTGCATTTTTAACCTTAATGAAGAGACAAGAATAGCATTAGTGTATATGTATTTAATGATCCAGGACAGCATGTAGAATGTGATTATATGCATAGTGCAAATGTATTTGTCTAATTTTGGGCCACCACCTGGGGACTGTTTTATTACAATTCTGGACAAAGCGACTGTGACCTCAACCTGGGTTGCCTTGAAATGAAGGGTAAAATGTGACCCAATGTTAGTCTATGGGCATGGTGGAAAGGAAACAGTGTATTTTTCCATAGCATGCACACCTGTGCATGCTTCTTGCAAAACCCAAGTGCTCAGCCACTCAAAAGATGAGGGATACAAAGAGTGTGTAAGTGAGATTCCTGTTATTGGCTTTGACGAAGGGAGTATCCTTGTTCTTAAAGAAGATGCTAAGCACCAAATTTGTGATGAAACAGAATGAGAGAGCCAGAGTAGACATTGTGATTCCCAAAGGTTATTTGTAAGACAAGAAAGTTACAACTTTTGGAAGACATCTATTTCTATCACGGTTTGGATATTGGTGCTCAGGACACTCAAAACAGTCATCTATATCTAAAACACGGAAAGGAAAAATGTGCCAAAGTCTTAATGACCAAATTAATATGCATTTTTAAAATGTTAATCAATTTCTTGTTAATTTCGATGTAGCTTTCCATTATGTTCATTATGTACCCACTGCACCCTTGGATGTGTTAAAACATACCTGTAACTAGTGAAAACTAGATTTTTAGTATTACGATGTGATTTTAAAAGAGTGTTTAAAAGTAGAGGTGTGTGCAAGTTTTTTTATTATTATTATTTGATTGGTATCTAATCAAATGCAGGAAAGTTTATATTTGTGTCAATAGATCCCCTTTGAATGTGGTCGGATTGTTCAACCCCATACGAATACATATGAGTAGCATATGGATCCTATATATGAATACATATGAACAGCATACAGATCTTATATATGAATGCATACAAATAGCATATAGATCTTATATATGAATGCATACAAATTGATATAAATAGCATACAAATCCCATACGAAGCTTCATACCAATGTATCAAAACATTTGATTCACATTCAAATGTCAATCTTCCAATGTAACAACATTCAATTTGAATCCGAATGTCTGAATTTGGCCGAATTCAGCCAGATTTCACATTATAAATATTTGTGCACATCCCTATTTAAAAGTGCTACCATTCTGGTTAGAGATTTTCCCTTCTGGGCATGGAAGGCAGTCATAACAGCAAAATGGTTTTCCTTCCTTCTTCACCTTGCTAAAACTAACACCACATATTTCATTACAGAGTAAGGGATTTACCTATCTGTAAATATTTTTTGTTTAAAAGAGTGGCCTGAGCCAATTTGGCTGTGTAGTTAGAGTGCCAGACCCATATATTGTAGTTGATTTTGCACTCATCCAGGAATCCAGCTGGGTAACCTTGATTAATTTAAGTCACAGCTCTCAGGAGAAGAACAGAAGGTTTGTCATATTTTTTGAGTCCCCTTAAATGGGTGAGAAAAGTAGCATATAAAAACCAACTCTTCTTCTTCCTTCTCCTCTTTTTCTTCCTCTCCCTCTCCCTCTTCTTCTTCTTCTTCCTCTTCAACATCCAGTAATCTTCAGTCCCCTCTCTTCCATGTGCTATAATGCCTTTCACTGGGCCCATGCCAACTCTTTTTCCTCTTATATGATTATATTTCTACTTATAATGTAATCCTGCTTGCTTGAGATTTTTTTTTGGGGGGATGGATATTGGCAGTGTTGCTTAGGTAGAAGAAAAATCACCTGGCTGTGGGAATATTATGGGAGAATATAAGAAGAAACAAGCAGTTTTATTGAGTAAGGTGTGATGAGAAGAGACAATTTTATGCAGGGATGGAGAAGCTACAGAAAACAACGTAATTGAAACCAGAAATTATAGCAATAATTTACTACTACCTAATAAATACTACTGACATAACTTTGGAAAACCATGTTTAGATTATTACCTGAAGTGGGAACTTCTATCTCAGAGAGTAACCTGTCCCATAAATTCAAATGGTGCCAGCCATGCATATAAACCTTTTCTCTTCAGAATTCTAGGCGGTAATTCTTTCACCACAGTCACAGGACCTTGACATAAATTTAGTGCTTTGCCCTCCACCAAAATTCATACTACAAGTTACATCCCATGTTTGCATATGGCCAGTAATAACATGGTTGACTTGAATACCACAGTTGTCAGGAGGGACCATGGATTACCCAACAACACAAAGAATGTTATTATTTGCATACTACCAATATAGTCAACATTTTGAACACTTTCCAAACAACCAATAGTAAGTAAATACAGGACAAAAGGTTCCCCCCACACACACACAAACATAATCATTTGTAATATACTTCTCATGGTTCTAATGCTGATATTTTTATAATGGGAAATAATTTGTCCATTTGGAAAAATAAGCGTATATAAGTCAATTTTAGAAATTTATCAATTTTCTTTCTCAGCAAACATATCTTGCACTGGTATAATATCAGAAAAGTTCCATAGATAAGTTGTAAAATAAGAATTTCCACTAGGTGAATAAATTTACTTTGCTATTTATCACTTTATTTGTAACCACTGTCTCCTGCATACATACTTTAGCTTATTGTTGTTGGATTGTCAAATAGCACAACTGTGAAGAGCTGAAGATTAACCACACAAATAGGTTAATCTAAAAAGTGAAATGTCATTATAATTTTCCTTTTTTACTTTTAAATGGTATGTTGGTGTGTGAGAGAAGATCTGACATATTTAATATATTAGTCCCTCTTCAGGTTAGTTACAGAGGTATAATTCAGAAACCACAAGGTACTCAAGAGCAAAAGGTTTTTCTATAGCCTCTTTAAAAAACACACTTACTTACCAAGAAATTTTCAATGGAAGAAGGCTTGATAAATATTTAAATGTCAGTATCAATGTCAGTCCTTCCTTTTTGTTAACTGATCCTTGCTATTCAACTCTGGTTTAACTATAATAATATAGCACTTGGGGGAAAAAATGCAACCTAATAATCCAGCACTAGAAGCTAAAATAGAGAAGATCTCCACAGCCACCATGTATTTGCCCTTGGTATTCACATAGGTGGGAATGAAAGACAACCATACGCTGCAAAAGACCATCATACTGAATGTGATAAACTTAGCTTCATTAAAGCTGTCGGGCAGTTTCCTTGCCAGGAAAGCCACAGTGAAGCTAACAATAGCCAGGAAACCCAAGAAACCCAAAACACAATAAAACATAACATTGGATCCTTCATTACATTCTAATATGATTTCTCTGGTCAGTGCATGTTTGTTGTAGTTTGGGAATGGGGGTGTAGTTGCTAACCATATACTGCATATTGCTGCTTGTACAACAGAGGAAGAAAGAATAATTGAATTGGACAATCTTTTTCCTACCCATTTTCTTATGCTAGATCCTGGCTTGATGGCTCTGAAAGCCACAACTACTGTGACAGTTTTGGCCAATATGCAACCAACTGCCACAGAAAAGATCATTCCAAAAGTGGTTTGTCGAAGAAGACAGGTAACCATTGTAGGTTCTCCGATGAATAGAAAAACGGAAGCAAAGCAGGTGAGAAGGGACAATAGGAGTATGTAAGTAAGGTTCCGGTTGTTGGCTTTGACAATGGGAGTTTCCTTGTACTTCACAAAGATTATAAGAACCATACCTGTGATTAAACAAAATGATAAAGCAATTATAAATAAAGTTTTTCCCAAAGGTTCTTGGTAAGACAAGAATGTTGTATCTTTTGGAAGACATCCATCTTTGGCATGGTTTGGATACTTATCTTCAGGACACTCAAAACAGTCATTCATATCTGTAGAAGAAAATAATTTAAAAGTTATGAACAGAAATGACAAGGTAAACATTGAATTTCCTTCTTTGCATGAATTTCTCATATGACTGGATTAAAATGGGGCCATATAAATTGTGACTTTTGAAGAAGTTAGGTCCAAGAAAGAGAAAGTATGTTCACAATAAATACCTTTATTTCTATATCCACTGCTACCTAGAAAGAAATGTCAGTACCTTAGATATATTTTAATATATTCTGTAACTTGTGTTATATGATAGAATAAAAAGTTGCATCTGCCTGAGTGTTTTAAAATTTCCTTTTAAACATTTTCAGTCCAGTCCTAAGAGGTGTCCACATTGTGATGGCTTGAATGCTAGCATTCCATTTCAAAACCACCAGAAATGTGCACATGCCTTCTCTTTTCCAGTACAACTGATTCATAGTACCCCTACAAACACCAGTTCATGTTAATTGAGTTTAAGGACCTGCTAAGAACTCATCAGCACAGGAGTAGAATTCTTGAGGTGTTTCCACATGGACCCTGAAGTCCCCATTAAGAACCTGGTTGGTACACATTTGGCACACATTCACTATTTACCTTCCACACTGAGGGACCCATTAGGACCCCTTTTGCATTGCATTGTCTGCACGAGTGTTGTTGAGTTCTGGATTTAATGGAGTCTTTGGGCCCTTAATCCTGATTAGTTGTAGGCCTCTTTAAACAGGTCTACAATCCATACTTGCAGCCATTAAGACTGGATTCCAGAACATGCTTCTGCATGCATGCTGGGCCAATGGGATCCAAAAAGGGCCTCTTTCTCTCCAGTGTGCATTGGTTAGTGTGAACTCCTTTCATATTGAAATTTCAAACATTTTTTCCAAAGCCAGCATGATGAACAAAAGAAGACTTTATAGCAGGGTCCTTTGAATCTTTTGTGAGTCTCAAGGATGGGGTTGCAGTGATTTCCTTCTTCTGGACCAGAACAGTGGTGGACCAGTTTTGAACAGGTCCTCCATGAAACAAGGATAAGGAACCTTTAGAACAATTGTGGACAGATTGCCACGAGTCCCATGCAGAAGAAAAGTGCTAGTGAGGGTTTTCCACCCTGGTATAACAACAAATAGCATAAAGACCCTATTGTTTATATTAAAGTGAATTAGCTATTTAATTTGAGTAAGACCAAGTATTTATATCATCATGTTGTAGACAGAACCTGGAAAGGTCTGAATGGCTGTTCTTAAGGTTGCATTACAAATTGTAGAGGGAGTGATCGAGGGTATCCTCAATGTCCCTAATCCTAAGTTGGTGTAAGAGACTCTACTGCTGTCCTCAGACAGGGAACAAGGTGGCCTTACATGAAGTGGGGATTTCTATCTCAGATAGAAACCTGTCCCATGAATTCAAATGGTGCCAGCCATGCATATAAACTGGGATTACTGGAGGGAACAATTGGCTGAACAATCAACTTAATACATTGTGGTGAACAACTTACACCTGACCTACAGAATGGCAATATGAATGCCTTGCTTGGGTGTTTGAGACATGCCTGGGACAGCTCAATCCTCAAATGTGTTCAACTGCCATATTATGAACAGCACCTAAATCATTATCTGTTGTCTTACGCCTAATGGAAGGCTAATTCTTCACACACAATGCCAATATCCAAGACCATAGATGAAGAATAGTGCTTCATAGTTTTACCCATCTGGTTGGATATCTTCCCGTCTGGGCACTGAAGGCAAACATAACAGCAAAATGGCTCCCCTTCTTTCTTTGCCTTGCTGAAACCAGGTTTGCATTTTTCATTACACAGAGATAAGGGTTTTACCTATTCATATATGTAAAGAGAGAACATTTTAAGTAATTTTATATAACAAGCCAGTTACACAATTAAGACATCCAAAATGATCTTGGGCCCTGTTCCCATTCATGTTTTAAAGAGTTTTGAAAATGTTTTTTAAATCCTTTATCCCCATTAAAATTTTGATTCCCACATTTTCCAAGGAGTAAATAGCCAACATTCACAATAAAAAGCCCCTCTCAATAATAGCTCTTGCTGCAGGATTTAGGAATAATCCTCTTTTTTTCAAGTGGGAACACAAGACTTTTTTAGGGGTGGTCTGCCCAGTTTTCTCTCAGCCAATGAGAAGGCGGGATTTCCCCTCCATTGGACCGGCTGTTTGCTAATGAGATTCAGTACTCTGTCCTCTTAGAGAAAATGAAGGTGGGTGGGAGGAATCTTATTTCCTTTCACTAGTGATCCTGTTTCCCTCCTTCCTTATCCCTCTCCCTCCTTCCTTGATCTTTAAAAGGGAGAAGGGAGGAAGCTGCAGGAACTGGGAGTAGCAAGAGAAGTAGTGGTGGTAGCAGCCTCGAGCCCATCCCCAGCCGCTTGCTTGTCTGCAGCAGCAGCAGCACTGTTCACTTGCTCACTCGCTTGCCTTGCTCCACCTCTTTGCAAAGGCAGTAGCCTTGTGCAGGGAGGAAAAGAGGAGGAGTGTATTTGCCTGTCTTCCTACTCCTGTGCTGCTCACCTGCTTGCCTACTCCCGTGGCTTTATTTATAGCTGCCAAGGTGGGAGGAATCTTATTGTCTTTTACTAGTGATCCTGCACAATTCTACCTGTTTCCCTCCCTCCTTCTCTCTCTCCATCCTTCCTCGATCCTTAAAAGGGGGAAGGGGGGAAGCTGCAGGACCTGGGAGTAGCAAGAGAAGCAGTGGTGGTGCAGCCCCAGCCCCACTCTCTCGCCAGCCTGCAGCAGCAACAGCACTGTTCACTTGCTCGCTCACTTGCCTTGCTCCATCTCCTTTCAAAGGCAGCAAGAGCACAGCAGCCTCATGAGAGGAGGAAAAGAGAAGTGAGCCCTCCTGTCTGCCTACTCCTGGGCTGCTCACTTGCTTGCCTACTCCTGTGGCTTCATTTATAGCTGCCAAGGTGGCAGTAGCAGCTGGCTGCTACTGTCCAAAGGTTCCTATGTGCAAAAAAACGTTCAAGTCAAGAGAAGCAGTCTGTCAGGAAGCTGTGGGCAGTAGCAAGCACCAATGACAGGATGCACTGCCTAAACTGGTGGCCTCTCCTTCTGCCTCTCAGCCCCCCCTTTTCTTCTATTGGCTGCCAATTGGAAGCCTGATGACATCAGGCTATGATGTTGAGGAGGGTAGGAGGGTGGGAGAAGGTTCCCCACACACTCACAATTCCACATTAAAAGTTGGGAGTGAGATCGCAAAAAAAAAAAAATGGATGTCACTGTGGATTTTAAAAAAAGAGGGCTTATTTCAGCACTAAATTCTCAAGTGGGATATACAGAAAATTCTGCTAAAAGATTAATTGTTTTGGATACACAAATTGAAAACTATACTATATCCCTTGGGTTTTGGTAGAAGAGGTGTGCAGGACAGGAGAAGGTGCTCTGTAAAGAAGGTACTTTTCTCGGCTATCATCCTGGAAAAGTGATTTCCATGGTCACCATGAGGCACATGCTGCTGGCAATAATGGGACAGGATGTCAATGGGCACCATCTTGGACTTATGGAGGAACAACAAGACAATAGGTGGGCATGTGGCCTTATGCTTGCTGGTATCCATAAGTGTATATTGAACTTATGCTGACCATACTAGCAAGAAAAGACCTAACAATAAGAGGCTGATTATATAAATTATTGATATTTAATCATTCCATTATCATTGTATTGCAGTTATCTCATTTAAATTATATGATCAAGTTTTTTAGTTTTAAAACGGCAGAGTGCCATAAATGTAGGTCTAAATTGGGCTTAAATGTGTTTTAAAGCCTGATAACTTGGCAACTGCTGAAAAAACACTTTGGTAAAATTGGCTATATATTAGATGCCTAGTTATTGCTAGCAATGTCCTCAGGCACAGTTCCAACTTTTGTCGAAGAGTGTTTGGGTCCATTTTTCCAACTTCAACCCTAAGGAAGGACTCATTTGATAATGTGACCCAATTGATAATATCAAATCCAACTACCAATTCACCATTATGATCAAGAGAGACCCATTCTCCAGCACCATTGTTAAGTGAGATACTCCTCATAAACTGGTGGAGCTAAGGATATGAGAGTCAAAAGAATATGAGATGTTACAAACATATATTAAAGTTTTAATGATGATCTATGAAGAACAATTTCAGATGAAGGAAAAAGTTCAAATAATATTATTGGATGGAAGTATTAACAATTTGCTGTCTACACCCCACAGTTGAATTAGAACAGCTCTCAAATTTCTTAATGTGAAGTCTTATTAAGGTCAAGCAAGTTTGCATTTCCAGAAACCTTCAGCCTCAATGCTAACCAGATGATGACTCTTATCTTATTCAGGTGTTATGAGGATAAAATGGCTGGATGGTGTATCAGAAATATTAGGTCTTTTCACACAAGGACCGTAGGAACTCATCTACGATGCCCTGGGACAGAGCATTCACTCCTCTGGGTGGGCGGTTCCATCTGGAACCACCCCAGCCATCACAGAGTGCCCTCGATGCATTCTGGGTGTAGAGCAGTTAATTCTGCTCTACATTCGGCCCAGGGCATTCGGGGCCATCCCGAAGTTGATCAGGGAGGGAAGCGTTCACACACCTCCCTTCCTGACAGCTTCAGGCCCTGCCTCTAGCTGCCCAACTGGGCAGGCCAGTCTAGTTGCTTCCCTGGGTTCCTGCACCTTCTAGGGGACCAGATCAGGTCCCCTAGAGCCCGCAGGAACACTCCTGGGCACTCACCCTCCTGGGCCTGGGCCTAGGTGGGAACACACGTGAGGGAAAGGTAACTACCTTGTCCTCGCTGTGTTCCCAAATAGCGCGCTGGTCGCTCTCTGATTGGCTAGCCACCTGAACTGAATGCACTAAGAAGAGGAGGGAGATATTTTATAAGTTAAAATGTTTGGACTTAGATCCGATTTGCCTGGGGAAAACTCATATTCATAAACAGGATGAACAATGGGCCAAGAGCAAAGACCTCTGAAGATGGATATCGCAGCTCTATCTGAAAGCTTAGGTTCTCAGAAGAAGAAACCTGGGAAATTGCTATAAATGAGATATAAATGAGGATGAAAAACACTTGAAACAAAAGATCCTTCAGAATCTGTGTCTGGATTGAGTCCCCATTTCAGTATAGCCCAGTACACGGCTCCTAATACAAGGGAGATTTATTCTATTTAACAAAAATATATTCACCTCTCCAATTAAATGCTGGTTAAAAATGATAGTTTTAGTTGTAGGTATAGGTAACAATACTACTGGCACTGGTACTACTAACCCATAGTTAATTACAAATTTTCAAAGATATGGTTATTAGGGATGTGCACCAATACTGAAAAATTCAAAAATCTGATTCAAATCTGGCGAATATTGACATCCAAATTTGAATCAGATTTAATGATATTCACATTTTGGCATTCAAATGGATTTTTGGATTTTTGAAAATCTGATATGGATATTTGAAAGATTCAAATGTATAGATCTGTATTGATTGCATCTGAATATGCATAAAAATAATATGTATTTGCGCTTATAATATAGAATGAAAACGAGATGCATATGGGATAAAATGGGATGCATACAGGATGTGTGCAAATTTGTAAAACCGATAAGAATGTTGTCGACATCCATGTTTTTGAATACGGATTGGATTTTCAGACTCAAATAATCTGGATACGAATCAGATTTTTGAAAATCTGGATTTTTTACATTTGAATTGAATTGAATTGAATTTTTGAATATTCGAATGACACAAATTCAAATGCCAAAAATACATTTGTGCACACCCTTAGTGGTATTGTGTATTTTGTGCTTGAAGCCCTTTAATAATGATTTCACATTGTCATCAAGTTTGGGGTGGTTCTTTTTTACCTTTATTGTATCCATTGATAAAAAAATAAAAATAATGTAGAGTATCTATCTGAGTTTGACTGTACCTGGTTGAATCTTCTGGGCCACTTGATGGTACCATCATAGATGATTAACTGCTTGTGCTTTGGAGCTTCAGGGTCCAGCTTTCCAACTGGGACCCTAAGGAAGGACTCATTTGATAATGTGACCCAATTGATGATATCAAATCCAGTCTGCAAAGCCCCATTTTGGTCAAAAGATACCCAGTCTCCAGCACCATTATTAAATGAGACACTCCTCAGAATTTGATTGAGCTAAATTCAAGGAAAGAGTCAAAAGGATATATGAGATTTACAAATGGAGGTATAGGAAGTGTGGCAGAAGTGGCAGAGTTGGCAATTGCAGCCCCAGCTATGCAACCACTGCTGTCGCCATCACCGGCTCTCTCCCCTCGATGAAGCTGCTTCATTAGTGGGGCATCAGGACAGGCAGTGGGTGGGTGTGCTTCGATGGGGGGGGGGAATCATTCCTGCCGTCTGAAGCGAGCAGCCACTGAGTGGCTGTGATCCTCCTCCACCTGCCACTCACAGCTGCAGAGGAATGCATGGCCTCTGTAGCTGTTTAAGGAGTCCAGCACAGGCTTTGTAGTGCTGCAGAAGAGGAGCCCACCCTCTTCTGGCTCCGGTGAAATTGAGCATTGGAAAGGGTGCTGAGGCATTTGCACAGCACCCCCTTTAGCCCCCATTTCAATCGGGTGCTAGAGGGCTTGTGCAGACACATGGGGTCCTGGAGCTTTGAGGGCTGGATGTCAGGGAGGACCCCATCTCAAACATCTGGGTCTCCAAGATCCAGATCATTGAGAGGCAGTGCAAAAATGGGGCAGGATAACCTTCACCAGAGTTCTACAAAAGCACCATCATAACAAAGCTAAAATATCTGTAATTCTGAAGAAAATGTCTTCAGTTTCATATAAAATAGCTCCAGTGGCAGATAGATAGATATAAAGTATATATTAGAGGGCAGCATTCCATACTAGGGAGCAAGATTTGGAAAATATACCCAGCCCTTACAACTACAGCAGTACAACACTCCCTTTTCTTCAGGTGGAGGTATTACCTGCCATGGTTCTTGATGCAGGAAGTTCCACTCCCTGTTTTGCCCTCTCAATTTACGTTTGGAGGAATACATGCCATGCAGAGCATGGGCAACAGCATCCACAGCATTGTAGATACTGTAACTGTGACTTGTAATGCTTAGTTCAAAGACAGAACTAGGAAGGTCTTCCAGTTTCTCGTCACCTGTGCAGAGCTGCTCATGTTTCCTTTCCAAAAATGAATGAGGAAAAGAGCAAAGGAAAGCCTCTTCCCAGAAAAGCCTGAAGAAGCTGTCTTCTCTTTCTGAGTTAGGGGTCCTCATCTGAAGGAATTTCTGAAATCCTACAAGATCTTTGGAGTGGATTGCAAAGGATAAAGCACCATGGAGGAAGTCTAGCGACCAGCTTCTTTGAAAAGGAAATGATGCAAAATCAATCTGGGCTGCCAGAATCCAGACTTTTGCCCTGGCATGCATTTCTATATTCTCAAGCTCTGCAACTCTGGGAAATGCTCTCATGGTCATCAATGCCACCATTTCTCCATGCACAATCACAGCATTGGCAGTGCTATTCATTGCAACACCAAATGATTTAAATCCCTCCTGCAGCATATCTTCAAATTCAGTTGAGAATGACACTTTTGGGAATCTTTCAATGAAATCCACACAGATGCCTCTCTGAGTAAACTCTGGGACAATATTTTGTAGAAACCGCTCTGAAGTTTCATCCATCAGGGATATGATTCCAATCCAGATCCAACTGAAATATAGCAATAGCTGGAGAATCCCTTTACTCTGATGCTCTTCTTTAGGGAACATCCAGTACAAGAAAATATCTTGAATGTTCTCATTCCTCATTGAAGAAGTACCGTATACAACCTTCAGAAAATAATTGTAAAAGTTAGAGCCTATTTGTTCTAGCCCTGGTGGAACAGTCAGGGGCTGCTCCCACACAAAGTATAAATACGGCACGGACCGGTTTCTATTGTAGAAGCAGTTCAGGCTATGCTGGAGCATGTCCCAGGCATACAGCTATGAAGCACAAAATGTACTATACACTTATAGTAGCTGCTGGCTAGTATAGCCCAGCCAGCAATTCTCTCACATCTTCTAGCTGACAGTCGCAGCTGTATGTTGCATCACCTGGTGTGACGATCACAGGCTGGGGGGAGGGAGTGAGAGGCTGCTTTCAGCAGCAGTAGGGATCACATGACCCTCTCCAGCCAATGGTAGCTGCAGAATCTCGCTAGGGGGAGAGAGGCTGACTGAGACAGAGGGAGAAGCTGGAGGATTTTATGACAGACAGACGCAGAAGTTAGTAGGGGAGAACAAACAAGAAGATATATAAAGTATTGAGACAGAACACTAAGAGAAATAAGAAGAGAAAGACAAAGCTTTATCTAAACAGAGGGAAAGGGCTTAAAAGAGGCAGAATCTATTAAGAGCCTGTGAGTTAGGGTACGAAGTTTACCTCAGAACAAGAGAAGGGAGGCCCTTTTCAGACAGTAAAACAATGTTTTAAATGAGAACTCTTGAAGAGTGAACAACCAAAGGACTTTACTCTGTGTTCCTACTATTTTAGGCCTTTTTCATGGACTAAAGGACTCAAAGCACAACCTAAGCTTATTTCTTTATTTTATTTCATTACTGTATTAATAAAGTTTAAGAGTTATCCTTACTCTACTGTCTGCTGCTTTGTGGTAAACCTGTCCAAGGACAGACTAGCAAAGTGGGGCGCCAGCTTTTTGGAGCTATATAAATGAAAGTTGGCAGGGTCTGGCGACTCCCCACAGCTTGTTTTTATTCTGCGCCCCTCTGAGGAGTGGTGAGCATAGAAGGGGCTGAGAGGGGGACGTTACACCTGGTCACTGTGGCAGTGGTGCTGTGCATGTTTGGTGCTGTGATGAGGCCGTCACATGTTATAGAGACAATCATGCTTAGGTAGCACTTGGGAATCTTGTCGACCTTCGTATGTGCAGATTTGAAACAAAAGTTTGAATGAATAGATTTGATTTTGGTAAATACGAATCAAATCTTGTTAAATTTGAATTTGAAAGATTCAAATCAAATCAGATTTTCAGGTATTTGATTCGATACAAATAGAATGTCAAAAAAAGAAAACCCATTTGTGCACATCTCTATTTGGGGAAGCACCATGTAAGTTTTGAATGGATTGGTCATCACAAAGTTAGGACACCCAATCCATTCTCAGAAGTGTGGTATCCATATCATCTAATGAAGGAGATTCAACAACATGTGTTGCAGACCTTCCTGGCACTGTAAATGTCACATGAGTAACAAAGGTCTCCATAACATAGCAACATTCATGGCATACCATGTGTATTGGCTATATGCACAACACATTTATGATGTAATGGAGAAACCCACTCCCATCAGCCCATCATCCTCTTTAGAGGGGCAGAAAGCACCATTAGGGGCACCAATACAGAGGCAAAAAAAAGGGGGGGAAGCTACCATTTCTACTCCCTGGAAGATGGGGAACCCTCTCTAGCAGCACTCCAAAGCCTGGAGGAAATGGCGAGGGCTGAAACAAATGGGCAATCTTGACCTCTCTTGGAAAAACAGGGGCAGAAAATGCCCTGGGAGTCCCATGATCCCAACTAGGGAAAAGGGAATCTAAAACATTTCTTCCATAGTTCCAGTTGGACAGGATGTTCATAAACAAGGCTCAGACAAAACAAAAGTGTGTTTCAGAGGACCACTCAGAACATTCTAAGATTAATGAGAACCCACCAGATGCACCAGAGGGACCCTAATCCATGTTGGGACCCACATATCCAGACCACTGGAAGATGCTGATATCAAGGTCTATTAACATATTTGCCAGGGGGAATTCAGATAATGCAGACATGCAGAAGGTGAATGCCTCTGCAAGCTCCATGGACCAGACCCCCATACCAGGCTCTGCAGGAGGTTCCACATACATGATAACCAAATTAGCTTAAACAACCTTCAATGTGTTCTGATCCAGGCATTCCTGAAGCGGTGGGTGGAGTGGTATGTTAATCATGTAAAAAGAGTAAAATAAAGGGACACTTTACAGGTAGATTTCAACTCCCAAACAAAATAACAGCACTCTGAAAATAGCTGAAAAGGAAGTTCATTTTAGCCAAACAATAGTGTGATTAATGCAATTTACAAGAAAACAATCAGAATGAAATACAAAGTTTAATTAATGTAAACTATGAAGCATTTTCATATTTTCTGCTCATTCAATTCCATTTACTTACTTGAGGCATCTTGTAGATGCCCAGAATATTTGCCAAAGGGAAACAATCTTCAGATCTTGGTCCCACAATGACTGCTACCACACTGGTCTTCACATCACACTTGTAGTTGGGAACAATCCTTCCCGGTCGAGATAGAAATTCCATGGAGGCAAGGTAAGCCCCGCTTACAGTGAATTGTCCATCAAAGATATGGAAACCCAGACTCATATTGGGTAAGATGTGTGGATTTTCATTGACTTCCTTCATAGCAAAGGCCAAGGCTGCGATGTGCTGGTACAACTGAGTCATTAGCCTGCATGAAGTACAGAATACAATAGATAATAGTGCATCTGTTACAAATGTTTATGAATCTAATACCATTGCCAGTAATGAAAGTACCCATTGTTTGCCACTTGACAAAAAGTAGCCTTTAAATATACATCAGAAATACAAGGAACATGGGCAAATCACAGCTTAGTCATACAAAAGGGTAGGTTGACCTTTGCATTTAAATTTTAAGAAGCATTTACAGATTTCTCTTTGACTTTCCTGGACACAATAGGAAATGGGCCTTTTCTGCACTAACTTTTTCTGCATCAACCCCTTGGGGCTGTGTGATGCCTAGCCAAGAGTTAATCACCCTCAGCCTGACACCCACTGCTCACGAACCATTTTATTTACAAATAAACCCACAGAGCTTCCCCGTGGTATCAATAATTAACCCCCAGCTACAACGTTCACTTCTTCCATTTCCCAGCTGTCAAGTAACTGAGAGATTCCTGCTGCCGCCAATCAAGGCGCACTTTCAATAACTTTTATTTTATAAGGGAACAGAGTCCCTTGTCCATGAGCTCTCCTGCTGCCATTGTACACAATGGCAACAGTCCCAACTCTTTTCAAACACACAAATACTTCGTCATTGGTTTACACTTGGAATTAGATAGCAGTAACAATCAGTTCATTTCAACAGTAACCCTTTCTCTGCCTAACGCTACCGTTATTATGAGGATCCTTCCCTGACTCTCCTCACAGGCCTAAAAACCTGATTCTAAACTTGCCCCCACCCTTCCTGGGTGCTGAACAGTTCACTCTAGAATGATCACAAGAACTAAAACAGAAGCCTGCATCCTCCACAGTATGGTCATTCTGCATCAGGCTATGGTGTCTTTATACTTTCTGTCAGTAAATTTGGGTTAACTGGAGGCACGGTCCACATCAGTACCATCTGCACTGATCTGGCCCAAAACTCCCCACAGCTGTGAAGCTCACAAAGGCTTCATAGCTTCCCCACCTCCCATGCCTCCATAGTCTAAGAATGACAAATCATATCCTCAAAGCCCAGGGGTAGTTTTTGGAAGTGTGCTATGGTATACTGCTGAAGGTCACTCACCAGTAATCCCAGATCACAGAGGCATGTCATTTGCACAACTCCTGTGATCTGGATCAAGGCTCTGGGTCTTCTTGTAGACCCATCTATCTATCTATCTATCTATCTATCTATCTATCTATCTATCTATCTATCTATCTATCTATCTATCTATCTATCTATCTATCTATCTATCTATCTATCTATCTATCTATCATTTATTTATTTATTTATTTATTTATTTATTTATTTATTTATTTATTTATTTATTTATTTATTTATTTGTATCTCTATCCCGCCCTATACTTAAAGGTCTCAGGGCAGATAACAATATTTAAAATCAAACATATTAAAACAACAGTATATATTAAAAGAACAATGCAAGCAAGTGGGAAGGAAAAGTGTATCCCCATTAAAGGGGTTCACAAGGGATTTGGATTAAGGATGTCTTCAGATCCTGATCCAGCCTGTACAGACAGAGGAGGTATAAAGGAGGCAGGGCATCCTAGATTTTCAGTATCGTCTGGATAAGGCGGCCCAGAATCTGGGCCAGAGGCTCCTAAATTCAGATCAAAAGGTAAGTGAAGGAAAGGTATAGGATAGGGTGCCAGAATGATATTGGATCTCAGTCCAAGTACAGAGCTCTTTAAAGAGTTCCACAATTGCACCATCTTGGGTCATTATTAAGACCATGAGGGGCTTGTAGAAGGCACATGCCATAGTCTATAATGTATCACAAGCCTTTTTGGTAGAGCACAAAGACATGCTGCTGGAAGTGGCATCAGAAATCACCATGTTCCCAAAGCAGACCCTGATGAAAATATTGAGGTTCAGGATATTTATTCCCTGCCTTCAGTGGATGGCACCAGCGTTAGAAGCCAGTGCTTTGCTCTAAAAAACAGAATGGCTGTCCATAATATACTCTCCAGGCAACCAACCTCAACTGGAATGGGTTATATATCATGAACCCATCCTGGTCTGTGATAGCTTAATGGAATATAGAAATAGCCATGCAAATACATGATAGGAAGTTTGCATGGTAGAGCCATTTAGAAGAAAGACAGGCAGTTCTTAAATAGTTTGCTTTCAGGTAGCTATGATAATAAAATGATTTTTCTACTTTGGGATTATAATATAAGTAGCAGAAGAAGGTGGTTCAAGCTGGAAAATTGTTCAAGCTGGTTTGAATGCAGACTTACTTTTTTCAGTTTGCTTCCTCACAATTTCAGGAGACATTTGTTTGCATTCTGATCTATGTCCAGAGCATTTAAATAGCTCAACTGGAAAAATAAATTTGCTTGCTATATTTTTTAGTTAATTTTTATCACTCGTTTCTTTAGTACCAGAGCAGTGTACATTATAGGTAACACAAAGTAAAAACTAAAAGCTAAATATTAACTAAAATTAATTAAAACTACAATGATAGACAAACAAAAAGAACTTGAGGACTTTTAAATTTGTACCAAATGGCCAAGAGTAAATATCATAACATCTAGAATTTAATATTGTATGAAGGTTTAACAACCAGAGTCGGAATTCTGATTATTTTTCCCATCTCATTTGAGGTTACTGATTTAAAAAATGTAAAAATTAGCCCCACCCTCCAACATCAGTTATACGAACCAATATATTTTAATAAAATAATTAGAATCCTTAAGGTAATAGACTCAGGAAATATCATGGTGCATAGAGCTTCACTGTGGTCAGGATGAACAGCAAGTACCGTATATCTTGATGGCATGCCAGGAGAAGAAATAATGCAAACAATTCCACTTGAAAATGGAGGAACCCATGACTTACAAAGAACATCTCAGCTGCCACACATATCCATTCAAAGTGACAGCAGGAGCTTTTGGTAATTCCACACCCAAACTGCCATGGCAATCACCATTGCTTCATTTGCAATTTGAGTGATACAGATTTTTCACCAACACACTAGGATTCATTTCTTGGTATAGTGTAATTGGCATGTTCTTATAAGTTCTTTTCTTTCAAACAATCTTGAATTCTGAAGGTGCACTTACAATGAAATGAATGCAGGAAAATAAATAACAGAATATTTTCAATAAATAACTATAATGGATTAAAAACCCCTTAAAAATAACGCATCACCTATGATTTTTGCCAGCAAGCAACAGTTTTGGTTAAGTATAGTTAATATGAAAACACTCCTGTTTACAGGGAGGATCTAGTACATTATCTGAAGCTAGTGTGTGTTAATGAGAAAGATTCTATGATACTGGTATATATGAAAATTTATTTTTTTTTCTTATTTTGCAGTATTAGGAAAAAAAGGGTTATGCATTAATGTAAATATTGGATAAAGATTGTCCTAATATGCACTCCTGTTTTGGACCCTTTTTCTTTTTCCTGAAGAGAAAAATTTTGAATCATTCACACATATAATGTCATTTTGTTTCTACTATAAACATTTCTGGGAAATTCTGTTTCACAGGGTCTTGTTAGCCTTGCATTGAGAATTTGATTGGAAGATGGTCAAAAGGCTTCTTACATGTGATCATTAGAAAGCTCCAGTGATGGGTACTTCTCATATGTGATGATATTTGAAAAGACAAATGTCTGAGACATTATACCAACAACCATAAAGACCCCTGGATGATAATACTGATGTGGAATTGGAATAGGCATTTTGATAGCACAGAGGTCTGTAGGATTCATGTTTAATCCTGGTAGCAGCAGCAAAAAATTGATAACTACAATAAGATGAGTTTTGAACAAAGTCATCCTTTCAAAAACAGAGTCAGGGATAGGCAACATACTTATCCTTCCTTTGCAAATCTTTGTTTTAAATAATTAATAAAAAAGAAAAGAAGCAGGAGAAAATGTACAAAGTCCTCTTTGTACCTACAAAAAACAACTTACATTTGCCTTTTCCTATTAAGTATGTTCTTTGATGGTCCTCAAGGATTAGAGAAAAATACCAGTTACCTCTCTTCCCTGCCTTTAGTGAGGATTCTCAAGAGACAAGTGGAATGAAGCACCTGAACAGAGGGGAAAATAGGAATTACTGAGATATAGGGCACTGAAATAAACACCTGCTTGATGTTAGAGTTGGTTTCTAAAACTTAAAATTCTTAATATTCTTTTTTTTATATAAATGTACAGAAAAATTGGGCTTAGAATTTCTACAGTACATCAGATGACAAATTTGTTTTTGTATGAATAAACAAAAGGTGTTTTTCCACTGTCAGAAAGTACCCACTTTTGCACCTATTAAGGACCCATTTGGGTGTGAGCTGGATGACCCCATTTCCACCAAGGCACCCATTTGTGACACATTTGTTTCCACCACTGCTGGGGAAATCCAGATCATATGGGTACATCTCAGCCTTTAATCCGGATTTTCTGTAGACCCCGTTAATGGGGTCTACAATGGGGTCTTCAGCCAGAAAATTTGAATTAAAGGGAGCCTGTTTCCACATTAGTTTGGCAATGGGGTCTAGAGGAAGCTAGGGGAGGGTGCACTCATCGGGGGGAGCCCCAAAACCTAGGCTTCGAAGTCATTTTGAAGCCATTTCAAAGTTACTTTGAAGTTGCCTTTGGAGATTAGCAAAGGCTCCGAAGTCCCTCCAAAGGCAACTTCAGAGATTAGCAAAGGCTCCAAAGACTTTGAAGTCACTCCGAAGTCAGTTCAAAGTTTACTCCAAAGATCAGCACAGACTTCAAAGACACTCGGGAGCTATTTTGCACAGACTTCAAAGTGACTTCGGAGCCGCTTTGGAGATTGCACCCCCTGTCCCCATAAACACCTGGGGTGACAGACAGACCCCTCGTGGGTAGATCCAGATTTCCAAATGGGTGGGTGCTCCAGTGTTTCTACAGCAGGGAGGCTAGAACCCATTGGAAACACATTGGGTACTTCCCTTAATCCCGATCAACTAGATCGGATTAAGGGAAGTACCCATTCCCTAGATCCGGATCTTCTTAGATCTGGATTAAAGGAGCACAGTGGAAAAACACACATGGATTATCCAACAACACAAAGAATGTTATTATTTGCACACTACCAATATACAGTAGTCATCATTTTAAACAGTTTCCAAACAACCAATAATAAGTAATACAGGACAAAAGATTCCCCCCCCACACACACACAGAGAACCATTTGTAATATACTTCTCATGGTTCTATTGTTGATATTTCTATAAAGGGAAAGAATTTGTCCATTAGGAAAAAAAATGTACATAAGTAAATTTTGGAAATTTATCAATTTTATTTCTCAGCAAACATATCTTACACTGATATAATATCAGAAAATTTCCATAGATAAGTTGTAAAAGAAGGAGAATTACCACTAGGTGGATAAATTTTCTTTATTTATCCCTTTCTTTGTAACTACTGTGTCCAGTATACATACTTTAGGTTATTGTTGTTGGATTATCAGATAGCATAACCGTGAAGAGCTGAAGAAAACCAAACAAATAAGTTAATCTAAAAAGTGAAATGTCATTATAATTTTCCTTTTTTACTTTTAAATGGTATGTTGGTGTGTGAGGGAAGATCTGACATATTTAATATAATAGTCCCTCTTCAGGTTAGTTACAGAGGTATAATTCAGAAACCACAAGGAACTCAAGAGCAAAAGGTTTTTCTATAGCCTCCTTAAAAACACATTTACCAAGAAATTTTCGATGGAAGAAGGCTTGATACATATTTATATGTGAACACTAATGTCACTTCTTCCATTTAGTTAACTGATCCTTGCTATTTAACTCTGGTTTGATGATAAGTATATAGACCTTGGGGGGAAAAATGCAGCCTAATAATCCAGCACTAGAAGCTAAAATAGAGAAGATCTCCACAGCCACCATGTATTTGCCCTTGGTATTCACATAGGTTGGAATGAAAGACAACCATACACTGCAAAAGACCACCATGCTGAATGTGATAAACTTAGCTTCATTAAAGCTATCAGGCAGCTTCCTTGCCAGGAAAGCCACAGTGAAGCTGACAATAGCCAGGAAACCCAAGAAACCCAAAACACAATAAAACATAACATTGGATCCTTCATTACATTCTAATATGATTTCCCTGGTCAGTGCATGTTTGTTGTAGTTTGGGAATGGGGGTGTAGTTGCTAACCAGATACTGCATATTAATGCTTGTACAACAGAGGAAGAAAGAATAATCAAGTTGGACAATCTTTTTCCTACCCATTTTCTTATGCTAGATCCTGGCTTGATAGCTCTGAAAGCCAGAACTACCGTGACAGTTTTGGCCAATATGCAACCAACTGCCACAGAAAAGATCATTCCAAAAGTGGTTTGTCGAAGAAGACATGTAACCATTGTAGGTTCTCCGATGAATAGAAAAATGGAAGCAAAGCAGGCGAGAAGGGACAATAGGAGTGTGTAAGTAAGGTTCCGGTTGTTGGCTTTGACAATGGGAGTATCCTTGTACTTCACAAAGATTATAAGAACGATAGATGTGATTAAACAAAATGATAAAGCAATTGTATATAAAGTCGTTCCCAAAGGTTCTTGGTAAGACAAGAATGTTATATCTTTTGGAAGACATCCATCTTTCGCATGGTTTGGATACTTATCTTCAGGACACTCAGAACAGTCATTCATATCTGTAGAAGAAAATAATTTAAAAGTTATAAACAAAAATGACAAGGTAAACATTGAATTTCCTTCTTTGCATGAATTTCTCATATGACTGGATTAAAATGGGGCCATATAAATTGTGACTTTTGAAGGAGTTAGGTCCAGGAAAGAGAAAGTATGTTCACAATAAATACCTTTATTTCCTTATCCACTGCTACCTAGAAAGAAATATCAGTTCCTTAGATATATTTTAATATATTCTGTAACTTGTATTATATGATAGGATAAAAACTTGCATCTGTCTGAGTGTTTTAAACTTTCCCCTCAAGTATTTTCAGTCCAACCCTAACACCTGTTGTTCATCTGGTGATGGCATGAATGCTAGCATTCTAATTCAACACCACCATAAATGTGCACATGGCTTCTCTTTCCCAGTAAAACTGAATCATAGTACCCCTACAAATACCAACTCATGCACTTGCTTGTTAATTTGGTTCAAGAACCTGCTAAGAATTCATCAGCACAGGAGTAGAATTCCTGAGGTGTTTCCACATGGATCCTGAATTCCCCATTAAGAACCTGATTGGTACACATTTGGCACACATTCGATATTTACCTTCCACACTGGAAGTCATTAGGATCTCTTTGGGATTGCATTGTCTGCACAATTGTTGTTGAGTTCTGGATTTTATGGGGTCTTTGGGATCTTAATCCTGATTAGTTGTAGGCCCCTATAAACAGGTCTATAATCCATACTTGCCCCCATTAAGTCTGGATTTCAGAGCATGCATCTGAATGTATGCCAAGCCAATGGGGTCCATTTCTGCTAGGGCAGCTCTGACTCCACCCCACTACAAACATCCTATGTGGGTCCGCACGTTCTATATAGGGATATGCAAAACTGCCCACAGCATGTGGAACGGTGGAAATTTCTGCAGAGGCCTAATCAGGGACCTGGGTTGCTTACACCATCCAAACAACATCCCCATTTAGCACCCACTGGAATCAGGTATTTTACACCCCCTGGACATGTATGAGGTTCATTTAGATCCAGAACTACAAGGAATGGATTCCCCAGGACCAGATCCTAAGGATCCACTATATATAATCTGCATTAACTATAATAAATGAAGAAACAACCCTGATCAGAATTCTGTGCAGGGGCTCACTAATCTGGATGAGCAGTAGACCATGTAAATGTGGTCTACACTATGCTAGCACTCTTTAGCATACATTTGTTATTCTAAAGCACACTTAATGCAAATGTCTCTGCCTGTGGTTGATCCAGAAATAGTTAATAGAAATTTAGCTAATATAAGTTAACAAAAGGAAGCTCAAAAAGGGCCTCTGTCTCTCCAGTGTTCATTGGTTAGTGTGAACTCCTTCTATATTGAAATTTCAAACATTATTTCCAAAGCCAGCACGATGAACAAAAGAAGACTTTATAGCAGGGTCCTCTGAAGCTTTTGTGAGTTTCGAGGATGGGGTTGCAGTGATTTCCTTGTTCTGGACCAGAAGAGTTGTGGACCTGTTTTGAACAGGTCCTTCATAAAACAAGGATAAGAAGCCTTTAGAATGGTTGTGGAGCAGATTACCACTAGTCCCATATGTTAAAGAAAGTACTAGTGAGGATCCCGCCCCCCTGGTATAACAGCAAAGAACATAAAGACACTATTTAATATGAGTAAGACCAAGTATTTCTATCATCATGTTGTAGACAGAACCTGAAAAGGTCTGAAAGGCTGTTTTTAAGGTTGCATTTACAAATTGTAGAGGGAGTGATCGAGGGTATCCTCAATGTCCCTAACCCTAAGTTGGTGTAAGAGACCCTACTGCTGTCCCTCAGACAGGGAAGAGGGTGGCCTTACATGAAGTGGGGATTCCTATCTCTGATAGTACCCTGTCCCATCAATTCAAATGGTGCCAGCCATGCATATAAACTGGTATTACAGGAGGTTGCAATTG
This sequence comes from Aspidoscelis tigris stejnegeri, assembly GCA_023333525.1. Lineage (NCBI taxonomy): Eukaryota > Metazoa > Chordata > Lepidosauria > Squamata > Teiidae > Aspidoscelis > Aspidoscelis tigris. Next base: position 10,843,283 of record JALMGA010000009.1, read on the forward strand.
GCTGAACAATCAACTTAATACATTGTGGTGAACAACTTAAACCTGACCTACAGAATAGCAAGATGAATGCCTTGTTGGGTTGGTTGAGACATGCCTGGGACAGCTCAGTCCTCAAATGGGCTCAACTGCCATAATATGAACATCACCTAAATCATTATCTGATGTCTTATGCCTAAGGGAAGGCTAATTCTTCACACACAATGCCAATATCCAAGACCATAGATTAAGAATAGTGCTTCATAGTTTTACCCATCTGGTTGGATATCTTCCCGTCTGGGCACTGAAGGCAAACATAACAGCAAAATGGCTCCCCTTCTTTCTTTGCCTTGCTGAAACCAGGTTTGCATTTTTCATTACAGAGAGATAAGGGTTTTACCTATCCATATATGCAAAGAGGAAAAATTTTAAGTAAATATATGTAACAAGCCAGTTACACAATCAAGACACCCCAAAAGATCTTGGACCCCGTTCCCACTTAATCTTTAAAAAGCTTTGAAAATATTTTTAAAATCCTTTGTGCTCATTAAAATTTTGATTCCCACATGTTCCAAGGAGTAAATAGCCAAAATTCACAATAAGAGGCCCCTCTCAATAATAGCTCTTGCTGCAGGATTTAGGAATAATCCTCTTTTTTTCAAGTGGGAACACAAGACTTTTTTAGGGGTGATGTGATTGTGTGGATTTTTTTCTTACACAATTATTCATTGTGGCACCTTCATTTCAGAGTGGTTCCTTCCCACCCTACAATGAGGCACATCTGGGATCTGAAATGGAGACAAGGAGAGTGCTGTAATTGAGGCACCTCTCATATCGGCACAAAAGAATCCACCTGCACTAAAAGTGGAGATGCATCCAAAATTATTTTTAGAGTGAAAATGTAGATTTGATTCTAAAAAATAACCTTGATGAAGAGTTCCAGAATAACCAGGTATAAATTTTCTGAATTCAGAAAAGGAATAATAATTCACTGCCATCATCATTATCACCATAGGTTCCTATCTGAATGTCACAGGAAATTGATTTTACCTGATTGAATCTTCTGGGCCATTTGATGTCATCATCATAGACGGTTAATTGCTTTTGTGGAAGAGCATTTGGGTCCATTTTTCCAACTTCAACCCTAAGGAAGGACTCATTTGATAATGTGACCCAATTGATAATATCAAATCCAACTACCAATTCCCCATTATGATCAAGAGTGACCCATTCTCCAGCACCATTGTTAAATGAGATACTCCTGATAAACTGGTGGAGCTAAGGATATGAGAGGCAAAAGAATATGAGAAATGTTACAAACATATATTAATGCTTAATGGTGATTTATGAATAACAATTTTAGATGAAGCAAAATGTTCAAATAACATTATTGGATGGAAGTATTAACAATTTGCTGTCTACACCCCACAGTTGAATTAGATCAGCTCTCAAATTTCTTAATGTGAAGTCTTATTAAGGTCAAGCAAGTTTGCATTTCCAGAATCCTTCAGTCTCAATGCTAACCAGATGACAACTCTTATCTTATTTAGGTGTTATGAGGATAAAATGGCCGGATGGTGTATCAGAAACATTCTGATACAAGGACCATAGGAACTTGCCTACGATGGCCTGGGACAAGCGCATCACAGAGTGAAGTTGATCAAGGTGGGAAGTGTTCGCACACCTCCCTTCCTCACAGCTTCAGGCCCTGCCTCCAGCTGCCCCTACTGGGCAGGCCAGTCCAGTTGCTTCCCTCGGTTCCTGCAGGTTCTAGGTGACCAGATCAGGTCCCCTAGAGCCCACAGGAACACTCCTGGGCACCCACCCTCCTGGGCCTGGATGGTGAATCAAAAACATTGTTTTGCTTTTTCCAGGAGAAAGGCATGATATAAATACCACAAAATTAGGCAAATTTGTAAAAAGAAAATTGGAACCTGAAACCAACAAGGTAGAAAAGACATGGCAGAACCGACAGAAGTCACAATGGGAGAAAACCTTGAAGCTGTGGAGCTTTCTTTTTGCATCTATAAGTTTTTTTGTGGCCAGGAAGGACAGTCAACTGCCCGGCTTGTCTCTTGTCTCTATGGCATATCACCATCTTCCTTGAAATAGACATGCTAATCTTCCAACCTCAGGACCTGTCACTACACCTATGGCTATATAGAATTCTATATAGACTTCATGACCAAATTGGGCCATTATCAGAGGTTACCTTATGATAGGAGAATCTGTGTATGAAAACAAAATGCTCTTGAAGTCTTAATGCATCTATTTCTGAACTGTCATCTATATGACAAAATTAGGAGCAACTACATAGCACCTTGTTTAGATAACTATGACCTTCTGGATGACACTGGGAAACTTCATGTACTGCTTAAGAGCTCTAATAGGCAAGAGCACTTTTAAAAATTGCACTTTTTATCCTGATGGCAATGAAGATCCATGCAGATTTTTATTAGATTTTAAATTCCTGTGTTGTGTATTATACTTTTGTATTTTGATACTGTCTAATGGACTAATCAATAAATGTTTATTATTCTTATTACTTTGTTTCAGAAATGTGATATTACCTGCCATGACTGATGATGCAGAAATTCTTGTTTTCTCTTTACTGCCCTGGATGAGAACTTAGGAGAATGCAAGCCATGTAAGGCATGGGCCAGAGCAAACACAGCATTATAGACACTGTAGCTATGAGCAGTCATGCTCGTTTCAAAAACGGTTACAGGAAGATCTTCCAATTTCTCTTTCCTGGTGCAGAGTTCTTCATATTTCCTTTGCAAAAAAGGGTGAGGAAAAGAACAGAGAAAGGCCTCTTCCCAGAAACCCCTGAGGAAGCCATCCTCTTCTTCCAACAAAGGGTTTCTTTGCTGGACAAATTTCTGAAATCCCACAACATTCTTTGAGTGAATGGCAAAGGATAAAGAACCATGAAGAAAATTAAGGGGCCAACTTCTTTGAAAAGAAAATGATACAAAATCTATCTGGGCTGTCATAATCCAGACCTTTGTGTTGGCACACATTTGTGTATTTTCAGTTTCTGCAGCTCTGAGAAACATTCTCATTGCCATGAATGCCACCATTTCTCCATGCAGAATTATAACATTGCTAGTGCTTCCTGTAATGACACTGATTGTTTTGAAACCATCATTAACCATATCATCTATTTCACCTGAGAAGAACAATTTGGGGAACCTTTCTATGAAATCAAAGCAAATGCCCCTTTTGCCAAACACAAAGGGAATATTTTGCACAAATTTATCTGAAATTTCATTATTTGTGTAAAGTACTCCAATCCATATCCATCTGAAGTGCAACAATAGCTGGAGAATCCCATCATATTGATGCTCTGTTTTGGGGAACATCCAGTAGAAGAATGTATCTTGAATGTTGTCATGCCTTAGTGGAGTAGAACCATACATAATCTTTTGATTTTTTTTTAAATGAAAACAATAATTTAAAAAAGAAAATGGAATGTTATTTACAAATTCTGTTTCAATTTCTTTAATCAAGCTCAAAACCAATTTTACAGCACCTCTGCACTCACCTTTACTGGGCCATTCCACTGCCTCTGCCACCTCTTCCCCCATTAGGCTGCCTTGGGGGATGGCGAGGCATGAGTGCCACTTCTCTGTCCCCCCTCCACCAATCCAGGTGGCCAAGGAGGGACATGTGCCATGGCAGTTGGCCCTCCTCTGCTACCAGGAGTGACGGCAGAGGCGATAGGATCCCCTTCCACATGGCTGCTTCACAGGGGGATGGTGGGCCCGGGTCCAAAGTGTGCCCACGATCCACCAGCATAAGCAGCTACCAAGTTTTGCCTCTCCACCTCGCCCTCTTCCAGCTCTGGCGAAATGGTGATGGAAAGGGTTCTTTGGCATCACCAAGGCATCCTGCTCAGCACCCAATGCAATTGGGTGCAAGCAGGCCCATGGAGATGCATGCGGTCCTTCTGGAGATCCAGATCTTCAAGTGTGTCCATGGAAAAGGGGGGCTAGTCTTGGAGTGCTCGTGCAAAAGGGGGGATAGTCTACTATATGATCTGTTCGTTGTGGATGGAACATACAAGCGGGGGGGGAGTTGCCCCTTTCATCATACCATAAGGCAGAGTCTCCCGGACCCCTTTGTCCCCACCCCCATTTCTTTCTTCCTTTTCACCTGGTCTTGTCAGGACTACCATTTTGCACTTGCACCCCTTGCTTTCTGGGCACCTGGAATCACAAAGTAACAGTATGCTAAAAACAATGAAGCTACATCTCCACTTTAAAATAGAGATACTTGCAGTAGGGATGTGCAGAAATATTCTAAACATTCCAAATCCAATCAAATTCATTTGAATGTGGAATTCGAATTTGAATCAAATGTCTTTACATTTGAATTTAGACATTAAAACAAATTTTGAATGTTCCGAAACATTCTTTGAATCATTCAAATTATTCAAATGTACAGATACGTATTACATACATATCTGAATGAATATCATACTTATCTGTATGCATTTCCACTTATAATAAGGAATGAAAACGGGATACATAACGGGATAAAACGGGATGCACATGAAATGCATAAGGATATGTATAACACATACGAATGTTGTCAACATTCATATCTTCAAATTCATCACCAATATTTGAATGAATAGATTTGAATGTAACAGATTTGAATCAGTTTTTGTTGCATTTGGATTTTACACATTCAAATTGAATCAAATATTTTGACATTAGATTCGACTCGAATTCAAATACAAAAAAAAAAAAATTGTGTACATCCCTAACCTGCAGCTACTAGAAAAGCCTCCCACTGCTACCATTTGTGGTGGCCACAGGATCCTTTTGGCAATCATAGTACCTACTTTATGGACATGATCATTGTTGGAGACTCCCTGTTTTTATGGTACAGTACTGCAAATGTCCTCCAAAAGTGAAATGGAAAGGCATCTTTTTCAAAGCTAGATTCAGTCACCTATTTCATATGGCTGCAACAGGGTAGCTTCACTCCATAAGTGGAGAACTGAAGCATTTCTGCAGTTGAGTCCCCTTCTACTTACTCAAGAGTATCTTTGCTATGTATACGTGGTGTGCCTTAAATCATGCACTCTGATAGAAAACAACCCAGTGTTCACCACATCAGAATATATCTGAAAATTTGCAAGCTAAATTAAAATCATCAATAAAAGCTTGAGCTCTTAACTGTCCAGAGATATGACTCCCCTTGGCAGAATATTAACATTAATATTAAAACTAAATTATTGATCTTCACTTGTGACAAGAGCAAGGCCATTACTTCTGCAGCAGAAGACATCTTCCTTTCTTGGATTCCTATGCTGAGACAAACTGTTTAGTAGGTGGTGACCTAGAAGTTGGGAAAGTATTGAGGAATGTACAGAGTGTGGGACAGTACCAAGCTGCAAGATGAAGGACTGTGCCAAATGCAAAAGGTTGACCATGATTCATTTGACTGAGGCTGTCTATCAATTCTGACATGGTCTTATCTTCCTTAATCCAGTAGTAGACTTGAATAATAAGGCTTCTGTGATTGAAGACACCATGGCCACAAACTAAATAACTCAGAGACTAAAGAGGAGGAAAAAAGTATCTCTGAGTAGCTTATGGAAGTCTCCAAGGTGGGATTGTTCATACAACATTCTGTCCCTCACTCATACATATGAACATTCTGTGTTAGAAGAGGTAGATTGGAGAAATCTAGGGGCGATGAAGGCCACACACAGTCTCTCTGAGGAGTTTTTGAAGTTTTTGTTTGTTTGTTTGTTTGTTTGTTTGTTTATTTCCATTTCTATCCCGCCCCATACCCGAAGGTCTCTGGGCAGGTAACAACAAATCAATAGCAATTAAAAACATATTAAAAACAAGACACAGGTAAACATATTAAAATTGAATAATTAAAACAAGGTATTAAAAACAGGGCACAGATTAAGCTATGGTATACAATTAAAAGTTCTAATATAAGCCCTACATCTAGGGGTCTATTACTAAAACTGTGACCAAGGGAGGAATGAGTCAACCTTGGCCAAAGGCTAAGGCAAAAAGATATGCCTTTACAGCCCTCCTAAATGACAACAGGGAAGGGGCATGGCGCACCCAGGAGGGAAGACTATTCCACAATCTAGGGGCTGCCACTGAAAATGTTCTCCCCGGGTGCCCACCAACCTCAGTATCGAAGGTGGTGGAACAACCAGGAGGGCATCTTCTTCAGATCTTAAGGCACGGGCAGGACGGTATGGGAGAAGGCGTTCCTTTAGATATCTGGGGCCCAAGTCATTTAGGGCCTTATAGGTCAGAATTAACACCTTGAATTGGGCCCGGAAGCAAATTGGCAGCCAGTGCAATTCTTTTAAAACTGGCGTAATATGGGTCCAGCTAATTGTTCCAGTCAGCACCCTGGCAGCTGCTTTTTGCACTAACTGCAACTTCCGGACCGTCTTCAAGGGTAGCCCCATGTAGAGCGCGTTGCAATAGTCCAATCTAGAGGTTACCAGAGCGTGGATAACTGTGGCCATGTCGTCTCTATCCAGGAATGGTTTAAGCTGATGTACAAGCCGTAGTTGGGAGTAGGCACTCCTGGCCACGGCCTCCACCTGAGCTTCAAGTGTTAGTGCAGAGTCTGAACACAGCCTAAGTGAGTGACTGAATGACTGAGTGAGGGACAGAATCAGAAAAATTGAACCTATATGCTACAAATAAAGCATCTGAATTCAAGGGTAGCCTATGTGTGTAATTATTTCTCTCCTATTTGATGGTTTCCCCAGAAACCAGAATATTTGTAGCACATTTTTAGTCTCCTAATCATATACTTATTCAAATTACTTACTTGTGGCATTTTGTACATGCCCAGGATGGTTGCCATAGATAAATCAACTGCAGAATCAGATCCCCTAATAACTCCCACCACTGAGCTCTTGAGATCACACTTATAGTTTGGAATGATCCTTCCTGGTTTAGAGAGGAGTTCCAGTGATGCAAGGCAGATCTCACTTGTACTGAAATGTACATCATAGATACGAAATCCCAGAGTGATATTGGGTAAGATTTTTGTATTTTCATTGACCTCCTTTATAGCAAATGCCAAAGCCACAATGTGCTGGTAGAACTGAGTCATTAGCCTGTAGGAGAGCATCAAATATATGATACAGAAACCTCTGCATGGAAGAAGATTAATTTCATTTTAGTCTGTATATCCATATTTATTCCTTATTGCACTTACAGGTATCCAAAATAGACACACATATAGTAGGGCAAAAAAGTATTTATTCAGCCACCAATTGTGCAAGTTCTCCCACTTAAAAGGATGAGAGAGGCCTGTAATTTCCATCATAGGTACACTTCAACTCGGAGAGACAGAATGGGTGGAAAGAATACAGGAAATCACATTGTCTGATGAATTCATTGATAAATTTCTCCCTAAAATAAGTATTTGGGCACCTTCAAACAAGCAAGATTTTGGCTCTCACAGACCTGTAACTTCTTCTTTAAGAGTCTCCTCTGTCCTCCACTCGTTACCTGTATTACTGGCACCTCTTTGAGTTTGTTATCAGTATAAAAGACATCTGTCCACAACCTTAAACAGTCATACTACAAACTCCACTATGGCCAAGACCAAGGAGATTTCAAAGGACACCAGAAACAAAATTGTAGACCTTCACCAAACTGGGCAGACTGAATCTGCAATAGGCAAGCAGCTTGGTGTGAAGAAATCAACTGTGGGAGCAATTATTCAAAAATGGAAGACGTACAAGACCACTGATAATCTCCCTCGAACTGGGGCTCCATGCAAGGTCTCACCTCATGGTGTCAAATGATCACAAGAACAGTGAGCAAAAATCCCAGAACCACATGGGGGGACCTAGTGAATGACCTGCAGAGAGGTGGGACCAAAGTTACCAAGGTTACCATCAGTAACACACTATGCCGGTAGGGGTGAATCATGCAGTGCTAGACATGTCCCCCTGCTTAAGCCAGTACATGTCCGGGCCTGTCTGAAGTTTGCTAGAGATCATTTGGATGATCCAGAAGAGGAATGGGCAAATGTCATATGGTCAGATGAAACCAAAGTAGAACTTTTTGGGGAAAAACTCAACTTGTCATGTTTGGAAGAGAAAGAATGCTGAGTTGCATCCAAAGAACACCATACCTACTGGGAAGCACGGGGTTGGAAGCATCATGCTTTGGGGCTGTTTTTCGCAAAGGGACCAGGATGACTGATCCTTGTAAAGGAAAGAATGAATGGGCCAATGAATCATGAGATTTTGGGTGAAAACCTCCTTCCATCAGCAAGGACATTGAAGATGAAACGTGTCTGGGTCTTTCAGCATGACACTGATCCCAAACACACCACCCAGGCAACGAAGGAGTGGCCCTGGCAAGGTGTCCCTTGCATTCTCAAAGTTATGAGTAACCATAGTTTTGAACGAGGTGCCACAATGATGTTTTATTCCAGTCCAAGTATTCACTACTTTAAAGAACTGTACAACTGGAGCATCATTTGTATTCTGGACCATAAGGGTCATTTAGAAGGTACTCTTCATGGTCTGGAATACAAAGGGGGGCACCTTTCAGTGGAACACAGGGAAGTGTTGCCAGATGTGACACCAGAAGGTCAAGGACTTTTGTTCTCTGCCTTCAAGGGATGGCCCTGGCCTTGGAAGCTGGTGCTCAGGAGTGAGACAAGTTTGGCTGTTTCTAATGTATACTGCTTCCCATTCAGTCCACTGTATTCTGGAACCATACTGGTCTGGGGAAGCATAGTGTCACGTGGAAAAATAGCATAGATTTTCATTATAGGTCACCTGCATGGAACTTAGAAGAAAAGCTGTTAGTTCTTAAATAAGCTTTGCTTTTGGGTTGTAAAAACAAAAAAGTGTTTCTCCCACCACCTTGTGAGCACAATATAACTAGCAGAAGAGAAGATGAGGAGATTGTTTAAGCTGGTTCAGTACACACTTCCGTCTTTCATTTTCCTTTTTACAATTTCAGGAGGCATTATTTCAAATCACAATACTGTGATGGCCATTCTAATCTGTAGAAAATCTTAAAAGGTAACAGCACTTTGCTTGCTTCTTGGTATATGGTTAATTTATATCACCCTTCACCTAAGTAGCAGAACAGTGCAAAATATTGGTAACACACAGTGAAAACTAAAAACAATTAATGGAAAATAAATGAAATTAAAACTATAGGGAAAAATATCTGCAACAATTTTTTTAATGAGCGGAATGATTCATGAATACTAACAAACAAAAAGAACTTAAGGGCTTTTAAATTTGGTAGCTTTAACTTGGGTACACAGAGTCTGTTAGCCTTGTGTTGAGAATTTAATTGGAAGATGGTCAGAAGGCTTCTTACATATGATCATCAGAAAGTTCCAGTGATGGATGCTTCTCATATGTGATGATATTTGAAAATACAAATGTCTGAGACATTATACCAACAACCATGAAGTCCCCTGGATGATAATACTGATGTGGAATTGGAAGAGGCATTCTGACAGAACAGAGACCTGTAGGATTCATGTTTAATCCTGGTAGCAGTAGCAAAACAATTATAACTACAATAGGAAAAGTTTTGAACAAAGCCATCCTTTCAAAAGAGTCAGGGATAGTTGCCATAGTCATCCTTCCTTTGAAACCTTTATCAAATAATTAATAAGAAAGAAAAGAAGCAGGAGTACCTGCAGAAAACAACCTACATTTGTCTTCTTTTATCAAATATGTTCTCTGATGTTCCTCAAGGGCAGAAGGAGAAAAATACCAGTTATCTTCCCCCCCCACACACACTGCCTTTAGGCAGAATTCTCAAGAGACGAGTGCAATGAGGCAACAATTTGTTTTTGTGTGAATACGCAAGATAGCACCAGAACAGAGGGAAAAAAACAGGAATTACTGAGATATAGGGCATTGAAATAAACACCTGCTCAATGTTAGAGTTGATCAGTGAAACTGAAAAAAAAATACTGCATTTGTCTTATGAATCACAATGGGAAAACAAGAAATCATTAATATTCTCTTTTATATAAACGTACAGAAAAATGTGCTTAGAATATCTAAGTACATCAGATGACCAATTTGTTTTTATATGAACAAGATTAGACCCATACAAAGTAAAAATATGAATAACTGACATAAACATCTGTTAAATATTAGAGGTGATCTTGTGGACTGTAAAAGAAACCATGATTACTGCATTTTTCTCATTGTCCTTGATGAGGAACAAGAATATCATTAGTAAAAATTGTCAAGAAAATTTGTCCTTAGAATATCTATGTTGGATGATCAATAAGTCTTTATTACTATATATCCCTGTGGATACTTTTGTGACCTGGGGCATTTAATTCTTGGAAGTCTTGATCAATGACAACATCAATACTAAAATTACTGCTTTGCCCTCCACCAAAATTCACAGCACAAATTACATATCATGTTCGCATAGAACCAGCACTAGCATACTTCACTTGAAAACCACAGTTGTCAGGAGGAATCATGGATTACCCAACAACACAAATAATATTATTATATGCATACTACCAATATAGACAGCATTTTAAACACTTTCAAAACAACCCATAATACAAGACAAAAGGTCCACACACACCCATCATTTGTAATATACCTCTCATGATTCTACTGTAGATATTTCTATGGAGATAATTTGTCCATTAGGAAAAATAAGTGTATAAAAGTACATTTTTAGACATTTATCACTTTTCTTTCTTAGAAAACTTATCTTGCACTGAGAAAATATCAGAAATTTTCCATAGATAAGTTGTAAAAAAAAGGACCATTTCTACTAGGTAGATAATTTTTCTCTACTTAGCTCTTTCTTTTTACCACTGTTCCCTGCATACACACTTTAGTTGTTGTTGGATTGTCAAATAGCATAATTGCGAAGACCTGAAGAAAACCACACAAATAGATTAATCTAAAAAGTAAAATTTCATTATAATTTTCTTTTTTGACTTTTAAATATTATTATTATTATTATAGTTTATTTCTAAAGCGCTGTACATGTACTCAGCACTGTACAATATTATATGAATCTTAGACAGGTCCCTGCCCTCAGGCTTACAATCTAAAGAGACAAGAAACAAAAGGAAAATGGTGTGGGAGGGAACAGGGAAAAAGCAAAAAGCAAACACGTGAGGTCTTCAGCTCCAGTTCTTCTGTTCATTTCTTATTGCTGGAATTTTCTTATTCTCTTTACTTTGAATTTTCTCTTCATTGATGACAAACCAAAAAATGGTAGACATGGTCAGCTGGCATCTACTCAGCCCCACCTTGCTCGGTCTCAGAACCAGACATTTCCTCAACTGGTGGATCCGCTGCCATAGTCTCTTTGCCATCTTGTGATGGGAGCAGTTCGAGTAAGCAGGGGCACTGCTGGGGGCAAGATGGCAGAGCCCAGCCTGCTGCCTCTTCTCCACCCCTCTCAGGCAAGATGGTTCTCAGCCTTGTGATGGCAGTTAGAGGAGGGAGGGGCACGGCTGGGGGCAAGATGGCAGAGCCCAGCCTACCTTGTTTAATATAACTTACATTTAATTGTAACACAATAGACAAATATGATTCAGAAACCATAAGAAACTCAGGAACAAAAGGTTTTTCTATAGTTTCCTTAAAAACACATTTTTTACACACACACACACCAATTCTATGGAAGAAGGCTTGATAAATATTTATATGTCAATATCAATGTCAGTCCTTCCTTTTTGTTAACTGATCCTTGCTATTCAACTCTGGTTTAACTATAATAATATAGCACTTGGGGAAAAAAATGCAGCCTAATAATCCAGCACTAGAAGCTAAAATTGAGAAGATCTCCACAGCCACCATGTATTTGCCCTTGGTATTCACATAGGTGGGAATGAAAGACAACCATACACTGCAAAAGACCACCATGCTGAATGTGATAAACTTAGCTTCATTAAAGCTGTCAGGCAGCTTCCTTGCCAGGAAAGCCACAGTGAAGCTGACAATAGCCAGGAAACCCAAGAAACCCAAAACACAATAAAACATAACATTGGATCCTTCATTACATTCTAATATGATTTCCCTGGTCAGTGCATGTTTGTTGTAGTTTGAAAATGGGGGTGTAGTTGCTAACCAGATACTGCATATTGCTGCTTGTACAACAGAGGAAGAAAGAATAATCGAGTTGTACAATCTTTTTCCTACCCATTTTCTTATGCTAGATCCTGGCTTGATGGCTCTGAAAGCCAGAACTACTGTGACAGTTTTGGCCAATATGCAAGCAACTGCCACAGAAAAGATCATTCCAAAAGTGGTTTGTCGAAGAAGACAGGTAACCATTGTAGGTTGTCCAATGAATAAAAAAATGGAAGCAAAGCAGGAGAGAAGGGATAATAGGAGTGTGTAAGTAAGGTTTCGGTTATTGGCTTTGACAATGGGAGTATCCTTGTACTTCACAAAGATTATAAGAACAACAGCTGTGATTAAACAAAATGTTACAGCAATTGTATATAAAATTCTTCCCAAAGGTTCTTGGTAAGATAAGAATGTTATATTTTTTTGATGACATCCATCTTTGGCATGGTTTGGATACTTATCTTCAGGACACTCAAAACAGTCATCCATATCTGTAAAAGAAAATAACTTAAAAGTCATAAACAAAAATAACAAAAAATCTTCCTTTGTATGAATTATTCAAATGACTGGATTAATATGGGGCCACATAAACTGTGACTTTAAACTTTTGAAGCAGTTAGGTTCAATAAAGAGAAATATGTTCACAGTAAATGCATTTATTTCCCTATGCACTGCTACCTAGAAAGAAATGTCAGTACCTCATAAATCTTTTAATATATTTTGTAACTTGTATTATGCAAAAGAATAAAAAAATGAAGTCTATGGGCCTTTCTGCACTTGCATCCCTTTGTGTGGTTTAAACTTTCTCCTCAAGTCTTTTCAGTCCAGCTATTGTCCAAATTGTGATGGCTTGAATACTGGCATTCCACTCCAACAGCCCCAGAAATGTACACATACCTTCTCTTTTCCAGTACAAGTAAAGCATACCACCACTGCAAACATGAACCCATGAAATTGCTTGTTAATTTGGTACAAGTAGCTCCTAAGAACACATAATATGCACAGATGGGGAATTCCTTATCAGGACTGTACTGAGGGCTCACTAAACTGGATTAGTAGTATACCATAAATGTGGTCCACATCCATGCCAGCACTCTTTAGCACACATTTGCTGTTCTAAAGTCCACTTAATGCAGATATCTCTGGCTATTCTTGATCCAGAAATATTTAATAGAGATTTAATTAATATAGGGCCTTTCTGCACCTGCTGCCGGAAACATTTTAAAAAGAATCTGCCCCAAAAATGCCCTGTGCGTGTGCACATGCACGAGGTGGCAGCAGCAGGGCATCCAACCAATCCAACCTCAGAAGGCCCTGCCCAACTGTCAAACATGGAGAAAGCTTGGCGAGACAGGCAGCTGGCTTCCCTGACTTCCCCTTCACCCGAGAAGGGGCAATCGCCCCTTCTCTTGCAAGGGGAAGACACAGCTGCCACCCTCCACCCCGCCAGGGGTCCCGTGCTCGCACTCACCACCTTACCTGATCGCTGCCGGACGGTTTCCGGCACCAGGAGGTCTGGCGACCATCGCTCATGCACGCGCCGCGGCCTCTGTTACCCAGCTCCCCTTGGGGGGGGTGGCTGCATCTTTCCTCTCGCTCAAGAAGGTGCTATCGTGCTTTCTTAGGTGAAGGGGAACCCAGGGAAGCCGGCTGCTGGCTTTGCCATGGCAGCTCCGAAGGAGGCAATGGCGAAAGTCGGTGGGCAGGGCCAGCTGTCAAGTAGGGGGAGCATGCACTCTCCCTGTTTGACAGCTGGGCATGTTTTAGCAATGCAGTTTTTTCCCTGCCGCTGCAGAAGCGTTCACTTCCAAAATGGTTTCAGGGGGAAAGCCAGATGTAAGACCAGATTTTTCAGGTCTTACATTTGGGTAGGATTTCAGCGGCAAAACCAGTTTAAGAAACCGGTTTCACGCACCGATATCCAGATGTGGTGTCCTAAAAGGGACCCTAATTCCATTCCCTTTGTGGATGAAATGCCTTAATCCCTCCCCGAACAGGCTCTAAATGCATTTTTAGAGCCTGTGCAGAAAGGCCCATAGATTAACCAAGGGGAGTTCAAAATGGGCCTCTCTCTATCCAATGTGCAATGATAATTGTGAACGCCTTCCATATTGAAATTTCAAACATTATTTCCAAAGCCAGCACAATGAACAAAAGAAGACGTTATAGCACGGTCCTCTCAAGTTTTGTGAGTTTCAAGGATGGGGTTGCAGTTATTTCCTTCTTCTGGACCAGAACAGTTATGGACATGTTTTGAACAGGTCCTCCATGAAACAAGGATAAGGAACCTTTAAAATGGTTGTGGAGCAGATTACCACTAGTCCCATGGAGAAGAAAAGTACAAATGAGATTTTTTTTCCTGGTATACCAGCAAAAAGGATAAAGACCCTATTCTTTATATTAAAGTGAATTAACTGTTTAATATGAGGTAGACAAAGTATTTATACCATCATGTTGTAGACAGAACCTGAAAAGGTCTGAATGGCTGTTTTTTAAAGTTGCCTTTACAAATTGCATAGGGAGTGAACGACGGTATCCTACATGACGTAGGGATTTTTTATCTCAGATAGTAACCTCTCCCATCAATTCAAATAGCACCAGCCATGCATATAAACTGAGATTACTGGAGGTCGCAATTAGCTGAACAACTATAATACATTGTGGGGGATGACTCAAAACTGGCTTACAGAATGGCAATATGAGTGCCTTGCCAGGGTGGTTGAAACATGCCTGGGGCAGCTCACCCCTCAAATGGGCTCAACTGCCGTATTATGAACATCACCTAAATCATTATCTGATGTCTTAGGCCTAGGGGAAGGCTAATTCTTCACACGCAGTGCCAGTATCCAAGACCATAGATTAAGAATATAGTTTTACCCATCTGGTTGGAGATCTTCCCATCTGGGCACTGAAGGCAAACATAACAGCAAAATGGCTCCCCTTCTTTCTTTGCCTTGCTGAAACCAGGTTTACAATTTTCATTACAAAGAGATAAGGGTTTTACCTATTCATATAAGTAAAGAGGGAACATTTTAAGTAATTATATGTAACAAGCCAGTTACACAGCCAAGACATCCAAAAAGATCTCTTGGAGAAAACAGAAGGAACATGTAATGATATAAAGAAAGTTCTGCTAAAAGATGAATTGGTTTTGATACATAAATCGAAAACTAGACTATGTCCCTTAGGTATCCCTTGTGTGACATAGGTATAGCTAAGATTTAACAGAATACATTTTACATGGATAAGATAAATATAAATGTCTCTGTTTATGAAATTTGTTCCTAATACAGATATATATATATACATAGATATAAGTAGGTTTTGGTTTTACTTTACACTTTGCATACATCCATAATTGTTGGTCACAATTGTTAATGTTTATACTTAGGACTTTTCACACTACAGGGAAACAACTTTCCCTGTCAGAGAGTTGTACGATGGCTGGGAATGGTTTCGGCTGGGTGTGGCACATGATTTAGTGCTCCACACCCTAGCTGCAATTAGGCCAGCCCAGGGACAGGCTGGGAAGGCTCTGGACAGAACCACCCAGCCCAGAGAGTGAATGCTCAGTCCCAGGGATGTCCTAATTATATACCAGAGGCCTAAGTGCAAATAGGCCTATCAACTTTTAGGGTACAATTGGTGAAAACATTCATGATGGCACCTTCATTTCAGAGTGGTTAGTTCATGGAAAACGGCACCTCTACGATCTGAAATGGAGAGAATGAGGGTGTTGTAGTTATTTTTGAAATGAAAATGTAGATTTGATGCTCAAAAATAACATTGACAAAAGAGTTCCAGAATAACCAGGTATAATTTTTGTGGGACTGCCAAATTCAGGAAAGGAATAATAATAAATAATTACCATTATCATCATCCTCAAGGTTCTGTCTGAATGTCACAAGAATTGGATCTTACCTGGTTGAATCTTCTGGGCCATTTGATGTCATCATCAGAGATGCTTAATTGCTTCTGTGTAAGAGTGTATGGGTCAATTTTTCCAACTTGGACCCTAAGAAAGGACTCATTTGGTAATGTGACCCAATTGATAATATCAAATCCAGCTACTAATTCCCCATTGTGATCAATGGAGACCCATTCTCCAGCACCACTGTTAAATGAGATACTCCTCAGAAACTGGTGGAGCTAAGGGTATGAGAGTCAAAACAGTATGATAAATTTTACAAATAATAATTAATGTTTTAACAAAATATGGGAGATTCTACAGTACTTCATACTGAAAAATCTACAGAGATGCCCTATGAAGAATAATTTTGGAGGAAGCAAAAGGTTCAGCTAATATTATTA
This sequence comes from Aspidoscelis tigris stejnegeri, assembly GCA_023333525.1. Classification (NCBI taxonomy): domain Eukaryota; kingdom Metazoa; phylum Chordata; class Lepidosauria; order Squamata; family Teiidae; genus Aspidoscelis; species Aspidoscelis tigris. The sequence goes on from JALMGA010000009.1 coordinate 10,859,682, forward strand.
GATGGAAGTATTAACAATTTGTTGTCTGCCTACAGCACACAGATGAATTGGAACAACAGTTCTCAAATTTGTTAATGTGACGTCTTATCTAGATGCCTTTTCACGCTTTGTCCCATAGGTAATAATTAGAGAACATCTGGGCAATTCATCTACACTTGCAGGAAGCCTTTACATGCTAGAAACTCCTCCTGCCTTCCCAGAAGTTCCCTAATTATCACCTAGCTATGAAGCATGAAATTGTGCTCCACAAGCTAACTAACTTTAATTAGAGCCTTACCTGGTGTGTCCAGGCAGCAGCCATTCACACTTCTCATGCTGCAGGTTGTCTGATGTGCTGTGCAAACACACTAGCACCTCAGGTGTCCCTAGGCATGACTGTGCATACACAGAGCATCAGCAGTGTCATAGCAAAAGCACTGACTCACAAGCAGTCATGAAGGGTGTTGCAACTAAAATGGTGGCACTCAGAAGAGGAGCAGCAGTATGATCAAACACAGGTGAGTGTCCGGTTGCCTCTGGATTGGGCTGTAATCAACTAGTTCTCGCAAGTGTGAGGGCTAGTTAACGTTGGGTGACTATGCTCCTTTCCTCTTCCAGGGGACATGAAGGGAAGTGCAAAATTGCCCCAGGTGAATCAAGTTTGCATTCCCAGAATCCTTCAGTCTCAATGCTAACCAATGACAACTCAGTTATGAGGATAAAATGGCTGGATTTTGAATAGTAAATAATGTTTTGCTTTCTCCAGGAGAAAGGCACAATATAAATCCACAAAATCATTTAGGCAAATTTGTAAAAAGAAAATTGGAACCAGAAACAAACAAGGCAGAAAAGGTATACTTTTCAGAAAGACCATATTAGGGCATTGTTTTTATTTCTGTTCCTGTTTGACAACTTGAAAATAGGAATGTAGAACAGTAAAGGTGCTCAGGAGAAGACAGATATCTCAGACGTTATATGAAGAGGCAGATAACACATCCCTTGAATATATGAGTTTAATTTATTGAACCATTACTTGTTCAACATTATGCTCGGCAAAATCTAAACAATGCTTCCAACTGGAAGACACCCTCTCTTATTGGATGATATTTAGAATACACACTATGATCACTTTCTCACAGACTCAAAAATTAATTGCTTTACTGTTAAGAGTAGAAGATATGCTCCAATCCATACTTATAAACTCTGAAATTTTAGATCCACCTTTGAATATTGCAAGTCAGTCCATGGAGCAGGGCAGAATGAACACATTAAAATTAGTAGCAAGTGGCACCTGGCCAGGGGACATAGGAATCCCCCTGAAGATTTGTCAGGTTTCCTTGATGTTTAACATGTAATAATTGCTTATTTCATCTGCTGCACTGCATTAAAGAGAGATTTTGGATGACATTTGTGATTTAAAGAAAGCTCTACATTTGTTCGGAATGTGGAAAATTCGCGGGGCTTGATTCAAATGTATTTGATTTGAATTGAATGTGAATACATTCAAGTTTTAAACATTCTAATTGATTTGAATCTTCAGATATTCAATTCAAATCTAACCGAATCCCAAAAATTGCATTTGTGCACATATCTAATTTATACTTTGTTTCTGAAATGGGGTATTACCTGCCATGGCTCCTGATGCAGAAACTCTTGTTTTCTCTTTACTGCCCTGGATGGGAATTTAGGAGAATGCATGCCATGTAATGCATGGGCCAGAGCAAGCACAGCGTTGTAGACACTGTAGCTATGAGCGGTCATGCCTGTTTCAAAAACAGTTGCAGGAAGATCTTCCAGTTTCTCTTCTCCAGTGCAGAGTTCTTCATATTTCCTTTGCAAAAAAGGGTGAGGAAAAGAACAGAGAAAGGCCTCTTCCCAGAAACCCCTGAGAAAGCCATCCTCTTCTTCCAACAAAGGATTTCTTTGCTGGACAAATTTCTGAAATCCCACAACATTCTTTGAGTGAATGGCAAAGGATAAAGAACCGTGAAGAAAATCAAGGGGCCAACATCTTTGAAAAGAAAATGATACAAAATCTATCTGGGCTGTCATAATCCAGACCTTGGCACACATTTGTGTATCTTCAGTTTCTGCAGCTTTGAGAAATATTCTCATTGCCATGAATGCTACAATTTCTCCATGAACAATTATAACTTTGGCAGTGCTTCCTATAATGATACTGATTGTTTTAAAAGCATCTCCCATCCTATCAGCTAGTTCACTTGAGAAGGACAATTTGGGGAATCTTCCAATGAAATCAAAGCAGATGCCCTTCTTGGCAAATAAAAATAGAATGTTTTGCACAAATTTATCTGAAATTTCATCATCTGCATAAAGGACTCCGATCCATATCCACCTGAAATGCAAAAGCAGCTGGACAATCCCATCGTATTGATGCTCTGCTCTGGGGAACATCCAGTAGAAGACTGTATCTTGAAAGTTGTCATACCTTAGTGGAGTAGAACCATACATAATCTTTTGATTTTATTTTTAAAAAATGAAAAAAAATTAAAAAGAAAGAGAAATGTCATTGACAAATCCTGTTTTCATTTTCTTTAACCATCTCTGCACTTGCCTTTACTGGACCTTTCCAGGGGAAACAGAACAATTGCAGTTGTTCTGAGCCAGCTGTTCCAGAATAGCTGATAGCAGTCTTCGAAAGTATGAAGGGTTGCCACAGTGCAGAGGATTGTCCCTGTTCTCACTTGCACAAGATGGGAGGACTAGAAACAATGGGATGAAACTTCAAGGGAATCAATATAGATTAGATATTAGGAAAATGTTCCTGACAGTGAGGGCGATCAGTCAATGGAATAGGTTGCCATGAGAGATAGTGGGTTCTCCTTCATTGGAGGTCCTGAAGTAGAAGCTGGGCCTACATCTGCCTGGGAAACCCTGGATTGTGCAGGGGGCCGGACTTGTGAGCCACTTTGGTCTAGTGTTTAGGGAGCTGGATTCTTATCTGGGAATGCCAGGTTCGATTCCGCCCTCCCCCATGAAACCAGCTGGGTGACCTTGGGCTAGTCACAGCTCTCTTCTGACCTCTCACAGCCCCACCTACTTCATAGGGTGTTCTGTTGTGGGGAAATAATAGAAAAACTTTATCAGCTGCTTTGAGTTCCTTAAATGGGTGAGAAAAGCAGGGTAGAAAAGCCAACTCTTCTTCTTCTTAGAGGTCCCTTCCAACTCTATGATTCTATAAGGCCATTCCCAATACGTCAACTGTTCTTGAGTCTTTCAGTATCAGACTATATCCTCTGCTGTATGTGCTGTCCATTGTGGATGGAACATACAAGCAGGGGATGGGGTGTCCCTTTTACCACACCATGGTGCAGATGGGAGTCTCCTGGACCTCTTCATATAAAGGCTGTTAATTTATTTGATCACGTCTATTCTTAGTGATCACAATGAGGACCCCTCCTCAGCATGCTTTTTGCAACTATCATGAGCTATCAGAAAGTCAGGGGTCTAAGTGCATGTATCTCATAATGCAGAGAAAGAAGTTTAAGATTGCTATCAACCCATTTCCTAACTACTAGGCTTTCTGGGCATCTGGAATCACAAAACAGAAACAGTATTCCAGAAACAATGAGGCTACATCTCCACTATAAATCAGAGATACCTGCAGCCACTAGAAATGCATCCCACTGCTACCACACCTCCATTTGTGGTGCCAGCAGGATCCTTGTGGTAATCGCAGTAGCCACTTTATAGGTATCATCACTGTTGCAGGTATATTCAAGAATATTTGAAACATTCAAAATTCAATCAAATAAATATTGTCAACATTCATATCTTCAAATAAGAATCAAATATTTGTACAAATAGATATGAATGCATTCAAGTCAATTCAAATTTGGATACATTTGTTTTGTCTCTATTCATTTGAATTCAAACATTTGAATATTCTATTCAAATTGAATTGTATCCAAAATTTGCATTTGTGCACATTCCTACACTTCTGAAGGTTCCCTCTTTTTTAGGGCACTGTACTGCAAATTGTGCCTCTGCGCTTCAAAATTGAAATGCAGAGGTGTCTTTTTCAGAGGTTGATCTAGTCAATTCTCTCATATGGCTGTGACAGAGTAGCCTCACTCCATAAGTGGAGACCTGAGACGTTTTCGCACGGGGCTGAACGGAACGCAGAAAAGACAGCTGCGGACACGTCATCCGCATTGCCCGCGCGCGGCTTGCGTTCCGACGTGTCCGCAGCTGTCTTTTCCGCGTTCGAAATGTAGAGCACTTTAAAGTGCTCTACATGCGTTCCAACGCGGACGAGCCGCCCGCAGCCGTTCGGGAGGAGAAGCGTTCGCGCCTGCTTCTGTCTCCCGAACAGCTGCGGGCTCGCCTCCGACGCCGCGCGGCTTTGACAATCAGCTGTTTGTCAAACAGCTGATTGTCGATCTGCCTCCGCGGCTGTCTCCGCGCCCCTTGCCGGCGTTTGCCGGCTAAGACAGCTCCGGGCGCTTTCCCCTTTCGCACACAGACGCTCCGGAACGCGTTTACACGCGTTCTGGCGCGTCTGTGTGTGAACGGGGAAAGCGCCCGGAGCTGTCTTAAGCTTTCCGCCTGAACGCGTTCCGTTTCGAACGCGATGCAGTGCGGAAATGCCTCTGGGCTGTATCCTCACTTTGGCCTCTCATATGCAATTAGAATACTCTGTACCAGAGCTGTACCAGAGCTGTCCTAATTGCATACCAGAGGCCTAAGTGCAAATTCAACCCTGGTCTTGGTGAACAAAGCCTGCCTCCTTGCCACATGATTATGGCTGGATGGTGGGGAAAAAAAATTGGCAGCACAATAAAATCACAAAAAGATTTATCACAAAAAGAAGGCACCCTGTTGCTGGACAGTAAGAAGCAGACAAGAGATTCATCCAGACAGCACTTAACCTGCATTGTTCGGATAGTCCAGAGTAAAGCACATCCAGACACATCTTATTCCAGATTGGTGATACTTTATTCCAGATTATCCAAATAATTTGGATTAAGTAAGTGCTGTCTGGATAAACCTATGGTCTTTAATATTCTCACAAACTCAAAGCTTTTATGAGAAAAAAAATCCCATCCTCCCTTTATCAAATTCTGCATTTGATCTTTAATAATATTCAAAAGAATACTTGACACAATGCATGCATAAATCTTTATCATTTATGAAGCCTATTTATTTATTTACAATGTTGAAATATCTATCAGATATGTAATGGGGTCTAGACTGCCCATGGAGAAACACCCTGTGTTTCCTTTAGAGATATGCATGAATATTCATAACGTTCAAAATTCTTATCAATTCAGATGAATTCAGACTTTTGGATTCGAATCGAATGTTGACACATTTGAAGATTGACATTCAAATACTAGTCGGATGCTTTGATACATTCATACAAAACTTTGTTACCTTCATGAATCTGAGGAGGTGGGAAAACAGCTGCCCCAGTCATATCTGCAATGGATCCAGAGTGAATTCGAAGCAGATTCAGAGTGGCTTGAAAGTGGATTTGACACATTCAGACCAGATACATAGGGGATGCATTGTGGATACCTAGTGGATTTGTAGGGGATACATAGGCAATTCGTAGAAGGGATTTGAATTAGATTCGCATAGAACATTCTAAGGGGATCTATTTGAATGGATACAAATTTTCTTGCATTCGATTCAATATGAATTGAGCACACACAAAATTCATGCACATCCCTAGACTCCTTGTATTTGATGTTTCCCCAGAAACCTGAACATTCATAACACATTTCTTGTCTCCTAATCACTATACCTATTCAAATCACTTACTTGTGGCATTTTGTAGGTGCCCAGGATGGTTGCCATAGAGAAATCAACTTCAGAATCAGGTCCCCTAATAGCTCCTACCACCGAGCTCTTTAGATCACACTTATAGTTTGGAATGGTTCTTCCTGTTCCACAGAGAAGTTCCAGGGATGCAAGGCAGACGCCACTTGGAGTGAAAAGCACATCATAGATACGAAATCCCAGAGTGATATTGTGTAAGATTCTTGTATTTTCATTGACAGCCTTTATGGCAAATGCTAAGGCCACAATGTGCTGGTAGAACTGAGTCATTAACCTGCAGTAGAACATCACAAAAGAACATGATTTTCACTTCTCTTTATACATCCATATTTTTTTCTCATCACACTTACAGGTATCCAAAATAGACACACATATTTGGGATAACATTACAATCTTATCATCTAGGCCAGTGGTTCTCAACCTGTGGGTCGTGGCCCCTTTGAGAATTAATCTACTGTTTCACAGGGGTCGTTATGAAGTAGCAACAAAAATAATTTTATGGTTGGGGTTAGGGTTATTAGGTTGGGGGTCATCACAACAACATGAGGGTTATGGTATTAGGAAGGTTGAGAACCGCTGGTCTAGGCAATAATGATCTGCTGATACATTACTGTACATTATTATCATTGTTATAGGCTGCATCCACCTGCAGTTGAAAAAAATAACAACTCAGAAGTTACTAGTGTTCCTATCCTTCTTCTAATCCATACATTCAGGGTAAGCATTTATGGCCTATAATCTAGATGAGTGCTGAGATAGAAACTAGGAAATAAAAAATAGGTATTGTCTATGTTTTGTGCTACATACTGGCATGATGTCCATTGCATTATCAGAGCAGTCTAAGTTGGATTTTCTTCTTTAGACATTTCTTTGACAGACTAGGAAGTAACCTAATCTGTTATTAAAATACCCACAGAAGAAAAACTCAGCATAAGTGCAACCTAGGATAATGTGGGGTACCCATTACACTTAGTCTGCATTAGACAAAGAGTGGATCAGTCTACGGCTAAGGAAATGGCACCCTTGGCCAGTATAATTGCCATCTTCAGTATCGAGGGCAACAATTGACCTAGGGGTATGTCCTTATATTCCAGTAAGCACTGCCAGAAATAGGTCCAAAACCAACCAAGCCTGAAACTCAGAATGGCAGGAATTTTATCCTGGAATGCCACAGCAAGTGTTATCCACAAATATCATTTGATCAACTTCAGATCAAAATGTACTTTGGTTATAATCAAACATGACATCCCATAACTGCCTCATCCATCCCCAAGCCTATGAGATGAGTTGCTACTGTACTTTACTTAAGCAAAAGCATAACAATCACTTTGAGAAAAACTTCTGTGCGCTAGTCTAGTGCTTCCTTTTTAAATAGTTGCATAAAATATGCTAGTAGAAGCAAGTATAAAAACTTTGTGGAAGATATCTTTCCTGATATATGCTATTATTTAAAAAATGCTCACTACTTACATAGGTTCATCAGAAAGTTCCAGAGAAGGGTGTTTCTCAAAGGTAATAGTATTAGAAAACATAAAGTCCTGTGACATAATCCCAGCAATGACCAGATCTCCTGGATTGTAATATTTCTGCAGACTTGGAAGAGGGTTCCTAGCAACACACTGGACTGTAGGGGTCATGTTTATTTGAGGTGGTAGCAATGATAATATAACCATAAAAATATTAACTGTTCTTAGGAAAACCATTAGTTCAAGGGAAGTGGGGGTGGGGGAGGGAGAATGATCTATACAGTAACTGGCAAACTGTCCAGAACTAGAATTGTACAACAGAAAAATTAGAGACTAAAGGGACATGCCAAGAGTAGAAGTTCTTAAAGGGACAGGTGATTTTACTCTGTAACAATTGATATTCCTAATTCAGTATACGATGGTGTAGCAGTGGTAAAATTGTATACTAAGCAGTTGTTTCTTCTCTTAGACAATCTCTGGCATTTGAAAATAATTATATTGATTATGTTCAAGCCAATATTTTATTTGATTCTCCTTAGGCGATGAAGAAGAAAATTAGCCATTACCTCTTCCACCACAGTCAATTTTGCCAACAGCCATGTGCAAATAGGAAGAGAAGCAAAAAGAAAATACTGTTTTTTAAATGTTGGTTTAATGTGGAACACCAGAATGCTCCAGAGAAAAGGCGGCATGGAGAAATTCTCTGCAGAGTTTGAAAACTACTGAGAATATAATCACCTGCTCTAAGTTAGACATTTCCTCAAAGTTTCAACAGAAAAATTTTTGTTTTGCTTTTGCTTAGAGACTCCTCACTGAAAATGTGAGACCATTATAATTAAAAAGGTAATCATCATTTTTCAAAAAAACAAAACAAAACCAAAAATTCCATGACAATTGGTACTGAGGATTTTTTTCACATAATGTTCTTTATTTTTTAACAAGAGGGAATAAGTATAGTTTGGGCTTATTAATGTGGCCACAATAAATATACAGAATGTAGGCCTTTTCTGTTCTTAGCTGTAATCCTGATTAGATGCTCCTATAGTGGCCCTCATCAATGTGCTTGTTGGCATGAATCTGGGAGGTCCTGCCCCCTGCTGGGATTCGCCATTTGTTTTATATGTAGTGCAACATGTAGCCCAAGAATGTCCTAATTGGGGTCCATTTAAACAGATCTACTGGCAGACCAGTGGGCCCTGGTCCTTAACATGGGGTGTTTCTGCACTGTCTGCAGAAACCGGTTTAAAGACAGATTTAGGACATATAGAAAACACTTAGGTACTTACCTTCTGCACTGGAGGATGGATCCGGGACCCTTGGAGGCGACCGCTTCCTCATTTCGGTGCATGAGATCCGTTTCTAAATCGGGTCTCACTGCCGAAAACTGGATTAAAATGAAGACCTAAAAAATTAGGTCTTCAATCTGTCCCTTTGCCTGGATCCGTGTGGAAGCAGGATGCTTCTGCAGCTGGCCAGGTGAAGGGACAGATGTCCCTGTGGTTGCCATCTTGGGAGAGGCAGAAGCAGGACAGGCTGCCTCAGAAGCCCCTCCCCCGTGCTCTGCATGCCGCCGGAAACACATGGTGACTGGCAACTGCCTGCTCCAGTCCCTTGGTTCTGGCGGCGGTGGCAATGGTGTGGGAAGCCGGAGGACTTTTGGAATGGGAGCTGTGCCTTCCACACAGCATGTGTGGATGCATGAGGGCCCTTCAGATCCATCCCTATTTGGGATGAATCCTTCGGGGGACAGATAGCTTAAAAATGGATCTTCTTTTATCTGTTTTTCGGCAGCAGGTGCGGAATCACCCACGGAGTCATATAAAAGACACTCTTCTCATGTTTAAGACTAGTAGGAGACATGTTTCAGTCATTTAGATTTCTTCCTGGAATGGACTAAGGCACAGTGCGGAGGCTCCTGCTGACTAGATTTTTCCTGCTTTAATTGGTATATTTTCCTCAGATGTTATTTTTGGAAGCGCTTTCTAGGACAACATCAGTGGACTACAGTGCAGTTAATCTGAGTCAGCTACCCCAATTGTTTATCATCTCTACCGATATCACTGGACAGTCTTAATATCACCAGGCAGCAGAATGATTCTAACGAAGTTGGTCTTTGCCAACAACCAGAGGCTTTTTCGCACTGCAACGCGTTCCGTTTGGAACGTGTGCAAGCGGGAAGCTTAAGACAGTTCTGGGCGCTTTCACCATTCACACACAGGCGCGCCGGCCAGGGGTGGGGATTCGGCCACAGCGCTGCCGCCCATTGGGTGAGAGCACCCAAGGGGCGGGCAGCACTGTCAAGCAGCTGCTCTGCGCTTGGTGCCAGGTCTACGGGGCCGGATTGGGCCCTGTGGAGCTGGCACGAACGTGCCCGGGCACCCGGGTGCCCATCGGAGGGCCCAGGGCAAGGTCCCTATGGGGCAGGATGCCTTTGGAGTTCGGAGCCCCTGGCTCCAAACTCCAAAGGCTTCGCCCCAACCCTGTTGCTGCCCATCTGCGGGGCACGGGTGCCTGGATCTAGGCGCGGGCGCCCCGCAGATCAGTCCCCCCACTCCCCCACCCCCCCGAATCCGCCACCTCCAACCATCGTCCGCGCCGGATCGGGCACATCACGTGAACTGCTTGTCCAATAGGGGGGCTAGGTGGGCTGCGTCCTGCGCGCTCCCAGCATGCCCCCCTCAGTTGGACGGCGGACGGCCACGAGGTAAGTCCTCCATTGCGCGCGCGTCCTCCCAGGGCCCTGGGGGAGGGCGGAATCATCTTCGCGGTGTGGGTGCCTCGATGTAGGCACCCACACCGCGAAGATGGGCCCGATCCGGCGCGGACGGTGGTTGGGGGTGGCGGATTCGGGGGGTGGGGGGACTGATCTGCGGGGTGCCCGCGCCCCGCAGACGGCCGCGATGGGGGCGAGGTGGACCCTTGGGGGGGCGGAGCGATGCGTTCCGGCCACCCAAGGGGTTCCTCGGCCCCAGCCAGCCCGGGATCGGCCCCCTGCCACCCCAGAAAGGGGCGACAGGACGCCGATGCTGGTGGCTGCCCGGCTTCGGCAGCCCCATAGGGGCTGCCGGACCTGGGAAGGAGCCACGCCCCGGCGGCCGTCGGAGATGACAGACGGGACCCACCGAATCGGGGTTCCCCTGTCCCATCTGCCAGGGTCACTGACCCTGGCAGATGGGAAAGGGGAACCCCAATTCGGTGGGTCCCGTCTACCGGCTTCGCCGCGCCGGCACAATTGCCGGCCCGGCAAGTCGGGCCCTGGGGGCGTGCCGACGGCTGTCAGGGAGAGAAGCGTGTGCGAACGCTTCTGTCCCGGAACGCGCCGGGGCGGCTCGTCCGCGTCGGAACGGATGCAGAGCACTTTAAAGTGCTCTGCATCCGGAACGCGTGGAAGATAGCTCCAGATGCGAGGCGGCGCAAGCCCCGCTGGGGCAATGCGAATGCCTCGTCCGGAGCTGTCTTCCACGTGTTCGGAAAAGGCCTGTGCGAAAAGGCCTCCGGTTGATTAGAATAAATTGACAGGAGGGTTGGTCCTTCTAATCTTTGTTATAATAGAGAAACTCTAACATCATCATCATCAACAACAACAACATGAACTGCCTGCTTGAAAGGAAGTTGTATTTTTGAGGACATTCCTTGAAACTAAGTGTTATATAATATGTAGATTACTACTTTGTCTATTTTTAGCAAAGTGCTAAAGAGGGAAGTGGGAACACGAATATAGGCATCCATGAAATAAACAGGTTATCTTAGCTGTTTAAAGATAAGAGGATTGACGTGACACATGTAGGCTATAGTTATCTGATAGAAAAGTTATAGCCAGTGTTTCCTGGCAGTAAGGACACATTGTAGAAGACAAGAGATATCAGAGAAGGGCACCAAACTAAAGGGATGAATGGATCCAATTTTAGTCTTCTGAAAATTTTCCTTCTTTTTAAATTTGTTTGTGTTTGAATGAGAGAATGTAAATCACTTTTACTATTAGCTCTACTTTAATATTTGAAAGATAACTTTCTAACTACAAGTTATTTATACATTTCCAAGAGTCTGCCATCCATGCTAATGTGAAATAGGGCATATCCTAACCCCATCAATAAATCTTAGTCCACATCAGATGAAATTCCAGTTCAGAACATGCTGTCAAAAAAGTACATTATTCTTGTCTTGATGTGACTAGAATACGATGGAGGAACCACTTTGGCAGTGCTTCAGGAAGAACTGCCAGAAATGGTACTGGAAGTAGTGCATCACAGAAAAGGACTTTCCAAAAACAACAGCAAATGTTAGGAACTTCCTTTCTTCAGAGTCTTGCTACAGCACCTGAACGCAAACAATCCAATCCTGCGCCAGTGGGAATTGACTCCAGTGTTTGAAAAGTGCAGAAAGGGTCTAAAAATCCACAAGGCACTCAAGAACAGGAGACATTCTTCTAAACTTTTCTGAATCAACCTTTATTTTTTCCAACATTACAATGGAATAAGAAGAAAACACATTAATAAACAAATCCCAAGTTCAGTTATTTCTTTGTATCAGTTGTTTCCTTTTATTCAACTTTGTTTTGACTAAAAAATAACATTTTTGAAAAAAATTGCAGCCAAATAATCCAGAACTGGAGGCTAAGATGCAGAAGATCTCCATAGCCACCATGTATTGGCCCACCATGTATCAGCAGCGAAATGGAATACAATTAAGAGAGTGATGGCAATAAAAATAAGTTTAGTTTTTCAATTATAATAAACACTTGATCATAGATACACAAGAGAGGGGAAGGTTTAATTGTTGGATAGCTGGGCACCCTTAGTTTATGCAGTATTTATGAATCATACGTCACTTATGTTTGAATGATTTGAAAAAGTAAAAAGATAGATTGGAGGGTATTTTATATTCAAATACCAACATCAATTTCAGCCTTTTTTTTTAATTTGTGTTTTGTTATTCAACTCTGGCTTGACTAAAAGGATATAGCATTTTGGAGAAAAAATGCAACCTAATAATCCAGCACTGGAGGCTAAGATAGAGAAGATCTCCACAGCCACCATGTATTTGCCCTTTGTATTCACATAGGTTGGAACAAAAGACAACCACACGCTGCAAAATACCACCATACTAAATGTGATAAATTTAGATTCATTAAAAGTGTCAGGCAGTTTCCTGGCCAGGAAAGCAACAGTGAAGCTGACAATAGCCAACAAACCCAAGAAACCCAAAACACAATAAAACATAACATTTGATCCTTCATTACATTCTAATATGATTTCCTTGCTCAGTGAGTGTTTGTTGAAGTTTGAGAATGGGGGTGAACTTGCTAGCCATAAACAACAAATTGCTGCTTGTAAGGCAGAGCAACACAGAACAATGGAGTGGGATAATCTTTTTCCTACCCATTTTCTTATGATGGATCCTGGCTTGGTAACTCTGAAAGCCAGAACTACTGTGACGGTTTTGGCCAATATGCAAGAAACTGCCACAGAAAATATCATTCCAAATGCAGTTTGACGAAGAATGCAGGTAACCATTGTAGGCTGTCCGATGAAAAGGAAAACAGAAGCAAAGCAAGAGAGAAGGGATAATAGAAGTATGTAAGTAAGATTCCGATTGTTGGCTTTGACAATGGGAGTATCCTTGTACTTCAGAATGATTATAAAAACTGTAGCTGTGATGAAACAAAATGCTGTAGTAATTGTAAATAAAGTTCTTCCCAAAGGCTCTTGATATGATAAGAAGGTTACACGTTTTGGAAGACATCCATTTTTGCCATGGTTTGGATACTTATCTTCAGAACATTCAAAACAGTCATCCATATCTGTAAAAGAAAATAATCTGATTTGACTCTTTGCAAGATGAGTCTCCAAATTGTGTATTAATATTGGTGCCACATTAACTATGATTTTGAACTTTTGAAAGCTTTAGATTTAGATTAGAAATGTGAATGATTTTTTTTGCATTTGATTCCTATTGAAATGAATACAAAAAATTCATATTTGTTTGAATTGATCCCCTTTGAATGTGGTAGGATCCATATTTGACATGAATGTTCAATCCCACGTGAATACATACAAATCCCGTACAAATCCTTATGAAACTTTATAGGAATGCATCAAAACATTTGATTCAAACTTGAATTTCATTCTTTGAATGTGCGAACATTGAATTCAAAATCAAATGTCCAAATTCAGTCAAATTCATACAAATTTTGAATGTTATTTATATTCCTGCACATCCCTACTTTAGATCCAAAAGATGGAAAGCAAATTCATTGTAAATGTTTTTCTCCATCCTATTATTACTTAGAAAAGCCAATACTTCTGACATCATTTGATATCTTCTGAGACTTGTACTATGGGTCTTTATGCACCTACCACCCTTGTAGGGAAGTGCATTAAGATTTGTACAAATTCATTTGAAATCATACATTTGCATTTGAATCAAATGTTGTCTATTTTTGAAGATTGACATTTGAATGTGAAGAAAGTGTTTATGTGCATTCATTTGAAGCTTCATTATATTCATGGATGGGGGGTGGGGGTGGGTTCTGCTGCTGACCCAGCAGCTTCCCGATATGATTCGTATTTACCAATTCTAATGTTGATTTGAAACTGCTATGTAGGCATTTATGTCCACTATGTAGACATTTGTATCCACTATGTGGACATTCCTATCTGCTATGTAAGCTTTTGTGTCTGCTACATAGGCATTCATATCCACTACATAGACATCTGTATCTGCTACAAACAATCACCAGATGTTCACAGTGGATATGAAGTGAATGCAAATCTCACCACATTCAAAGTCACTGCAGTCATACAAATGTGAATTTTCTTATCATTTGATTTGACCAGAATCAAACACACACACACAATTTCTTTCTTTGTTTGTTTTTTTGTTTGTATTTCTATCCCGCCCTATACCCGAAGGTCTCAGGGCGGGTTACAATATTATATCAATCTTAGACAGGTCCCTGCCCTCAGGCTTACAATCTAATTTGTGCACATCTCTACTCTCTTGACCTGTTCCAAATCCTTCATGTTTCATCCACATTGCAAATACTGGAATGGTGGTGTTGAGGTCCAATACTAGGATTCATGTGGATGATCCTTCCTGCCACAAATACCACCCATTCTTACCTGTGATTGGACCATGTCACGTTCACTCTAATGTTGTGTTTGATATGTGAGAGTGGGTCTAAACTATCTCTGTATCAGGATTTTGAGAAAATTATCTTTGAAACCAGCATAAAGAACAATGGATAGTTCCACAGCCCCATCTTTGAGCTTAAACAAACATCAGGTTCAGGTTGTGATGCTTTTTGTTCTGAACCAAATAAAGAAGTACAGTGGTACCTTGACATAAGAGTTTAATTCGTTCCGTAACCTTGCTCTTATGTCAAATCGCTCGTATCTCAAAGCAATTTTCCCATTAATCCATTCCAGCTCCCAAAACACCACCTCAGTTGTTTTTGTTATGTACTGTACTGTATTTACATACTCGTATCTCAAATCTTGCTCTCATCTCAAAGCAAAATATCACTCACTCGGCGGCTTGTATCTCAAAACACTTGTATGTCAGGGCACTTGTATGTCGAGGTACCACTGTACTGACATCTGGATTGCAACAGTTATGAACATTTCAAAAGAGTTTCAACTGAGATAAGAAACCCTTAGGAGGGTTGTAGACTTGATTACCATTAGTCCCATGGAGATAAAAATTACTAATTCAGTGGACATCCCTCATAGTGACCAAATTGGCTTGGTGACATCCCTGCAGTTTTGAGGCAGGGAATAAGATGGTATAAGAGATTACAAGAAGAGTGAAGACCTAAAAAAAACAAAGACGTTCATGGAGGAAGACCAGAAGTCACCCAATATAAGTTGTACTTATTGTTTTCTAGAATGTGTTATTATTTACAGTTATATATAACATCAGCAGATTGAAAGTTTTGTCACCATTGGCCCATCATCTCAAAGATTGCCAGCCATGTGGCCACACAATCTATATAAACTGAGTTGACCAGATGTTGCAGATGGCTGTAAAGACAGATATAGGTATAAAGCACTGGGGTGGACAGACCAAAGCTGGCCTGAATGTGGAGAACTGACATTGATAACTTATCAGAACAACTGAGACATGCCTGAAGAAGCTCACCCATCAAGTTGGCTCAAGCAGTCTTATGAACAGATTCTAAACCATTATCTGATGTCTTATGCTCTAGGAAGGGCTAAATATATCAAGCAATATTGCACTGGATGTGAACCAATAAATTGGAACTGAATCTAGACAAGACAGAGGTACTGTGTGTCACTGGGTCCTGAGTCTGGGAAGTTAAGGGGCACCCAATTTTTGGCAGGGTTGTTTTGCCCCAGAAAAATCAGGTGTGTGACTTGGGAGTACTCCTGGATTCATTTCTGTCATTTGAGTCCCATGTAGCAGTAACTGCCTACCATTATCTCCATTCAGTTTGACAGCTGAAGATTTACCTGGATCCAGATAACTTGGCCACAGTGACACATGCTCTGGTAACCTCCAGATTAGACTACTGTAATGCGCTATACATGGGGCTACCCTTGGAAATGGTTTGGAAGTTGGAACTGGTGCAGAATATAGCAGCTCATCTGCTGATGGGCATCCCTGGCTGGACTTGTATCATGCTGGTCTTAAAGGATCTGCACTGGTTACCTATTTGCTATCAATTCCAATACAAGGTACTGACACTAACATTTAAAGCCCTAAAAGGCTTGGGCCCCTGGGTATCTGAAGAGCACCTTCTTCCATATAGACCTCTCCGTACCATGAGATCTCCAGGAGAGGACCTTCTTGTAATTCCTTCTCTTGCAGAGATATGAGGCATAGGAACATACAAGAGGGCTTTCTCTGTGGTAGCCCCTAGACTTTGGAACAGCCTTCCTTTTGATGTTCACCAAGCACCTACGCTGTATACTTTTCGGTCCCTGGGGAAAACATATCTTTTCAACCAGGCTTTTGCCATATAAATAGCTTCCTCAGGGTGCTGTCCTGAGGGAGGGAGGGAGGGAGGGAGGGAGGGGTGACATTGTTAATTATTTTTTCCTTTTGATAGGTTTTATTCTTATTGAAACCTGCCCTGGGAGCATTTGATGAAGGGCAGAAAATAATCAATCAATCAATCAATCAATCAATTGATCTTCATGCACAATGCTAATATCCAATACCATAAATTAAGAATTGTGCTTAATAGTTTTACCCATCTGGTTGGAGATCTTCCCATCTGGACACTGAAGGCAAACATAACAGCAAAATGGTTCCCCTTCTTTTTTTGCCTTGCTGAACCCAGGTTTGCATTTTTCATTACACAGAGACAAAGGTTTTTCCTATTGGTATAGGTAAAGAGGGAACATTTTAAGTAAATTTTAATTTTTACAGTAATTCTATCTAGGGATGTTTAAACTAGTTCTATACAGATTGTGAAATGTATTTTCATGCTGAACCCTTCAAAATATTTGGGGTTCAGTCTGAAGATGAGAACTCAGGGGATTTAAATAAATTGTTTACATGATTCTCCCTCTCCCAGATCATTTCCTGGTCTCTCTTCCTCCCTTCTTGCTCCCTGGCCTACCCCTGGATTGAGCTCCAGCCTCTCCCCAGGTAGATAACCCAAGCTGCAAGAATAACATTTTGAAATTAATGAAAAGATGAAGTAGATCTTAGTATCAAAAATATTGATACAGCTGTAATACTAACAATGTGCTCCAGAAGGACTATGTATATAAAGATATTTGAATCTATCTCAGATTTTGAATCAGAAAAGAATTCAGTTAGTTTGATTTATTGTGAACATCATCACCCCCCAGGTAAATTGGAATTTACCTGGTTGAATCTTCTGGGCCACTTGATAGCATCATCATAGATGGTTAATTGCTTCTGTGGAAAGGTGTCTGGGTCAATGTTTCCAACTTGGACCCTAAGGAAGGACTCATTTGGTAATGTGACCCAATTGATAATATCAAATCCAGCTACTAATTCCCCATTATGATCAAAGGAGACCAACTCTCCAGCACCATTGTTAAAGGAGACACTTCTCAGAAACTTGTGAAGCTAAATTAAAGAGAAGAATCAAAAAGAAGATGTGAAATTCTACAATCCTTCATACTGAACCATCTGTAAAGGTTTTCTATGAAAAATGATTTTACTGGAAGCAAAAAGTTCAAATACTTTTATTGGATGAAAATACTAGCAGTTTGCTGGCTGCCCATACCACACAATTGAAATGCAACCTATGAGTTCTCAATAGGAGGGAATGTGAGGAGGAAAGAAATTACAAAGGAGGAGTTCTGTATATTCTAGTTTACAGTTGGACTGAAATGTTGGCCCCATCACTGGCTCACTGCTAACGCAGGTTGAAGTATTTTAATTGTATCTACTGCTATATAGGATTCTACTGTCCTTCTGAGATGGGATAAATACCTGCCATACTTGGTGCAGAAACTCTTTTTTTCTCTTTACTGCTGTGGATGGGAATTTGGGAGAATGCATGCCATGTAATGCATGGGCCAGAGCAAACACAGCATTGTAGACACTGTAGCTATGAGCAGTCATGCTCGTTTCAAAAACGGTTGCAGGTAGATCTTCCAGTTTCTCTTCCCCGGTGCAGAATTCTTCATATTTCCTTTCCAAAAATGGGTGAGGAAAAGAACATAGAAAGGCCTCTTCCCAGAAACCTCTAATGAAGCCATCTTCTTTTTGTAACAAAGGGTTTCTTTGCTGAAGAAATTTCTGAAATTCCACAAGTCCCTTTGAGTGAATGGCAAGGGATAAAGCACCGTGAAGATAATCAATGGTCCAGGTCCTTTGAAAATCAAATGATGCAAAATCTATCTGAGCTGTCATAAGCCAGACTTTTGCCTTGGCATGTATTTGCATACCTTCATGTTCTGCACCTCTGATAATTATTCTCATTACCATGAATGCTACCATTTCTCCATGCACAATTATAACATTGGCGGTGCTTTCCATTATGACACTGACTGTTTTAAAACAGTCCGTCACCATGTCTTGTAGTTCACTTGAGAAGGACAATTTGGGGAATCTTCCCACAAAACCAAAGCAGATGCCCCTTTTGGCAAACACAGGGAGAATGTTTTGCACAAACTTATCTGATGTTTCATCATCCAGGGAAAGCAGTCCAATCCATATCCATCCAAAATGTAACAATAGCTGGAGAATCCCATCATTTTGATGCTCTGCTCTGGGGAACATCCAGTAGAAGAAACTATCTTGAATGTTGTGATTTCTGATTGGAGTAGATCCATAGATAACCTTTGATTTTTTTTTAAGGAAATATATATATATATAAAGAAAGTGTAATGTCATTTTCAAATTCTGTCTTATTTCTCTTTAACCAAATTCAAAACCTAATTTAGTTCTCTGCAGAAAGCACTCTTCCATTTTCTAGTCTAACAAGGGGCATTTCATTGGGACACCAAATAACACCACTGAAATTTGTTCTCCACAGGCTCTGATGTTAGGAACCTTTGTTCCTACCTATTGGTATTCCCAGATATCAGCCTCGAATCTTGTGCAAGCTTTGAGGCTGGTGAAGGGTCTGGTCTGGACCAGTGTTGAAATGTAGAGCCCACTATTTCAGACCATGCTTTGCTTTGATCCAGATCAGGACTCCCGGGTCCTAACACAGGGACAGATCAGACCAAAAGCCCTAAGAGAGTGACTGAACAATTGTACAAATGACTGAGTAAGTGAAATTCATTAAATAATTTGAACTAAAGAGTACTATATCCATGAAATTCTTTGTCTTCTTGTCTTTGAGAAATTGTTTCCCCAAATCAGGAAATTTTTAACAAATATAAATGTTCACATTACTGTGGTAGTCACCACATCTGTTCAAATAACTCACTTGTGGCATTTTGTAGATGCTCAGGATGGTTGCCATAGGGAAATCAACTTCAGAATTAGGTCCCTCAATAACTGCTACAGTCAAGCTCTTGAGATCACACTTATAGTTTGGAATGGTCCTTCCTGATTTAGAGAGAAGTTGCAGTGATGCTAGACAGATCCCACTTGCAGTGAAAAGTCCATCATAGATACCGAATCCCAGAGAGATATTGGGTAAAATCTTTGTATTTTCATTGACCTTCGTAATGGAAAATGCCAAAGCTACAACGTGCTGGTAGAACTGAGTCATTAGCCTTCAGGAGAAGACCACAATAAATGATATTGCAACTTCTATACAGAACATTAATTTCATTTCAGTTTATATATCCATGTTTATTTTTCACTGAACTCAAAGTTATATTAAAAAAACCCACACATATTTGGAATAACATTGCAGTCTCATTGTCTTGGCACGGAAGACCAGCTGTTACATGATTGTACACTACTATATTGTTATAGTAGCTGAAAAGTGGCTTTCAGGTGGTAGCTACCTCAGATTAGTGTATCCATCCCACCTCTAATCCACACCAGACTGGGTGTGCATTTTCTGTCCTTTAATCTGGATTAGTGCTGGGATGGAATCTCTAGTTACCACATGCTACCACCTTCAGCTGCTTTTGAACCAATGCCACTATTTTAATGTTTGTAGTGGCTGGTCTGGACCAGCATTGCCATTTGCTTTCCTAGTTACCTAAAGATCTACAGGAAATAAAATAATGGCAGCAACAGGCATTGAATGCATTTTATGCTACACCTGCTGGAATGCCTGCCAGTACATCCTCAGGGTGGTCTGAGCTGGATTTTCCTTCTATGGAAATTTCACTACCAGGCTAGAAAATGCCATCTAATCTGTTAATAGAACATTCACAGAAGAAAAAGTCACTCCATCAGTGCAAGGCCTTTTCCACACTATCCCCCACTCTGGATAAAATTCTGGAATAAAAGAAGCAGCATGTCTGCATACTAGTATAGACTAGCTATGGCCCACTCTCTAGCACACTTTGTACACATTGGATAAAAGTGTGGACCAGTTTAGAGCACCAGAAATGACACCCTCATTCTGGTATAGTTGTATACCTCAATGTTCAGGTCTACTACTGGACTGGGTGTAGTACGCTGAACCACAGAGACTGATGGACAGCACAACCCACAGGCAAGGATACCCTGTCTAGCAGCCCTCTGGAAAATACCTCCAGAAATGAATCCTCTGCAAAACCAGACAGGGCATAAATGCCAGAGGCCAGGAACATTCTTCCTATAACATCACAGCAAGGATAGCATGACAGTGTCTCTGTAAGTTGAGTTAATATCACTGATATTTGTGATAACCAGCATAGTTGCCCTGAAAACAATAACAATAAAACACAACATTTGATTTAATTCATAGACATGGGGGAATTATTATACATTTCTCTTTCAGCAAATTTTAAGAGGGGGAAGGGTAGGTAGGAGAGTCAGTGGTATTTTGTCCCTTATTGTAGTGAAACATCATTAAATTGGCTTCAGATCAAAATGTACTTCGGCTATAATCCTCATGTGGTGACCACTACTGCTTTGTTCATCCCCGAATCTATGAGATGAGTTGTCACTGCACTTTACTTAAACACAATGCCTTTGATCAGAAGTTCTATGTACTAAACTTGTGCTAATTTTTAAATTATTAGCAAAATGTCCTAGTAGAAGCAAGTGTAAAAACAATGCCATAGATGCTTAATATTATATGCTATTATTAAAAAGGTCCATTACTTACATAGGATCGTCAGAAAGTTCCAGAGATGGGTGTTTCTTAAAAGTAATAGGGTTTGAAAATGTAAATATCTGTGAGATAATCCCAACAATGATGAGATCTCCTGCATTGTAATATTTCTGCAGATTTGGAAAAGGGTTTCTATTGAAACACTGGACTGTAGGGTCCATGTTTAATTGAGGTGGTAGCAGCAATAACCCCACAACTATAATATTAACTGTTTTCAGGGAAATTATTAGTGCAGTGGGGAGGGGTGATCTATGTAGTAACCAGCAAACTCTCCAGAACTAGAACTATTCAACAGTAGAATTAGATACCAAATTGACCGTGATGCATGCCAAAAGTAGAAGTTCTGAATAGTACAGTTGATTTTGCTCTATAATAATTTATTTTCTTTAATTCAGTATGTAATGGGAAGACGCAGAGGCAACAGAATATAGGAAGCAAGGTTATTTTGGGCTAGTATCTGGCATTTAAAAATGATTATATTGATTATGTTCAAACCAGCATATAATTTGATTCTCCTTAAGAAAATTAACCATTAACTCTTCCACCTTCACCAATTTTGCAAAAGCCACTTAGGAGTCGAAGATAAGTCAACAATAATAGTTGCGCTAAGACAGACGTTGTTCTTCAGAAGTTAAACAGATTTTTTTTTGCTTTTGCTCAATAATGCATGAATACTATAAGTAAAATATTCATATTCCTTTTGAAAAAGTTATGAAAATTTGGGTAAATAAATTTTCCCACCACGTAACTTTTATTTATTAAAGAGAGAGCACAAGCTTAGCTTTGGTTTACTAATATGTCCCAATAGCCATTTGGTACGGTTGTAATGGGAGATATCTTTAGAGGTAAGGATATCTTTAGAGCCAGTTTGGTCTAGTGATTAGGGAGCCGGACTCTTATCTGGGAATACCGGGTTCGATTCCACCCTCCCCCATGAAGTCAGCTGGGTGACCTTGGGCTAGTCATAGCTCTCTTTTGAGCTCTCACAGCCCCACCTACCTTACAGGGTGCTCTGTTGTGGGGAGAAGAATAGAGTGTCCTTAAATGGGTGAGAAAAGCAGGGTAGAAAAGCCAACTCTTCTTCTTCTTCTTCTTCAGGAGAAGCCAAGTTAAGTAGATAAACTGATTTCATACATAAGTGCTACATAATTATATTTCCTAACATACGTAGAAAAATGCACCTGCAGTTTCAGTTGGCTTGGATACAAGAGGCCTATTTGCAGCAGGACTAGGGCAGCTCTGGGACAGAGCATACGCATTGGCTGGAGACCATTTGGAACTGTCCCAGCTTATTCTAGAGCCATCCTAATTGCGTTCCAGGTGTAGAGTATGAAATCGTGCTCTACACCTGGCCGTTCCACAGCTGGAGGGCACGGAGAGCATATACAGCTGCCACCATTGGGCTGATTTTAGCCCAACAGCTGGAAGACCCGTGCAATCAACTTTCCTCACCAGGCTTGGGGTCCTCCTTGTGTAGCCTGTCAGAGTGACCTGCTGCTCTGTGTGCAGGTGTGCACTCTTGTAGACCGACCCTACACTGTCAGGTCAGCATGGGGCTGAGCTACTGGAGAACACACCTGCGCACAATGCAGGGGTTCACTGCCTGCTGCTGCAGTCCAATTTGGACTTCAGCAGTCAGTGGGACACTGGGAGACCCCCAGTTCAGTCTTCCTCACCCCTTTTTGGGGTGGGATGAGACTGGGCTGGCAATATCTTTGGCTGGGGTGATGTGCCACTTTGTGTGCAGGTACAGGCTGGTAGACCGAACCCACACTGTCAGCACATCAGAAAAGACAGGACACTCACCTCTGTTCTGATGTCCTGACAGCATGGGTCCTGTCTACCATCCGGAACGGCACATCTGCTAGTGCACTGGGATGGATCTTTGGCATCTGTGGGATGCAGTCGCCCCTTGGAATGCCCCTGGGATCATCCCCCACCCAGGGCCAAGGGCTTCCTGGGATGCGCATGAGCAACTTACCTGCTTGACACTATAGTCTGAACTGGTGGCCAGGTCAGCCGTGTTCTGCGTCTGTGTGCACTCTGGCCTCTGATTGGCCATTCATCAACACCTGCACAGAATGCCTCTGGCACCCAGTCTGAGACCCCAGCAGTACTGGCCACATAAACCCTTCTACTAGCTGCTTCTCTTCCTGGTTCTATCCCCCCCCCCATTCTTCTGCTAAGACTCAACCACCTCCACCCCACCCCCATCAAGCAGAAAAAGGGGGATTAAAGTTTAAACAATATAATATATTAAATAACAAGAAAATAAAGAATATACATACAATATTAACTAACTATGGGGAAGAGGAACTTGGACAAGGGGGAAAGATATACAAAGTTAGATGGGTAAAATGGGGGGGTAAACACCCCCCTAATGCTGCTGTGGCTGCTGTGGCTGTTGGATTGCTGCCCTGAAGTGAGGCTGCTGGTGTCTCCGGCCCTGAGGAGGTGCAGACACCACAGGCACTGCCCCTGGTGCTGCTGCTACTTCTCTCTGTGCCCTCTGCCATTGCAGCCTTGTACAGTGCTGCTCTTGCAGCTGCTTGAGCTGCTGCTGGATGGCCTCCAGCCACTGGCACAGAGCTTCATTCTCCTGCCCTGGAGAAAGAAAGAGGGAGGAAGACTTAGTAAAATGGACAAAGTGGAGTGGGTCAGGCACACAGAAAGAGTATCCAGTGTACGATTGGGGTTAGGGTGGGTATCCACTTATGCGTCTGCGCTTTGAATTCCTCAGTCACCCACCAGATCCTCTCCTGCTCATCATCCCATACAGTGCAGCACGTGACCTGGCACCCCTGAGACGTTTGCTCAAAGGTTTGTCATTGAGAATGCATGAATATTGTAAGTAAAATATTCATATCATTTGGGAAAAGGTATGAAAATTGGTGTAAATAATTTTTTCCACCATATAATAACTTGTTTATCAAAGAGAGATGTGGTGACCGAGCCTACCCTTCCCTTCCTCATCCTCCGCCGAGTAACGCAAATTTGAAGTGAACTGCTAAGCACCCCAGTCAACTGCCAGTTTCTTTAGGGCTTTATCCTGCTTTATATGCCTAACATAAAGGTTCCCTTAAAACAGCAGACTGACCGTCGTGTAAAGCAAAACCCTTGAAGTTTATTGTTACAGAAAGATAAAATAAAGAAGCAAGCTTGAAGTTTAGCTTTAAAGTCTTTAAGTTCCTTGAAAAGAAAAATGTTGCTTTGATAAACTTCCTCCCTTCTCAAATGCTCCAATGTAGGCAAACAGTCCCTATTAGGCTCTTTATACAAGCCAAATAGCTCACAGCTCCTCTCCTCAGACCTTTCCCTTTCTGCTCCAAGAGGAGAGTTTCAACTTAAAATGCACTCAGAGTCTGGTAGCTGTTATTTCTTTCACTACATGGGCTCTTCTCCCCTCTGGCACCAAGCAAAGAGGCCCACGCACATGCCTTGTAGCAGCACTCCCTGATCCCCCTCTAAACCCCAACGGGAAATGAGAGAGAGAGACCACGAACTGCACTGTCTGCCCTCTTAAGCAGTCTGTGCTGTGGCAGCTGTTATTGTTCCATTTTTGGTGGGTTGACGTAGCTTCTGCTAGTGCTTCACCCCTCCTGTCAGTCACGGAGCTTTGAAACCCCACCAAGCCGCTGCTCTGCTGCCTAGCCTTGGTGCAAACACCACAAGAGAGAAAAAACATAGTTTTGGTTTATTAATAGGTCTGATATGGTTGTAGTGGAAGATATCTTTAGAGGTAAGGATCAATTCAGGAGAAAGCCGTTAGGTATGTAAACTGATTTCATACATTTGTGCTACATAATCATATTTCCTAATATACATAGAAAAAGGAACCTGAAGTTTCAGTTGGCTTGGATACATGATTCCCTCCCTCTCTCCCTCCCTCTCTCCCTTCCTTTAGTGATTCAGAGTAATCTGTTACTGATACATACAAAACACAAGGCTGTAAGCTTTATCCATATTCCACTAAATATACTTTTGCACTAATACACTAATAAGCATGATCTGTAATTCACTGTCATATGAATGTGGAATACAAGTGGAAACACAGATTAGTGGACTTCATTGAATAGTGCAACTGTCAACAGAGCAGAAAAAGCCCACACAAATAGGTTAATCTAAGACAAGTTCCTTACAAGCTTCCTTTTTTTTCTTTTAAAATACTATTAAGTGATGCATTTTTAAAAATATAAATGTATTGTTATAAACTTTGAAGATAACATATATTGAATTCCACGATGGGGTATTGACTATATATTAACTATATATGCATTGACTTCCCGGCTTTGTTTCCAACTTTTCTCGAAGTCCATTGTTTTGTCTTTCTCCTCCAATTCTTTCTTCATCCTGGATGCCCTCCTGCAACATTGTTCTTCAATCCATTTTCCAGTGATTGCAAAAAAATCAATAAAGAACTTCCACTTTTTAATGAAGTCATCCAATCTATTATCTTAAAATAGATTTGTGAACTTTTCCATTTCTCCAGGTTTACAAATGTTCACCAAACAGTCTTCTAGAGATGGTATTTTGTCACTTTTCCATTTTTATTTTTATTTTTTTATTGTTTGCATATACTAACCTTGTTGAAAAAGCCATTTATTGGATTAAACCCTTTTTTATTCTAAACTATCACAGCCTATACTTAGTAATTCTGTTTTTTAAAAAAAGTTAGCCCTTAATACTTTTTGCTATTTCTATTCAGATTTTTTTTTTTACTTAAAGGTAAACATAAGTAGACCCTATAGATATTAGACAGCTTGGGAGGTGTTAAATGCCATTTGTACTTCCTTTTATATTTGTTTTCCTCTGGAATATAACACCTAATAATTGTCATACTTTTAGTCCAAAGTTTTTCCCACTGCTTCATTTTATTTTTTATAATTAAAATTATTTGCCCATATTATCTGGCACCCTTTATTATTTTTCTTGCTATAAATCTATTTGCAACAGTAGATTAGAAATCAGTTTCCCATTTCTGCTTCTCTGCTTGAAAATTCCACTGATTTTTATCCTCTCTAAATACATCTACAAACTGTGCATACATAAACCATTGGACCTCTAAAGCTTCTTTGTTTAAAAATGTATCCAGTTTTTAGAAAGTAATATATTGGTGTGTGGAAGATGTTCAGATAAATTTAGTTTTCAATTCCTAGTTTTACTTGACATGTAGTAGTTCCCCTTCAAGTGACTTACACAGATTTTGTTCAGAAACCTCAAGGAAACCAAGAACAAAGAGCATTTCTATAGCCGTCTTTACCATATAAAACCTTTTTTTACCATTAAATCTACTTTGGAAGAAGGATTAATAAATATCTATATTCTTTTTGTTAGCTGATCTTTGCTATTCAGCTCTGGTTTAATTAAAATAATATAGCATTTTGGAGAAAAAAATGCAGCCTAATAATCCAGCACTGGAGGCTAAGATAGAGAAGATCTCCACAGCTACCATAGATTTGCCCTTGGTATTGACAAAGGTTGGAACAAAAGACAGCCACACAGTACAAAAAATCACCATGCTGAATGTGATGAACTTAGCTTCATTAAAGCTGTCAGGCAGTTTCCTGGCTAGGTAAGCAACAGTGAAGCTGACAATAGCCAGAATACCCAAGAAACCCAAAACACAATAAAACATAATAGTGGATCCCTCATTACATTCTAAGATGATTTCTTTGGCTAGTGAGTGTTTATTATAGTTTGGAAATGGGGGAGAGGTTGCTAGCCAAATAGTACACAATGCAAATTGTAAGGCAGAGCAAGAAAGAACTATAGAGGGGGATAATCTTTTTCCTACCCATTTTCTTATACTGGATCCTGGCTTGGTGGCCCTGAAAGCCAGAATAACTGTGACAGTTTTGGCCAGTATACAAGAAACTGCCACAGAAAAGATCATTCCAAAAAGAGTTTGTTGAAGGAGGCAGGTCATCTCTGTAGGTTGTCCAATGAAAAGAAAAACTGAAGAAAAGCAGAGGAGAAGGGCTAAAAGGAGTGTGTAAGTGAGATTCCGATTGTTGGCTTTGACAATGGGAGTATCCTTGTACTTCAGGAAGAGTCTAAGCACCAAAGCAGTGATGAAAGATAATGAAAGTGCCACTGTAGCCATCATGATTCCCAAAGGTTCTTGAGAGGACAAAAACATTACAGCTTTTGGAAGACACTGATCATTATCCTGGTTTGGATACTGATGTTCAGGACACTCAAAACAGTCATCCATGTCTTTAAAAAAAAGAGTAAATTATGAACCAAAAGTCTTGATGCAACCAGCAAATCAATATATATTTTATTTGTGCATGCAGTATCTCAAATACATATGTTTGTGAGTGTTATATTCATTTAGGATTTTAGGGTACTTCTGAACCTGCCACCGAAAAATGGATTTAAGAAAATCCGTTTCCTGGCGATCCATCCTCCTGAGGATCTGTCCAAAATACGGATGGATCCTCAGAGGCCCCACTCATCCACACATGCACGGGGAGGTTGGATCGGGCTGGCCGGATCCCTTGAGTGCTTTGTGGAGGCTGCAGCACCTATTCTGAAGGGCACCTGGCCTCCTGTGCTGCCAACATTGCCCCCGGAGCCGTGGGACTAGAGCATGCAGCTGCCAGTCACCGTGCATTTCTGCTGGTGTGCAGCACACGGGGAAGGGTGAAAGGGGGCAGACTGGCCTCCTTCCACCCTTCCCAAGATGGTGGCCACCAGCACATCTGCCCCCTCCCCACTCAGTGTGCAGAAGCACCCTGCTTCTGAATGGATCGAGGCGAGGGACTGGATGGAAGACCTAATTTTTGAGGTCTTCCTGGAGACTGGATCTTTCAGCAGTGAGACCCCATTAAGAATGGGTCTTGTGCGCTGGAGTGTGCAAGCAGCTGCTGCAAAGGGTTCTGGATCCAGCCTCCAATGTGGAAGGTAAGTTCCAATGTGTTCTGTATGTGTCTTTAATGGGTTTCTAAATGGGTTTCCACAGCCAGTGCAGAAACACCTTTAGATTCAAAAAGTTCTTGGACCTATAGAGAAGAAATCAGGTTCAACATAAGCATCTATTACTGTATGTTCACTTTTACTTTTAGTTATCAGTGCCCACTACAGAACAAATTGATGAATTTGCACTTAGGCCTCTGATATGTAATTAGGACAGTTCTGGTACAGCTCTGGTACAAGAATATCTGTACCAGAGATGTCCTAATTGCATGACAGAGGCCTAAGTGCGAATTCAGCCAATGTTTCAATTGATAGGTCAATAGACCATATCAAAATTAGCATACTCCATACAAAAATTGAAATATATAAAATACAAATTATATAGAAGTTATATTGGAGATCAAATGAACATGAGTTGACATTATATTAAATTGTCCCTCATGCAGGTCACAACCACATGGTTAATATAGAAAGCTACCATCTTACTGGCTTTAGTTACATATAAAGACACTCTTTGAGTAATGCATTGGTCAATATCTTTTAGAATAAAATTATTTCATTAATACAATCCTTAGCCTCAAAATTCTTAAGTAGCTGAGTTAGACTTTGTTTCCTAATATACCTATATACTGGTCACTAAAACAGAAAATGTCTGTTATTGTCTAAGTTCTTAAGTCTAAACAAAGGAAATTAATCTCAAGTTAGACCTTTATTATGTTCAATTTACCACCTAGAAACAGTTATCAGTACCCACTATATCCTTGGATGTGGTGAAATTTACCTGTAAGTTGTGAAAATTTAATTTCTAATGATTTGATTGTAAAAGTGTTTTAAGATTTCTACCTTGCAGGTTAGAGACTTTCCCTTCTGGGCAAGGAAGGCAATCATAACAGCAAAATGGTTGTCCCTCCTTCTTCATCTTGCTAAAGCCAACAACACATTTTTCATTACAAAGTGATGAAGGATTCACCTATATGCAAATAAAAAGGGGGGAAATGTCATAAGTATTTAATTATGAATTCTCCTCACAACTGAAGTCCTGAACAAAGGACTGCAGTAGAACTGGTTACTTATTAACTCGTTCCTTGAAATTTCTTGCCTGGTCCTAGGATGTTGCTTAAGCATAGAAAACAAGAACTGCCTGTGGAATTTCTATGATTGTTACTGAATATGGAGTAAAATTTTGGATAATTTCAAACCCCCAAAATAAACCCAACTTCAAGCCCCAAGGGAATTTAGCAAGGCCCTGTCCCCATGCAATTGAAAGTCTGCTGGAACTCTTCTTTTGCCTCTGAGCGGCCCCATTCCAGGCTTTACAAGGCGCTTAGGGAGCTTAGGAAAGTGAGACACCCGCGATAAAATACGTGCGCTTTAAAGAAGAGTTCCAGCGCTCTTTCGGTGATTCGCGGGTTTTGCTCGCTATATCTGCCTTGAGGACGCTCCGTGGCAAAAGGGGCAGGGATTGCTTGCCTGCACACACAGCCAAAAAGCATTCACACATCTGAGAAATGCAGCAGGTTCACTTCCTTTCCTTTGTAAAAAGAGCCAGAATTGCTCAGAATTGCAACATTGTTATCAGTGATCTGTGAAAGCCTTAAAAGAGAATGAGCGAAGGATCGCGCTGCCGATGCCTGCAGCCACTGACTTTCCTGGGGCAGAAAACCTTTTCTAACAGAGAACTGAGGGAAAGTAAGTGCTGAAAGTGAATGAATGAGCAATCATCTGCCCTTGCTAGGGGCGGGAAGCCGTTTCAGGAGACGGAGATCTGCCTATTTTTCCTTTTAACAAGAGGGGAGGCGGGGGGGAAGATGCGGGGAAAGGAAACAGGCTTCCTTGGGGACGGAAAGTCCATTTAGATCGCGGCTACCATGGGGGCGCTTATTCCGGAAGTGGAGGGGACTTTTAAAGTCAGCTATAACAGAGTGACAGCAGAGGAAGCCGAGAGGGGCTAATAAGTCTTTTGGGGATTGGGCCCAAGATCTTTTACAAAGGCTTTATAAATGAGAAATACCCATAAACAGAGACAAAAATTCATTCACAGTATTAAAAGTCACTATTTCTTGCGAAAATCATTGAAAAGAATTTATTAGAAATGCAGAAGAAAACTTGAAAATAAAATGTAAAGCCACCTCAGGGGGGAAAAATATATATGATTAAGACATTCAAAAGTAAAATGAACATTTCTTTATTGAGGTGTCTTTGTCCATTAAAACTAGCCCATCCCATTTCATTGAGACAACCAGTTTGCTACACTGCAGCAAAAACTCAAAAAATATCATAAGAACTCAGTCTCAATGCAACTTGAGACTGAGAAGAAGAAATCCCAGCCCTGGGCACATTCTCAGTCTGAAGTTGCAAGGTTGCACTGGCCTGGGAAATAGGCCTAGATGCAAGTGCAGGTGTCATCAGAGTGGCACCTGAAGCTCCTGCCACATCCTGCTGCCCTGCTGCTGGAGCCAGGGCCCCCACAGCTTGGGAGAGGCTAGGAGAGGAGGAGGGACCACCAGGCAGCTCAGCAGCAGCTGCTGCTCCCTGAGTGGTGAGGAACTCAAACCTGCTGCTGTGTCCCATGGTGGCAACAAGAGGGGCTTGCCCCTGGGATACCCCCTGCCCACCACCACTGGTAGCCCTACCCCTCCCACTAATATTACTCCCCCTCCCAGTCACCAATTTGCTCTTATCCTTACTCCCTCCCCTTCCCCCATTTCCCTTTCCAGTGCCTCTAGGATTGAGGCATCGTGCTGATTCATATTTGTAAATATGAGTGTACATACGTATCTCACAGATGTGTATATTCTCCATATGTGCAGATTTGTATGTTAAGATCCGTATGTTCAGACCTGTATGTACAAGATCCTTATGTGTAGATCCGTATGTATGGATATGAATTTCACATTCATATCTGCACATACGAACCTTGAAAGTAAGACCGCCACCTGGTGGAGAGATGCTCAAATGTCACAAAATATCTGTAGAATGTCTTCTGAAATCTGAACCCAAATCTGAATGTCGGCATTCGAATGTGCCAGCATTCTATTCAAGTTCGAATGTCAACACTCAACAGATTTGAATTGGATATTTGAATTTCAAAATATCTGTGGACATCCCTAGTTCATACCCCTAGTGCAAAAAGGCCCAATGATTCTACATTGCCAAACAGCTTGAGATGGTTCCTTTTGCTTTTACATTATCTATGAAAACCAAGAAGCATAA
The DNA here is from genome assembly GCA_023333525.1 of Aspidoscelis tigris stejnegeri. NCBI lineage: Eukaryota > Metazoa > Chordata > Lepidosauria > Squamata > Teiidae > Aspidoscelis > Aspidoscelis tigris. The sequence continues at coordinate 10,890,738 of JALMGA010000009.1, forward strand.
AAGTAGATCTATCTCTCACATAGGGGACATTTTTGGTCAACAATGTGAATCTGCCCATACGTGATTGAATCTTCTAGGCCACTTGACTGCATCTTCATAGATGATAAATTGCTTGTGTTCAGGAGCTTCAGGGTCCAGTTTTCCAACTAGGACTTTAAGGTAGGACTCATTGGGTAATACGGCCCAGTTGATAATATCAAATCCAACTTGTAAAGCCCCATATTGGTCAAAAGACATCCAGTCTCCGGCATCATTATTAAAGGAGATACTCCTCAAAAACTGGTGTAGCTAAGTTCAAGGGAAGAGTTAAAAGAGTATGTGAGATTTTATGAATGAATATCAATACTTTTAACAGTCAGCAGTGTTCTTGCAACATTTTCCTCTTTCAGGTTTATATATATATTTTAATCCTTACACTGGTTTTAGTATAGTGTGATACAGTTTTAATATGTTTGTTTTTAAATGTTGTAAGCCGCCCAGAGACCCTCGGGTATGGGGCGGGATATAAATATATTTATTTATATATATATAAATATATAAATATATTTATATATATATTTATATCCCGCCCCATACCCGAGGGTCTCTGGGCGGCTTACAACATTTAAAAACAAACATATTAAAACTGTATCACACTATACTAAAACCAGTGTAAGGATTAAAATCCAGCATGATAATAAGAATAAGAATAAAAACGTCAGAAAAACAGTTTAAAAAACAGTGGTGTTTGCAAGGGGGGAAGCATAGAGAGCATTTAGCCAAATGCCTCAGTGAAGAGGTGCATCTTCGCTGTCTTCCTGAATGTAAACAGAGAAGGGGCCTGACGCACCTCCAAGGGGAGACCATTCCACAGACTGGGGTCCACTACTGAGAAGGGCCTCTCCCGGGTGCCCACCCACCTAACCGCTGAAGGTGGTGGGATAACCAAGACAGCCTCTCCTCCAGATCTTAAGGCACCGGCAGGTTGATATAGGAGAAGGCGCTCCTTTAGATATCCGGGGCCCAAGTCATTTAGGGTCTTATAAGTCAAAGTTAGCACCTTGAATTGGGCTTGGTAGTCAATTTCAGGAACAAAGTAATGAAATGACCAAATATGAGTGCAATTTTATATCATATAATTATATATTTAAAATAGTATTTAGGAATATCACCCCTCAAATCTCCAATTGGTCACAGAAGTGTGGATCAGTTTCTGTTTCCCAGTATAACCTACAATTCTGAGTTTCCTCAACTGAAACACAGGGAGCAGGATGCAAGGAAACTCTCTTTCATTGTAGATTGCTTGGAGAAGACTTCTTGAGGACTATTTATTCCACTCAGGATGCCCTGTGGCACCATTTGGTCAAATAGTGATAAAGAATGGACCATCATTCTCCCTGGAAGTGGGAGAAAGTCATGGATCTTTTTTTAAAAAATGAAAATAAATTTCAAAATAATAAGAAAGGCAATTAAACCAGAAAGAAATGTATAAGTAGGTTGGGGATCCTCTTTTTTTTCCAGTGTTGGCCAATAAACTCCATGACCATCTGCAACACTGGAGACTTTTGAAAAACTAAGGCCGTGTCCCCATGCAAACTGTTTGGGCTCACATGGGCCGGGCGCAGGACCTAGATTGAATCTTGGGCATCCCCATGCCATTCACCCTAATGTGGGCTGGAGGTGGGCAGGGGGCAGATTCAGCTGTCCCCAAGAAAAACCATGCCAGGATCATGATTTTGCTCCTTTTCACAGGCTGCTTGCTTGGCTCAAAAGGGGATTAAAAGCAAGGGATTAAGGTGTGATGCCCACTAGGACCCCTCAACCCCAAAATTAAGTTATTTTGGTTAAAATACAAAGTGTGGTGAACAATGTATGTCCAGATGTTCAAAAGTGTCACCAAAGTATGTTTTTTTGTAATGGTAAATAGTTTAAGGGAGGGGCTAGACAAGCTCTCCAGGAGGGGGTGTGAAATAAACTCCTGGCAGAGTCTCCACCAATCAGAGTGCAGCTAGCTAGCCAGGCCCATATTTAAGGGAGCCTGAGGGAACAGTTAGTGTTCCCTGCCTGGGGTTAACTGACCAGAGGGGGTTAATAAAGAAGGGAAACTGGCTCTAAGCTGTCCTGAGGGAAGCTGGGAAATAGAGTCCTGAGTCATTAGTGAATATACGGCGTTTAGAAAGTAAAAGAATTGAAATGGTTATGTGTTATTTATCCTGCTGGAATTAATCTGAAAAGGATTGGAGTCCTTGGGCTGAGTGAGGAAGCTGGGACAGTTCAGTCAAAAGGGTGAATGGACCTGTGATTGACATAGTGAACTTACCTGTTTATTATTAAGAAAGCTGTACACAATAAACTTGATTTCTTGTTATTTTAAAGAAGCTTCAACTGAGTACTCTGTTTTCAAAGTGAGCCAAGTTCAGCCGGAGATCTAAACAGATACTGTATCTTTAACCCACTGCTGGAGCCAGGCAGAGTGGGGGAAGGAGCTGTCTGCTGCAGCACCAGGAAGGAGGCAACATTATTATCAAACTTAATAGCAGAGAAAGGGAAATGAAAGGCGTGTCTTTTGGAAGGGAATAACAGAGTGTTAATCTAAAAAGTAAATACACGCTACCATACTACCAAATATAAAGATACATATAAAATCACTACCCGAATGAGAGGCGGCCTTTACGTAAGGGGTTGCAGGTGCATGAGTTTTCTCTTTTCCAAAGAGGCAACCCCTATTTGTAGTCTTGGCTGACAGGACAGAGGTTTGGCTTTAAAACTCAAACTTCTTTCCTGTCTGCCAAGATCGTGCAGTCAGCACCGTCGCCGTGCGCAGGATCGGCTCACTAACCAATGCATGCCAGACCCCCAAACTGTACTGAGACTTGTTTTTTCAGGTGCCATATTTGGCCCTGGTCTGTCACAGTTTGGGGGGATTTGGTCCACTTTCCGTGGACCAAATCCAAAACACATGGGATTGCCCCTTGGCAATCCCACATTCAGTACCGTACCACACGTGTATTGGGAACAGTTTCATTTTACACATGAAACTAGCCCTGGTTGGAAAGGGTGTCTTGTTCCAAATTAAGAGCAAACAGACCACTATTTTGAGTTCAAAATATTTTTGCAATCCATCATTCTAAATAAAACATATTCAGTTCATCTCAAATGGTTCATACATGAGACGTCTATCTTATAGGTCAATAAGCCATACTAGGGATAGAACTTTGAACGCAGCCTATTCCTTGCAAGTGCAGCAACATGGCACTCGCTTCTGCTTTTCAGATGAAGAAATCACCTGCCATGGTTGTTGATGCAAGAAGTCCCACTTCCTGTTTCTCCCTCTCAGTGTAGGTTTGGAAGAATACATGCCATGCAGAGCATGGGCAACAGCATGCACAGCATTGTAGATACTGTAACTGTGACTTGTAATGCTTAGTTCAAAGACAGAACCAGTAAGGTCTTCCAGTTTCTCGTCCCCTGTGCAGAGTTGCTCATGTTTCCTTTCCAAAAATGAATGAGGAAAAGAGCAAAGGAAAGCCTCTTCCCAGAAAAGCCTGAAGAAGGTGTCTTCTCTTTCTGAGTTAGGGGTCCTCATCTGAAGGAATTTCTGAAATTCCACAAGATCCTTTGAGTGGATTGCCAAGGATAAAGCACCATGGAGGAAGTCTAGAGACCAGCCTCTTTGAAAAGGAAATGATGCAAAATCTATCTGGGCTGTCATAATCCAAACTTTTGCCTTGTCAGGCAATTGAATATCTTCAAGATCAGCAATGTTGGGCAAAGTTCTCATTGCCATGAATGTCACCATTTCTCCATACACAATCACAACATTGGCAGTGCTTCCCATTACAACACCAAACACCTTAAAAATTTCATTTACTTTTTCATCAGATTCATCTGAGAATGACGGTTCTGGGAATCTTTCAATGAAATCCACACAGATGCCACTCTGAGCAAATGCTGGGAGAATATTTTGCAGAAACCTCTCTGATGTTTCATGCACCAGGCAAATCACTCCAATCCAAATCCACCTGAAATGCAGCAATAGGTGGAGAATCCCTTTATTTTGATTGTCTGCTTTTGGAAACATCCAGTGGAAGAAATTATCTTGAATGTTGTCATTCCTCATTGGAGGAGAACCATAGATGATCTTCGGATAATAATTTAAGAAGCCAGTGATCAGAAATGTGTGTGACAAGTTCTGTATGACCCCACAAATGTGACATAAGTGTGTAGGCTCTCCATTTATGGTACACTGTGTACATTCATGGCACACTGTGGGTGCCGGCTATGTGCAGGTTCCACAGCAAACTGAACTTCTGGGGCTATTTTCTCCATTTTATAAAAGCAGTTCTTGGCTGAGAACATCAGACTCAAGATATGAAACTTCCATGACTATGATGTTCTGATGGATGGAGTCTCCTGCATGTATGTGAAAACAACATGCTGCAACCCCTGTTAACAGGGCAAGCCTAGAGCACTGAAGCAGGGGTGTTTGTTCACCACACTGTAAGAGGCAGTTTTCACCATCATGTACACTCTGCCACTTTTTGTGTTTGTGTACATAAATGGAATTTTCCTCTGAAATGGGACTTTTTTGGGGGGGGGGACTGGTACATGGGCACTATTTCACATTTAATTGCAATCCTATACTACATTTGCCTGTGATTTTGGGGTGGTATCACTAATCTAAAAACAGAATATATCACCAATTCATTTTGAGCTAACATTTCAAACCCACCCACCCCCGAAACCTCTATGTGGTGTGTGTGTTTCTTGCATTCCAGTACAAAGAGCAAGGTTTTTTTAATGTCAGTTTGAGATGTATCCTTTTAAAAATAGTAGTCTGACTTCAATCTTAAGGTCAAAAAACACATAAACACAGAGGCAAATATACTAGGGATGTGCACAGATATTCATAACAATTGTTATTCATATGAATTTGGACGAATTTGGATGTTCATACATGAATCAAATGTTATGATATTTGTACATTGACATTCGTACAAATACAAATGTTTCCATACATTAATACAAATAATCTGGACATTCATTAAACTGGGGAGGTGGGAAAGCGCCAGTAACATCTGCAACGGATCCACAGTCCATTTGATATGGACTGAGAGCAGATTAAAAGTGGATTCAGGTTGGATTTGACGCTTTCAGAGCAGATTTGTTATGAGATACGTATTGGACATGTACCTCAGATACAAATCGAATATAAATTCATTTGTATCGGATACGTATTTGTTCATATCCGATATGTATTTGTTCAATGACTTGGGCCCCAAATATCTAAAGGAACGCCTTCTCCCATATCAACCTGCCCGTGCCTTAAGATCAAGCGGTGAGGCCCTCCTGGTTGTCCCACCACCTTCAGTAGTGAGGTTGGTGGGCACCCGGGAGAGAGCCTTTTCGGTGATGGCCCCCAGACTATGGAATAGCCTCCCCCTCGAGGTGCGTCATGCCCCTTCCTTATATATATTTAGGAGGGCGGTGAAGACGCACCTCTTTGCCCTGGCCTTTGGCTGAGCTGCTTATGTCCCCCCCCCCCCCCAGTACAGACACTGTCATTTTAAACATATTGTATATTGTTTTACACTTGTGTGAATTTTTAATGTCTTTTAATGTGTATTCTATTTTAATATGTTGTTACCCGCCCAGAGACCTTTGGGTATGGGGCGAGATAGAAATGTAAATAAATAAATAAATAAATAAATAAATAAATAAATAAATAAATAAATAAATAAATAAATAAATAAATAAATAATATCAGATATTCATATCTTAAAGGAAATGCGTATTGAATGTAATTTTACCACATTAGAACGGGTCTTTTCAAACGAATACAAATATTCTAACATTCTATTTGTTATGAACTGAATGCCAAAAAACACACTTGTGCACACACACACCCAAAATATATGTATGTTCAGGTATTGATTTAAATACAGTGGCACATTTTTAAATTCATCCTGATTCAGGAATTTCAGAAGCTCAAAAAATTCTTGATAAAGGATTGGACATAAACTCCTTATGCAAAATGTTGGGGAGAACTGGTACTCTATGAATGTCACTGAAATGGAAGCAAATTTCATTGAGAATGCAATAGAATGTTTTATTCATCTAATCTGGGAAGCAATTATTTTTTTAAAAAAAATTTCATATCATTCTATTCAAATGACTTACCTGAGGCATCTTGTAGAGACCCAAAAGACTTGCTAAAGGGAAGCAAACTTCAGATTTAGGTCCCACAATGACTGCTATGACATTATTCTTAAGATCACACTTGTAGTTCGGGACAATCCTTCCTGGTTTAGAGAGAAATTCCATTGAGGCAAGGTAAGTACTGATTTCTGTGAATTGTCCATCAAATATATGGAAACCCAGACTGATATTGTATGGGATTTGTGGATTTTCATTGACTTCCTTAACAGCAAAGGCCAAAGCCGCAATATGCTGGTAGAGGTGAGTCATTAACCTGCAAGAAGAACACAGAAAAATAGTTAATAGTACATTTGTTACAGGTGTTTATCAATCCAGTACCAGTGGCAATAATCTTTAACATGTATATCCACTGCTTGTTAGAAAACAAAGTCAGCCTTAAAAGACACATCAGAGATATAAACAACATTTACAAAATACAGTTTAATCACCCCAAAATGTTGGCATTTCCATTTAAATTTTTAGAAGCGTTTCTGGATTTCTGATTTTCTTATCTGGAAGCAATAGGAAATAGGTCTTTTCTGCACTACTCCCCCCCCCCCACAAGTTTCTGGAGGGGTTCAGAAGCTTGCCATCTCTATTCTAGTGTGGACTGGCACTTACTTCTCATCTCCACAGTACAGTTTGCTTTTACCAAACAAAGCCATGGACTGGGATAGGGAGCCCAAATGGGACTATATCCTAGTCCAAGTGTGTATCTCTTTGAAAAAAATTCACAACTGGATCATTAATTCTATTCCAGAGCATGAAGGGTCAATGGAGGCACACCCAATAGCCCAGAAAACAACAAGGGGGCTTTTTAGTGGAGAACAAATATGCAATGTTGAATATATTCAATATTTATGCTCTCTATGGCATTTGTCCCACAACTTCACACACACACGCACATGCACACGCGCACACACACACACACACACACACACCTGTCTTTAAAACCAGAATAATAAGTTACACTTCTTTGCATAGTAAAAATGGAAATTTTATCCAAAGTGCTTTCTACAAACAATTTTGAATTCTGAAAGTGCACATTCAGTGAAATATTTGTGGTAAAAAATTATCAAGCTGTTTATAAGAAAAGAACCCTAATAATCTGGTGGTGGTGCTGAAAACAAGATTTCCAGTTTTAGTAAATTTGAAGGTACCCCTGTTTACAGTGTGGGATGTGACACTTAACTGAAACCAACTTTCATAAGGATATGACTCAGTATCACTGCCATATGTATATTTATGAAGATAAAAGATTCTTATTGATTCTTTATATTAAATACTAAATAACAATGCTCCCTCTTTGACATCATGCGTTCCTTTCCTTTTTTCTCCTTTCCTTGCTTTTTATTTCTTTTTCTTCCCCTGTGACTCTGCAGGGAACAATTTTGAGGAACCTGTACATACAACTTCATGTCCCTGCACTCTCACTAGCAGCATCTCTGTGTAATTTTGTTCGTTTCTGTAGTCTTTGACTTGTGATGATAATTTTGCTTTGAATCTGGTCGATAAGCTTCTTACATGTAATCATAAGAAAGTTCCAGTGATGGGTGCCTCTCATAGGTGATCATATTTGAAAATACAAATGTCTGAGACATTATACCAACAACCATAATGTCCCCTGGATGGTAATATTGATGCTGAATAGGAAGAGGGCCTTGGAGGGCACAGAGATTTGTAGGATTCATGCTTATTTCTGGTAGCAGCGGGAACAGAAAATGCACCAAAACAACTGAAAGAGTTTGGAAGGAAATCATCCTTTCAGAAGTCAAGGACAGCTGAAATGGAAACCCTTTCTATTCATAATTCTCTGTTAATCAGGTACTAACCTTTATATCTATTCTCCAGTCAAGAATATTCTCTGATGCTCCTCAGGAAGAGAAGAAGGAAAAAAACAAGATTTTTCTCTCCTTTTCCCTTGATAGAAATCCTCAAGAGATGAATGGAATGATGACATTAGATTGCACATGGACCTAGCTGATATTGCTAGGGTTCTTTTTTTTTTTAAAGATGTCTTTCTTTGTGAATGAGAATGTCCTTTTGTCTCTAAAAATGTTTTCCCTTCTTAATATGATTTCCATAGGAAAAAAATATATAACAATAACTGTTACTATATATATAACTTTATAACTATATACATAACTATAACTATATAACTATAGCTATAACTACAGTATATATGTGTGTATGTGTGTGTATACTGTAGTTATAGCTATAGTTATATAGTTATAGTTATAGTTACGTATATAGTTATAAAGTTATATATATAGTTATATAGTTATAGTTATATAATATATATATTCCTGACAGTGGGCTTCAGAAGAAGGTAATAGTGAGAACAGAGAATCACAACTGGAATCTGAAGTGAATAGGGTTGGTTTTATGCTCAATTAGTTAGCATGAGACCAACTTTTATTCTGTATGATGGCCAGGTAACTGGTGGACGGTTTGGGCATCTGTACCTTGTTTGACCAAGAACGTAGCCAGCACTTCTCTAAGTGCCAGGTAAGTGTGATTGTTTTTGTTCTAGAGACAATCACATCACCATGGCGATGGCACCAATGGGCATACTAGGAGTTCCTCTTTCCATCAATTGTGTTAAAGCCCTGCAAATTCTAGAGGGAGGAGGAGCAAAGAAGGAGCCCAACCTTCTCTGAGTTTTCCAACTTGGAACAACTTTTATTAAGAAAACACCAGGAAAATAGTTTATGATTATGAAACACATTTGAATCAGTAATTTGATGCAAGCCTAGCACTGCAAAGGAAGTTTTCACCGGCAGAGAGAGACAGCCTAAAATTAGTCTGTTAGTCAAACACTGCTTGATACTTTTCAGTAGAGAAGAGAATTCCATTTCACTGGGAACATCTTGCTGTCCTGGGGCTGATTTTGCTTAATGCACCTGAAGCCCGCCATACAAGCTGGCTATTCAGGCTCTCTCCTTAGCTCTCAGCAGGTCTAAACAGGAGCCCACAAACTTGTTCAATTTCATACTTGCTCTGACACAAAAGCACTGGCTTGGGTAAAAATCTGAAGGGGGCTGGGCAAATCCTACTAGTGGAGTCTTCTTCTGGTCTTTCTTTTTCCTTCTAGAATGAACAGAGAAAGTTAACAGGGAGGAGGGTGCTGAAGGGGTGTTCTAGCAAGTCAAGTTCTCCCTTTTCTCAGAGTGGTAAAGAAAGAGATCTTAAGGTCATGATTTTTCTCTCTTGTTGATTAAAGAGCTAGGGGTTTGTTTGGGGTTTGTTTGGTAGTTTGGCAGAAAGGGGGAAGGACTAGGATGGCATCAACCAGAAGCAGGTACTTGAGCTGTCCAGGCAGAAAAAAACAAGACAATGGGTGTTTTTTCCACTGCAGCCCTTAGATCCGGAAAGACACACTGGTTGTTTTGTATTAACCATTTCAGTGCATGGGACACTCAGAGCTGTTTCCCTAACCCCAATTCATATCCCCATGTCAGAATTAGGGTCAAATTCAGGATCCAGGATGCACTGCCCCTCTTTGATCCCACAATCTCCTGCTATTTGATCTGCTATCACATGGGCCCAAGAATGTATCTTGGGATAGGTGTCTGTTGTCCATATGGTAGTGAGGAGTATGGCAGGCCTCAGATGAGGCTTACCTTACTCTGCATTAGTATGGGGACAACCCCTACTCCAGGAAGACGTCAAGTGCAGAAAGCACCTTGGTCTTCTTGTCTGACGTAAGATTGCTTCACTGTTCAATAGTTCAGTTTCCTGGACTCCTTGCAACCCAGGACTCTTGGTAACTTCTACAAGTGCATTTTTAAGCTTTGCAGTCACCACAAAAATTGTACAGGTTGGCATCCCCCTTACAACCAGAGGCCCAAGCAATCTCCCAAGAAACATGTAAAATGGTGAGAGAAGGTGTTGGCTACCCTTTGTTTAATCCCCTTTAACGATTAGCATCACGGTTTCATCCCTTTAGTTCTCTTGTAAATTGATTGATTCTATGGTGAAGCATGGCAGATACCATAAGATACGCTATGAAGATAGGATGTGCATCTGTGGGGCACTAGAGGTTGAAAATCTTCCACATATTTTGTTTACCTGTCCCCTGTATTCCCAAATAAAAAAATATGGCTTACTGGAATACAGAGCATAAAGTGATTTACCTCTTGCAGGGAGAGAATGCTCAGGTAACATACAAAGTAGCTTTGTATTTGGTTAAGGCAGCCCGACTCAGGAAATCATTCATTGAGCTTAATGGAGTGCCTTGTAAGGTTGATGAGGATAAGTAATGACAATACATACACAGACTTGATTTTATTCTTGTATGGTTTTATTTTGTATGTCTAAAATTTGATATGGTCAAGTGACTAATCAATAAAGTTTATTCATATTAGTTCTCTTGTAATAACTAGGCTTAGAAATCCCTGGCAGAAACCCCCCTTTCCTTCTCTTTTACTTCATCAGGAACAGGGCCAGCTATATACTGTAATGGTGCCTGTTAATCCTTATAAGTAAAAAGCTCAGAGTCAATCCTATTAGCACCTGTTTAGACTAGATACATTGTATTGTCTGCTGAAGCTTTGACAATTGGCTGTTCAGACCATTTCCCACACCTCCCTGGTAACTTGAGGTTTCTTTTTCTCTGTGCTTTTTGCTGTGATTTTAACAGTCATTTTTCTTTAGAACTTTACTTGTTTTGAGTCTGTTTTTTTCCCCACAGCCCTTTTTCCTTCAGCTTCATGTTAGTAAATTGCATCCTGTCATCTTTTTGATAGTCTGGGAAATCTACCTATTAACCTGCAAGGTCCTATGTGGAGTGAATTGGGAACCATTTTCTCCAGCCCAGTGTTAATCTCTATTTACAATATAACTTTAGTTGAAATTTGATCAAGAAATATACTATGATTTAAGAAGGCCCCTAAGGTCTCAATATATTTCATTATAGTTAAAATTAAGTTGAAATGGAGAATGGAAAACTAGAGGGGGAAAGGAGTACACTCTAAGGTCCATTTATATTGCACTTAATACACTAACAAGCATGATTTGCAATTCACTCCTATGTGAATGTTGAGAACTGGGAGAGTGTGTTGGGCAGCATAAGTGTCAATCATGAGTGTTAATCCAAGAAGGAAAGCATTAGTACAATTTAATATTCCATTTTTATTTTTAATTAATATGTTGGGGTGTTTGAGAGGATTCACTTTCCCCCCAAAATATAATGGTCCCTCTTCAAAGATTTATACAGATTCTATATAAAAAACATAAGGAGCACAAAAACAAAATGCATTTATATAACCTTATTTCAAATAACTCCCCTTCTTTAACTCAAATTTATAATGGAAGAACACTTGACAACTAGAAAAAAAAATTACTATTCATTTTTTTAAAAAGTCAATCCTTTCATTTTTGTTAGTTGTCCCTTGGTATTCAACTCTGGTTTGATTAAAAGGATATAGCATTTTGGAGAAAAAATACAGCCTAGTAATCCAGCACTGGAGGCTAAGATAGAGAAGATCTCCACAGCTACCATATATTTGCCCTTGGTGTTCACATAGGTTGGAACAAAAGACAGCCACACACTGCAAAATACCACCATGCTGAATGTGATAAACTTAGCTTCATTAAAGCTGTCAGGCAGCTTTCTAGCCAGAAAAGCAACAGTGAAGCTGACAATAGCCAACAAACCCAAAAAACCCAAAACGCAATAAAACATTACAGTGGATCCTTCATTACATTCTAATAAGATTTCCCTGGTCATAAAGTGAGTGTTGTAGTATGAGAATGGAGGTGAAGTTGCTAGCCAAAAACTACAAATTGCAGTTTGGAAGAGAAAGCAAGAAAGGACTATGGAGTTGGATAATCTTTTTCCTACCCATTTTCTAATGCTGGATCCTGGCTTGGTGGCCCTGAAAGCCAGAATCACTGTAACAGTTTTGGCCAATATGCAAGAAACTGCTACAGAAAAGATCATTCCAAAAAGAGTTTGTCGAAGGAGGCAGGTCATCTCTGTAGGTTGTCCAATGAACAGAAAAACTGAAGCAAAGCAGAATAAAATAGATAACAGGAGTGTGTAACTGAGATTCCGGTTATTGGCTTTCACAATAGGAGTATCCTTGTATTTCAAGAAGAGTATAAGTACTGAAGCTGTGATGAAACAGAATGAAAGAGCCAATGTAGACAATATGTACCCCAAAGATTCTTGATAGGACAAAAATGTTATGTCTTTTGGAAGACACCTATCTTTAGCATGGTTTGGATACTGATTTTCTGGACACTCAAAACAGTCATCCATATCTGATCAAGGTAAACAAAAGTGACAAAAGCGCTAATCACAACTATTAGACTGTATACATACCACATTTCCCTGAAAATAAGGCAGGGTCTTATATTAATTTTTGCTCCAAACAATGCATTATTTTTGAACAAAAAAAAAAATCAAACTGTGTATGAACTCCATGAACTGTAACTTGGGCTTATTTTTAGAGTAGGGCTTATGTTTTGAGAATCCTGAAAAATCCTGCTAGTGGTTATTGTCTGGGTAGGTCTTATTTTGTGGAAACAAGATATCTTTCTGAATGCCAAATTAATTTAGGGTGTAATGTTTCAAGAAGGTCTTTGTTCATTTTTATTATCAAGAAATAGAATGTAGAGGAAGAAGATGAGTTAGCTTTTCTACCCCACTTTTCTCACCCCTGTATGGAGATGCAAAGTGGCTGACAAACCTTCTGTTCTTCTCCCCATAACAGAACACCCTGTGAGGTAGGTGGGGCTATGAGAGCTCAGAAAAGAGCTGTGACGAGCCCAGGTCACCTAGCTGGCTTTGTGGAGGAGGGCAGAATCAAACCCAGAATTCCCATATAAGAGTCTGGCTCCTTAACCACTAGACCAAACTGGTTCACAGTTTGTAGGTATCCATGGAATCTTTGGATATCCTGAAATATTATCTGTAGCTAATGAAAACTCTTCTTTCTAATATTGACATGGTTTTAAAAGAGTGTTTAAGAGTCTTACCATTCTGGTTAGATATTTTCCCTTCTGGGCATGAAAGGCAATCATAACAGCAAAATGGTTCTCTTTCCTTCTTCATCTTGCTAAAGCCAATACCACATTTTTCATTACAAAGTGACAAGGGCTTTGCCTATAAGAAAGAAAAAGAAGAAAAGCTTTCTATCTTATAGTCAAACTACTATACATCTTATTCCTAATAATCATAGATTAAAGGTAAGCAAGCTATTAAACTTTTAACAGAAGAAGGTACCATTGATACATTATTGCTATAAAACCCCATCAATTATATGTTAAATAATATTTGCCTGCCTGTATTTTCCTAAGTTAATTGTTAGTGTTTTTGTGAAGCTGCTCTTATGAATAAAAGTCAGAGAAAGTGAAAGTGAATTTTGACAGATACCTTTCCAGACTTGTAAAAAAAAGACTGAAGAAACTAACATTCCACCTACACACTAGGAGGGCCCCCTAAAAGATCTTACAAAGTTCTGATACAGTATCCCAAAATTGAGAAACAACATTGGAAGCTGCAGACCTCAGCAAGAGTATTCTTATACAATGGTACAATCACACTTAGAATCTAGGACATGTTAAAAGTGCAAAACTGTTCTGAGCTGCAGCTGTGGTTCTCAGTGATCTTTGGTTAGATTTTCACACAGACTGCTTGGTTGCCCATCTTGGAGGACATTTCAGTGTTCCAGGTTTTCAGGCTGAAATTGGGCCTCAAGGCAACAAATGACATTTGCTTTGTCCTCCTTCTTAATATCCATTCAGTTGATTTAATGTAGTAGCACTTCTGTACTCATGGCCACTTGTGCTATCCTCCAATGGATACAACATATCTATTGTGGTTGACTGTCCTCATGGTTCCAGCTCTGGGATGCAGGAAAAAGAAACTAGCAAAAGAAATCTATTACTGAAAATCTATTCACATGCTTGTTTGTTAATAATAACAAATACTTTCAAAAAGTCCAGCAAGGTAGTTAGTAGCACTTGAAGACTCACAGGAGAAGTGTTGGTGGCATGAGCTTTTGTAGACATGTCTACTTCTTCAGATGCTAGGGGACCCAATACTTTAAAGTTGTTGCTATTTTGCCAATTGTTTGCTACACATTTTTAAGAGTATGGTTACTTGTGTTTCATATTTGACTTTATCCAACGCAGTCATGTTTTTAAGAACATAAGAACATAAGAGAAGCCTTGCTGGATCAGGCCACAGCCCATCTAGTCCAGCATCCTGTCTCACACAAGGGCCCACCAAATGCTCATGGGCATCTCAAGCAGAGACAAGGACAAACCTTCTCCTGCTCTCAAGTCCCAGCAGATGGCCTTAGAAGCACCCTGGTTTAAACTGTCCACCAGTTTGACATCAATAGATTTTTGTCTTCCATGTATGGCTTGAAAAAGAAAATCAAAAAATATAAAATACGAAGCTATTCTTAACATGAAAACCTTTATGCAAATACCTGAACCTTACCATCTTGAATCTGATAGGCCACTTTATGGCATCATCGTAGATGATTAATTGCTTGTGTGGAAGATCCTCTGGATCAATATTTCCAACTGGGACCCTAAGGAAGGACTCATTTGCTAATATGACCCAATTGATTATATCAAATCCAGATGCTAAAGCACCATTTTGGTCAAAGGACACCCGTTCTGCAGCACCATTATTAAATGAGATACTTCTTAGAAACTGATGGAGCTAAATTCAATAGGAGAAACAAAAGGGTAAGCGAGATTTTACAAATCAGTATTAATGTTTGAACAGCTGGCAGTGTTTTGGATTTAGAAACAGACTTTTCTTTCAGGAGAAAAAGTTCTATAAAAATTAGCAAATAGAGGTTATCATTGTTGATGATTCTATATCACATAATTACTCCTAGGAATCCATAAGCTCATTAGTGAATTTTTTTCCTATCTTGACCATATTTTATACATGTAACATAAAA
Organism: Aspidoscelis tigris stejnegeri; assembly: GCA_023333525.1. Classification (NCBI taxonomy): domain Eukaryota; kingdom Metazoa; phylum Chordata; class Lepidosauria; order Squamata; family Teiidae; genus Aspidoscelis; species Aspidoscelis tigris. Next base: position 10,905,845 of record JALMGA010000009.1, read on the forward strand.
ATGGATTCACAATTTTATTTACTTGTTTGGTGCAATTAGTAAGAAAAAGGCAAAAATTATAGTTTTCTTTTCAATTTTTCAAATTCAAACTGTTGCCACCAATGACAAGAAATGTTTTGTGCTAAAAATAACTTATTTTATTGAAGCACATCAATTAGTCCCCACCAAATGAATAATAGCTAAATAAAGCCTTCCAATATAATAAGCAGTGTTTAATACAATATTTATATAATCAGGAAAAAAACTTGGCTCAAAATGAAATATTCTTCTTATTGCATATGAACATGCTTTATCTATTTGCTAAACTCGTAGTGAAGATTTTATTATCTTTTTAAAAAGAATGAATGAAAGAATATGGTCTGTATGAGTCCTTGTTTTTCTGGTATCTCAGTAGGGCCTCCAGATACTGAGAGGAAATTGTGGAATCATCTTTAGAACCTGAAATTCTTTTTCTTGCCATTCCTAACAAACAGCAGGAGCCAATCCTGGGAAAATGCTGTGCTCTGACCTCACCTTTAGTATTTTTGTGTTGATTGTTCCTCTTGCAAAAAAAAAAATCTGCACGTGAGCAAGCATTCACCATTTCCTTTTACCCCCTCCCCCCATTCTTGCTAACATGCAGATATTTTGAAGAAAGCACATTTATATGAACAGATGGCAAAAACAATAAGAGAAGCAATATGACCAGAAATCTGATGTTGATTTTACATCATATTCCTATTTAGCGAGGGACCCTAAATATCCCGAGATTATACTGGATCAGACATGGACATTTATGGTGTTCCCAATCAAGGGTTTTTACTGGTGACTAAAGGTTCACCAAGTTTTAAGAAAGATAAAATGATTTGGGAGGAACTGATCCACCAAAAATATTGAATAAAAATTCCAAACATGGAATTATAATACCTTTAAATAGTTTATAAAAATGTGATGGAAATACATAAGGGCCTGAGATTTTATTATTCTTAGGTTTTGAAGTAAATGTCAACATCCTGTCTTTAGAAATGGTGAGGTAAGAACAATATGGTGAAAATATGATACTATAGGTGAGACAAGATAAGTTATCTGTTTAAATTTACCATTTAATGTATAGGACACACTCTAGGAAGAACATCTTGAACATCACACTACATCTTGAAAGCATCACAAGTACAGGTCTCAGGACAAAACTCTTTAGATGAAGAGTTTTTGAGATGAAGATATTACCTGCCATGGTTGGGGGTGTAGGAATTCCAGTTCTCTCTTTTGTTCTCCCAGTATAGACTTGGAGGAATACATGTCTTGTAGAGCATGGGCAACAGCATACACAGCATTGTAAACACTATAACTATGAGATGTCATACTCAGTTCAAAGACAGAGTTAGGCAGGTCTTCCAGTTTCTCCTCCCCAGTGCAGAGTTCTTCATGATTCCTTTCCAAAAATGAATGAGGAAAGGAGCATAGAAATGCCTCTTCCCAAAAAAGCCTGAGGAAGCTGTCTTCTTTATCTGAGGTAGGGTTTCTCATCTGAAGAAATTTCTGAAATTCCACAAGATTCTTTGAGTGGATTGCAAGGGATAAAGCGCCGTGCAGGAAGTCTATAGGCCAGCCTCTTTGAAAAGAAAATGATGCAAAATCAATCTGGACTGTCATAATCCAGATTTTTGCCTTGGTATGCATTTGCATATCCTCAAACTCTGCCACTTTGGGCAACATTCTCATTGTCATGAGTGCCACCATGTCTCCATGCACAATCACAGCATTGGCAGTGCTTCCCATTGCAACACCAAATGATTTAAAACCTTCTTGCACCATATCATTAATTTCATTAGAGAATGTCGATTTTGGGAGTCTTTCTATAAAAGCCAAACAAATTCCGCTTTGGCTAAATTCAGGGAGAATTGTTTGTAAAAACCTCTCTGAAGTTTCGTCAACAAGAGAAACCACTCCAATCCATATCCAATTGAAATACAGCAATAGTTGAAGGATCCCTTTATTTTGATATTCTGCTTTTGGGAACATCCAGTGCAAGAAAATATCCTGAACATTGTCATTTGTCATCGGAGAGGAACCATAGATAATCTTCAAATAACATTTTAAAAAGTCAGTGGATGAAATTTGTGTGGCAAAATCTGTTTGGTACCATGAATGTGGCACAGGCACATAGGGTCTCCATGGCACTGGACATTCATGACACACTGTGCGTGCTGCCCATGTGCAGCATTCACAGTGAACTGAACTCCTGGGAACATTTCAAGGAAACATCAGTGACTGGAAATATTGCAGCCAAAAAATGGAAGTTCCTTCACTGCAATCTTTTCATGATTGGAAACAGTGACAGGTCTGCAAACAACATGATGCAACATGTGTCAGCAGGGCAAAGAAAGAGCACCCTATCAGTTGAACATGGACATAATTTCACATTTAGTTTCTCTCCTTAGGTGATACTTCTACTCTAAAGAGAGTTTTGAATCAGTGTACATCGCAATTTCATTTTGATCTGACATTTCCCTCAAAATCAGCACAACGCTCTTGTGTTGACCTGAAATTTCAGTGATTGTGCGATGCTTTCTTGACACTGGATTCTCAAAATAGAAGAGAATCATTCTGTCTGCTGTTCTCTTCTTTCTAAGAACCATGGAAAGCATGGGTGTTGTTTTTTGCACTTTTCTGGCCCCTTAGGAATTTGGTCTTTAATATGGCAATAAATTAGATATTTCATCTTTTAGCTTAAATCTTTGGTGTCCTAGGCAGGATCTGTGGTTAGACGGTCACACAATCCCATGTCTATTGCTCCATAATCCCACTTTAGAGAGGCAGAAAGCACCATTAAGGAAACCAATGCAGAGGCATAAAAAACTACCTTCTCTGCTCACTGCATTCATTTCTGGAGTGCTGCTGAAAGGGTCTCTTGTACTACACCACCAAAATGGGTTCCCCAAAGGTTCCAAGGCCAGGAACATTTGTTCCTCTCCATCTGACCTTGAGGAGGCTGGCTCGAAAACTGAGGTGAGCATATTGGCTGACCAGAACATTTGTCACCAGGAAGATGGTCCTGTGACAGCTTTAAGTGGGTGGATCATGTGTTCTAGGTCACCTTATCAGGATCTGCAAGACGTAAGTGCAGAAGGCCCTACATGTATGATAAGGGATTAACTTAGTACAATGCCCTGTACTTTAATATTTTATAATCCAGCCATTCCAGAATTCAAAAGGGTACTTGATAAAGGATTGCAGATAAAATCAATTTGCAAAGTAAAGAAGTGAGTTGTATGCTAACCATATAAAAGTAAAATAAGTAGAAACTATACAGGTAGATGTCAATGCACTTAACAAACAAAACATTCCAACATGAAAATAACTGAAATGAAGGTAGATTTTAGACAATTGTGTGGTTAGTGCAGATCAGCAAATTAGAATGGTCTCAGAATGCAATAAAATCCTTCATTCATTTAAATTGTGAAACATTCCTTAAAATCAATTTCTGTTCATTCTGTTCTAAGATATAATTCAAATATCTTACTTGAGGCGTCTTGTAGGGGCCCAGAACACTTGCCAAAGGGAAACAAACTTCAGAATTAGGTCCTGCAATGACTGCTATGACACTTTTCTTAAGATCACATTTGTAATTGGGGACAATCCTTCCTGGTCTAGAAACAAATTCCATTGATGCAAGGTAAGTACTGATTCCAGTGAATTGTCCATCAAAGATATGGAAACCAAGACTGATATTGTGCAAGATGTGGGGATTTTCATTGACTTCTTTCACAGCAAAGGCAAAGGCTGCAATATGCTGGTAGAACTGAGTCATTAGCCTGCAAGAAGAACACAATACAGCAGATAGTACTGCATTTATTTCAAAAGTTTGTCAATCCAGAACTAGTGCTTGTAATTGTTTAATAAATGTCTCCATTAATTGTCACAAGACAAACTAAGGGAGTATTAAAAGATACATAAGAAATACAAACAGAATGAGCAAAATAATATTTAATCATATAATATTCCATTTAATTTTAAAAAGGCATTTACAGTAGGAATTAGGCTATTTGTGCAATAAGCTTTTTTCCCACTTTATGGAGAGTTCCAGGGTCCTGTGGAGACATTGTAACTAGCAGAAGATGAAGCTGATTAAGTGCATCACTTCTTTTGTCAATTTTGCTTCAATAATACCTCTTTTCTAGAGGCATTAGTTGCTGCCTCATGTTTGGGAAGCCCGAAGTAGAGATAGGCAAAAAAATGTTCTTCACCTTTGTACAAACTGCAAAGATTTGAAGCTTTGCATTCAAAGTGAATATTGGATATATTCAAAGACTGACGTTCATATGCAAAATGAATGCTTTTGCACCTTCATTTGAAGTTTCAGATAGATTCAGAGTGGATTTGAAGGTGTGATGGTGGCAGCAGGGATTCAAAGGAAATGCAAAGCAAATTCAAAGCCTAGTATATTTGAAGTGGATCAATTTTCACAAAAGCAAAATTCTGCCCCATTTCCTTTGATGTGAAGTGAATGGAGGGAAAAACAAGCCCAGAACATTTACATGACTTAAAAGGAAATAGCACTTTGCTTGTAATGTTTACAATTACTTTTATTTCACCTTTCATCCAAGTCACTGAACTATGTACGTTGTAGGCAAGAGAAAGTACAAACTAAAAGCAAAGCTGCTAAAGAACATACCCACTGCCCCAACGTCTCAATTCAGAGGAAAACACTCCCTTTGCAGTGCAGTCACCACTGAAGGTGCCTTGTTTGCAGGTTTTGAGATGTGGAAACATCTTTTTCCACTGCCAATTGGGATGTCTCCCCATCTGGCCACAACAGAGCTATCTCGATCCTTACTTGAAAGACCTGGCCATTCTTCTTCAAATATTTAGTCTATGTTAGTTCCAAATATGCAGTGCTGAACATATTCACTAACTAGATTCCCTTCAACTAATAGGATACAATTTTAGTTATATATTTTTCCAAACTTATTCAAATATCAAAATCAGAATTTTTTTGTACAAGTTGTTTTGTGTGCAAGTAATCTTGAATTTTTAATATTCACATTCAAAGAAATATGAAAATATTTTCAATAAATATCTAAAGAAGAAGAAAAGTTGACTTTTCTACCCTGCTTTTCTCACCCATTTAAGGGGACTCAAAGCGGCTGACAAAGCTTTTCTATTCTTCTCCCCACAACAGAACACCCTGTGAGGTAGGTAGGGCTGTGAGAGCTCAGAAGAGAGCTGTGACTAGCCCAAGGTCACTCAGATGGCTTCATGGGGGAGGGCAGAATCAAACCCGGTATTCCCAGATAAGAGTTTGGCTCCCTAACCACTAGACCAAACTGGCTCACAGGAACAGCCTCATTTGTATAACCTGGGTTTTTGTCAGAGATGGAAATGTTGTAGAGTAAATGTGAATGCACTTCTGTTTAAAGTATGGAGATAATGAAATTATTGAAAGACAACTTATGTAAATGATAATGATTCAATTTCACTCATAATTTCTCAATAATTAATACAAATGTTCCCTCTTTCCTTTCCATTCTTGTTCTATCCTTTTTCCATGCAAATTTTTATATATTTTTTTCCTATCAATTTTGAGGGGTCTTCACATAAAACTCCTCCCCCCTACTATAAGCATGCCTATATAGTTCTACTTCATAGCTGTTGTCTTGGATGCACAAGCTGTATGAGGCTTATGTTGAAAAATTAATTTGAAGCTTGTCAACAGGCTACTTACATGTGATCATCGGAAAGTTCCTGTGATGGATGTTTCTCATATGTGATGATATTTGAGAATATAAAAGTCTGAGACATTATACCAACAACTGTCACATTCCCTGGATGATAATATTGATGCGGAATTGGAAGAAGGCTTTTAACAGCACAGAGATGTGTAGGATTAATGCTTAATCCTGGTAGTAGTAGCAGCAGCACTACCAAGAAAAGTACCAGTAGTATAGGGAAAGTTTTAAAGGAAATCATTCTGTCAAAAACAGGTAAAGGAGAGCTGCAATGGCCACCCAACCTCTTCAGAACTCTGTTTTTATCAAATAATTGGTTAGAAAAGAAAGAAAAAGCAGGGTGTAATTATCACTGTTTTTGAGTTTCCTTTGGAGAATACCATAAATTAGTCTTTCAGATCAAATAAGTTTTCTAAAACTCCTCAGGGACATAAGAAGAAAGGTACCATGAACTTCTCTTTGTTTTTAGTCAGAATCCTCAGGAGATAAGAGGAGTGAAAAAAGTTTGTTTGTATAGGACACTACATTGCACCTAGAGAGGGAAGAATTACTGAGATAATGGGCATAGAAATAAATATCTTCTCAGTGGATTCTTGTCAGATTGTACAAATCTTTTGCCTTTTGTTAGTGTTCTTTTTTTAGGGGTCCAGAAAACTTTGTTCTTTGGACACTTATATCACATGACCAACAGTTTTTCATTTAATAATTGTTGGAGGTGATGTGGAACGAAGAGCTACCATATGTGGTGGATGTGCCCCAAGATTATACCTTTTTTTTGGAATAGAATCTTTGAAGAGATCAATGATATAATGGAACTGAATATTAATATGTATCCAGAAACTGCATTCTTACAAATTTATAGAGAACAAAATATACAAGAAAAGATACATGTTGGCCCTGTCCCCATACAATTGAAAGTCTGCTGGAACTCTTCTTTTGCCTCTGAGCGGCCCCATTCCGGGCTTTACAAGGCGCTTAGGGAGCTTAGGAAAGTGAGACACCCGCGATAAAATACGTGCACTTTAAAGAAGAGTTCCAGCGCTCTTTCGGCGATTCGCGGGTTTTGCTCGCTATATCTGCCTGAGGACGCTCCGTGGCAAAAGGGGCGGGGATTGCTTGCCTGCACACACAGCCAAAAAGCATTCACACATCTGAGAAATGCAGCAGGTTCGCTTCCTTTCCTTTGTAAAAAGAGCCAGAATTGCTCAGAATTGCAACATTGTTATCAAGTGATCTGTGAAAGCGTTAAAAGAGAATGAGCGAAGGATCGCGCTGCCGATGGCTGCAGCCGCTGACTTTGCCGGGGCAGAAAGCCTTTTCTAACAGAGAACTGAGTGAAAGTAAGTGCTGAAAATGAATGAATGAACGATCATCTGCCTTTGCTAGGGGCGGGAAGCCGTTTCAGGAGATGGAGATCTGGCTATTTTTCCTTTTAACAAGAGAGGGAGCGGGGGGGAAAAGATGCCCGGAAAGAGAAGACGGCTACCATGGGGATGGAAAGTCCGTTTAGATCGCGGCTATCATGGGGACGCTTATTCCGGAAGTGGAGGGGACTTTTAAAGTCAGCTATAACAGAGTGACGGCAGAGGAAGCCGAGAGGGGCTAATAAGTCTTTTGGGGACAGGGCCGTTGAGTCAACTGCTTAGGGTGGCATTAGCAACTATAGCTTCATCATGGAAATCAGCTGATAAATGTAAATTAGAAATGTGGTACTATTATATTGTTGATCAGTTTAGGTTTAATGTATATAGACAAAGAGACTGAAATTTATGGGTGTGAATATAAAAATTTCTGCTGAAATTGCTTGGGAAAGGTTATATTTATATACCACAAGACAAGATAGAAATAACAAATTGATAGATGATGTTAAGAAATTTCTTATGAGTCGGGTTGAATTGCATTGAATTAATTTAATTTCACTTGGGAGGGGAGAAAATACAAAATTGGTGTTCTGTATTTATTTATTCTTTTGTAAGAAATGGTTTATAAAATAAGAATCAATAAAAATACATTTTTAAAAAAGGGTTTGAGGTCAGCATTCACATTTGAATCCTGGCCCCATCTCAAAGCTTCCAAGCATGTAGTTAATTAGGTATTGTGAAAGTGAGACTGCCCTGCGCCTAGGTCCATGGAAGTAGTGGGAAGGGTGCTCCTAGTACATCCCTAATATAATTGGGAAGAACCGTTCAGTGCTCCACAACTATCAGCCTTGGTGGATGGTCCTGCATTCTGGAAGCAGCTTTGGAACAGAATCAGCTCTGTGCAGTATGGCTGCTCCAGGCCAGAGCATCCCTGGACTTCCTCATTCATCAAAGTGCATCTGGAAATTTTGTGTATCACCTAACATGGTAAAGCTCCAAACAGCTTTTGCTATGACTGAAGCAAGTCTAATACTTTTGAAAATGCAGCATAAGAATATATTATTTTGATATATATTTTTTAAAAAATCAAATAAGTCTTGTAATATTTCTTCATTACATTTCTTGCTCATACCTTGATGTCTGCAATATCACATTTGGTTTTCAATGTTGCAACCCATCTGAGATCTTCAGATATAGGGTAAGATACCAATGCAAATAAATAAAAGAAATAAAATAATAAAACAAAAGTTCAGGAATTTTATGTAATTTTGACTTCAAATGTTTCCATATTACACTTGTGGAACCTTGTATGTGTTTGGACAAAAACTGTAAATAAAAAAATACTGAATAATTCACCCAGCACCACTTCTTATGTCCTATTTCAGAATGCATAGCCTGTTCAAATAAAATTTGCAATACTCTTTCATGCTAAAATCATTCAGTCCTTCAGGAAATTTAATGCTACAGATAATCAAAGTGTTAAAAGCACTGACACTTTCTATTTCTTTGATTATTTTCTGGTCCTGCAGCATAAGGGTGTGGAAAAGCTGCTGACAGATGTGGGTGAATGTCATATTTGTGAATGAGCATGCCCTGCTGTCTCTCAAGGAAGAGATACTTTTTCTTCTTAATATGACTTCCATAGCTGTTTTTTTAAGTGGTATATAAGTACTGATTAATTACCTTTTGTTCTTTTCTGGTAAAGTGCATGAGAGGAGGGTAGCATCTATGGAAGAAATAGACTTAACTGGGCCCATTAGATATGAAAGGACTCACATGGTGAATGTGCCTTGTTTGCTCGCTTTTAATGAGAAAGGCATATCACATGCTTCCTGGTAAAATGCAGAAAGCAATAGGCACCACAGAAAAACAGTTTATTGAGCAATGAAATGATTCACCTCTACTCTTCTGCTAAGACAATGAAGTATGACAAAAGAACCCATAGCTCTTCTAACCATTCTAAGCTTTAATTAGAAGATCTCAAAGTATTTTATTACAGTTACAATGAAGTTGAAGAGAAGATAGTGGAAGACTAGAAGAAGGAATTCACTCTAACCTCCCAACATATTTTGCTTAATATTCTAACAACCATGATTTTCATTCCACTGTAATGTAAACAAAATTGAAAGGGAACAACTGAATAACTGTCAGAAGAGCTGAAGAAAACTATACATATACATCAATCTAAAAAGGGAATCACTGTTGGTGTCTGACAGCATCATTTACTTTTAAGATAGACTACCATTTTTACTTAAAAATAACAGTCCTTCTTCAAGTTACTGTGGCCTTCTCCAAATGAAAACTTCTTTCCGTAAAAACAAACAAACTATAGAAGACTTGATACACTGGAGAATATTTAGGTTCAAATACCAACATCAGTGTCAGTCTCTTCTTTTTGTTAGTTGATCTTTGCTATTCAATTTTGGTTTAAATAAAAGGATATAGCATTTTGGAGAAAAAATGCAACCTAATAACCCAGCACTGGAGGATAAGATAGAGAAGATCTCCACAGCTACCATGTATTTGCCCTTGGTATTCAAATAGGTTGGAACAAAAGACAACCACACACTGCAAAATACCACCATGCTGAATGTGATAAACTTAGCTTCATTAAAGCTGTCAGGTAGCTTCCTGGCCAGGAAAGCAACAGTGAAGCTGACAATAGCCAGCAAACCCAAGAAACCCAAAACACAATAAAACATAATGGTGGATCCTTCATTACATTCTAATATGATTTCTTTGAACAATGAGTGGTGGTTGAAGTTTGGGAATGGGGGTGAGTTTGTAAGCCATAAACTACAAATTGTAGCTTGTATTACGGAGCAAGAAAGAACTATAGAGTGGGATAATCTTTTTCCTACCAGTTTTCTTATACTGGATCCTGGCTTGGTAACTCTGAAAGCCAGAATCACTGTGACAGTTTTGGCCAGTATACAAGAAACTGCCACAGAAAAAATCATTCCAAAAGTAATTTGTTGAAGGAGGCAGGTAACCATTGTAGGTTGTCCAATGAATAGAAAAATAGAAGCAAAGCAGAGGAGAAGGGATAAAAGGAGTGTGTAAGTGAGATTCCGGTTGTTGGCTTTAACAATGGGAGTATCTTTATACTTCAGGAAGAGTCTAAGCACCAAGGCTGTGATGAAACAAAATGAAAGAGACAATATAGACAATATGATTCCCAAAGGTTCACCATAAGACAGGAAAGTTATATCTTTTGGAATACACTCATCTTTAGCATGATTTGCATATTGGTTTTCAGGACACTCAAAACAGTCATCCATATCTGAAAAAATATATACAAAAATGTGTTTATCACAACTATTAGACTGATTATTTTCATGTAGTGTCCTTAATGTATATGTTTCTGAGTGCCAATTTAATTTAGGACTTCATGCTTCAGGAAGAACTTTGCTTATTTTTATTATCAAGAAACATGAGTAACATAGCATATTTGGCTATGTTATCTATTGAAAGCTCAGTCTCACTTTTTTCTTTTGTTATTGCAGTTTTGTGCTTCTTTGCCTTTTCAAAGTGGCACATAATAGTGGTATTGCTTGCTCTCATTCACTGTTTTTTCCTTCTCCCCCCTAGCCTATCACCATTCACACACAAGTTTAATTTCACATCTACCACACAGTAAAGCTTCTTGAAGACTAGACATCAATTTTTCTTTTTAATTGAATTTTTGCACAAATGTGAAATTTCAAAACAGTGTGAAATGGGTGAAGGCTCAGTGAAAAGGGGAGTATGTGCAATGGGATCAATTTACATGATAGTAAACATGTGAACCAGTTTGGTCTAGTGGTTAAGGAGCCTGTCTCTTATCTGGGAATACCAGGTTTGATTCTGCCCTCCTCCATGATGCCAGCTGGGTGACCTTGGGCTAGTCACATCTCTCTTCTGAGCTCTCCCAGCCCCACCTACCTTACTGGGTTCTATTATGGGGAGAAGAATAGAAAAGATTTATCAGCCACTTTGAGATCCCCTAAATGGGTGAGAAATGTGACATAGAAAAGCCAACTCTTCTTCTTCTAAAGCTAGTGGTCAGTTAAGGGCCTGCACTTCACCTGCTTCCAAAACATCCATGGTCTCATGCATCCCATAATAAAGTTGAGTGGTGCCAATGTCAGAGTTTATGTTGTTGGAGCAAGGGGACTGTGTAGCCAAAACAGGCGCTGTTGGAGCATATTCTAAACATGCAGTTGCAGCCCCTGGCTGTTCTTGAAAAAGATTGATTGGCTGTACTGTGCCCTTTGCTCTAAAGCCTCTAAAGCACAGCTTTTGTTTTGTGCAAAACTACTCTGTAGTGAAGGGAAACTTTGCTCCTAGTGCATTGCAAAAGGAAAATGCATGATATATTGCCTGTTTACTTGAAGGGACAGGAAGAAAAAGAAATGGAGGATTCATTATCCTACTTGGCAGGGATGGGAGAAAAAGGAGGAGGCAGACAAAGTGTAACTTCTACTGGCCGTGTCCCCATGGCTCTTTGGTATGGTTCCAAGCACAGGACCATCCCCATGGATTTTGGATTTGGTCCATGAAAAGCATCCCAACCCCTCCCAAACTTTGCCAGAAGGTTGCCAAATTTGATACCTGAAAAAACAAGTCTTGGCACACTTTGGGGGACCGGTATTCATTGCTCGGCAAGCCAGGAATGCACATGGGGACAGTAGCAGCCTAATGGGGAAGAGATTTGCACTCAAGTAATTGGGAGGTGGAGTGTGCTTGCTGTCCCTGCCCTGCCCATTGAAGATTGCAATCACTGACTTTTTAAAATCCCGATTGCAAAGGCAGGCTGGAGAACAGCTTGCTTTTTAAATTTCCTGCCATTTCCAACCCCGTTTCAAGAATGCCAAGGCAGGCTGCATAGTGGCTTGATTTCTGTTCCATTCACAACCCCTGTTTCCCCAATCTGCAAGGCGATCATAAATAAAGGCTTGATTTTCGGTTTACAGCCATTCTCATGGTCCCCAGTGGAGTGGAGGTGTGCACAACTGCTCAAGCGCCTACTGCCACTAAACTTTGTAGTGGCTTTCAGCATTTTAATTTTTTAAAAGTTATTTTTATAAGTGAAGCTTTATTTTAACTTCTTTCCATGCCTCCCACCCCAGTCCTACCTGTCCATGCCACTAAGGGAGGGGGGATGCGGCACAGGAGTGGGCTGACAACAATCCGGCTGCCAATGAGGAGAGAGTTGGCGGAGAGGAGGTGGCGCTGCTCTGCCATACCAGGGGTCGGCACGGTTCTCATGGGGACACCACCAACCACGCCCAACCAGTACCTGTCCCAGGTTGCCAGGAATCTCATGGGGACACCCGAAATGCGTTCCTCGTCCTAGTCCCGGCCCATGTGTCCCCAAACAGCACCCAAACTGTGTTCTCTCTTCCCAACTAAATAGAGATATTCTCACCCTCCTGACTACAATTCCTACAACATAGTTTGTCATTGGAAGAGGAACTGGGGAGAATGGCCAAAAACTTTACAGTTGCCTCCTAAAATAGTCTACTTGCACGTTCTCACTTCTTGAAATAATGCGAGCTAACAATTTGAAATGGGCTAACACAATCTGGATAAATAATAGTTCTGATTTAGGCAATTTAGTTCAGAGAAGGTACAAAAATCCAAACCGTGTCAGAAATAAAGATTCCTTTAAATTGATTAAGTGCCATATCTGATTGGGCACTGAGAGTTTTACCCTTCTGGTTAGAGATCTTCCCTTCTGCGCAAGGAAGGCATTTGTAACAGCAAAATGGCTCCCCTTCCTTCTTCATCTTGCTAAAGCCAACTCCACATTTTTCATTACAAAGCGACAAGGGATGTTCCTATATAAAAAGAAAAGGAAGAACAATTCATAATAAATCTTCGTTTACAGCTAAGCAGTGCATTAGACTTTTAACAGGGGAGACTTCATACATTGTTAGTACTGAAGCCTGTTAATAAAAATTGCCTTTAAGATAAGCACAGATAAGTTCTCTCATTTTGATTTTTTTTTTTCTATAAAGGAGAATATAAATTTGTGAGCACTGGTGGCTGATCCAAAATTCTAAGGGATATCCCCTAGGTGAAGCAAAACAGTGCTACTTTACAGAGAGTTTGAAATGGATCCAACATGACTGTGAGATAGTGTGGAAAATGTAGTGCTTGGTGAAAACTTCCTTTCATGTCATGTCATGTCATGTAACCCTCTGGTTACATACAACCTGGCTGGTTGTCACATTTCTGGGACACTGATAATTACTTCAAGTTGGCTGGGGCTGAAGAGGACAATGGAGCAGGACATGGGAGGCAAAAGTCAATAAAGAAAGAGCCCTCACCATAATCCAAATTAAATGAAGATTGCCTAACTTTCCTGATGCTTACCTTACATTTGCATATCTGTTTTAACACCTGGATATTTGCTGAACATTAAAAAGATGAGGACTTGGAAATGACAGATTACACATTTTTGGGTCATTTCACATTGTATTTCAAATGCACATTTTTTTACCTTGTTGAATCTGGTGGGCCACTTAATGACATCATCGAAGATAATTAATTGTTTATGTGGAAAAGCCTCTGGATCAATTTTTCCAACTGGAACCCTAAGGAAGGACTCATTTGGTAATATGACCCAGTTGATGATATCAAATCCAGCTGCTAAAGCCCTATTTTGGTCAAATGAGATCCATTCTCCAGCGCCATTGTTAAATAAGATACTCCTCAGAAACTGATGGAGCTAAATTCAAAGGAAGAATCAAAAGGGTGTGGGGGTTATACATATGAATATTAACGTTTTAACATCTGGCAGTGTTTTAGATTGAGAAACAGTCTCTTCAAGAAAACAAGTATAGGAACTAAGTAATAAACTAAACAAATGTCATTATGAACACATAATTACACCTAGGAGTATATAAGCCCAAATCTCCCCTTGTAATAGGCCGCATGAATCAGTTTCCATCTCTCATATAACCTAATATTTTGTATCTCTTTTACTATGTCATAGACAGCATTTATATAGCTTCCTACCTCAGGAGAGACATGAAGACATGAGAGCTGCACAATAAGAAGTCAAGTCTCTTCATTAGGGTCATGGCCTCATATTCCTGGCTGTGGTGACACATGTCTTGATTACATCCTGTTTGGACAACTGTAATGTGCTCTATATGGGGCTGCCTTTGGAAACTACTCAGAAAATTCAAAGGGCCCAAAATGCTGCAGCAAGGCTCTTGACTGGGACTGGCTAGAGGGAACATGTGACCCCCCTGTTAGAAAAGCTGCATTGGTTACTGATTCATTCGCAGGTGGAATTCAAAGTGCAGGTTTTGATCTATAAAGCCCTAAATGGCTTGGGTCTAGGTTATTTGAAGGATCGTACCTCCATCTATAACCCAGTGCAGGCTTTAAGGCCTTCTATCAGTACCACCACCTTCTTAGGTTTGGTTGGTGAGAACTCTGGAGAGGGCCTTCTCTGCAGCTGCTCCCAAATTTTGATACTCCCTTCCATCCGTGGTTCGCTTGCCCCCCTCTCTGCTTTCCTTTGTTGGCAAGTTAAGACGGTGCTGTTTAGGCAGGCTTTTAATTAACTTCTATTTAAATCTAATGATTTTTTTTAGCTGTATGTTTTGGATGTTTATATTGATTATAACTGTAACAGCTGTTTAATTTTATTTTGATGTTTGTATTATGGGTTTTTGTTTTTGCTTTTAATGGAATTTTACTGTTATGAGTCACTCTGGGTTCCATCTTGGGAGAAGGGCAGGTTATACAACAACAACAACAACAATAGCAAATGTGCTGGCAGGTAGCACTACTGCTTGCAACAGAAAACACCTTTCTGGAATCACATGTAGGACAAGACCTGCCACCAGAATACTGCTGGCGTATTGCCTCCATGAATTGCAATATCAGGGGTTGAGTTACCTCCATTCTCCTCCACGTACCACCTCTCTACATCTGTGAGGGGGACATCAGGTGATTATTTTTTTTAAAAAAAATCTCTCTTTCCTTTTACAAATAAGTTCTTAGACTTCACTCTAACAAGCTGCACAGAACTATGTTGAGTTAGAACCTTTCTGGACTGAGTTGGAAGACTATCCCAGCCTCTGGAATGCCAGGTTTGCACTGCACAGGGGTCTATCAGGAAGGCATGACTAACGGCACCTAAGGATGTGCACAAATGTCTTTTTGTCATTTGATTCACAGCAAATCAGTGTTAGAAAATCCATATTCATTTGAATAGATTCCATTCAAATGTGGTATGATTCTGTTCCACACACATGTATTTGTACAAATTCATACAAATATCTGATATGTATCTGATGCGAATGAATACATATCTGATATGTCCTGTAAAATATCTGTGCTCTGGAACCATCAATTCCAGCCTGAATGCACTTTTAATCTGCTCTCGATCCATATCAAATGCAATCTGGAACCATTGCTGATGTAGCTTGTGCAACTGCTTTCACACCTCCCCAGTTTAATGAATGTTCAGACTATTTATACAAATGTGTGAAACTTTCATATCCATGTGAATATTAACATACAAATGTTGCAACATTCGATTCATGTACCAATGTCCAAATTTGAATAAATTCATAGGAATAGCAAATGTTACAAATATCCGTGCAGATCCCTAATGGCATCACATGCCCCTCCAAGCACGAACAGTTTGGAGGATGGTGTGCTGGAGGGGTGGTGCTTTGGAGCACCTGAGTGGTAACTCCAAATATGGCCAGAACTGGGTTGATTACAAAGCAGATGGCCTTTGGCACAACCCACTGGCAGCCCAGCCTTACAAGCACTCCAGATTTTAAGCAGGTTACTGATACCATTGTCTCAAGAGCTTACAAAGTGATCCACATTCTAAAATATTTTTAATAATATATCCACATATGGGATTATAATAATTCTAAATATTTTGTACAAAGTTGGTGGAAATACATGAAGGCCCAGGATTTCATTATTCTTGGGTTTGAAGTAAATGTTACTGTCCCATCTTTAGCAATAGGGTAAAATGTAATAATAGTAAGAGCAAAATGATAACAACCTAGTACGGTGATGGCCAACCTATGACACGCGTGTCACAGGTGACACACCAAGCCCTTTTGGGTGACACACCTGGTCACCCTGGCACCTGGTTGTGTAGTGCTTGCTTGTTCTTGAAGTGTGCGAAATACCAACTTTCAACTGAAGATTTAGCAAACAAAATTCAGCAACAAAAGTCACTAATGTAAAGAATTGTTTGTTTTTGCTTTTAAAAAATACATATATCAAAAATATAACTTTTTTACTAGAGCTACAAATACCACAAAATTATGGATATTTCTAGATGTGACACAGCACCCGAGTTAAGCTAGGTTTTCTTGCAAATTTTGACACACTGAGCTCAAAAGGTTCGCCATCACTGACCTAGTACTTTAGGTGAGATGAAATAAGGTACGTATCTAAACATATCATCTACAGGATGTGATTCTTTTCTAGACATAAGGTTCTGTCCTTTAGATGAAATCTTTTACATTAAATGTTTTTGAGATATTACCTGCCATGGTTGTTGATGCAGGAATCCCCACTCTCTGTTTTGCTCTCTAAGTGTAGGTTTGGAAGAATGCATGTCTTGTAGAGCACGGGCAACAGCATACACAGCATTGTAGATACTATAACTGTGAGCTGTCATGCTCAGTTCAAAGACAAAGTTAGGCAGGTCTTCCAGTTTCTCCTCCCCAGTGCAGAGTTCCTCATATTTCCTTTCCAAAGATGGATGAGGAAAGGAGCAAAGGAATGCCTCTTCCCAGAAAAGCCTGAGGAAGCTGTCTTCTTTTTCTGAGATAGGGGTTCTCATCAGAAGGAATTTCTGAAATTCCACAAGATCCTTTGAGTGCGTTGCAAATGACAATGCACCATGGAGGAAGTCTAGGGGCCAGCCTCTTTGAAAAGGAAATGATGCAAAATCTATCTGGGCCGTCAGAATCCAGACTTTTGCCTTGACAAGGATTTGTATATTCTCAAGCTCTGCAACTCTGGGCAACATTCTCATTGTCATGAATGCCACCATTTCTCCATGCACAATCACAACATTGGCAGTGCTTCCCATTGCAACAGCAAATGATTCAAAACCTTCTTTCACCATATCCTCAATTTCACTTGAGAATGTCAGTTTTGGGAATCTTTCAATGAAATCCAAACAGATTCCGCTTTGGGTAAACTCAGGGAGAATTGTTTGTAGAAACCTCTCTGAAGTTTCATCAACAAGGGAAACCACTCCAACCCATATCCAATTGAAATACAGCAGTAGTTGGAGAATCCCTTTATTTTGATCCTCTGCTTTGGGGAACATCCAGTGCAAGAAAATATCTTGAACGTTGTCATTCGTCATTGGAGAGGAACCATAGATAATCTTCAGATAACATTTTAAAAAGTCAGAGATTGTGAAATTTGTGTGTCAAGATCTGTGTTGCACCGTGAATGTGGCACAGGCACATAGCATCTGCATGACATTGTTTATCCATGGCATACTGTGTGTAGCTTGCCATGTGCAGTAGCCACAGCGATCTGAACTTCTGAGACTGAGCAATGAAAGCTTCCCATTTGTGTCCTTCTCATTCTTCAGTTCTTGCCAGCACAGCAAGCAAAAAGCATTCTAGCAGTGATCTGTGCTTACTACACTGTATCCTGTCTCTATGTATGTATGTTTGTGTGTGTGTGCACACCAAGGCATTTTCACAAAGTGCACAAAGGCTAGGACACGCGGGGAAGGATTTCCCATTCGCATCTAGGCAGGTAAGGAACACATGAGGTCAAGTCCCTACCTGCCTAGATTTGAATGGGAAATCCGTCCCCACATGGCCTAGGCTGAAAAAGCTGGTGCTGGGATGGGACACCCCTCCCAGGCCTGCTGCCACTGGGTTAGAATCGATCCAGGGGTGGGCAGGCGAGTCCCATCCCTTCCTGTGGGCTCTAGCTAACCCCATCGGGCCAGCTACAGCTATCAAGACTCCCCCCCCCAGTAGCCCCACCCAGGGCCAGGGCCTTCTTGGGGATGCCCGCATGAGAGGGACTTGCCTCCTCGCTGCTGGAGTTCAGACTGGTAAAGTGATTGTGCAGGCCTGCCAGCTGTTGGGAAGGGGGAAGGGCCTGCAGCTGTCCAGTAGGGAGAGTGCAAATGGTCTCCCTCCTGTACAACTGTGGAACAGCTAGGGACGGCCGGGAAAGCCCTGGACCAGGTGTAGACCACTTGTCAAAAAGGGATTGGGATCAACCCCTGCCTGATCTAGATCCACAGATCCAGACCTGCTCAGGTAAGTACATGAACTTAGACCAGTCCAAGGGGCTAACCTCTGCCTGTAGAATGCAACAGAATGTCTAATTAACCTAAATTGTGAAGCATTTCTTAAAAGCAAATTTACATATTTTCTGCTCATTCTATTGAAATGATGTCATTCAAATGACTTACTTGAGGCATCTTGTAGGGACCCAAAATACTTGCCAAAGGAAAACAAATTTCAGAATTAGGTCCTGCAATGACTGCTATGACACTTCTCTTAAGATGGCATTTGTAATTGGGGACAATCCTTCCTGGTCTAGAGAGAAATTCCATGGAGGCAAGGTAAGTACTAATTACAGTGAATTGTCCATCAAATATATGAAAACCAAGACTGATATTGGGTAAGATATGTGGACTTTCATTGACTTCCTTTACAGCAAAAGTTAAGGCTGCAACATGCTGGTAGAACTGGGTCATCAGCCTGCAAGAAGAACACAAAAGATAATGCTGTATTGAAACAAATGTTTTTATCAATCCTTAGGGTTATAGATGTAGGAGATATCACAGGAAGGACAGCTAGGTCAGGATGGAGAGCAAGGCCCTTTCTGCCCTATCCCAAGATATATTCCAGAATAAGGCCAAAGGCAGAAAGGGCCCTTGATTGTCTTATGCTAAGCTTTGTCACTTGTGTCCCAGGAGAAGAGACATTTAGAATTCAAATGACCATGACTCCACATCAAAAGGAAGCACCTACGGTCATTGCAGATGTGCCCACTGCCCCAACAAGTGCAATTGCCATTAGAGGTGTCCTGCCTGCAGGGCATGAGACACAGGCTGAATCCAGACATTGCTTACTTATTCTGCTATATTTGGAAATTCTGGAATAAAGCATGGCTATGTCCAATATACATGTTTATTTTGTTTAATTTTTTATTATAACATCTAACATTAACAAACAATAACATCCAAATACATAACAGCCACACATCACTAGGATATACGTATCATCCAGAGGTCATACATATATTAATCCAGACATTTCTAGAATGGAAAGTTCGGGAAGAAATTCAATATTTTTTGTTTCAGAAATGTCAGCAAGAAAAAGGAAGAAGGTCGAAGACTGGGGTCAACCTGTGCCTGTTTATTTTGGAATGTCCAAATATAGCAGAATAGGTTTGAGACATCTGGAGGCAGCTACAGAAGTATCTTTTGCAACTGCCGGTTGGAATGCCTCACTCATCTGGCCACAACAGAGCTATCTTGATCTGGCCAGCATCTTCCTCCAATATGATGTGTGAATTTTTTTTATAAGATATTTTTACAATGTATTTTTATTATAATCTTTTGATTATTATTTTGCACTGTGCATTTCTGTTTGTCATAAACCACCATGGGCAAATTTTATTTTGGAAAGGCGGTATACAAATAAAATGGAAATAGAAAAAAATGTATTAGTAACTTCCAAATATGCAATGCTTTTCTCATATCCCAATACTACTGTCCCTTCAGCATATAGGCTACAATTTTAGTTATATGTGTTTTTAAAACACAAATTTATATGTTAAATGTCGTAGTGTACTAAAATTGCAAATTTTTTGTATGTGTTCTTTCTTATGCAAGCAATTTTGAATTCTAAATGTGAACCATGGGTGTTTTTCCACTGCACTCTTTTAATCCAAATCAAAGAAGATCCAGATCCAATGAATGGGTACTTCCCTTAATCTGGATCTAGTAGATCCGGATTAAGAGAAGTACCCAGTGTGTTTCCATGGGTAGCCTAGCACCCAATAGCAATGGGTGCTAGCCTGCCTGCTATGGAAACACTGGAGCGCCCATGTGGCAAATCCGGATTGACCCACAAGGGGTCTGCCTGTCACCCCAGGTGTTTTGGGGGACAGGGGGTGCAATCTCTGAAGTTGACTTCAGAGATTTGCAAAGGCTCCAAAGTCCCTCTGAAACCAACTTCGAAGTCCCTCCGAAAGCAACTTGTCAAAGGCTGCAAAGGCTCTGAAGGATCTGTGAAGTTAGCAGCACCAAAAATGCCCAGGACAGAGCTGGGCAAAGAGTCTGGCTGACAATGCAGCAAAAGGGAAAGCAAAGAAAGGGAGAGCCGTCTATTTTTAAAAAAATCTTCCCTGCTCTTTACAGCCCCTATATTCACCTGACAGTTGCCCAGCTGGGTGCCCTATACCCACCTGAGAGCTGGACTGGGCAACTGTCAGGTGGCTATAGGGGCTGTAAAGAGCAGGGAAGATTTTTTAAAACAGAGGGGAGCAAGGAGCTAATTAATTATGCACCTCTTTCCACTTGAATGAGTCAGCCTCCTGGCAAGGAGCTGATTAACAGGCAGCTCCAAGAGGTTGCAGGGGCTTGAAATTTCTCTCTTCCAGGGGGGCAATATGGTTCCCTCCCTGAGAAAGAGAGAAAACTCAAGCCTCTGCACCCCCTTACTACCTTGCTTTTACGCCCCTTTTGAGGCAAGCATGCAGCTTGCCTGGGCGAGGGAGCAAAATTACGATCCCCGCTGGATGGTGGTAGAGAAAACCACCTCCTCCTCCTCGCTTTCTCCTTTGCTGCATTGTCAATCGCAGACTCTTTGCCCAGCTCCATCCTGGGCACTTTTGGTGCTGCTAACTTCAAAGACCCTTCGGAGCCTATGCAGCCTTTGACAGCTGTGTAGCTCTCACAAGGGGTTTTCGGAGCCTGTGCTAATCTCAGATGTTGCCTTCAGAGGGACTTTGGAGCTCCCTTTGAAGGGACTCTGAAGTCTTGAGTTTGGGGCAGCCCCCATGGGTGCCTTCCCCCCGAGCCTCCTCTAGAGCCTATTGCTGGATTGTAGTGGAAACAGGCTCCCTACAATCTGGATTTTAAGTCTGAAGTCCCCATTGTAGACCCCTTTAAATGAAGTCTACATATAATCCAGATTATAGGTCCTGAAGGACCCATATGATCCGGATTTCCCTAGCTGTGGTGGAAACAGATGTGTCCCTAATGTGGTCTGTGGTGGAAATGGGGTCATCCAGCTGTCAGCCAAATGGGTCCTTAATGGGTGCTTCAATGGGTGCCAGTGGAAAAACATCGCATCAATATTATATATTGCTTGTGTTGATAGATTAAATTGAAGCTTGTCAATAGGCTACTTACATGGGATCGTCAGAAAGTTCCAGTGATGGATGCTTCACATATGTGATGATATTTGAAAATATAAATGTCTGAGACATTATACCAGCAACCATAATATCCCCTGGATGATAATACTGATGTGGAATTGGAAGAGGGCTTTTGATGGCACAGAGATTTGTAGGATTCATGCTTAATCCTGGTGGCATCAGCAAAAAAAGGACTCCTATAAAATGGAGTGTTTTGAAGGAACTCATCCTGTCCAGAAACAAACACAAGGACAGTTGCAATAGACCTTTTGCCTATTAAGAATTCTGCATTTATAAAGTACTTATTTCTGAGTTTCCTATGGAGAAGAGTATAAATGTGTCTTCTCTGATCAAGTGTGTTTTCTGAGGCTTCTCAGGGACATAAGAAAAATAACAGGTACTTTTCTCATCCACCTTTAGTCCTCAGGAGATGAATGGAATGAGGTAACAATTTGATTTTTTTTTTTTATGAAGACACTAGATTGGACTAGAAATGAAAATGGAAGTAATTACTGAGATTATAGGCCTAGAAATTAGTCCCTGTTCAATGTTAGAGCTTTTCTATAAAACTGTAAACACAAAAACCAATCTATGCTTATTTTTGTCATTATTCTCCACTAAGAAAGTGACAACAATAATGTATTTCATATTGTTGCCTTTGGAAGATTTAAACCATTCACATATAAAGCTGCCAAATATTGGATGTCTCTCATCACAATGAGAAGCCAGACTGCACCACTTCTGAAAATTAAACAATGGATCAGGAATTTATTCTGCTGATTTTATTCTACTTCAAATATTTCCATCTCACACTTGCATGTGATTGGTCAAAATGTTTAAATAAAGAATATTAACACGTACAGCAAAATATTTTTGGTCCCATTCAAGGCTGAAGAAAAGTGCAGATTGCATTGCTGGCATGCTTGGATGAAATTTGCAATACTCATTCCTGCCAAAATCACATAATGTTTGATGCTCCTATATTCTTGGATTATTTTCAAACACTGCAGCATAAGCATGTGAAAAATGAACAGTTTGAATTAGGAATGTGCACAAATGAGTTTTTTGGCATTCAATTCATAATTAATCGAATGTTAGAAAATTTGTATTTGTTCAAATAGATCCCCTTTAAATGTTGTAGGATTCTATTTGATATGAATATATTTGTATGAATTCATACGAATATCTGATATGAATGCATACATATCCTGGATATGTATCCTATAGGAATGCATATATATTGGATACGTATCCTATTCCAATGCATATGTATTGGATACATATTGGATACGTATCCTATATGACACATATATATTAATATGTACCCGATACAAAGCCCCAGTTTAATGAATGTCCAAACTATTAATATGAATGTTCCAAAACATTTGTATTCATATGAATGGTGATGTATGAATGTCATAACATTTGATTTGTGTATGAATGTCCACATGTGTAAGAAATCATAGTAATAACAAATGTTATATTGATGCACAACCCTCATTTGAGCAGATATGCCCAAGTGAAAGTTACATTTCTAAATATGGACATACTGCTCTGAATGAAGAGGATAGGGGTGTGCATGGTGCCAGTTTCCATGTTCTATTTGAGGTGAATAGAATGTGGAAACATTTGGCTCCAACAGAATATCAGCCAACATGGATGTAGGGGTATCTGTATCGAATAATCCCTCACCCACCCCTCCATTCCCCAACCCTCCCCATTTATCTCATCTCACTGCCAACATCTGCACCACTGCTGCCACGACTGGGTGCCAGGGCACCAACAGAGGAGGTAAAGGGGGGAGGGTAGGCAAGGAAGGGAGGCCCCGGGGTATCCAGTATGCATAGAAGCTTCTACCAAAGGTTTTATGGATACTGGATTATCCAATTCATGAACAGATAGGGCCCTATGAATAGAGCCCTATTCGATCCGTCCACCAAACTTGGAATTTAAACATATTCATGAATAATTTGTGCACATCCCTAGAAGAGGTGTTTTTCTTACTTAATAGGACTTGCGTATAAAAATATGATATATACTAACTGATAGATTACTATATATGGCCATGGGCTTCAGAGGAAAATAGAAACCCAAATATGAGGAGCCACAGAAATGAAATTGAGTCTTATAGATAATAGAACTCAAATGCTGCTTGGCAAAGTTCAGAGGGCAACAGTTTTCACAGACGAGCAGAAGGCTGCCAAAGGAAAGGAGTCGCATCAAGACTTCTGCCAAGATACAGAAGTATGACCAAGAAATCATTTCACTTGCAAATTTTATATAACAATCGAAACTTCAGTTCTAAGACCTCAATATATTTTATTAAAATTACAATACATTTGAAGAGAAAGAGTGGAAGAGTAGACAAAGAATATACTGTAAGCTCCATATATGTAGCATTTAATACACTAATACGCATGATTTATAATTCAGTTTCATATCAGTGGAGACAAAGTGGAAAGACAATTTCGTGGTGGTGGGGTGTTGAATAGCAGAACTATGAGCAGAACTGATGAAATCCATACAAATAATCTATGAATGAAAAAAGAATTAACATTTTCAATGCTTTTAAATATCAAATGATATGCTGACAAGTGGATTAGATATATTTAATATGGACTTTATTTTTAAAATTGAAATATATTAGTCCCTCTTCAAGTTATTTACACAAATTGTCTTCGGAAACCTCAAGGAAGTTAAGAACAGAAGACTATCCTCTAGTCTTCTCAAAATGAAACCTATCCCAAAAATTAACTTTGGAAGAAGGCCTAATAAATAGGATAATATTTATATCAAATACCAGAAACCAATGTCAGTCTTTTCTTTTTGTTAGTTGTTCCTTATTATTCAACTCTGGTTTGAATAAAAGAATATAGCATTTTGGAGAAAAAATGCAACATAATAACCCAGCACTGGAAGATAAGATAGAGAAGATCTCCACAGCCACCATGTATTTGCCCTTGGTATTCACATAGGTTGGAACAAAGGACAACCAAACACTGCAAAAGACCACCATGCTGAATGTGATAAATTTAGCTTCATTAAAGCTGTCAGGCAGTTTCCTTGCCAGAAAAGCAACAGTGAAGCTGACAATAGCCAGCAAACCCAAGAAACCCAAAACACAACAAAACATAATAGTGGATCCTTCATTACATTCTAATATGATTTCTTTGAACAATGAGTGGTTGTTGTTGTTTGGGAAAGGGGGAAAGGTTGCCAACCATATACTGCAAATTGCAGCCTGTAAGACAGAGCAAGAAAGCACAATTGAGTTGGACAATCCTTTTCCTACCCATTTTCTTATGCTGGATCCTGGCTTGGTGGCCCTGAAAGCCAGAATCACTGTGACTGTTTTGGCCAAGATGCAAGAAACTGCCACAGTAAAAATGATTCCAAAAAGAGTTTGTCGAAGAAGACAGGTCATCTTTGTAGGCTGTCCAATAAACAGAAATACAGAAGTAAAGCAGAAAAAAAGGGATAAAAGAAGTGTGTAACTGAGATTCCGGTTATTTGCTTTGACAATGGGAGTGTCTTTGTATTTTAAAAAGAGTTTAAGCACCAAAGCAGCGATGAAAGAGAATGAAAGAGCCAATGTAGACATTGTGATTCCCAATGGTTCCTGATAAGACAAGAAAGTTATGTCTTTTGGAAGACACCCATCCTTAGCATGATTTGGATACTGATTTCCAGGACACTCAAAACAGTCATCCATGTCTGAAAATGATAAACAAAACTGTGATTAAAATGCTAATGACAACTGTTGGATTGATTGTTTGCAAGCAGTACATACATACATATGTTTCCGATCTAGTACATAAGAACATAAGAGAAGCCCTGCCGGATCAGGCCACAGCCCATCTAGTCCAGCATCCCATCACACACAGTGGCCCACCAAATGCTCATGGGCATCTCAAGCAGAGACAAGGACAAACTTTTGCCTGCTCTTGAATCCCAGCAAATGGCCTTAGAAGCACCCGGCTCCCCCCCCCAATCTGAAAGATGCACCTAGGAATTCATTCTGGTCACCATTGATACATCTGCCATCCATAAATTTGTCTAACCCTATCTTAAAGCCATCTAGACTGGTAGCTCTCACCACCTCTTCCGGCAGCACATTCCATAAGCCGATGACCCTCTGGGTGAAGAAGTATGTCCCCTTGTTGGATAGATAGAGTGCCCCCTGGTTCTAGTGTTGTGCCATAGAGAAAAGAAATGTTCTCTATCCACCTTCTTTATAGCACGCATAATTTTATATACTTCAATCAGGTCCCCTCGTAAATGCCGTCTCTCCAGACTGAAGAAAACTAGACGTTGCAGCCTGTTTTCATAAGGGAGATGTTCCAGACCTTTAATCATTCTTGTTGCCCCTTTCCACACCTACTCTAGTTCCGCAATGTCTTTTTTAAGGTGTGGTGACCAGGAATTGTACACAATATTCCAAACGTGCCTTCACCATAGATTTATAAAGGGGCAAAATGACACTTGCTGTCTTATTTTCTATCCCCTTCGTAATAATTCCCAGCATTGAGTTAGGTTTTTTCACTGCTGCTGCACACTGGGTTGACACCTTCGTTGAACTGTCTACCAAAACTCTGAGATCCCTTTCCTGGTGTGTTGCAGAAAACTCAGACCCCATCAGTTTATAGACATAATTTGGATTCTTGTTCCTGGTGTGGATCAGCAACACTGCCATCCTTTACCAGGTCCTGAGCATTATCTTTGGATGTGCTGAAATATAATCTCTAAATGAAATATATATATTTAACATACTTACCCTTCTGGTTAGAGATTTTCCCTTCTGGGCAAGGAAGGCAATCATAACAGCAAAATTGTTTTCCTTCCTTCTTCATCTTGCTATAGCTAACTCCACATTTTTCATTACAAAGTGACAAGGGCTTTTCCTATATAAAATAAAAAGAAGAAAAAGTTTTTGTCTTAATAGTCAAGCTATATCTTATTCCTAATAAATCTTAGCTTATATAGCTAAGCAATACTTCAGATGTATTTAACAGGTGATAGTACCATTCATACACTTTTAGTATTGAAATCTACCAATATCATTGTTTTTTTAGATAAGCACATGTTAAATTATATTTGTCTTCCCATGAAATACAGTTATTTATTATTATTTTTGTCTCTGAAGCAACTTTTCCTAAGTTAGTTGTTAACTGGGCAGTACTGCAGTAAAACTGTTCTTATGAATATAGGGTCAGATAAGTTGAATTTTGAGAGGTACTTTTAAAAAACCTGGGTACATTGTTTTCCCTGCCCACAGAACACAGAGGAACAAAAATAGAGAGAATGGTTGTGCCCCTGAATGCTTCAGGTAAGCTTCTAGTTAACATTGGTAAAGGTGTAGAGCACAAAATCGTGCTCCACACAAAATTGACAACTAGTGAGTTTCTGGGAGGGAGAGCATGTTTGTAGGATTTAGCAACTTAGTTGACATGTGTATACTTTTTCTCAGATGTTCACTACTTCTTCACTACAGGCCTAAGTGTGAATGGGCCTCTATTCACATGCTTATTTGTTAATAATACTGCCATGAAAATCTCTACTGTCAAAGATGCTGCTATCTTGCCAATAGTTTGCTACATGTTTCTAAAAAGTGTGGTCACTGTGAGTTTCATATTTGACACTTATCCAACACAGTCATGTTTTTACATTGCCATCCAATTTATTATTTTTATATTTTTGCCTTCCCTGTATGATTTGAAAAAGAAAAACAGTTAAAAAATATATGAAATATGAAGCTATTCTTAACTTGGATACCTTTATGGAAGACACCTGAACCTTACCTTCTTGAATCTGCTGGGCCACTTGATGATATCATCATAGATGATTATTTGCTTGTGTGAAAGAGCCTCTGGATCAATTTTTCCAACGGGGACCCTAAGGAAGGACTCATTTGGTAATATGATCCAATTGATGATATCAAATCCAGATTCTAAAGCCCCATTTTGGTCAAAGGACACCCATTCTCCAGCACCATTGTTAAATGAGATGCTTTTCAGAAACTGATAGAGCTAAATTCAAGGGAAGAGTCAAAAGTAAACCTGAGACTTTACAAACAGATAATAATGTTTTAACAGCTGGAAGTGTTTTACCTAAAAAACAGACACTTTTAGAAGAACACATTTTGTAAGAATTAGTAAAACAACCAAATAGATGTTGCCATTGATGATGATTCTATATACATAATTTCACATAGGAGCACATACTCATTAATGCATTTTTTTCTTCTTTTGACCATATTTGATCAATGTAAAATGGGTACACAATTTGATTTACTTGTTTAGTATGTTTAGTTAAAAAGGGAAATAATACATTCTCTCAATTTCTTACATTTAGACTGCTGCCACAAAAACAAGCTGTCTTCTAAAAATAGCCTATTTAATTGAAACACATCAGTTGTTGACGGAATCTTTTCACTATGATAAAGAGCATTTCCTACAATTGTACAGAATTATAAATATTTTTATTTAGCATGAAACTAAACTAATCCCTTCTTATTATATACGAATATCCTTAACCTATTCATTAAAACTATAGTGAACTGGTTTGTTAAAGCAATATGAATTCTTGTTTTCCAGATCGATGAAACTCTTCAGCAGAAATGGTTTTTATGATGAAAATATTACCTGCCATGGTTGTTGATGTAGGGATTGCAATTTTCTATTTTGTCCTCTCAGTGTAGACTTAGAAGAATACATGTCTCGTAGAGCATTGGCAACAGAATACACAGCATTGTAAACACTATAACTGTGAGCTGTCATGCTCAGTTCAAAGACGGAGCCAGAAAGTTCTTCCAGTTTCTCCTCTCCAGTGCAGAGTTCCTCATATTTTCTTTCCAGGAATGGATGAGGAAAGGAGCAAAGGAATGCCTCTTCCCAGAAAAGTCTGAGGAAGCTGTCTTCTTTTTCTGAGATAGGGGTTCTCATCAGAAGGAATTTCTGAAATTCCACAAGATCCTCTGAGTGGGTTGCAAATGACAATGCACCATGAAGGAAGTCTAGGGGCCAGCCTCTTTGAAAAGGAAATGATGCAAAATCTATCTGGGCCATCAAAATCCAGACTTTTGCCTTGTCAAGCATTTGTATATTCTCAAGCTCTGCAACTCTGGGGACCATTCTCATTGTCATGAATGCCACAATTTCTCCATGCACAATCACAACATTGGCAGTGCTTCCCATGGCAACACCAAATGACTTAAATCCTTCTTTCACCATATCCTCAAATTCACTTGAGAACATCAGTTTTGGGAATCTTTCAATGAAATCCAAACAGATTCCACTCTGGGTAAACTCAGGAAGAATTGTTTGTAGAAACCTCTCTGAAGTTTCATCCACAAGGGAAACTACTCCAATCCATATCCAATTGAAATGTAGCAATAGCTGGAGAATCCCTTTGTTCTGATCTTCTTCTTTGGGGAACATCCAGTGCAAGAAAATATCTTGAACGTTGTCATTCGTCATTGGAGAGGAACCATAGATAATCTTCAGATAATATTTGAGTCAGTGATCATGAAATACATGTTGTAATACCTGAACTGCATCATGAATGTAGCAGGAGTGCATTGTACATTCATGGAACACTGTGTGTGCTGCCCATGTACAGCATTCACCATGAACTGAACTCCAGAGACCAATCTCTGTTTTCAGAGAAACAACATTGACTGGGAATACTGCAGCTGCGCAATAAAATTGTGATCTACGCATTGTTGGGAACAGTGACTGGTGTGCGAACAACATGTTGCAGTACAAGAAAGAGCACTGCAAGAGTGATACATGGAAATGATTTCACATTTAGAGCAAATTTGCATTTGCCTTTAAGAGAACTCGGGGACCACACAGCATCTGCATTTCCTGGAACAATGACTTTTCCAGGGATGGCTTCCAGGGATGGCTGAATGTGTGTAGCACCGCCCCTGGTACATGTATACACCACAGCACCATACACAGACCCCTTTACAACTCTCCCTGCCAGGAGGAGGAGGAGGAGGAGAAGGGGGCTTTTCTACCCCCTGGCTGACAAAGCTTTCTATTGTTCTACCCATAGCTGTGTGAGCTCAGAAGAGAGCTGTGAGTAGCCCAAGGTCACCCATCTAACTTCATGGTGGAGGGCGGAGTCAAACCCTCTATTCCCAGATAAGAGTCCGGCTCCCTAACCACTAGACCAAACTGGCTCAGTTTTGAGATGTTTAATGGAGCTAGGATAGTGGTGACACCAACACAGTTAGCTGCATTCAGCTGCAGCCTATTCACCTTTACTAAATCACCTCACTGCTGCCTCTGCCACCCCTGTCCACTTTCTCTCTTTACCTTAATTTAGCAGCTTTACTTTGCTTTAACTGTGCACCTCCACTCCTTTCACCTTGCCTCTCTGCCACACCTCTCCACGGTACCAACAAGACTCCCCCTCCCCACCCCCTTCCTCCATGGCACTGATGAGTCCCTCCCTCCCTCCCTCCCTCCCTCCCTCCCTCCTTCCTTCCTTCCTTCCTTCCTTCCTTCCTTCCTTCCTTCCTTCCTTCCTTCCATCCATCCATCCATCCATCCATCCATCCATCCATCCATCCATCCATCCATCCTTCCTTCCTTCCTTCCTTCCTTCCTTCCTTCCTTCCTCCCTCCCTCCCTCCCTCCCTCCCTCCCTCCCTCCCTCCCTCCTTCCCTCCTTCCTTCCTTCTTTCCTTCCTTCCTTCCTTCCTTCTCTGTTTCTCTTCTCCCCCTTACACACACACCTGGATAGGGTTTGGGTTTGCCTAGCCTTGGTCTTTCCTAAGCTAAGGTAAGGGGTGAGGGTGGATGTGGGTTCTGGACGCAGTGGTGAGGTGACTTAGTGGAAGTGAATAGCGGTGTAGTCAAATACAGCCAGATATGTGGGGAGTCACAAGCAGCCTTGACCACTAACCTCCTTAAGCATTGAAAAAATAGGAACTTCTTTTACATGCCCAGTGAGGACCTACACCCTGAGAGTATGCACCAGATAGGTTGTAATCCACACTAGTAGACCTTGATATTGCAGCCTATTGACATATTAGGCAGAGGAAATTCAGCTCATGTAGAGAGCCAATCGGTGAATGTCTATGTGTTCTGGTTTCCTGGCATTTATTCGCATATTAGTGTTCAAGTTTATTGGGAAACCTAAAATGCATCAGCAAAATGAGTTCCCTGAGGGCTCCAAGGCTAGGAACATTCGTTTCTGGTTGTCAGACTTTACAAAGGCTGGCTCCAAAGCTGATGTGAGCGTCAGGCCTGCCATGAGATCAGAAACTCTGTCACACGCAGAGTGATGCTATTCAAACTACAGGGTGAAGGGCCACATAATCAGATAATCATGCTTGGATTTCCAAGAGATTAAGTGCAAAAGGCCCCATAAATATGATTAGGTATTTGTTTAAGGCAAATTCATGTTCTTCAACAGTCTCTAAATCAGTCATTCCAGAACTCAAAATGGTTTTTGATAAAGGATTGCAGGTAATATTCAATTTTAAAGGGATGAGGGGAGTAGGGGTGATGTTAATCATGTGAAAAAAAGGAAAATCAATGGAAAACATACAGATAGATTCGCTAGTCAAGTCACCAATGAGGCTCAGCAAATAAGCATGGTATTGGAATGAAACAGGAAGTTTAATTCATCTACATTGTGAAACATTTCTTAAAGTAAATTTATATAAAGTCATTTCATTCTGTTCAAATTATATATTGTAATTCAAATGACTTACTTGAGGCATCTTGTAGGGACCCAGAATACTTGCCAGAGGGAAGCAAACTTCAGAATTTGGTCCCACAATGACTGCCGTGACTCTTTTCTTAAGATCACACTTGTAGTTGGGGACAATCCTTCCTGGTCTAGAGAGAAATTCCATGGAGGCAAGGTAGGTACTAATTGCACTGAATTGTCCATCAAAGATATGGAAACCCAGACTGATATTGTGTAAGATGTGTTGCTTTTCATTCACTTCCTTTACAGCAAAAGCCAAGGCTGCAATGTGCTGATACAACTGAGTCATTAACCTGCAAGAAGATCACAACACAATATATACTAGTGCATTTGTTTCGAACACGTATCAATACACTACTAGTGCCAGTTATTTTTAATAAATGTAGTTGTTGATTGTCACAAGACAAACTAAGGGAGCCTCAAAAGTTACAAATACATCACAAATACAAACAAAATGCTGTTTAAGTTCTTTATTTAAAAATTTAAAAAAATGTACAAAGGGAAGTAGGCCTTTCTAGGACAAGCCCCCCCCCCAATTTATGCAGAGCTTCAGAGTGTTGTGACCACATTGTAACTAGCAGAACATATGATGAGAAAATTGTCCAAGCTGGTTTGAGTCCACAGTTCCTCTTTCTACATTTTACTTCTAGAATACCCACTCCCTTTTACAATTTCAGTGGGCATTTTTGTAATGACAATTCAATTGTGGCTTTTCTGATCTGAAAGCCCAAAACATTTAAATGATTTTTAAAAATACTGCTTTGCTTGCCCATTTCTTTATATACCACCCTTCACCTCAATCTCAGAGCAGTGTACATTGTAGGCAACAAAACATACAAATTAAGAGCAACAATTAAAGGTAAATAAACTATAAATTAAAACTAGAAGGAAAAGTGCTTTGCAACAGAAAAGGTCTCAAGTGAGGCCTGCTGTAGTCTGCATCAGCTTCTGGCCAACAGAGTGCTATGCTGAGTTATATTCCAGAATACGATCAAGTGCAAAGGGCCCTGGCCAGTATCTTCCTCAAATATTTAGTTTGTGTAACTTTCAAACACACAGTGTTAAATATATTCAAAAATTACAATCCTCATAGGCTACAATTTTAGTTACATATGTTTCTAAACTTCTTGGAAAAGTAAAAATGAAAAAAAATGTCTGAGGGTTTTGCAGCAAACTAAATGTGAAGATTTTTCAATAGACAAAGTAAGAGCCCCTTCAGTTCCCATTCGTACAGCATGGTAGAGATAAAACAAACTTATCTGAAGGCAACTTATATAAATGCTAAGTTGTACATTTCAACAATACATAGATCTATTAGAAAGAAAACACTTATCACTAATTGAACTAAAATGGTCCCTGGCTTACATCCTCCTGTTTTTATTCTTGGTTTCCTGTTTGTTTGTTTTTTTAACAGAACCCTTCATTGAACAATTTTGAGAGGACTGCACATATAATGTCTCCTCCCCCACCACACACACACTTTATAGTTGTGGCCTTAGGTACACAGGCTGTGTAAGGTTTGTGTTGAGAACTTTGATTTGATCCAATTTGGTGTGTCTAGACTTGTTAATACTGCACAGTGGAATGTGCAGCCACATTGGAGGCATCACACACGACAATCGCTGGATCGTAGTGGCAATGCACTATGCCAACACTACTGCAAATTTACTTAACACTGATTTAATGGCACTTCCTCCACAGTACTGAGAAACCTTGAATCTTCCCACCAGTCTGGATGGAAAGGAGAGGAGAGCCGAAGAGAACAGGGAAGTCAGCTCAGCTCCCATTGGCTGCCTCATCCTATGCACTGCGTGCACCAAAGCTAACTCCCACAGCCTTCCAATGAGGAAGCTGCTCTTGTCTGGATGGTGTGGCGTGGCATCGCAGCAGGTAAGATGTGATTTTTCCTACAACTGTGGATTTATTCTGCTGGTCTGGAAGGTACCTAGGCTTCTTACATGTGATCATCAGAAAGTTCCAGTGATGGATGCTTCTCATATGCAATAATATTTGAAAATATATATGCCTGAGACATTATACCAACAACTATGACATCCCCCGGATGGTAGTACTGATGCAGAATAGAACGAGGGCTTTTGATGGCACAGAGATTTGGAGGATTCATGCTTAACCCCGGCAACAGCAGCAGCAAAAGAAGTATCACTACAATAGGGAGAGTTCTGAAGGAAGTCATCATTTCAAAAAACAAAGCAAAGGAGAGCTGCAATATCCATCCAACCTATTCAGAACTCAGCCTTTATTGAGTAATTGATCATAAAGAAGAGGGGAAAAGCAGGAGGAACTGAGGAACTGTAATTACCACTATTTCTGAGTTTCCTATGGGGAGAATAGGATAAATTGAGCAAATGTATTTCCTAAGGTCCCTCAGGGTCATAAGACGAAAAATACCAGGAACATCTCCCCTCCGCCTTTAGTGAGAATCCTCAGGACATGAGTGAAATGAGGCAACAATTTGTTTTGTTTTCTATTTATATATACACTAGATTGCACCATGAAAGAACACAGGGATTACTGAGATTTAAGGCATAGAAATTAACACCTGTTTGGTGTTAGATCTGTGGAACAGGAAAAGAAAACATTACTGCTTTGTTTTCTCATAATCCTAAAAAAAAAACCCTACCCATTAAAAGATACAGAATTGTCTTTGCAAAGGCCCGGCTGAATGTCCTACCCTCAAATCTACTAAAGGGTAGATACCAACATGTCCCCATTACCCATAGAACCTGCCCATGTGGAAGAGATGGTGTGGAAACAGTGGAACATGTTCTCCTTTTCTGCAGTCTATACAACACTGCCCAACAGGAACTGTTGAACCCCCAGGCTGAGTTTATACCCAGGAAGATCCACCTCGGAATACATCAAATTGCTCCTAAGTGACACTAACCCTGGCATGACTTTAGCTGCGGCAAAGTTTCTGGCCATAGCTGTTAAAATAAGGGAGAAATCAGGAAACGAAACCTTGTAATCAAGTGAACTCATCAAAAGTACTCACTCTTGATCACGTTTTTAAATCTTTATATGTATATTGTGATTATAATTTTTTTTCTTTTTGTAAACATCTGTATCTTTTAACATTTGATATATCTGGTCTGAGACCATATAAATAAACATATCCATTCATTAATTCATTCATATTGGATACATAACCTATACGAATGCATACATATTGATATGTATCTGATACAAATCCCCAGGTTAATGAATGTCTGAACTATTCATATGAATGTTCCAAAACATTTGTATTCATATGAATGCTAATGTATGAATGTCATAACATTCGATTTGTGTGCGAATGTTCACATGTGTAAGAATATTATAAATATTGATGCACAACACTAATTTGAACAGATATGCCTAAGTGAAAGGCACATTTCTAAATATGGATGTAGTGCTCTAAGTGAAGAGGTTAGGGGTGAGCACAAAGGTAAGTTCCACATTTTATTTGAGGTGAATAGAATGTGGAAATATTTGGCTCCAGCTGAATATCAGCCCCTACAGATGTAGGGCTATTTGTATCGAATGATCCCTCCCCCACCCCTCCATTCCCAACCCCTCCCTATTTATCTCACTTTGCTGCTGCCATCTGCACCACTGCTGGCACCACCCAGTCACAACAACAGAAGAGGCCCCAGGGAGACCCTGAGGGGAGGTTTGGGGGGAGGGTAGCCAAGGAAGGGAGGCCCCGGGGCATCCAGTATGGATAGAAGCTTCTTCCAAAGCTTCTATGGTTACTGGATTATCCAATTCATAGACAGACAGGGCCCAACAAATAGGGCCCTATTTGATCCAACCACCAAACTCGGAATTTGGACACATTCACAAATAATTTGTGCACATCCCTAGAAGAGGTGGTTTTCCTACTAAATAGGACTTACATATAAAAATATGATATATACTAACTAATAGATTACTATATAAGGCAAAGGGCATCAGATGAAATTAGAAACCTGAATATTGGGATCCACTGAAATGAAATTAAATCTTATACATAATAGAACTCAAATGTTTCTTGGCAAAATAAGAGGAAAACAGTTTCCACAGATGAGCAGAAGGCTGCCAAATGAAAGAATTCACATTGGGACTTCCGCCAAGACGTAGAAGTGTGACCAAGAAGTCATTTCACTTGCAAATTTTATATAGCAATCGAAACTTCAGTTCTAAGACCTCAATATATTTCATTAAAATTGCAATACATTTGAAGAGAAAGAGTGGAAGAGTAGACAAAGAACATACTGTAAGCTCCATATATGTAGCATTTAATACACTAATGTGCATGATTTATAATTCAGTTTCATATCAGTGGAGACAAAGTGGAAAGACAATTTGGTGGTGGGGGTGGGGGTGTTGAATAGCAGAGCTATCAGAAGAACCGATGAAACCCATACAAATAATGTAGGAATGAAAAAAATTAACATTTTCCATTCTTTTAGATATTAAATGATATGCTGACAAGTGGATTAGATATATTTAATATGGACTTTATTTTTAAAATTGAAATATATTAGTCCCTCTTCAAATTGTCTTCAGAAACCTCAAGGAAGTTAAGAACAGAAGACTATTCTCTAGTCTTCTCAAAATGAAACCTATCCCAAAAATTAACTTTGGAAGAAGGCCTAATAAATAGGATTATATTTATATCAAATACCAGAAACCAATGTCAGTCTTTTCTTTTTGTTAGTTGTTCCTTATTATTCAACTCTGGTTTGAATAAAAGAATATAGCATTTTGGAGAAAAAATGCAACCTAATAACCCAGCACTGGAAGATAAGATAGAGAAGATCTCCACAGCCACCATGTATTTGCCCTTGGTATTCACGTAGGTTGGAACAAAGGACAACCAAACACTGCAAAAGACCACCATGCTGAATGTGATAAACTTAGCTTCATTAAAGCTGTCAGGCAGTTTCCTTGCCAGAAAAGCAACAGTGAAGCTGACAATAGCCAGCAAACCTAAGAAACCCAAAACACAACAAAACATAATAGTGGATCCTTCATTACATTCTAATATGATTTCTTTGAACAATGAGTGGTTGTTGTTGTTTGGGAATGGGGGAAAGGTTGCCAACCATATACCACAAATTGCAGCCTGTAAGACAGAGCAAGAAAGCACAATTGAGTTGGATAATCCTTTTCCTACCCATTTTCTTATGCTGGATCCTGGCTTGGTGGCCCTGAAAGCCAGAATCACTGTGACTGTTTTGGCCAATATGCAAGAAACTGCCACAGTAAAAATGATTCCAAAAAGAGTTTGTCGAAGAAGACAGGTCATCTTTGTAGGCTGTCCAATAAACAGAAATACAGAAGTAAAGCAGAAAAAAAGGGATAAAAGAAGTGTGTAACTGAGATTCCGGTTATTTGCTTTGACAATGGGAGTGTCTTTGTATTTTAAAAAGAGTTTAAGCACCAAAGCAGTGATGAAAGAGAATGAAAGAGCCAATATAGACATTGTGATTCCCAATGGTTCCTGATAAGACAAGAAAGTTATGTCTTTTGGAAGACACCCATCCTTAGCATGATTTGGATACTGATTTTCAGGACACTCAAAACAGTCATCCATGTCTGAAAATGATAAACAAAACTGTGATTAAAATGCTAAAGACAACTAATAGATTGTTTGCAAGCAGTACATACATACATATGTTTCTGATCTAGTGCATAAGAACGTAAGGAAAACCTTGCTTGATGAGGCCACAGCCCATCTATTCCAACATCCGGTCACACACAGTGGCCCACCAAATGCTCATGGGCATCTCAAGCAGAGACAAGGATAAACCTTTGCCTGCTCTTGAATCCCAGCAAATGGCCTTACAAGCGCCCCGCTCCCTCCCCAGTCTGAAGGATGCACCTAGGAATTCACTCTTGTCCCCATTGATACATCTGTCATCCATAAATTTGTCTAACTCTACGTTAAAGCCATCTAGACTGGTAGTTGTCATCACCACTTCCGGCAGCACATTCCATAAGCCGATGACCCTCTGGGTGAAGAAATATGTCAACTTGTTGAATCCGACTCTCCTACCCATCAGCTTCATACAGTGCTCCCAGCTTCTAGTGTTGTGCTATAGAGAAAAGAAATTTTCTCTATAGAGAAAATTTTCTCTATCCACCTTTTCTATACAATGCATAATTTTATATAGTTCAATCAGGTCCCCTCTTAAATGCCATCTCTCCAGACTGAAGAGGCCTAGACATTGCAGCCTGATTTTGTAAGGGTGGTGTTCCAGACCCTTAATCACTCTGGTTGCCCTTTTCTGCACTTTTTTCAGTTCCGCAATATCCTTTTTGAGGTGTGGTGACCAGAATTGTACACAATTATTCCCAGCATTGAGTTAGCTTTTTTTGGTGCTGCTGCACACTGCGTTGACACCTTCATTGAACTGTCCACCAAAACCCCAAGATCCCTTTCCTGGTGTGTTGCAGAAAGCTCAGCCCCCATCAGTTTATAGACATAATTTGTTATTTTGGCCTCGAAGTGCATTACTTTGCACTTGTTAAGATTAAAGCGCATTTGCCACTTGGTTGCCCACTCACCCAATGCTAAGGGGTCACTCTGGAGCTCTTGGCAATCTCTTTTGGTTTTTACTAGCCTAAATAATTTAATATCATCAGCAAACTTTGGTATTTTACTATGTACCCCTTCTTCTAGATCTTTGATGAATAAATTAAAAAGCATTGGCCGCAACATTGAGCCATGCTGGCTTTTGTTTGTCAATGCTTGCTCCTCCACGTGTACACTAATTTTGTCTTTAATGTTGGTTTCCATCACCTTACATGGAACCTACATTAAACTAACTGGTCTGTAATTGCCGGGATCACCGCTGGATCCTTTTTTGACTATGGTGTTACATTTGCTACCTTCAGGTCCTCAGGTACAGAGCCTGATGTTAAGGAAAGTTTATACATTTTTGCTAGAAGTTTGGCAATTTTGCATTTGAGTACCTTAAGTACTCTCGGATGAATACCATCTGGTCCCAGTGATTTGTTTACATTTAGTTTATTAAGATATGCAAGGACCTCCTCCTTGCTTATCTCTGTCCAGTTTAACTCTTCAGAAAATACAGGCTCAGCCTTACTTTAGTATTAATAAACAGAAGCATGTATCCTCTCTCTTCCTCCATGCATACAGAGGCAAATAATTTCTTTAATCTCTCTGCAATCTCCATGTCTTCTTTAATTATCTCTTTCTGTCCTTTACCATCTAATGGTACAACTGCTTTTCTGGTTGAATTCCTACTTCTGATATACTTACATAACTTCTTGTTATTTCTTTTGACGTTTTTAGCAATGTGCTCCTCAAAATCTTTCTTAGCTTTCCTTATGGTCATCTTGCATTAGTGTTGCCAGTGTCTATGCTCTCACCTGTTCTCCTCATTTGGACAAACCTTCCATTTTCTAAATGAACTCTTCTTGTTTTAATGACTTCATCTTCTGCACTTATGAGCCACATTGTTTCTTCTTGAACCTAGAAGCCCCCTTTCTTCTTTTAGGTATACATTCCAGTTGCACTTCCATCATTGTGTTTTTAAGTAGTCTCCATGTATTTTGAAGTGATTTAACTCTTCTAACTTTCCCTTTCAATTTCCATTTTACTAATTTCCTCATTTTGGGGAAGTTTCCCTTATGAAAGTTTAAGGTCTCTGTGTTAGACTTTATTAAGAACTTACTCCCTGTATTTAAGTTGAAGGTTCTTGCATTGTGGTCACTGTTCCCAATTGGATCAGCTACAGTGACATCCTTTACCAGGTCCTGAGCATTACTTAGGATCAAGTCCAGGACTGCCTTTCCCCTGGTTGGTTCCATGACCATTTGGCTCCATGGAACAGTCACTTAGCAGGTCTAGGAATTTTCTTTCTCTTTCCTGAGTTGAACAGGAGTTCACCCAATCTATGTGGGGATAATTAAGTCCCCCATTATAACTACCCTATCTCTTTGGGATAACTCCTTTACCTCCTTTTCCAATTGTTGATCTCCTTTGGGCGTATGGTTGGGAGGAGAGTAGCATGTCCCTATTCTTAGGAAATGTACTCCAACTTTAGGACTGTTTGCTTCAGGAAAAAAATATTTTATTACTCGGAAAGTTTATCTCTGGATATGCTGAAATATAATCTGTAAATGAAAAATATATTTTTAATATACTGATTGTTTTTAAAAGACATTTTTAGGGCTTACCCTTCTGGTTAGAGATTTTCCCTTCTGGGCAAGGAAGGCAATCATAACAGCAAAATTGTTTTCCTTCCTTCTTCATCTTGCTAAAGCTAACTCCACATTTTTCATTACAAAGTGACAAAGGCTTTTCCTATATAAAAGAAAAAGAAAAAGTTTTTGTCTTAATCAACAAGCTCTATCTTATTCCCAAAAAAACTTAGCTTATAGCTAAGCAATACATCAAATGTATTTAACAAGTGATAGTACCATTCATACACTTTAATACTGAAATCTATCTATATCATTGTTTTTAAGATAAGCACATCTTAAATCATATTTGTCTTCCCATGGATTACAGTTATTTATGTTTTTTTCTCTCTGACGCAACTTTTCCTAAGTTAGTTGTTAAATGGTCAGTACTGCAGTAAAGCTGTTCTTATGAATAAAGGGTCAGATAATCTGGATTTTGACAGATACTTTAAAAAACCTGGGCACATTGTGTTCCCTGCCCTCTCAACACAGAGGAACAAAAATAGAGAGAATGGTTGCATCCCTGGATGCTTCAGGTAAGCTTTTAGTTAACATTGGTAACTAAAATTGACAATTAGTGAGTTTCTGGGAGGGAGCGCATGTTTGTAGGCTTTAGCAACTTAGTTGACACGTGTATACTTTTCCTCAGATGTTCACTACTTCTTCACTACTGGCCTAAGTGTGAATGGGCCTCTATTCACATGCTTATTTGTTAATGCTGCTGTCTTGCCAATAGTTTGCTACACGTTTCTAAAAAGTGTGGTCACTGTGAAATTTGAAAAAGAAAATCAATAAAAATATATGAAATATGAAGGTATTCTTAACTTGGATACCTTTATGGATGACACCTGAACCTTACCTTCTTGAATCTGCTGGGCCACTTGATGATATCATCGTAGATGATTATTTCCTTGTGTGAAAGAGTCTCTGGATCAATTTTTCCAACGGGGACCCTAAGGAAGGACTCATTTGGTAATATGATCCAATTGATGATATCAAATCCAGATTCCAAAGCCCCATTTTGGTCAAAGGACACCCATTCTCCAGCACCATTGTTAAATGAGATGCTTTTCAGAAACTGATAGAGCTAAATTCAAGGGAAGAGTCAAAAGTAAACCTGAGACTTTACAAACAGGTAGTAATGTTTTAACAGCTGGAAGTGTTTTACATAAAAAAGCAGACACTTTTAGAAGAACACATTTTGTAAGAATTAGTAAAACAACCAAATAGATGTTGCCATTGATGATGATTCTATATACATAATTTCATATAGGAGCACATACTCATTAATGCATTATTTTTTTCTTCTTTTGACCATATTTGAAAAATGGGAACACAATTTGATTTACT
The DNA here is from genome assembly GCA_023333525.1 of Aspidoscelis tigris stejnegeri. Classification (NCBI taxonomy): domain Eukaryota; kingdom Metazoa; phylum Chordata; class Lepidosauria; order Squamata; family Teiidae; genus Aspidoscelis; species Aspidoscelis tigris. Next base: position 10,946,577 of record JALMGA010000009.1, read on the forward strand.
TGTTTAGTATGTTAAAAAGGGAAATAATACATTCTTTCAATTTCTTACATTCAGAATATTGCCACAAAAACAAGATGTCTTCTGAAAATGGCCTATTTAATTGAAACACATCAGTTGTTGAAGGAATCTTTTCACTATGATAAAGAGCATTTCCTACAATTGTTTAGAATAAGAAATATTTTTATTTATCATAAATCCAAACTAATCCCTTCCTATTATATATGAATATCCTTAACCTATTCATTAAAACTATAGTGAACGGTTATAGCAAAGAAGGCTAAGACACTCTGGGACGCTTTCTCCCTTCACATGGAGGGAGGCAGAAATGGTGTCTACAGGCATTCCTTGCCTCCCTCCGTGCAAATGGGTTAAGCGTCCCAGGCTGCATCCCCATTATAAGCTTAATCCAGTTTCCCTTAACCGAAATAACAGAACCGGATGCAAATGCGAATTTGCCTGATCCCGTTACTTTCAGCCAGAATCATGTTCAATCCCGATTCTGAGGACGTACATGATTCAAGGGGGACTCGTGGCTACTTTTCAAAAGCCACTTTTCAGGGCTGCCCTGCCCTCTTCCTCCTGGCATGAACGTGCTACCCATAAGGGACCCCTTCAGGGAGCTTAGCTGGGTGGCTGGGTGGCTGCTGCTTTCCTGGATGGAGGAAAAATGGCAGCAGCCAGCCAGCAATTCTTTCCCCTCCTCTCCCTATTGCCCAGGGCACGCAGGAGCAGTGACAGCTCAAGCTCTCTTCACCAGTCACTGTCACCGCCATTAAAACATTCACCCATCTCACCCAAACTTCATCTGCTTTCCTCCCTTTTCCCTTTTTTAAAGGTCAGAACTTTCAAAATTGCAACATCGTTATCAGGTGTGAAGTGGTTGGATTGCTACAGTGTAGTGGCTGCTGCTTTAAGGGGTGGATTTTACAGCTTGCTTTGGAAGCAAGCTATTGGGGGAGGGAAACTCTCATCCCTTAACACGGAACGGTTCCCACAGTAAAAAATGTAAAACGTTTCAAGTGCTCGAACCGGAGTGAGACCTGTTGAAATGACGATTAACATTTACAATGCTTTGGGGCAATTTAACATGCGTAAAGCGTGTTAAACCAAACTGACGTGGGGTCTGTGAGGATTGAAAATGGTTTGAAACTGAAATAAGCTTGTAATGGGGATGCAGCCCCAGAGTGTCTTAAGCTAAAGAGGCCTGGATGGGGTTGGGACGCTCCTCCCAGACCTGCCTGCCATTGGGTGAGCAGGCACTCAAACCTTCACTTTATTACATTCCCCACACACACATGCTAACATGCTGGTATTTTGCAGGAAGCATAATTACATGGACAGCATACAAAGTAAGAGAAGTGATATGAAAAGAAAGGATTTTCCACCATAACCCTATTTAGTCTAAATATCCCAAGATTATACAGGAATTACCATGGACATGTGTAGGTGGTTCCAATAAAGGGTTTTTAGCTGTGTCTAAAGGCACTCCAGGTTTTCAGAGAAATTACAATCATGGGCTGTAATCAGGACTTCTAAAATATTATGAAATAAAATTACCAAATATGGGGTTATAAGAACTTCAAATGTTTTATAGAAAGTTGATCGAAAAATATCCTGTCTTTAGTAATGGGAAATTTAAGAGCAATATAACAAGGTGACATTTCAGGTGAGGTGAAATAAGATAAGTATTTAAACATATCATTAATAGGACGGGATTCTACTCCAGACAGAAGATTTCGAACACAGCCTTTCTTTTAGATGAAACTCTTCAGCTGAAATGTTTTTATGATGAAGGAATGCTTTTCAGATGAAGGAATTACCTGCCATGATTGTTGATGTAGGAATTCAAATTCTCTATTTTGTCCTCTCACTGTAGACTTAGAAGAATACATGTCTTGTAGAGCATGGGCAACAGAATACACAGCATTGTAGATACTATAACTGTGAGCTGTCATGCTCAGTTCAAAGACGGAGCCAGAAAGTTCTTCCAGTTTCTCCTCTCCAGTGCAGAGTTCCTCATATTTTCTTTCTAAGAATGGATGAGGAAGGGAGCAACGGAATGCCTCTTCCCAGAAAAGTCTGAGGAAGCTGTCTTCTTTTTCTGAGATAGGGGTTCTCATCAGAAGGAATTTCTGAAATTCCACAAGATCCTCTGAGTGGGTTGCAAATGACAATGCACCATGAAGGAAGTCTAGGGGCCAGCCTCTTTGAAAAGGAAATGATGCAAAATCTATCTGGGCTGTCAGAATCCAGACTTTTGCCTTGACAAGGATTTGTATATTCTCAAGCTCTGCAACTCTGGGAAACATTCTCATTGTCATGAATGCCACCATTTCTCCATGCACAATCACAACATTGGCAGTACTTCCCATGGCAACACCAAATGACTTAAATCCATCTTTCACCATATCCTGAAATTCACTTGAGAATGTCAGCTTTGGGAATCTTTCAATGAAATCCAAACAGATTCCACTTTGGGTAAACTCAGGGAGAATTGTTTGTAGAAACCTCTCTGAAGTTTCGTCAACGAGGGATATTATGCCAATCCATATCCAATTGAAATGCAATAATAGTTGGAGAATCCCTTTATTTTGATATTCTTCTTTGGGGAACATCCAGTGCAAGAAAGTATCCTGAACGTTGTCATTCGTCATTGGAGAAGAACCGTAGATAATCTTCAGAAAATATTTGAGTCAGTGATCATGAAATATATGTTGTAATACCTGAACTGCATCATGAATGTAGGAGGAGTGCATTGTACATTCATGGAACACTGTGTGTGCTGCCCATGTACAGCATTCACTGTGAACTGAATTGATACTGATATTGAGTTTGAGAGAGACACACAGCTATTCGTACATATATTTTAATATTGGCCACTGAAGAAGACTTTTCTAGCCGAAACGCATTTGGCCTATTTTTTATCTATTTTTTCTCTATATTTTCTTTATTGCTTTGATTTTAATATACCTTTTGGCTGTGGCTTGAGGTTTACTTTTTATTCCACAATTGCTTTTCTTACAGTGAGTTTTTTTAATTTTGGTGCTTTATATTGTATTATTTGATTTAGTTCATTTATTATTTGCATTATCAGTGGGGTCATTGTAACCCTTTTAGTAAATATTACTAATGTTTTTTCTTTTGGTATAGAACCCAATTGTTTGTTTGGTTACTTTTGGTGTGTTTGTTTGGGTTTCTTTTGGGATTTTTGGTTGTTCCTACACATTGTAATAACAGTGCAGTACAAGAAAGAGCACTGCAAGAGTGATACATGAAAACAATTTCACATTTAGAGCAAATTTGCATTTGCCTTTAAGACAACTCGGGGAACATACAGCATCTGTATTTTTTGGAACAATGACTTTTCCAGGGATGGCTGAATGTGTGTAGCATCACACCTGGTGCATGTTTATGGCAAACCACCAGACCCCTTCACACCTCTACCCCATATTTTTCACCCATTTAAGGAATTTCAAAGTGGCTGACAAAGCTTTCTATTCTTCTCTCCACAGCAGACACCCAGTGAGGTAGGTGAGACTGTGCAAGCTCAGAAGAAAGCTGTGACTAGCCCAGGGTCACCCATCTGACTTCATGGGGGAGTGCAGAATCAAACCCTGTATTACCAGATAAGAGTTTGGCTCCCTAAACACTAGACCAAACTGGCTCAGTTTGAAGATAGTTTAAGGGAACTGGCATAGGGGTGACAGCAACACAGTTAGCTGCATTCAGCTGCAGCCTATTCACCTTTACTAAATCACCTCACTGCTGCCTCTGCAACCCCTGTCCACCCTCTCCCTTTACCTTAGTTTACCAGCTTTACTTTGCCTTTGTGCACCTCCACTCCTTTCACCCTGCCCCTCTGCCACATCTCTCCATGGTACCAACAAGACTCCTCCTCCCTGCCCCCTCCCTCCATGGCACTGATGAATCCCTCCCTCCCTCCCTTCTCTGTTCCTCTTCTCCCCCTTACACACATACCTGGATGTGGTTTTGGTTTGCCTGGCCTTGGTCTTTCCTAAGCTAAGGTTAGGGTGTGTGTGGGTTGTGGAGACAGTGGTGAGGTGACTTAGTGGAAGTGAATAAGGGTGTAGTTGAATACAGTCAGGTATATAGGGAGGTCACAAGCAGCCTTGACCCCTAACCCCCTTAAGCATTCAAACAAAAGTAACTTCTTGTACATCCCTAGCGAGGACCTACCCCCTGATGGTACACTCCATGTGAACCAAATGGGCTGTAATCCACACTGGTAGACCTTGATATTGCAGCCCATTGACATATTTATTAGGCAGGGGAAATTCAGCTCATGTAGAGAGCCAATAGGCGAATGTCTATGTGTTCTGGTTTCCTGGCATTTATTCGCATATTAGTGTTCTAGCTTACTGAGAAACTTAAAATGCATCAGCAAAATGAGTTCCCTGAGGGCTCCAAAGCTAGGAACATTCGTTTCTGGTTGTCAGACTTTACAAAGCCTGGCTCCAAAGCTGATGTGAGTTTCAGGCCTGCCATGAGATCAGAAACTCTGTCACACGCAGAGTGATGTTATTCAAACTATAGGGTGAATGGACATGTAATCAGAACATCATGCTTGGATTTGCAAGAGGTTAAGTGCAGAAGGCCCCATAAATATGATAAGACATTAGTTTAAGACAGATTCATTTTCTTCAACATTCTCTAAACCAGGCATTCCAGACCTCAAAATGGTTTTTGATAAAGGATTGCAGGTAATATTCAACCTTAAAGGGATGAGGGGAGTAGGGGTGATGTTAATCATGTGGGGAAAAAGGAAAATCAATGGAAGGCATACACATAGATTTGATAGTCAAGTCACCAATGCGGCTCAACAAATAAGCATGGTATTGGAATGCAACAGGAAGTTTAATTCATCTACATTGTGAAACATTTCTTACATTTATATGAAGTCATTTCATTCTGTTCAAATTATATAATTCAAATGACTTACTTGAGACATCTTGTAGGGACCCAGAATGCTTGCCAAAGGGAAGCAAACTTCAGAATTTGGTCCCACAATGACTGCCGTGACTCTTTTCTTAAGATCACACTTGTAGTTGGGGACAATCCTTCCTGGTCTAGAGAGAAATTCCATGGAGGCAAGGTAGGTACTAATTGCACTGAATTGTCCATCAAAGATATGGAAACCCAGACTGATATTGTGTAAGATGTGTTGCTTTCCATTCACTTCCTTTACAGCAAAAGCCAAGGCTGCGATGTGCTGATACAACTGAGTCATTAGTCTGCAAGAAGATCACAACAGAATATATACTAGTGCATTTGTCACAAACATTTATCAATACACTACTAGTGCCAGTTATTTTTAATAAATGTAGTTGTTGATTGTCACAAGACAAACTAAGGGAGCCTCAAAAGTTACAAATACATCACAAATACAAACAAAATGCTGTTTAAGTTCTTCATTTAAAGTTTTAAAAAACATTTACAAAGGGAAGTAGGCCTTTTTGGGGCAACTTTTTCCCCCGGTTTATGCAGAGCTTCAGAGTGTTGTGACCACGTTGTAACTAGCAGAACATACAATGAGAAAATTGTCCAAGCTGGTTTGAGTCCACAGTTCCTCTTTCTACATTTTGCTTCTAGAATACCCACTCCCTTTTACAATTTCAGGGGGATTTTTGTAATCACAATTCGATGGTGGCTTTTCTGATCTGTGAAAGCCCAGAGCATTTAAATGATTTTTAAAAATAGTGCTTTGCTTGCCCATTTCTTTGCAGTGCTTTGCAACAGATAAGGTCCCATGTGAGGCCTCTCATAGTCTGCATCAGCTTCTGGCCAACAGACTGCTATCCTAAGATATATTCCAGAATAAGATCAAGTGCAGAAAGGGCCCTGGCTAGTATCTTCCTTAAATATTTAGTTGGTGTAACTTTAAACACACAGTGTTGAATATATTCAATAATTACAATCCTCATAGGTTACAATTTTAGTTACATATGTTTCGAAATTTCTTGGAAAAGTAAAAATGAAAAAAAATGTATGAGGGTTTTGCAGCAAAATAAATATGAAGATGTTTTCAATAGATAAAGTAAGAGCCCCTTCAGTTACAATTTGTACAGTGTGGCTTTTGCCAACAAATGAAATGTTGCTTTTAGTATAGTTAATGTGAAGGCGTTACTGTTTAGAGTGTAGAGATAAAAAAACAAATAAACCTATCTGAAAGCAACTTATATAAATGCTAAGTTGTACATTTCAACAATACATAGATCTATTAGAAGGAAAATACTTATCACTAATTGAATTAAAATAGTCCCTGGCTTACATCCTCCTCCCTTTCTGTTTTTCTTCTTGGTTTCCTTTTTTTTTTTTTTAAGAACCTTTCATTGAACAATTTTAAGGGGACTGCACATAAAATGTCTCCCCCCAAAACTTTATAGTTGTAGTCTTAGGTACACAGGCTGTGTAAATTTTGTGTTGAGAACAGGGAAGTCAGCTCAGCTCCCATTGGCTGCCTCCTCCCATTCACTGCATGCACCAATGCAAACTCCCACAGCTTCGAATGAGGAGGCTACGGGAAGCTGCTCTAGTCTGGATGGTGTGGAGTGGCTTTGCAGCAGGTAAGATGTGATTTTTCCTACAACTGTGGATTTATTCTGCTAGTCTGGAAGGTACCTAGGCTCCTTACATGTGATCATCAGAAATTTCCTGTGATGGATGCTTCTCATATGCAATGATATTTGAATATATAAATGCCTGAGACATTATACCAACAACCATGACATCCCCTGGATGGTAGTACTGATGCAGAATAGGAAGAGGGCTTTTGATGGCACAGAGATTTGTAGGATTCATGCTTAACCCTGGCAGCAGCAGCAGCAAAAGAAGTATCACTACAATAGGGAGAGTTTTGAAGGAAATCATCATTTCAAAAAACAAAGCAAAGGAGAGCTGCAATACCCATCCAACCTATTTAGAACTCTGTCTCTATCAAGTAATTGATCATAAAGAAGAGGGAAAAAGCAGGAGGAACTGAGGAACTGTAATTACCACTATTTCTGAGTTTCCTATGGGGAGAATAGCATAAATTGAGCAAGTGTATTTCCTAAGGTTCCTCAGGGTCATAAGAAGAAAAATACCAGGAACGTCTCCCCTCTGCCTTTAGTGAGAATCCTCAGGACATGAGCGAAATGAGGCAACAATTTGTTCTGTTTTGTTTTGTTTTCAGTTTATAAATACACCACATGGCACCAGGAAAGAACAACAGAGATTACTGAGATTAAAGGCACAGAAATAAACACCTGTTCAATGTTAGATCTGTGAAATAGAAAACAAGCCCCCCATAATTACTGCTTAGTTTTCCCATAATCCTCACTGAGAAAGCAAGAACATTATCATAAGTACTTTTTTAAAGTCCTCAGAAATATCTTTATGACAGATAACTTGCAATTCTTTTTTACTGTATATTTATTGGAACATACCAAATAAAATAAGAGTTTGAGTCCCGATGCGTCCAGTTCTTAGAAGTCATGATCAAAGTCAACATCAAAGATAAGAATAAATTGCCATCTTGCCCTCTATCAAAATGTGCAGCACAAGTGACATTTGACTTCTGAAAATCACCAGCTTTAATGTACTTCACTTGTATATATATTATCTAAATAAAAGGCTCAATAAATGGCACAAAACTCAAGAGTCACCACTATAGGGAAGGCCCCAAAACAGACTAATGTTAGATGATATTCAGTAGGAGTGGCTAAAAATTATCACACATGGTTTTGTGCTCCAGTTTACCAGCTACTAGTTTGTCCATAGACCTTTTAAACAGCTGTAAAGTTAGGCTGGAAAAGGAAGCCATTTTGAACCTCCTGAGGCTTTTTCGCACTACAGCTGAATGGGTGTAGTGCACTTAGGCTAGGCCACTGGGGGACTCTTTCCCCATTCACACCTAGGCTGGTAAGGAACCTGTGTGCACACATTCCTTCCTTCCTACATGCAAAAAGGAATCCGCCCCCACGTGGCCTAGCCTGAAAAGGCTAGCATGGGGGTGGGCTGCCCCTCCCAGGCCTGCCCCCATTGGGTCTAGCAGGACCCAGGGGCGAGCAGGCCTGTCCAGTTCCTTCCCCATTCCTGCAGGTTCTAGGAGACCGGATTGGTTCCCCTACATCTTGCAGGACTCCCCCCCTTGGGCACACACACCCAGGCACAGGCCTAATCGGGGACACACACACAAGGCACTTACCTCATGCTCGCCAGGTTCTGAAGTGGCCAGTGGGCCAGCGGCACTGTGTGCATGCACACCCCACCGGCCTGATTGGCTAGCTCTGATTGGTTAGCTGTAGCTAGCCAATCAGAGCAGCTGGAGCTTGCAGGTGCACGGCATCACCAGCCCGGCTTGCCACTTTCAAACTCGCATGCGTGTCCTTGTGTAGGCTCATGCTTGGTGGGTGGTTGCCTGGGGGGGTTCCTATGGGCTATAGGGGACCCAGTCCTGTCCCCTAGAACCCACAGGAACCCGGGGAAGGTATGCAACCAGCCTGCCCAATTGGGGCAGGCAGAGGTGAGACCTGCAGCTGTCAGGGAGGGAGCGTGCAATAACTTGTGGGGGTTCAACTTTGAATGCCCTGTCATGTGTTTCCACCCAAAGAACTATGGCAAGTGGTGGGACCTCCAGGAGCGTCACCAGAAGATCTGAGGGTACAGGCAGATCTATATGGGAGGGTGCTTTTTTTAAAAGATATTTTGGAGTATTTTAAGATAAGATCAGCTTTAATATAGTTCACTTGACAACCTTAATTCTCAGGAGCACCTCCTTGGCATGCAAACCCACCAACCCCTGCCCTCCTGCAACTATGTTGCTCACCTCATACATAAACTCATCTCACATCCCTTACCTGTGATCCTACACCCCTTATCCTCCTGGAAGACCTCCCCATCAAGCAGAGCATTTCCCCCACCCCCTAACCAGCTAAAGATTACCTTATCAAGAAGACTTGGTGGCACTGACAGCAGCAAGTAGGTGTGGCCAAGCCGTTCCAGGCTGAAAATGACTTGGACATGGCTGCCTTCCTGAGATGGATTTAAACAGCAAGGTGTAACAGTAGCCTTAGACTGAATACATTGCATTTCCTACTATGCTAAGGCTTTGACAATCAGCTGTTCAAGTAGGATTTTTTTTGGGGGGGGGGAGAGCTGCAGCTTGAAACTTCTTTTTCTTATGCTTTTTGCTCTGATTTTAATAAACCATAATTTTTCTTTGGATATTTACTTGTTTTGAGTGTATTTTTTCACTATCATTTTTCCTACATCCCCACTTTAGAAAATTGCCTCCTGGTCATTTTGCTATTAAGGTCTCCAAAGTCTGTTGAGGAGTGAATTGTAAGAGCTTTCCCCCAACCCAGTATAACCCAATTCGCCCTTTATTTTACTGCTCATATTTATCTTAAGTAGGATCTAGAGATATTCTATGCTTTTATGAGGCATTCCTATTAGTGAAAATACAGTATATGGAATGGATTGTGAGTCCAGAATACACTTTTCCTCCTATACTAGCGTGTGTTAGAAGGTTTCACTGTTTCACAAGCATACATGATGGCCACTGTGATGTTCACAGGAACAGGCTGCAGCTGTGTGCTTGTTTCATGGGCTTTTCAGCAGCCTGATTGACAGAAGAGGTGGAGCAGCGACAAAACCCACCAGAATGGACCAATGACAACAGCCGGATCATGCAGGATAAAAGTCAGCAGCCTGGCATTCTCAGCGACTCTCTTGTCTCTCATTGTGCAGCTTAAGCAGGAGAGGGATCACAGAGGGTTTACAACACCCTTGGGACTTCTAAGCCTTGGACTCTCAGGATAGAGGGATTGGGATAGAAGGGAGGTCTTGCCTCTAGGGCTTAGGAAGATCGTGGTGCACAGAAGAACTGTTTACTCAGAGCTAGAGAGAAACTGCGGGGCAGTTTGCATTGCCACAAGGCTAACTCTATTATTTAGGGAGAATAGTCACACTGAATGGTAGAGGGAATCCACTACTTAAAGTTATAGAGCAGGCAGTGCTTAAGTGAAGTTCACTTTAGGCTGTTAGGTCTTAGTGAAGCTGCTTATTAGGAACCATATCTTTATTTATTTAACAGCTACCATCTTTTCAAGCAACTCAAGGACATCTGGGCTAACTTTTACTTTCCTTCTACATTATATTTATTTGCATTAATAAACATTAAGTGTTTGGTTCACACTAGTATTTATGTGCTGCTTTAAAGGGAGGACTGTATACAGATGGGTAAAGCAGGATGCCAGTGGGGAATATTGTTCAGTTGTTATACTGACACCCCACTGCTGGCGGTTGGGCTGTGGTGCTTGGCAGCCGCTTCCTTTCTATGCAGCTCTGTGGAGGGTGAGTTGGAGGGGGGTTGCACTGAGTCACCACGGTCACCATGCCCTGCAGCTTTTGCAATTCTGCATTTTCAAGTGTACAAATGTTTATTTATAACCAGCTTTATTTAGTATCAATAGGAACACAAATATGAACATCCATGGATTCACATGGTTAATGTGCTATTTTAGACAGGTTACTTTTATTGGAGAGACATATCCCATGTTTCCTGGCAATATGCAGAAGGAAATGGTTACCACAAGTGAACAGTTGGCTGTAGAATGAAAGGATTCACTGCTAAGCCCTATTCCAGGTGATATTTTGTAATAGGCACCTGCTATCCACTTGCTGGTGCAGACAATAAGCACCCTGCAATGGTATGTGGATGGCAGGTCTTTATTCTGAGGTGTAATCCGTAACAAGGGCATTCCAGAAAGACACAGAAATGTGGCTGGTAAACAATTGCTTTTAAAAACACCTTTCAGCATTATAAGCTTTGATTCTAAGCTTACAGCATATTTCATTATAGTTACAATGAAACTGAAGATGGAGAGTGGAAGATGAGAAAATGGAATATACTGTAAGCTCCATTATTACTTAATGCGGTAATAAGCATGATTAAAAATTCACTGTAAATTGAATGTGGAGATTTGTGGATGAAGGTTGTTGAATAGTATAAGCATCAGCAGAGCTGAAAATAGTCACAGCAATAGGTTAAAGAAGGAAAACATCCTTACAATTTTCCTTTTTTGAGTTTTAAGTAACATGTTTCTGCAAGAGATGCAAGCCTTCTTAAAAACAAAAAGAAAATTTATTTCTGCCAAATTTACTAAAGAAGAAGGGATGACAAACAGGAGAATATTTATATTCAAATACTGAAAACAAATTTCAGTCCTTTCTTTTTGTTACTTGTCCTTTGTTATTTAACTCTGGTTTGACTAAAATGATATAGCACTTGGGAGCAAAAATGCAACATAATAATCCAGCACTGGAGGCTAGGATAGAGAAGATCTCCACGGCCACCATGTATTTACCCTTGGTATTTACATAAGTTGGAACAAAAGACAACCAAACACTGCAAAAAACAACCATGCTGAACGTGATAAACTTTGCTTCATTAAACCTGTCAGGCAGCTTTCTAGCCAGAAAAGCCACAATAAAGCTGACAATTGCCAGCAAACCCAAGAAACACAAAACACAATAAAACATAATAGTGGATCCTTCATTACATTCTATTATGATTTCCTTGGTCAATAAGTGTTTGTTGTAGTTTGAGAATGGTGGTGAACTTGCTAGCCACAAACTGCAAATTGCTGCTTGTAAGGCAGAGCAACAAAGAACTATGGAGTTGGACAATCTTTTCCCCACCCATTTCCTTATCCTGGACCCTGGCTTAGTAGCCCTGAAAGCAAGAACTACTGTGACAGTTTTAGCCAATATGCAAGAAACTGCCACAGAAAAGATTATTCCAAAAGCAGTTTGTCGAAGAAGGCAGGTCACATTTGTAGGTTGTCCAATAAAGAGAAAAACAGAAGCAAAACAGAAGAGAAGGGATATCAGGAGTGCATAACTGAGATTCTGGTTATTGGCTTTGACAATGGGAGTATCCTTGTACTTCAGGAAGAGTCTAAGTACCAAAACTGTTATGAAACAGAATGAAATAGCCAATGTAGACATTGTGATTCCCAAAGGTTCTTTGTAAGACAAGAAAGTTAAAACTTTTGGAAGACACCTATCTTTAGCATGGTTTGGATACTGATTTTCGGGACACTCAAAACAGTCACTCATATCTGAAAAAATAAAGAAAACGTGATAAAATTAATAATGTCAACTACTGGATTCAGTCTTTGCACATGGTATCTTAAATACCATGTTGAGTGCCAAAATAATTTAGATAATTTCTGCCCTTACTTTGCTTGCCCAGGCCACGGGAGCTGGCCACGGAGAAGCAGATCCAATAGTTCAAGGGTGCCTATTGTTCTAAAATGAACATTCCATACTTGGAAAGGGGTTCCTGTATTACACAACCTCTGCATTATCCAATGTCTAGGAAATGAAATTCCTAGCCTTGCAGTCTCCAGAGAACTCAATTCATCCACACAATTTTGTAGATCACCAAGATGCATTCCTCCCACTTAAACTGGCCCACAGAAGCATGTGCTTTCCATATATCTTCAGTGACGGTTTACAAGCAAGGAGGATGGTGGTAGACCATATAGATAGATAGATATAGATCTATCACTGTCCAAAGGCCTTTTCTCATGAGGGGTTTTTGAACGCGTCTATGACACACTGGGATGCAGCATTCACTCTCGTGGGGTGGCCGGATCCATTCCAGATTGCCCCAAGTGTCCCAAAGCATCGTAGTTGCATTCAAAATGTAGAGCACTAAAAAGTGGTCTACAGGTGTTCCTAATGATCCAGAATGCCCCCAGCTGTCATGGAGGGAAAGCATTCACACCTCCATGACAGCTGGGCCCCTCCCCAGGCCTCCACCATTGGCTGCCTTGGAGCCAGGGTGGGGAGGCCAGTTGGGTGCCTTCCCTGGGTTCCGTTCACTGCAGAAGCTAAGATCAGCCTCCTGGTGCCAGTGGGACCCCCACCCAGCACAACCCAACCCACTCCAGGGTGCGCGCATGCATGAACAGGTCTTTCCTGCTTGCTCCAAGGTCAATTCTGGCACTACTAGGCTGTCGACATTCTGTGCATGCATGCAGGGAGCCCATTCATTGGCCAGGCACCTGCCTGGCTTCAACTGGCCATTTACAAAGGCACAGGTGCCTAGCTAATGAGGGGCTGCTCTGCGTGCATGCACAGAATGTTGCCGGCCTAGTACCACCAGAATCAACCCAGGAACGAGCAGGTAAGGCCTGTTCATGTGTGCATGAACCCCAGAGTGCTTTGGGGGGTGCTGAGTGGGGGTCCCACCACTAGCATGGGCCTGATCTTGGCTGATGCAGGTGGTAGGACCCCAGGGAAGGCACCGGACAGCCCTCCCCACCCTGGCTCAATGGAGGTCTTCAAGCAGAGACTGGACGGCCATCTGTCTGAGATGGTTTAGGAGATCCTGCCTTGAGCAGGGGGTTGGACTCGATGACCCAGGAGGTCCCCTCCAACTCTACCATTCTATGATTCTATGATTCTATGAGCCAATGGGGAGTGGCCTGGGGAGGGTCATAGACACCATTTGCCCTGAACGTGTCTAAGACACTTTACTATCCACACGTAGGCAGGTAAAGGATGTGTTTGAAACGCGTCCTTTACCTGCCAATTTTGATGGGAAAGTGTCTTCAACACGTTCAGGGTGAAGCATCCTGAGGCGTCTTCGCCTTAGTGCTAAAACACCTCAGGTCTGGATGGCTATTTTTGGCTATCTACACTACTACTGAAAAATAGTTATCAGTACACATTGCATCATTGTATGTGCTGAAATATTTTACTTAGTGAAAACTTGATATCTGGTATTTTGATTAGTTTTAAGGGAGCCTTTAAGAATTTTACCCTTCTGGTTAGAGATTTTTCCCTCTGGGCATGGACGGCAATCATAACAGCAAAATTGTTTCCCTTCCTTCTTCATCTTGCTAAAGCCAACACCACATTTTTCATTACAAAGTGACAAGGGCTTTTCCTATATAAAAGAAAAAGAAAAATAGCCAAACAATTTATTATTCCTTATAAATCTTAGTTTACAGCTAAGCAACACATTAAACTTGTAATGGCTGAAAGCACCATCCATACATTTTTAGTACTGAAATCAACCAACAACATTGTTTTTTAAAAGATAAGCCCATGTTAAATAATATTTGTTTCCTCATAGATTACATTCATCTGTGATCTTTTCTTTTTGAAGCAACCTTTGCTAAGTTAATCTTTAATCTTCATGATGTGCAGATAATAATGCTTATTCCTCCCTTATTCTCTCCTACCTAGTCCCTTTCTGCAGGGGACATTATCTCCTGCTATGAAAGCTATCAGGAATAATAGGCAAATTCACACATTCACTTCCCTGGGATATTGTTCCAAGTGAAGATGATTATGCTTTTTACATCCATGATGGCAGCTGAGGATGTGGGCCTTTTCCTGATGTACTGGCAGCTGATGGAAAAAATTGACTAATTTCCCCCTCTCTCTCAGGCAATTTTTATCCTAAACTTAAAAAAAAAAACCACCTTGTGACATTCCCTGTGACATCACAGCTATTTCTTCCCTGGGTTAGACAGACAACACGACTTCAATGATTTCCTGTAGAATTTTCATGGAACTCCTGGTGGGTCAAAATGCAAATGTACAGCACTTCGACAACTTGATGTGTCCAACAGCAATTAGCAGCCATCAGAATTTTCTCAACACTCCTAGTGCTTGATTACAACTTGATTGTGTTACCATTATGTTAAACAAATTTTTGAATTAGAACACACTGAAAGAAAACAACTTGACTCTTTCCTGATGTGATCTCCCACTCTGAAAGTGTACTGAAACTGGATTAAAACTTAGCTGGGAACACAATCTTAATGTAATCTTGGAGGATGTTTCTGTGGTCCCAGTTTCCAGATTCACTCATACCCTGATGTAGCCAATCTGTGCAGTGATTGGAACTGAAACTTGGAAAGTATATAGACATGTAAGTGAAGATGGAGAAATACATGAGTACAGTTCCAGGGTATAAATAAACAAAATCACAGCTGATTATTTGTCTGTATTTCAGATTATCACTTGGTTTCTGAGTCTATATCCATTCATACTGTGCTCTACGACAAAAATTGTTACCCTTGGTTAGATCTGCACACAGTCTGCTGGCTCATTTTGGAGACCATTTCAGTACTCCAAATCTTCAGATTAGAACTGGGCCTCAAGACGACACAATGGCCTTAGCCTGATCCTCTTTCTTAGCATTCACTCAGTTGATTTAATGTAGTACCACTTGTGCTACATGCCTGCACCTGTGAACAACTTATCTATTGTGACCAACCTGTCCCATGGTTCCCGCCATGGAGTACAGAAAAATAATAGTGATATCCTTGATTTACTGGATATGTATATACCTCTCAATTTTTGAAAAATCTATGGAGACTTGGCTGTTAACACCTGCTTACCTTGCAATAATATCAGTATAGGAATATCTACTTTCAAAAGCTGCCAGCCTTTCAACCTTTATTGGACCTTACCTTCTTGAATCTTCTGGGCCATTTGATGTCATCTTCATAGATGATTAATTGCTTTTGTGGAAGAGCTTCTGAGTCTATTTTTCCAACTGGGACCCTAAGGAAGGACTCATTTGATAATGTAACCCAGTTGATAATATCAAATCCAACTACTAATTCATTATGATCAAAGGAGACCCATTCCCCAGCACCATTGTTAAAGGAGATACTTCTCAGAAACGGATGGAGCTAAATTCAAGAGAAGAGTCAAAAGGTTATGTGAGATTTTCCCAAATGAATATTAAAGGTTGAAATTAGTACCTTGATCTCCCATAAAATTCTTAGATGTGCATCTGTATGGCACCATAGAGTTATTAAGTAAGGAAACATGGATTAGTATTGGAATGGATGTTTCAGGTTGCTCTATCCACACACTGTTGCAGTGCCTCTGTTCTGGAGCATCTGATAATGTCCCCAATCCTCTTAAGGCTCCATAGCTTCACCATGAGCTACTAGGGAACTCCGGTGAGCTACCTCATGCAGTCTTCCAATGTGAAATCTGAGTGTGGGAGGGGTGGCTGTGACAGTGACTCTAGCTGCACAAATGCATGTCACATCACAATCACTATGGCAATGGACAGACCTGAGGCAAAGGTTGTCATGGCCATTGCTGTTGGTGATTCAGACACTATATGTTTGACAATCCCAAAATAATGCTTGGAGAGCCATGGGTCTTTATTTGAATCTGGAGGCATGCTGGTTTGAAGCAGATTGCTAAATAAAATGTCCAAATGTGGTGTTAAAATATCTTTAAACATTTTATAAAAAATTGATGAAAATATAAGAGATCCTAGATCTTTATTATGATTATTATTAAATGTAAAAATAATACAACCCTGTAATAAAATCAATATTGCCCCTTTAGTAATGGGGGATGTCAGATGAATATTATGGAATCTGATGCATTAGTTAGCTGAGATAAAATAAGAAAATAATCTGAACATACAATTTATAGAATGACACTCCATTCTAGGCAGAAAGTTTTGAACACAGCCCGTCTTTGCAAATATAGCAACAAAGCACACTTTTCAAATGAAACATTTTTGAGATTAAGATATTACCTGCCATGGTTGTGGATGTAGGAATTCCAATTCTTTCTTTTGCCCTCTAAGTTTAGAATTGGAAGAATACATGTCTTGTAGAGCATGGGCAATAGCATACACAGCATTGTAAACACTATAACTGTGAGCCGTCATGCTTAGTTCAAAGACTGAGCTAGGGAGGTTTTCCAGTTTCTCCTCCCCAGTACAGAATTCCTCATATTTTGTTTCCAAAAATGGACGAGGAAAAGAGCAAAGGAATGCCTCTTCCCAGAAAAGCCTGAGGAAGCTGTCTTCTTTTTCAGAGGTTGGGGTTTTTATCTGAAGAAATCTCTGAAATTCCATAAGATCTTTGGAATGAATAGCAAGGGATAAAGCACCATGGAGGAAGTCTAGAGGCAAACCTTTTTGCACAGTATATGATGCAAAATCCATCTGGGCTGTCATAATCCAGATTTTTTCTTTGCCATGTATTTGTATATTCTCAAATTCTGCAAATCTAGGCAAAATTCTCATTGCCGTGAATGCCACAATTTCCCCATGCACAATTACAACATTGGCAATGCTTTCCATTATGACAGTGATTGATTTAACTCCCCTTTGAACCATATCTGTAGATTCTTCTGAGAATGTTGATTTTGGAAATCTTTCTATGAAATCCAAACAGATTCCGCTCTGAGTAAAAACAGGAGTAATACGTTTCAGGAATTTCTCTGAAATTTCATCATGCTTGCAAAGTACACCGATCCAGAACCAGTTGAAATGCAACAATAGCTGGAGAATTGAATTATCTTGATATTCTGCCTTGGGGAACATCCAGTGTAAGAAAATATCCTGAATGGTGTCACTCTTCAATGGAGAAGAACCATAGATAACCTTCAGATAATATTTTTAAAAGTCAGTGATTGGCAAAAATTGGTAAGATCTCAGTGGCACTATAAATGTCTCAGGGTCTCTGTGACATTGCACATTCATGGTAAACTGTGTGGACAGGCTATGTGCAGCATTTGAATTTTTTAAATAATTCCCTGTGTTCAAGCAAACATTTCTGACTAGAAACATCACAGGTGAGCAATAAAAGTTTCCTGGTTTCCTGATTTTGATCTTGTCATGGTTGGAGTCAGTTGGAAGGTGTGCAAAGGGCACTGTAACAGTGATCTTTATTCACCATGTTGTAAAAGGCAGTTTTCACCATCATTTATATTCTCCCTGTGTGTGTGTGTGTCTGTGTGTCTGTGTGTGTGCAAAGCATAACATCAGCAAACCACTTATCTCTTGGTAGCACAGCAAAAAATACTTGGAGCATATACAGAGTACAGACGAAAAAATCAGAGTTCAAACTAGCTTAACAGCTAGAAAGTCAGATAGCACAGATAGAGATATCCCCCAGATTCATACAGTGAAATTATATTCTTTTTTCTGGTTACAACACGTGACAGGTACAATCCAATAGCAAGCTGAGATCTTTCTAGCAAAGTTAATTGTTTTGAGAACTCGCCCTTGGGTCTGAATTGAAAGCACATTTCCCAATTAGGGCTTAACTTGTCCTTGAAGCAACAGGTACTCGTAGGCCTGGCAGAATTTACAATTTAAAGTAGGAACTTCTAATTCGAGACTCTTCCCTCAGAGTAGATTATGCTAGAGAATTCTAAAATGGATACAGTTTGGTTTTTCTTATTTACCCAAAGGTGCAAAAGGTTTCAGGGTTCCCGCTACACATGTGATCAATGAAGATAAGCTAATAAGAATGGAATCAGAATTTAATAGAACATTCCATTCCTCCAAATCATGGTTCTTAACCTTTTTTGTTCCACAGATCCCTTTAGCAGTCAGGTGAAAAACATAGATCCCTTCTCAGAATGTAGTGGCAGATAGTTTTATGGCAGTCGATATTGGCAATTCAAACTCACAGACTCCCTGAGGATCTTTTTGCAGACCACCACAGGGTTCATGGATACCTAGTTAAAAACCCCGATCTAAATTGGGAAGCATTGTTAAAGAATTTTCTGCTCATTCTGTTCAAATGTTCTGCTCATTCTGCTCATTCTGTTCAAATTTGTTTTATTTTTGATACTGTTTTTATACATCTGTTTTAAATGCTGTGAGCCACCCAGAGACCCTCGGGTATGGGGCGGCATATAAATTGAAATATAAATAAAATAAATAAATAAATGATATTTAAATGGCTTACTTGAGGCATCTTGTAGTGGCCCAGTATACTTGCCAAAGGGAAGCAAATTTCAGAATTTGGTCCCACAATTAATGCTATGACACTTTTCTTAAGATCACACTTATAGTTGGGCACAATCCTTCCTGGTCTAGAGGGAAATTCCATGGAGGCTAGATAACTGCTGATTATGTTGAATTGTCCATCAAAGATATGGAAACCCAGACTGACATTGGGTAAGATGTATGGATTTTCATTGACTTCCTGTACAGCAAAATCCAAGGCTGCAATGTGTTGGTAGAACTGAGCCATTGACCTGCAAGAAGAACACAGCACAATAGACAATGAGTCAATATCATAAACACACACAAACATATATACACAGTATATTATACAGTATATACATATTAAGAGGGACAAGAATTTCATTTATTAATGCAAGCATTGGAAAAATATAGTCCCTGCTTTAAATCATCTTTATTTAATTCTAGATTGTTCTCTTTTCTCTTCATTTATTTTTCTAGCACTCTGCAGGAAGTATTTCTGAGGCAGGTGCACAGGAAACTTCATTTCCCCCTGTTTAGCAGCATCCCTGAATATTTCCAGTCATTTTCTGTAGTCTTGGATGAACCACCTATGTGAGGCCAATGTTGTGAACATTGATTTGAAAGTGGTCAGTAGGCTTCTTACACGTAAACATCAGAAAGTTCCAGTGATGGGTGCTTCTTATATGTGATGCTATCTGACATTCTAAATGACTGAGACATTATACCAACGATCATGACATCCTCTGCATGATAATATTGATATGGAATTGGAAGAAGGCTTCTGATGGCACAGATATTTTTAGGGTCCATTCTTAATCCTGGTAGCAGCAGCAGAAATAATAGTAGAACTGTAATAGGAAGAGTTTGGAAGGAAATCATTTGTTCAGAAGTGAAACACAATGACAGGTGAAATAGTAAACCTTCCCAGTCAGAGCTCTCTAGCTATCGCATATATATGTATGTGTGTGTGTGTTCCCTGATAAATAATCTTCTCTGGTGCTCCTCAGGGTAAGAAGAAGAAAAATACAAGTGAAAATGCACCTGCCCAGATGTTAACCTCCTCCACCTCCTCCTCTCGTGAGAATCGTCAGAAGATATGTGAAATGAGGCAACAATTTGTTTTTGTACAAAGACATTAGATTGACCTTGCACATAGAAAACAACTCTTACTTGCTGAATTTCTTCTTCTTTTTTAAAAAATTAAATGTGTCCAGGAAATGTCCTTAAGATCATTTATGTTAGATAGCTAATACTGCTTATTTATTTGGACAGAAAATCAAATTACATTCCACTTCCATGCTCTGATGCGCACTTGGCCTCATAGTTTGCAATAGGTTAATATCTGGGCAGGTGCATTTGCACTTGCAGGATGTGTTTGCAGCCTAGAAATGCCCCATCTCCCCAGATGTTAACCTATAGAAAACTAGCAGTGGGGAACAAAATCATGTACCACATGCAAATTAACCCTTACCTGACCATTTGTAGCATATCCAGTGTAAGGATGCTGGCACCTCAGATGACCCCAAACATGACTGCGCTTGGGCAGATTGTCATCATCACCATGTTGGCGGTGGCACGGGCACCAGCACATGCACAGTTGTGCCAGGTGCTACAGTCAAGATGGCGGTGCTCTGTGAGTAATTGGACATGTGCTCCAACAGAAGTAATTTTCTGGACTGATGGGGTTAGGCTGACATGTGCTAAGTAGTCTGTTCTGCAATTTTCCTATCCAATGGACAGGAAACTAAGTGCAGAAAGGCCCAGTTTTTGGAAGTCTTAATAAAACCAACCTCATGCCTAAGAAAAAATATCCACTTTGCACCACCACCCAGTTACAAAGCATGAGGGAGAACCGACTTCTCCATATGGTCATCTTTAACATAATTCACTTCAAAGACAGGGTTCTCAGGAGCAATCATGGGTTTTTTAGTAGAATTGGCAGCCCATAGTTTAAAGGTTGCCTGATTGCAACCTTTATCCATTATCCAAGAACCATATTAAATGTGAAACTATGCATAGTACAAATACATTTGTCCAATTGGATTTTGGTGACTGAGGATATTTTCATTCATGTTTCTTCTTTTCAAATATTGCTTTCACAATAACCTCTTGGAGAGCTCAATCTACTCAGTCAGGTGTATCCACACTCAGCCCCATTGCAGTTTACCAAGAGTGGTCTTAGGTTCGCCAGGAGCCACCTAGTGGTGGACTGCTAAGAAGCACTCTGCATGCTTACATTGGTGGCTAGATCACCCCAGGATACTGCACCTGCACTCTTTTCTGGGTGCAGCACAGCTAATGGGTGTGGCAGCATGTCTGCTGCTGTGTGTGGCATTCACGCCAAGGCTAGGCAGCGAGCAGTGGCTTCGTGGGCCTTTGGAGCCCCATGATTGACAGGAGGGGTGGAGCACCAGTAGAAGCCACGCTAGCCTACCAAAAATGGACCAATAGCAGCAGCCAAATCACGGACTATAAAGGCAGGCAGCCAAGGCAGCTCAACATCTCTCATGAGGTCATGAAGTATCATGACTTTGTTTTTGTGGTCAACAAAGATGAATTGGAGATGTGAAGAGAAGGCAAACAGCTTTTCTTTCTCTCTGGATAAACTAGAATACAATGTGTGAATGCCATGTAATGTAGACAGAGCGTACTATTGGCAGGCAGGGCATCACAGACCCCACACAAATGTGCAGACTGGTAAGACCTCAAAGTGCACTTTGCAGCCCCTTTATCCTGCACTAACTTATGTACAGAAAAGACCATAGTATACTAGGACACTAGAAATGTTATATGGAGAGGCCAAGAAGAAGGAAGAAGTACAACATGCCTTTATGGATCTATGTAGTCCCAGCTACCCAGTTATCAGCTGGGAGTGAGTTACAATCTTGGGACCTTTCTGAACTTCCCATTGCCTACAGGGGACAGGGATAGTGCACTTTCACTGATGTGCACCAACATTTGCATTCATGAATGCCACAAACAAACAAAACATAGCAATATGAAAAGAGCTGAAATGGAAATAGATTTTAGTCAAACAATCCTGTGATTCTGCTCATCAAAGAATAAGAAATGGAACAAACATCAAATTTTTAAAAAATTATCTAAATTATAAATTTACATGTATTCATTCTTTTCAAATGATGTAAATTAAAAACTTACTTGAGGAATCTTATAGATGTCCAAAATCCTTGCCAAAGGAAAACAAAAATCAGAGTTCAGTCCCACAATGACTGCTACCACACTGGTCAAAAGATCACACTTGTAGTTGGGAATGATTGTTCCTGGTCTAGAGAGAAATTCCATGGAGGCAAGGCAAGTACTAATTATACTGAACTGTCCATCAAATATGGGAAAATCCATACTGATATTGGGTAAGGTGTTTTGTTTTTCATTGACTTCCTTTACAGCAAAGGCCAAGGCTGCAATGTGCTGGTAGAACTGAGTCATTAGCCTGCAAGAAGATTACACCATGATAGATAATAGTGTTTTTCTCCCAGTCCACTACCAGTGGCAATAAGTTTTAACATATGTTAACATTTTTAACAGACCCTACACATTCTCGGAGGCAAAGAAAGGGAAGTCAATCAACAAGGCTTCTGGGTACAAGAAGAAAATAATCTTAAAAGATGTAGCAGAAACATGATCAAAATGTGTAAAATACAGATTTTTTTAAAAAAAACAAGTGTTGACATGTCCATTTAAAATTTTAGGAAGCTTTTATTGGTTTTTATTACTTATCTGGGAGAAATAGGAAGTAGGCCTTTTCTGCAGTGACTGTGTTTTTTTTCTGGTTTATGGTGTTGCCCAGGGACCTGTTGTCCATATGCTAGTATGGACCATCTGAGGTCTTTGTTTGTGATACCAGTGCATGGACTGGAATAAAGTGCCAGAAAGGCTCTTGGACCAGATGAATTTTCCATAATGCAGACAGCAATATCCTGCTGTGCAAGCAGCCCACCTCAGGGTAGGACAGATTGTATATCCTCAATCAGGGAGCCTTACTTGTTCCAGTGTCATGTGGAAACAACCATAGATATGCATTACATGTTACCTGCATAGAGTTGGCTTACACATTACTAGGATAAAAAAGTCCCCCTCTGTTTGGTACCACAATATAACTGCAAAAGAAAGGAGTTGAAGAAATTGTTCAATCTGGAGTGAGTGTTCACTCCCCCCCCCAAAAAATATATTTTTTCAACACTTCATGAAACTGCTAGACAAAATAGTGCCAGCCAGGTGACCAGAATGGATAATCAGGTACCACCAGGTGGAAAAGATAAGGCAGGAAGCCACCTGCAAGATTTTGAAAGCAGGTGAGGTTTTTATTTCTCTTCTGCTTGAGATGCACAAAAGCAATTGGTGAACCACTGTGTGAAACAGAATGCTGCAATAGATGGGCTGTGGCCTGACCCAGCAGGGTTCATCTTATGTCTTTAGATTCTTAATGCACCCTTTATTACAAATTCATTAGGCACCTTTTGCAATCACAATTCTATGATGGCTTTTCTCATCTGTGGTAAATCCTGAGTATTTAAATAACTTAAAAATAATACAGACTGGTTTGCTTGTATTTGTATTTGTTTTACTTTAATATCACTTTTCACAAAAGTCCTAGAACAGTGTCCATTGGAGGTAACATAAAGTAAAAAGCAAAGCCAACAATTAGAAGTAAATACAATAACTACATGGTGGAAAAATATTTAGTTTCTGTAACTTTCAAATATGCAGTGTTGAACATATTCTGTTAATGCTCTACAACTTCTGTGCTAAAATTTTAAACATACATGTTTAAAAAATTCTGATTTAGAAGCAAAACTGCTGGGCATAGTAAAAATAGGTTTTTACTAGGTTGGTTCTAGTATAATTTGAAGACACTCTTGTTTAAGGGTGGGGATGACACACTTAACTGAAGCCAACTTGTGTTAATGGGAATGACTCCATTTAGCTGACATGCAAGAAACTTTCTGTTTTCTTATTTACAATATTAGGAGGAAAAGATTTTAATTCATTAATGCAAATACTGGATCAAAGTTGTAGTTTTAAACCCCTTTAGTTTCCTTTCATGCAGGATATAGCATGAGGTTCCTTCAGAGATTTCTTCTTTTTATTATCCATTGTAAGTGTGCTGGCAAGTGTAAGTTCATGGCTGCATTCTTGGACAAACCAGATGTGTGGGCCTGTACTGAGAACTTTGACTTGAATCCGGTCAATAGGCTTCTTACATGTGATCATCAGAAAGTTCCAGCGATTGGTGCTTCTCATATGTGATCATATTTGAAAATATAAACGTCTGAGACATTATACCAACAATCATGATGTCCCCCGAATGGCAATATTAATGGGGAATTGGAAGAGGCATTTTGATAGTGAACAGCTTTGTAGGATTCATGTTTAATCCTGAGGCGTTTTCACACACAGGGTTTTCGAACGCGTGCAAGACAGCCTCGAACGCGGCATACGGATTGCCGCAGCGGGGCTTGCGCTCTGACGTGTCCGGAGCTGTCTTGCACGCGTTCGAGATGTAGAGCACTTTAAAGTGCTCTACATCCGTTCTGGCGCGGACGAAGCGCCCGCAGCCATTCTGGGAGAGAAGCATTCGCTCATGTTTCTCTCTCCCTGACAGCTGCGGGCTCCCCTCCCCCGCTGGCACTGGCTGACAATCAGCTGATTGCCTGCTTTGCCGGCTGCGGGAGCCTCGGCAGCCGTCTCCCCGCCCCTTGCCGGCATTTGCCGGCTAAGGCACTTCAGAATGCTTTGAGCATTCACACAAAGGCGCGCCAGAACGCGTTTACACGTGTTCTTGCGCTCCTATGTGTGAATGCTCAAAGCGTCCTGAAGTGTCTTAGGCTTCCCATCCTACACTCGTTCCAAATGGAATGAGTGTAGTGTGAAAATGCCTCTGGTAGCAGCAGCAGCAGCAGCAGCAGCAAAAAAGGTACCACAACAATAAGGAGAGTTTTGAAAGAAAACATCTGTTCAGAAGACAAACACAATGGCAGGTGAAACTTTTCCCCATTTTCTAAACTGATTTGATTTGAGTGATTTTTATTTCCTGATACAATCTGCTGCCCAACAGCAGCTTCCAGGCACTGAGAGAACATCCACCTCATTAATCTGTGTATTTGTACAACCCAAATCAACATTTTTAGAAGGCCTTAAGGAAGAAGAAATCCCAAGCCAGCTGGGTGCAGAACATCATATGTAAACAAGGCCTCCCACCACTCCAGAACAACAGCTCTTCCTCACAATGAATTCCAAGGTACCAATGATTTCTGCAAGTACTGCCAGCCAGCCAGTGGGCAGTACTGACACATTGGAGCATGCAGCCAAGCAAGCTTTTGTGTGTGGGTGCCACTGCCGGCCAGGCTCTGCCCATGCATAGTGGGGAGTGGGGCAGGAAGAGGGGAGAGAGGAAAAGGTTCCACTGCTGCTGCAATCCTGGGAACAGTAGCAATGGAGTTTATCTCTGGCCTACTTCTGTTTTTGTTCTCCATGCAAAGTGGCTGCAGTGTCCTCATCTAGCTGAGTGGATCAGCTGAGGAAGGTAGGAGGTGGTGTGCCAGGGCAGGCACCGAGCAGGATAGAGCAGCTTCAAGTGAGAACCCAGTCACACAAACACTGCTGTTGTGCCTGATCCTGAGCGTGCAGCTTTCATTTCACTTTTCATGTCTGCTCTGTTCAATGGATGGATTGCTGCTTCTCCCGCAATGCTTGCTGAAACCTCCAAATCCAAGCAATCTAAGAGTCAATTATTTTTAATATTTGTGCTTGTGTGAAAAAGTCAGTTTCTTTTAATATGTTCTTATTTTGTACTTGAGAAAAAAGGTAACATTCCCACCACGTTCTTTGTATACAAACATGTGAACAAAAACACCAAGCTCATTTTTTTCTTTTTACTAATTGTTCCTTGTTATTCAACTCTGGTTTGATTACAAGAATATAGCATTTGGGGAAAAAAATGCACCCCAATAATCCAGCACTGGAAGATACGACAGAGAAGATCTCCACAGCTACCATGGATTTGCCCTTAGTATTCACATAGGTTGGAACAAAAGACAGCCACACACTGCAAAAGACCAGCATGCTGAATGTGATAAACTTAGCTTCATTAAAGCTGTCAGGCAGCTTCCTTGCTAGAAAAGCCACAGTGAAGCTGACAATAGCTAGAAAACCCAAGAAACCTAAAACACAGTAAAACATAAGAGTGGATCCTTCATTACATTCTAATATAACTTCTTTGCCCAGTGAGTGTTTGCTGAAGTTTGGGAATGGGGGAGAGGTTGCTAGCCATATACTACAAATTGTACCTTGTAAGACAGAGCAAGAAATAACTATTGAGTAGGATAATCCTTTTCCTACCCATTTTCTTACACTGGATCCTGGCTGGGTGGCCCTGAAAGCCAGAATCACTGTGACTGTTTTGGCCAAGATGCAGGAAACTGCAACAGAAAAGATCATTCCAAAAGCAGTTTGTTGTAGGAGACAGGTCACCTTTGAAGGTTGCCCAATAAATAGAAAAACAGAAACAAAGCAGAAGAGAAGGGATACAAGGAGTGTGTAAGTGAGACTTCGGTTGTTGGCTTTGACAATGGGAGTATCCTTGTACTTCAGGAAGAGTCTAAGCACCAAAGCAGTGATGAAACAAAATGAAAGAACCAGTGCAGACAACACGATTCCCAAAGGTTCTTGATAAGACAAGAAAGTTACATCTTTTGGGAGACAACCATCTCTAGCGTGGGTTGGATACTGATTTTCAGGACACTCAAAGCAGTCATCCATATCTAAACAAAAAGGAAAAAAACATGAAAAATGTTCACTGATAACGACTAAAACAATATACATTTTATTTTTGCATGTGGTATTCGAAATATTCACATGAGACTGTGAGTGACAGATTCATATAAGATTATAGCTTCAAAAAGTACTTAGAGCTAAAAGAAAGGAAATCAATTTTGAGGTAGGCATTTATGATTAATTTTACTACGTAGAGAAAGTTATCAGTACCCTCTACACTATTTACAAGCGTGATACAGAAGTACAAGATATACAAGGTATATATATGAATCATAGATATTCATAGATATACAAATGAAATAATAAACATATTTGGGATGTAAGTAATACTAATACTGTAGGTCATTCTTACTGGATTTGAAGGTAAGACCACCCTTTGTTTTAGTATTCTTTTTACTACTTAGAAACAGTTATCAGTATTATTACATCATTGAACATGCTGATTTCCCCCCCTTATCTAGTGAAAACCTGGGCCCTTTCAGCACTGGACCTCGTTCCGGATTATATTGCAGAATAAGCGCCTGCCATATGCCTGGTAGTGCAGACTACAGCACTCCCCAGGCAGACCCTGGTATAATCTTTGTCGGCATGCAGATGGCAGGTCCCTATTCTGCAATATAACCTGAAACAAATGCAGTCCTGATTTTTGGTAGTTATTTTAAGTGATAGCTTTATATTTTTACCTTGCTTGTTGGAGATTTTTCCTTCTGGGCAGGGAGGACAATCATAACAGCAAAATGGTTCTCCCTCTTTTTTTATCTTGCTAAAGCCAACACTGCATTTTTCATTACAAAGTGACAAAGGGTTTACCTATATGTATATTAAAAAGGAAAGCATTTCATGTGAATTAATTCATAACAACAGGGTTAACCCAGAGAGTTTATTTATTGCTTAATATAGCTCACTATTGGTGCCTTACTTATTCGCTGCCTTACTATACTGTCTTCATACATTTTTCCCCCTTTCATCTAACACATCTACTTCATAAACTCTGTGCAACCATTAAGAAGAATCTTTCCAGCCCCATAAAATCACAGGCCTGGCTGCTATGACCAATTCCTCTATTAACCTATTAACCTGACTTCTCTCCCTCTACCCATGCCATAATCCATTTTTTCTTGTCCTATTTTGTCACCTGATTTCCTTTTTTAATTTCATTCCAGTTTTTTTTAAAAAAAACCCTCAAATTTCCACTATAGGTGTGTATATATTTTTTCTTCTTTCCACCCGAAGGATATAGTAGTCAAAATATCAAATCAGCCACAGACATCTACAGATTATGTGATGAAATAATTTAGGGCTCATTGCTTCAACATTGTCAACCAGGTTGAGATTCCGCTCCCTTTATTGCATCATTAAAAGAAAAATCAAAGTATCAGAGTAACTTTCTTTCTTACATTGAGAACATTGACCACACCTGATTGAATCTTCTGGGCCACTGAATAGTATCTTTATAGATGATTAATTGTTTGTGTTCTGGAGCTTCAGGGTCCAGTTTTCCAACTGGGACCTTAAGAAAGGACTCATTTGGTAATATGGCCCAATTGATGATATCAAATCCAGCTTCTAAAGTTCCATTCTGATCAAAGGATACCAATTCTTCAGCACTGTTATTAAATGAGATACTCCTCAGAAACTGATGGAGCTAAATTCAAGGGTAGAATATCAGTGTTTTAATAGCTGTCAGTTAATTTTTTTGATCAACATTCTTCTCTTTCAGAATAACAACTTTAGGAACAAATTTAAGAAAGATGATTCTATACCATATAGGCCATGATCCAACTTGAGTTATTTAAAGCAGAATTAACAAAAACGGATGTGAACACGCATTATGCACATTCCCTTTTTTTTTGTTTTGTTAATTCCACTTTAAAAAGCAGAGCATGGCAGGGGTGTGGTGCAGTAGCAGCAGCAGCAGAAGAAAACAAGGGAGGGAGGGAGGGCAGGGCTCGCTCGCTCACTTGCTTGCCCACTGCCTGGTGTTCCTCCTCCCCATGCCATAGGAGCACCATGGCTGCTCAGCAAGCAGCCAAGCAAGTGAGTGAGGTGGCAGCAGTACTGCAGCCCATAAGGTCAGACAGGAGGGCAAGATGGGAGGGTGAGGCAGCAGCAGCAGTGAGTGAGAGGCAATGATGACTGAGACTGAGGCAAGCAGGTAAACTGGAGCTGGAGGCCAAAATGGCAGGCAGGTGGGTGAGGCATGGGCAACATATACGGCACTTGCACCATGTCCAAAGCAAAAATAAAGCATGTTACCAACAAAAACGGGAGAGAGAGTTGTTTGAACGTGTGTTTTTTTAATGTTTTTTTTTTCAAATTTACTCTTCGGTGTTGCTATCTGGATAAGCAACCTGAATCCTTGGCTCTGGGAAACCTGGGGGAGGTAGTTTCTGACTACCTTGATCGTGGCTGCAGTCCTGAGACCACAGCGATACGTGGTTACAACCCAAATGGGCTGCAACGATCATGGTACCAGTAGACTGGTACAATCACCGGGTGTTACGAAAGTAAATCCCTTATTAGCCACCGGCAGGCTATAAGGGATCACCATGTGCTCTTATGGTGATTTAAAGACAGAGAGCAGAGGAGAAAGAAGTTAGGCGGGAGACAAGATGGGCTGGAAAAGAGAGAGTTTATTTCTGTGCAGGGCTTTTTATATCCCCCACCAGAAGGCGGGGAAGGAAGTGACCTCAAGAGAAAATCCAGGTAGGTGATAGGTGGAGTCCATCAGCTGGGCAGGTCAGAAGTCCTTCTGATGTCATATCCTGTGGCAGGCAGGAAGAGGACAGGCTGTTGTCTGCGTGCAGCATGTGGCCATCCTCCATTAAGCCTTCAGGCTACAAGTCCAGCACCCTGCTGTGTTGGGTGTATACTGCAAGCTTCTGGAAGCAGGGAGAATCCTTTTACCCTGAGGCTAGAGAAGCTGGTGGGGAAAACCTGGGCAAATTTGCAATTGCTACACTTCGGAAAGGGTGGGAAGCCACTTTTCAGTGTGGACAAAGAGTTTTGAAAATGTTTTCAAAATGCTTGCTCAGATTACCAATTGGACACAGAACTGTGGATCACTACCTGCCTCTCAGTGTAACCTACTTTTCTGAGCCTCCTCTATTGGAGCAAAGGGAGGACATCTCCTTTTAAGGCAGGAGGAATTTGAGATGCCATTATTCCTTTTCTTAGGGCAAGATGCACGTGATAAGCCCTAAGAGCTTCATGAAGTCTGATTCTGTGGGTAAAACCTCTCCCCAAAACTGCAAAAAAATACTGTTAAATAAGATGTGGGAATTAAATGGCTACAAAAAGCATGTTGTTGTTCCAATTCACAATATTGTTTCCAGATGCAATTTCAAGAGTTGAATCTCCTCCGTTACCTTCCATGTATTCACACAAAGGAGAAGACAACTGCCTTGATGACATAATTCTAAATAAAAGCTATTTGAATTAAATGGCTCCTATGACATACATATATCTTATAGGCCAGATTTCCACAATAGGGAGCATGTTTGGAACAACAAGGCCAGTGTTTATGACAGCAGTACAACTCTCTCTTCTGTTTTTCAGATGAAGGAATTACCTGCCATGGTTGTTGATGCAGGAAGTCCCACTCCCTGTGTCGCCCTCTCAGAGATGATTTGGATGAATACATGTCTTGTAGAGCATGGGCAACAGCATACACACCATTGTAGATACTGTAACTGTGAGCTGTAATGCTTAGTTCAAAGACAGAGCCAGGAAGGTCTTCCAGTTTCTCCTGCCCTGTGCAAATTTCCTCATGTTTCATTTCCAAGAATGGATGAGGAAGGGAGCAAACAAATGCCTCTTCCCAGAAAAGCCTGAGGAAGCTGTCTTCTTTTTCAGAGGTAGGAGTACTCATCTGTAGAAACTTCCGAAATTCTATGAGATCCTTTGAGTGGATTGCAAAGGACAAAGCACCATGGAGGAAGTCTAGAGGCCAGTCTCTTTGAAAAGGAAATGATACAAAATCTATCTGGGCTGTCATAATCCAGACTTTTGCTTTTGCTTGCATTTCTATCTCCTCAAGTTCTGCAACTCTGGGAACCATTCTCATTGTCATGAACGACACCACATCTGCATACACAATCACAACATTGGCAGTGCTTCCCATTGCAACACCAAATGACTTAAATCCTTCTTTCACCATATCCTGAAGTTCACTTGAGAATGTCAGTTCAGGGAATTTTTCTATGAAATCCAAACAGATGCCTCTCTGAGAAAATGTTGGGAGAATACCTTCTAGAAACCTCTCAGAAGTTTCTTGCATCAGACAAATCATTCCAATCCAAATCCAATTGAAATAAAGCAGTAATTGGACAATCCCTTCAGTTTGATGCTCTGCTTTGGGGAACATCCAGTGGAAGAAATTATCTTGAAAGTTTTCATTTCTCATTGGAGCAGAAGCATAGATAATCTTCAGATAATGATTGAAGAACTCAGTGTTAATCAAATATGTTTGGTATGTTTCGCATAGAACATTAAATGTGGCAGAAGTGTACAAAATATCCAGGACATTGTATGGTCATAATATATTGTGGGCTCTGGCTTAGTGCAGCATCCACAGTTATCTAAACTCTAGTGATTATTGTATTCAAAGAAACATCACCGACTGGGAAGACATTGCAACAATGCAACAAGTGTTTCCCAACTGTGATATTCTCATGTGATTTTGTTGATATGCAAAGAGCATGCTGCAAAGCTTTTCAGCAGGGCAAGCATAGAGTATTTTAGTAGTGGTCTTTTTTTACCATACTATAAGAGTTTCCATCAGCATGTGTAACATATTGCTTCTCTCTTTGTACATATTTCTATACATGGGGAAAATGTTCCATGGACACAATTTCACATTTTGTTTCACTCATATCCTAAATTCTCCAATGATATGTGTGTGTTTCTATGTCTATAATGCAATACACATGGTCTTGTTGTGGTGGACTTTCATTGCAGTCTCAAAACAGAGGAAGAGCAGGATGTTCACCCAGTGGGCACACTCTTCACTTGTAGTGATCTAAAGATTTAAAGGGCTCAGAGGCTGTAAAAATATTTTTGCCTTTCTCCCCCTGCCTTCCTCTCTTAATCCCTTGTTTGCCTTTTATTGGTCTGGGAGGTATTTTCTTCCACCAGAGGACTGGACATCACATTACAGCTTGATTGGTTGAGGGGTAGGGTGGTACATCAAACATGGCTGCCAGCCAATTACCAAATTTTCCCAAACTTCAGTGCAACCAGAACCTTTTTCAACAATTTATGTTCACTAAAAGGGCACTAAATTAGGACAAACATAATTTGTTGCCTTTTAATGGATCTTTCTGTACTTAAAGAGCATGATAGGAATCAGTGGATTTGAACCAGTGAGGCCTGCTGATTCAGACCAGTGAAAGGTGAGCTGTGGGCAAGAACTGTTTGTATTGACAGCCCTACATCTGAGGACAGAAACAATGTATATCTTGTGATTTCTTCCAATACAGAGGACAGGGTTTCTTGGTTTTCTTTTAAAATGTTATTTTTAGATGCATGGCATTGAACAAAGGACTCTGACTTCCTGTTTTGCTATCCTTCAATCTGAAGGTCAAACCAAATTTTCTGGGAGTGACAAATTATAGTAGGATTTGGAACAAATAAACAGTCAAATTAAGGGATGGAAAAAGAAACATTTAAGAGCATTAAATATAATTCCAAAATTATTATGTTTATTTCAAATTTTAGCCAAAGAAATGCTACATCAAAAGAAAATAAGACAATAGGATAAGAACTTAAATGAATGGATTTTTAATAATAAAAAATCAAGGTCAAGAAAACCAGTGTTAAATATATGATGGAATAAGGGAGGATGGTTGACCCCAAAACTGAAAAGCTACCATGATGCATTCATACATCAAAGTTATCAGATATAGAATATAATAGGTTAACAGAATGCTTAAAAACAGAGAGACCAGTGAATCAAGTGTTATATGTGTTCTCGGTATTAAATAGATTGAAAAAGAAAGAATTTAATCAAATTATGGTCCTCTCTGTTCAATTATAAATGTATGGAGGAAATGGCAAAGAACATTCATGCCAGAGATTTGAAAATATAGCTCTCTAGATCAAATAATTAATAAAGGAAAAGTTTTGAATAAAAGAAATATGCAAGATTTTGAGAATAAAAATAAACAAATTTGATAAACTATCTTTAAAGGTATCCCATATATGGTATAAGACACTGGCTCAATTTACTGTGATTCAAAGGATGAGGAATATGCATTCATATATGGCAGCAGTGCCCAAAAGTTTATCAATTTTGGGAAAATGTATTGAAATTTTTTTCAATATGAGTTCCATAATTCAGCTACAAGTATATAAAAATTGACATATTTTAAAAGATCTAAAATATATTACAGGAGGAAAAAGTCTTTAGCAGCACAGGCCACCTTTGTGTTAGGTTGGGAAAAATGTAACAAAATGGGTAATACAAACTTAAAAATGTATTATAGCCCAATATCAGTTTGGAATAAAATTGGAAAGATCTGTAGATTTATGTACTCAGACTACATGAAAGTCTCAGTTTCAACCAGCTGGCTTTAAAGAGGACATCCATTCCTCCAAAACTTATAGCAATATGAAAAGAGCTTGAAATGGAAGTATATTTTAGCCAACCAATCCTGTGATCAGTAAGTAGTGGAATGAACAGGAATAGAATGTTTAATTTATCTAAATTGCAAAGCAGTGACTAAAATAAATTTACATATTTTCTGCTCACTCTATTCAAATGACGTCAATCAAATAACTTACTTGAGGAATCTTATAGGTGCCCAGAATATTTGCCAAAGGGAAACAAAAATCAGAATTTGGTCCCACAATGACAGCTATTGCGCTATTTTTAAGATCACACTTGTAGTTGGGAATGATGCTTCCTCGTCTAGACAGAAATTCCATGGAGGCAAGGTAAGCTCCACTTACAGTGAATTGTCCATCAAAGATATGGAAACCCAGACTGATATTGTACAAGATGTGTGGATTTTCATTGACTTCCTTCACAGCAAAGGCCAAGGCTGCAATGTGCTGGTACAACTGAGTCATTAGCCTGCAAGAAGATTACCACACAATAGTTAGGAGTGTATTTGTTTAACATATGTAGCCACTGGTTGTCACAAGGTAAACTAAAACAGTCTTAATATATATAACAGAAATATTAACAAATTGTGCAAAATGCAGTTTACTATTTTTTTAAAAAAACACCTGGTTTTTCCATATGATATTTTAAGAAGCTTTTATGGATTTTTCTTTTTCTTATCTGGGAGCACTAGGAAATATGCCTTTTCTGCAATAACTGTTTTTTGTGGAGGGGTCCAGGGACCTGCCATCCACATGTTAGTATAGACTATCAGAGGTCTTTGGACCAACCTTTGTTTTATGAAGCATGAAGGGCTTGCAAAAGGCAAGCTCTATAGTCTGGATTGAAATGGGAAAGCAGAGACGTTTTCGCACGGGGCTGAACGGAACGCGGAAAAGACAGCTGAGGACACGTCATACGCATTGGCCGCGCGCGGCTTGCGTTCCGACGTGTCCGCAGCTGTCTTTTCCGCGTTCGAAATGTAGAGCACTTCGAAGTGCTCTACACGCGTTCCAACGCGGACGAGCCGCCGGCAGCCGTTCGGGAGAAGAAGCGTTTGCGCTTCTTCTGTCTCCCGAACAGCTGCCGGCGCGCCTCCGACGCCGCGCGGCTTTGACAATCAGCTGTTTCTCATACAGCTGATTGTCGATCTGCCTCCGCGGCTGCCGGCGCGCCCCTTGCCGGCATTTGCCGGCTAAGGCAGCTTCGGGCGCTTTGAGCATTCGCACCCAGACGCTCCGGAACGCGTTTACACGCGTTCTGGCGCGTCTGTGTGTGAACGGGGAAAGCGCCCGAAGCTGGCTTAAGCTTTCCGCCTGAACGCGTTCCGTCTGGAACGCGATTCAGTGCGGAAATGCCTCAGGTGTTGGATTACAGTCAAAACTATCCTGGTGCACAGGCTGTCTATTTCAGGATGAAAAACAGGTAGCATTTCCTCAACCAGGGTGGCCCCACTCTGTTCTGGGATAGCTTAGTGGCATGTGGAAACAACCATTGTATATCACTCACATGGCAGAGTGTCTTAGAAGAAAAACAGTCCGTTATTTTAAATAGAGTTTGCTTTCAGGTTGCTAATTGTTCAAGCTAGTCTGAAGGTAAGACTTCCTTTCCCACCCACAATTTGCTTCAACCCTCTAAGAAAGAATTAGACAAATAAATACAGGCCAGGTGTATCAATTGTGACTAGAATGAATGAGCAGGTACCACCAAGTTGTGGAGAAACAGGCAGGGTTTTGAGAGCAGGTGATTGTTTTTGTTTGTCTTCCACTTGAGATACCCAGGAGCAATTGATGAGCCACTGGGTAAAACAGAATGCTGCACTTAACAGGATTCATCCTATGTTCTTAGGGTCCTAATAAATCTTAGGTCAAGGAGGTGTTGTTTGCAATCACAATCCTATGAAGGCTTTTCTGATCTGTAGCAAGTTCAACGCATTTATCTGATAATAAATGTCAGTTTGCTTGCTTGCTTACTTATTGTTACATTTATATCACCCTTCACATATTAAGTCTCAGAGCAGTGTACAATGGAGGTATCATAAAGTAAAAACTAAAAGCAACAGTTAAAAATAAAAAAAATAAACTACAAAGAAAAATTCACTACAATAGAGCAGCATTTTTAAAAATATCTTTCTCAAACATTTAGTTTGTGTAACTTTCAAATACACAATGTTAAATATTTATGGTCCCGCCCTACACCTTCTGTGCTAGAATTTTAGATATATATGTTTATTTAAAAAAATACAAGAAAAACTGTGTGGTATACTAACATTGGATTTTATGAGGGGTTTTTTTCTGTAAACAATCTTGATTCTAAATGTGCCCCTTCAATAAAATATTTTCAGAATAATAAGTATCAATTAATTTGCTGAAAAGAGCCCATTGCTTTCCTGTAATCTGAGATTTGTGCCAACAACAATTTTTGTTTCAATACAATTTGAGTACACACCTGCACACTTACCTGAAGCCAACGTGTTAATGAGAATGATTCTATTTTGCTTATATGTGAGAAACTTGGTGTTTTCTTATTTACAATATAAGGAGGAAAAGATTATTTATTAATGTAAATATTGAATAAAAATTGTCCAAATAAGAACCATTACTTTAAAGCCCCTTTACTATTTTTGTGCAGGTAGCAACATAAGGGACCTACAGATACAATTTTCTTCTACCATAAGCATGTCTAGAAAGTACTGTTTTGTAGCTGTAGTCTTGTTTGCACAGTCTGTGTTAGTACTTTGCTTTGAACCTGATCAATAGGTTTCTTACATGTGATCATCAGAAAGTTCCAGCGATGGGTGCTTCTCATATGTGATGATATTTGAAAATATAAATGTCTGGGACATTATACCGACAACCATGATATCCCCTGGATGATAATACTGATGTGGAATTGGAAGAGGACTTTTGATGGCACAGAGATTTGTAAGATTCATGCTTAATCCTGGTGGCACCAGCAGAAGAAAAAGTACCACTATAATAGGGAGAATTTTGAAAGAAATCATCCTTTCAGAAGACAAAGTCAAGAAGAGCTGCAATTGCCATCCTATTTATTCAGAAACATTATTTATCAAACACTAGCATATTTTTTTATATTTCTATCCCGCCCCATATCAGAAGGTCATATTCTCTGATAAAGAATTTTCTCTGGTGCTCCTCTGGGGATATAAGAATAATAACAGGTTTTTCTCTCCTCCATCTCTGGTGAGAATACTCAGGAGATGTGTGTAAGGAGGCAACATTTTCTCACACAAAGACATAAGAATGCACCTGCACAGAGAAAGAAAACCATAATTCTTGCATTTTTTCCTCATCATATCTTATACATACATGAGTTATCCTCTTAAAAAATAATAATTATAGTGTCTGGAAAACACTGTCCTTAGATCATTCATGGTAGATGACCAAGAAGTCTTTATTACTGTACATTTATTTGGACACAGAATCAGAATAGTTTCCCCTTCTTGAAACGTGATTCATCTAAATTTTGGAAGGCTTGGTCAGGCCAACATTGTGCCTAAGCACAAATAACTACTTTGCTCCTCCACCAAATTACAAAGCTCACATGAGATCTGATTTATGCATACAACCATCTCTAATGCACTTCACTTGAAATCCAGAGCATCAGGAGCAATCCTAGGTCTTTCAACTGAACTGGCAGCTCATAACCTTAAGGTAGAAAGATTACAGGCATCTTAGACATATCAATATCAAAGTAACAAAAGTATTTTAATATAGCATATAAAATCTTTAAATAATTTCGTTCATATCACTTGGTGTACAGGCCAAAGTGGGCTTTACTGTTTTGGGGGATTAATCTTTTCCCGTCTCCTCCAGGGATCTTTTGAGACAACAGGTTCAATTCACTGATGTGTATTCACAGGGGTAGGGGAGCTAAAGGAGTTATGAGGCAAGAATAATACAAAACTGATTATCTGTCTTTGATAGGAACTAAAGGGGAAAAGGGGGAGGAGATCACTTTAAAAAGCAGCAAACTACAAACCAAAAAGCTTCTGAGATGTAGGATGAATTCTCACCTTCATTTCCCAGGGTGAACATCCTGGGAAAGCAAAGATGGGGAACTGTTCTGACATGTAGATGTTGGATGCCAAATTTCTCCCTAACCTCTCCAACATTTTGCTAAGCACTGGGGAGATGCGAATGAGCCTGTGTGTGGTACCAGGCAATGTGGATGGGGAATGTGGTGCTAACCGTGCTTGTTCTACCCTCTCCCAAGGCTCCCTTCAAACTTCTTCCAGCAGATAGAGGTGTGAAAGGAGTTGTGCTGGGCAGCGGGGAGTATAGATGTAGAGCAATTCGAAGTGCTCTACAGCTACATACTCCAGGGAAACTGCTGCCTATATGCAGCCACCTCTGGAATAGTAACAATTTCAGGAAGTGTGCATGATGCATGCAGGATTTCCCCTGGAGTTCTCCTAACAGGCAATTGTGAAAAGACTCTACCTTATAACTTCAACAGAAATAAGGGGAAACAAACA
This sequence comes from Aspidoscelis tigris stejnegeri, assembly GCA_023333525.1. Classification (NCBI taxonomy): domain Eukaryota; kingdom Metazoa; phylum Chordata; class Lepidosauria; order Squamata; family Teiidae; genus Aspidoscelis; species Aspidoscelis tigris. Next base: position 10,984,263 of record JALMGA010000009.1, read on the forward strand.
GAAAACCACAAGCCCTCAATTCCCAATGACAAGAATTAACTGTGGTCAGCTGTGGACAGCCAGTTTAATTCTGCAGCAAACATGTGGAGCATGTGTGGTCCTGGGTGTGATAAACAAAGGAAGAGGGGGGAGAGAGGGATAAGCTGAAGTTGTGCAAAAGGGATATGAGTGTGTAGAAGAGAGACACAGGAAGAATGGGGGGATCTGATTTTGGGTGTGATTCAGAGGAGGTAAGGAAGAGACATTCACAAGGGAAGGCTGAATCTACCCACCTCAGTGTGGCTCAGCCCCTCTAGCCCCGTTCCCTGCTTAAAAGTGAAAACAGACTGCCATTCCCAAGACAGATCCTCTGGAGAAGTGAACTCTGGAGAAGCTAGCTTGAGGAACCACAGCCCACCCCCAAGATGATCCCAGGGGGAAAAAATGTAAGCGATGTAAAGAGAAGATGGCCAGGGACCATTTTGAGTGTGATCATGGCCTTAGAAGTGAAAGTGCTTTGACAGCTTTAGGGGAAAAGGTAGATTTCAGTCTCTCGATTTTCTATGGGGAATGGCTGCAGAGGTGGAGGTGCATACTGGTTGGCATATACCTTGGCTGCATCTGTTTGGGGGCAAGTCCCCTCACCCAAACAGTACCCTGTGTTAGCACTGAGTTTCCCATCAGCATCACACAACTCCACCACACTCAGTTGCCATGATTTTTGACACAACTTTGTCCTATTAGAATGAAGGTGGTGAAGAACTAAAGAGTCACGTAAAGGAGATTTAGGGATGGTCTGAGGACTGATTATCATAAATTGGGTGTGAACAGGATTAGGACGGCTTCAGTTCAGGTTCTTAACAGGACAGACTAGTTCAGCCAGGTGTGACCATGGCCTAAGAGAGCAAAGGAGGGGAAGGGAAGGACACAGGCAAACACAGCATGGGGAATAGGGAAGGAGGACTTAGCAAGATCCAGGCAGGCAGGACAATAGGCAAGAGAGGGGATTTCAAAAGTTCCATGCTTTATAGTCTTTCCTTTTTGTGCCAGACCAAGACAGAAAAAAAACATTCTGGATTGGTGAAAAGGATTTGGGGAATGGAAGGACCACAAGTGCAATGGAATCTAAAGACATGGCTTTCTGTACTGTTGTGGGATAAAAATGAGGATTATTTAAGAATTAAATATTAATTATGAGTTATCTTCCCTACACATCTCCTCTGAAAACTTCCCTTCTGGGCATTCAAAGGCAATTATAGCATCAAAAGCGTTCCCCCTTCCTCTTCCTCTTATTGTAACTGGAGAGGCAATCATTATTGCATAGAAAAAGTGGTTTCACCCTAAATTGGAGAATTATTTCTGAAAAAAATGTGATTTGGAGATTTTACAGGCTAACCATTGATTTAAAAGAAGGGTGATCCTGGAGAAAGAGTTGCTTATTAAAATATGTGTTTTTCTATGCATCACCAGCAGAAAAAAATCATCCACTTAGAAAACACAATCTGTAAGTGCAAGCCTTGGACTACACTGACATCAAGTGAACAAAGCACCCTGTGAGGCTCCAAGGCATATGGTATCCACATGACAAAAAATAGCCCTACCTGTTTGGTTTTTGGAATGTCCAGGAATGGTCTGAGCCCGGCGTAGAGCACAATTTCATGCTGTACACGCAGAACACAATTAGGCTGCCCTAGGACGGGAAGGTTCTAGATGGAACTGCCCACCCAGCAGGGCCAATGCTCTGTCCCAGGGCTTGCCTAATTGCATTCTGAGGCCCTAGTATGAATAGGCATCAGATTACTGTGGGGGACTCTTTTTGGCAATGATCAAGGAACTTCTGTCCCTGACATTCAGAATCTTGGCACTGCCCCTGAATGCAGACAGTCCAGTCCTGCTTTAGAAAGAACTAAACACAGTGTGAGATATACTGCTGATCCTCCCCAACTATAAGAAGTTAAATGCAGAAAAGAATTAAGAAACCAAAAGGAGCCCAAGAGTCATTTCTTCAGCCTTCTCCAAAAGAACTCTTTCTCTCTTTTTCTTCAAAATTATAGTGGAAAAAAATCTTAGTAACACGGAGAACAGATACATTTAAACACAGACACCAAGCTCAATTCTTTCTTTTTATTAATTGCTCCCTCTTATTTAACTCTGGTTTGACTAAAATGATATAACATTTGGGGGGAAAAATGCAGCCTAATAATCCAGCACTGGAGGATAAGATAGAGAAGATCTCCACAGCTATCATATTTTTGCCCTTGGTATTCATGTAGGTTGGAATGAAAGACAGCCACACACTGCAAAAGACCACCATGCTGAAAGTGATAAACTTAGCTTCATTAAAGCTGTCAGGCAGCTTCCTTGCCAGAAAAGCCACAGTGAAGCTGACAATAGCTAGAAAACCCAAGAAACCTAAAACACAGTAAAACATAAGAGCAGATCCTTCATTACATTCCAGTATGATTTCTTTGCTCAGTGAGTGTTTGCTGTAGTTTGGGAATGGGGGAGAAGTTGCTAACCAAACAATGCAAATTGTAGCTTGTAAGATAGAGCAAGAAAGAACTATAGAGCGGGATAATCCTTTTCCTACCCATTTTCTTATGCTGGATCCTGGCTGGGTGGCCCTGAAAGCCAGAATCACTGTGACTGTTTTGGCCAAGATGCAAGAAACTGCCACAGAAAATATAATTCCAAAAGCAGTTTGTTGAAGGAGGCAGGTCACATTTGAGGGTTGCCCGATGAATAGAAAAATGGAAGCAAAGCAGAAGAGAAGAGACACAAGGAGTGTGTAAGTGAGATTCCGGTTGTTGGCTTTGACAATGGGAGTATCCTTGTACTTCAGGAAGAGTATAAGCACCAAAGCAGTGATGAAACAGAATGAAAGAACCAATGTAGACAATGTGATTCCCAGAAGTTCTTGATAAGACAAGAAAGTTACTTCTTTTGGGAGACAACCGTCGTTAGTGTGGGTTGGATACTGATTTTCAGGACATTCAAAACAGTCATCCATATCTAAATGAAAGAAGAAAAGAAAACCATTAATATTCCTCAATGATAATGACTAAATCAATATACATTTTATTTTTGCCTGTGATATTTCAAATGCTCCCGGGAGTTTGTGAGTGACATTATTTAAGATCTTGGTTTCAGAAATACATAAAATGCAAGTTGTATAACTGTATTAAGATAAATGTAAATGTGTTTACATTGCTTAAATTATTCTTGAAGCAGGCCATTTCTATAGAATGCAAATCTTACTGGATTTGATGGCATACAAAGTTACTCTTTGGATGAAATATTAGTTAATAACCTGTAGGGAGAATATTGTTTCAATATTATTTGCACCCACTACATACTTGAAAGTTTTCCTCTTCCTAGTGAAAATGTGATTTCTTGTATTCTGATGAGATTATGAAAGAATGCTTAATATTTTTTACCTTTCTGGTTGGAGATTTTCCCTTCTGGACATGGATGGCAATCATAACAGCAAAATGGTTCCCCCTCCTTCTTCATCTTGCTAAAGCCAACACCACACTTTTCATTACAAAGTGACAAGGGATTTACCTATATCCAAAAAAGAAAGAAAGAAAAAGAAAGAAAGAAAAAGAAAGAAAGAAAGAAAAAGAAAAGAAAAGAAAAGCTATGTGAATTATTGTTTATTCTTCTACTTATGCTTTAATCCTCAGGCCTAATAGATCTGAGAAAATGACTCTGCAGTGAAACTGCTTACTTTTTAACTTCATTTTTTTTTTCTGGACATGGACTTAGAGGAAACAACACCTGCATGTGGAATTTCTATGGAAAAACACTTGAAGAAACAAGCCATTTTAGTGCTGGCATACTATATTTACTATATTACCCTCACCCATCCACTATATTCTAACACTTCCTATGATTTTTTTTTATACCAAATTTTTATAATACCTCATACATTCCCACTGTGGGTGCATATGTACTCCCTTCTTTCTACAGCTGTGATTGTTAGGTCCTTAGGAAGGATACAATAGCAGAAATATCAAACATCTACAGACTGTATGGTGATGAAATATTTCAGAGCTCATTTTAGAATTCTAACCATAATATGACTAGAGTATGAGCCGAATAACTTATGTGAGGTCGTAATTCTCAAGAAAGGTACAGCTGCTGCACCAAACAAAGATGACCATACCTATCTCCATGAAGGCCTCTTCAAACCAGAAATGGCTGAATTCTTAGTTCCTGCTCATCTCCCCCCCCCCGAAAAATGGTACCTCTTTCTTGCTAGGTTTCAACTTCAGCATATTCACACTCACTTCTAGCTCATCACAGCCTCCAGTTACAGGTTTGTGGCATTTGCGCCAAGGCTAGGCAGCAGTGTAGTGGCTTGGCAGGCTTTTGCAGCCCGTGACTGACAGAAGGGGTGAAGCACCGGCAGAATCCACACCAGCCCACTGAAAACAGACCAGTTGCAGCTGCCGAGGCATGGACTATTTAAGCAGGAAGACGACACAGCTCGCAGTCTCTATCTCTATGTCTCTCGTTCTTCTTCGGGGTTTATAGGAGGATCAGGGATTGTGGCTCCAAGGCAATGCGTGGGCCTCTTCGCTCAATGTCAGAGGGAAGGAGAGCTCATGCACAAAGGAACAAACTGCTACTAATACCAGCATTCTATGTTGGAACTCTCCTCTCAGAGCGGAGAGGGAAAGGCCCAAGAAAAGGAGCTGCAGACTATTTGGCTTTTATTCAGAGACTTATAGGGACTGTTTGCTTTCAGTGGAGCTTTTGAGAAAGGGGGGGGTATCAAAGCAATGTTTTTCTTTTCAAGTAACCAAAGGACTTTAAAGCCAAACTTTAAGCTTGTTTCCTTACTTTATTTTACTGTAAAAATAAACTTCAAGTGTTTTGCTTTACACAAGGGTCAGTCTGCTGCTTTAAGGGAGCCTTTATGTTAGGCATATAAAGCAGGATGCTGGGGGGGGGGGCTAGGATAAATCCCTACAGGAACTGGCAGATGACTGGGGTGCTTAGTAACTCACTTCCAACCTGTGTTACTCTGTGGAGGATGGGGAAGGGAGGGGCAGGCTGGGTCACCACAAGTTTCAAAATGGCCACTGCCTCACTGGCGTTTGATAAAAACATAAGAGTCTTGTTGCTTCTGGCCTCAGTCCATCTAGTCCAGCATCCTTCTCACACAGTAACCTATCCATTGCTTCTGGGCTTTCTCAAGCAGTAAAAAAAGGCAAAACCTGTGCTTGTTCTAAACTCCTTGAAAATGGTACCTGAATTGTTTTTCAAAACTGTTTGTAGAATGAGTTCTGGTAATACGAGGTTTGATGTGACCCAAAGCAAGAGTGGTTCGGTTCAATTATAACTGAGTTGGCCAAACTAGATTTCTGCACATCCCTAGGGTACAGGGGAAGGAAAGGTCTTTGGAGAACCAAGACAAAAAGTAATTGCTGGCCAAAAAAATTCAAGTCTTAGTTACAGGCAACAATGTGATTGCTCCTTTCAATGGCTGCTGCTCATAGTTTACTACATATTTCTGAAAATGTGATTATTGTGTTTCAGATTTGATTCTTAACATATGCAATAATGATTCTATATTGTTAACCAGTTTGTGATTGTCCTTTTACCCTTTATTGGATCCGCTGAAAATAAAAAATAATAAAAGTACCATAGACTAAATCTTTTTCTCATACTGGAGACACTTTTTTTGTAAACAATCTGAATTGACCATACCTGATTGAATCTTCTAGGCCACTTGACTGCATCTTCATAGA